>OY979686.1:10116841-11316841 GCA_963855955.1 Luperina nickerlii
AAAATCCATTTTTCAAAGTTGCCCCTTTGCCCCCCTTCTCTCCCCCCCTCTAGGTAGATCTCTGAAGTTAAGAGACTTGGATCATTGTTTTTTTCAGATTCATATCAAGGGGCCCAGAGTTGGTCAAAATCATTTTTCAAAACTCCCCCCTCTCCCCCCCTTCGCCCCTCCCCCCATCGTATCTCGGAAATTAAGAAACCTGGGTTTTGTTTTTTTACGGATTCGTATAGAGGCGGCTCGGAAAAGTAAAAACCATTTTTCAAAATTCCCCCAATTCTCTCCCCCTTCTCCCCTCTTTAGGCGGATCTCGGAAGTTAAGAATTGGAACATTATTATAATTATATTATTATTATACTATATAAAGCTCGATTACCACTCACTGACTGACTCACTGACTCACTGACATAATTGTTCTCCCAGATGGTGAAGGGGGAGGTGGGTATATTTTTACAGATTCGTATAGAAGTAACTCTCACGAGTATGGGAAAAATCCCAAACCTCCCCTTTTCTACCCCACTCTCCCCCCTCCCTATCGTATCTGGGAAACTAAGAATCCCGTGTTTTGTTGTTTTACGGATTCGTATAGAGGAGGCTCGGAAAAGTAAAAACCATTTTTCAAAGTTGGCCCCCTTGCCCCCCTTCTCCCCCCCTCTAGAGGTAGATCTCGGAAGTTAAGAGACTTGGAACATTTTTTTTTTCAGATTCATATCAAGGGGCCCAGAGTTGGTCAAAATCATTTTTCAAAACTCCCCCTCTCCCCCCCTTCACCCCTCCCCCCATCGTATCTCGGAAATTAAGAAACCTGGGTTTTGATTTTTTACGGATTCGTATAGAGGAGGCTCGGAAAAGTAAAAACCACTTTTCAAAATTCAAACCTCCCCTTTTCCATTCCACCCCACTCTCCCCCATCCCTATCGTATCTCGGAAACTAAGAGTCCCGTGTTTTGTTGTTTTACGGATTCGTATAGAGGAGGCTCGGAAAAGTAAAAACCATTTTTCAAAATTCAAACCTCCCCTTTTCCATTCCACCCCACTCTCCCCCATCCCTATCGTATCTCGGAAACTAAGAGTCCCGTGTTTTGTTGTTTTACGGATTCGTATAGAGGAGGCTCGGAAAAGTAAAATCCATTTTTCAAAGTTGCCCCTTTGCCCCCCTTCTCTCCCCCCCTCTAGGTAGATCTCTGAAGTTAAGAGACTTGGATCATTGTTTTTTTCAGATTCATATCAAGGGGCCCAGAGTTGGTCAAAATCATTTTTCAAAACTCCCCCCTCTCCCCCCCTTCGCCCCTCCCCCCATCGTATCACGGAAATTAAGAAACCTGGGTTTTGTTTTTTTACGGATTCGTATAGAGGCGGCTCGGAAAAGTAAAAACCATTTTTCAAAATTCCCCCAATTCTCTCCCCCTTCTCCCCTCTTTAGGCGGATCTCGGAAGTTAAGACTTGGAACATTATTATAATTATATTATTATTATTATTATATACTATATAAAGCTCGATTACCACTCACTCACTCACTGACTGACATAATTGTTCTCCCAGATGGTGAAGGGGGAGGTGGGTATATTTTTACAGATTCGTATAAAAGTAACTCTCACGAGTATGGGAAAAATCCCAAACCTCCCCTTTTCCACCCCACTCTCCCCCCTCCCTATCGTATCTCGGAAACTAAGAGTCCCGTGTTTTGTTGTTTTACGGATTCGTATAGAGGAGGCTCGGAAAAGTAAAATCCATTTTTCAAAGTTGCCCCCCTTGCCCCCCTTCTCCCCCCCCCTCTAGGTAGATCTCGGAAGTTAAGAATTGGAACATTATTATAATTATATTATTATTATTATTATACTATATAAAGCTCGATTACCACTCACTCACTCACTGACTGACATAATTGTTCTCCCAGATGGTGAAGGGGGAGGTGGATATATTTTTACAGATTCGTATAAAAGTAACTCTCACGAGTATGGGAAAAATCCCAAACCTACCCTTTTCCACCCCACTCTCCCCCCTCCCTATCGTATCTCGGAAACTAAGAGTCCCGTGTTTTGTTGTTTTACGGATTCGTATAGAGGAGGCTCGGAAAAGTAAAATCCATTTTTCAAAGTTGCCCCCCTTGCCCCCCTTCTCCCCCCCCTCTAGGTAGATCTCGGAAGTTGAGAGACTTGGAACATTTTTTTTTTCAGATTCATATCAAAGGGCCCAGAGTTGGTCAAAATCATTTTTCAAAACTCCCCCCTCTCCCCCCCTTCACCCCTCCCCCCATTGTATCTCGGAAATTAAGAAACCTGGGTTTTGTTTTTTTACGGATTCGTATAGACGAGGCTCGGAAAAGTAAAAACCATTTTTTAAAGTAGCCCCTCTTGCCCCCCTTCTCCCCCCCTTCACCCCTCCCCCATCGTATCTCGGAAATTAAGAAACCTGGGTTTTGTTTTTTTACGGATTCGTATAGAGGAGGCTCGGAAAAGTAAAAACCATTTTTCAAAATTCAAACCTCCCCTTTTCCATTCCACCCCACTCTCCCCCATCCCTATCGTATCTCGGAAACTAAGAGTCCCGTGTTTTGTTGTTTTACGGATTCGTATAGAGGAGGCTCGGAAAAGTAAAATCCATTTTTCAAAGTTGCCCCTTTGCCCCCCTTCTCTCCCCCCCTCTAGGTAGATCTCTGAAGTTAAGAGACTTGGATCATTGTTTTTTTCAGATTCATATCAAGGGGCCCAGAGTTGGTCAAAATCATTTTTCAAAACTCCCCCCTCTCCCCCCCTTCGCCCCTCCCCCCATCGTATCTCGGAAATTAAGAAACCTGGGTTTTGTTTTTTTACGGATTCGTATAGAGGCGGCTCGGAAAAGTAAAAACCATTTTTCAAAATTCCCCCAATTCTCTCCCCCTTCTCCCCTCTTTAGGCGGATCTCGGAAGTTAAGAATTGGAACATTATTATAATTATATTATTATTATACTATATAAAGCTCGATTACCACTCACTGACTGACTCACTGACTCACTGACATAATTGTTCTCCCAGATGGTGAAGGGGGAGGTGGGTATATTTTTACAGATTCGTATAGAAGTAACTCTCACGAGTATGGGAAAAATCCCAAACCTCCCCTTTTCTACCCCACTCTCCCCCCTCCCTATCGTATCTGGGAAACTAAGAATCCCGTGTTTTGTTGTTTTACGGATTCGTATAGAGGAGGCTCGGAAAAGTAAAATCCATTTTTCAAAGTTGCCTCCCTTGCCCCCCTTCTCCCCCCCCTCTAGGTAGATCTCGGAAGTTAAGAGACTTGGAACATTTTTTTTTTCAGATTCATATCAAGGGGCCCAGAGTTGGTCAAAATCATTTTTCAAAACTCCCCCCTCTCCCCCCCTTCACCCCTCCCCCCATCGTATCTCGGAAATTAAGGAATCTGGGTTTTGTTTTTTTACGGATTCGTATAGAGGAGGCTCGGAAAAGTAAAAACCATTTTTCAAAGTTGGCCCCCTTGCCCCCCTTCTCCCCCCCTTTAGAGGTAGATCTCGGAAGTTAAGAGACTTGGAACATTTTTTTTTTCAGATTCATATCAAGGGGCCCAGAGTTGGTCAAAATCATTTTTCAAAACTCCCCCTCTCCCCCCCTTCACCCCTCCTCCCATCGTATTTCGGAAATTAAGAAACCTGGGTTATGTTTTTTTACGGATTCGTATAGAGGAGGCTCGGAAAAATAAAAAACATTTTTCAAAATTCAAACCTCCCTTTTTCCATTCCACCCCACTCTCCCCAATCCCTATCGTATCTCGGAAACTAAGAGTCCCGAGTTTTGATTTTTTACGGATTCGTATAGAGGAGGCTCGGAAAAATAAAAAACATTTTTCAAAATTCAAACCTCCCTTTTTCCATTCCACCCCACTCTCCCCAATCCCTATCGTATCTCGGAAACTAAGAGTCCCGAGTTTTGATTTTTTACGGATTCGTATAGAGGAGGCTCGGAAAAGTAAAAACCATTTTTCAAAATTCAAACCTCCCCTTTTCCATTCCACCCCACTCTCCCCCATCCCTATCGTATCTCGGAAACTAAGAGTCCCGTGTTTTGTTGTTTTACGGATTCGTATAGAGGAGGCTCGGAAAAGTAAAATCCATTTTTCAAAGTTGCCCCCCTTGCCCCCCTTCTCCCCCCCTCTAGAGGTAGATCTCGGAAGTTAAAGAGACTAGGAACATTTTTTTTTTCAGATTCATATCAAGGGGCCCAGAGTTGGTCAAAATCATTTTTAAAAACTCCCCCCTCTCCCCCCTTCACCCCTCCTCCCATCGTATTTCGGAAATTAAGAAACCTGGGTTATGTTTTTTTACGGATTCGTATAGAGGAGGCTCGGAAAAATAAAAAACATTTTTCAAAATTCAAACCTCCCTTTTTCCATTCCACCCCACTCTCCCCAATCCCTATCGTATCTCGGAAACTAAGAGTCCCGAGTTTTGTTGTTTTACGGATTCGTATAGAGGAGGCTCGGAAAAGTAAAATCCATTTTTCAAAGTTGCCCCCTTGCCCCCCTTCTCCCCCTCCCCTCTGGGTAGATCTCGAAAGTTAAGAGACTTGGAACATTTTATTTTTCAGATTCATATCAAGAGGCCCAGAGTTGGTCAAAATCATTTTTCAAAACTCCCCCCTCTCCCCCCCTTCACCCCTCCCCCCATCGTATCTCGGAAATTAAGGAATCTGGGTTTTGTTTTTTTACGGATTCGTATAGAGGAGGCTCGGAAAAGTAAAAACCATTTTTCAAAGTTGGCCCCCTTGCCCCCCTTCTCCCCCCCTCTAGAGGTAGATCTCGGAAGTTAAGAGACTTGGAACATTTTTTTTTTCAGATTCATATCAAGGGGCCCAGAGTTAGTCAAAATCATTTTTCAAAACTCCCCCTCTCCCCCCCTTCACCCCTCCCCCCATCGTATCTCGGAAATTAAGAAACCTGGGTTTTGATTTTTTACGGATTCGTATAGAGGAGGCTCGGAAAAGTAAAAACCACTTTTCAAAATTCAAACCTCCCCTTTTCCATTCCACCCCACTCTCCCCCATCCCTATCGTATCTCGGAAACTAAGAGTCCCGTGTTTTGTTGTTTTACGGATTCGTATAGAGGAGGCTCGGAAAAGTAAAATCCATTTTTCAAAGTTGCCCCCCTTGCCCCCCTTCTCCCCCCCTCTAGAGGTAGATCTCGGAAGTTAAGAGACTAGGAACATTTTTTTTTTCAGATTCATATCAAGGGGCCCAGAGTTGGTCAAAATCATTTTTCAAAACTCCCCCCTCTCCCCCCCTTCACCCCTCCTCCCATCGTATTTCGGAAATTAAGGAATCTGGGTTTTGTTTTTTTACGGATTCGTATAGAGGAGGCTCGGAAAAATAAAAAACATTTTTCAAAATTCAAACCTCCCTTTTTCCATTCCACCCCACTCTCCCCAATCCCTATCGTATCTCGGAAACTAAGAGTCCCATGTTTTGTTGTTTTACGGATTCGTATAGAGGAGGCTCGGAAAAGTAAAATCCGTTTTTCAAAGTTGCCCCCTTGCCCCCCTTCTCCCCCCCCCCTCTAGGTAGATCTCGGAAGTTAAGAGACTTGGAAATTTTTTTTTTTCAGATTCATATCAAGGGGCCCAGAGTTGGTCAAAATCATTTTTCAAAACTCCCGCCTCTCCCCCCCTTCACCCCTCTCCCCATCGCATCTCGGAAATTAGGTAGCGGTAAAGCGAAGCGACTGAGCGACTGTCATTTGACCAATGTTTGAGTAATCGGCCGATGAATTCCTAAACATTGTTTATGCACCACGAATATTTTAACCGTGATTATTAAATCGGGCAATCAGCATTCGCTCAGAATGAATGAACGAATGCTATAAGTGTACTCATTTGCGAAGTCACGTCGTTAGATTTAGTCAACACGAGCTTTGGTGACATCTATATTTAGTAGCATAAAATAAAACGCTTTCAACTTGAGAAGTTCGAAAACGCATTGGAATCATTATGCTAGCCTGTAGTGTCTAATTTGGATGGGTAATAACTTCACAGCGCTGTCACTGTCAATGTAATAGACATAAGATTTAACGTGGGAGCAAATTAGACAGAAAGCATTATACAGTGGTTTTGTGTTTTTGAGTGTTATTGAGTGTTGTTGAGTGTTGTTGAGTGTTATTGAGTGTTGTTGAGTGTTGTTGAGTGTTGTTGAGTGTTGTTGAGGGTTGTTGAGTGTTGTTGAGTGTTGTTGAGTGTTTTGAGTGTGGTTGAGTGTTGTTGAGTGTTGTTGAGTGATGTTGAGTGTGGTTGAGTGTTGTTAAGTGTTGTTCAGTGTTGTTGAGTGTTGTTGAGTGTTGTTGAGTGTGGTTGAGTGTTTTTGAGTGTTGTTGAGTGTTTTTGAGTGTTGTTGAGTGTTGTTGAGTGCTGCTGAGTGTGGTTGTGTTGTTGAGTGTTGTTGAGTGTTGTTGAGTGTTGTTGAGGGTTGTTGAGTTTTGTTGAGTGTTGATGAGTGTTGTTGAGTGTTGTTGAGGGTTGTTGAGGGTTGTTGAGTGTTGTTGAGTGTTGTTGAGTGTTGTTGAGTGTTGTTAAGTGTTGTTGAGTGTTGTTGAGTGTTGTTGAGTGTTGTTGAGTGTTTTGAGTGTGGTTGAGTGTTGTTGAGTGTTGTTGAGTGTTGTTAAGTGTTGATGAGTGTTGTTGAGTGTTGTTGAGTGTTGTTGAGGGTTGTTGAGTGTTGTTGAGTGTTGTTGAGGGTTGTTGAGTGTTGTTGAGTGTGGTTGAGTGTTGTTGAGTGTTGTTGAGTGTTGTTGAGAATGGTTGAGTGTTGTTGAGTGTTATTGAGTGTTGTTGAGTGTTGTTGAGTGTTTTGAGTGTGGTTGAGTGTTGTTGAGTGTTGTGGAGTGTTGTTGAGTGTTGTTGAGTGTTGTGGAGTGTTGTTGAGTGTTGTTGAGTGTTGTTGAGTGTTGTTGAGTGTTGTTGAGGGTTGTTGAGTGTTGTTGAGTGTTGTTGAGTGATGTTGAGAGTGGTTGAGTGTTGTTGAGTGTTGTTGAGTGTTGTTGAGTGTGGTTGAGAGTTGTTGAGTGTTGTTGAGTGTTGTTGAGTGTTGTTGAGTGTTGTTGAGTGTGGTTGAGTGTTGTTGAGTGTTGTTGAGTGTTTTGAGTGTTCTTGAGTGTTGATGAGTGTTGTTGAGTGTTGTTGAGTGTTGTTGAGTGTTGTTGAGTGTGGTTGAGTGTTGTTGAGTGTTGTTGAGTGTTGTTGAGTGTTGTTGAGTGTGGTTGAGTGTTGTTGAGTGTTGTTGAGTGTTGTTGAGTGTTGTTGAGTGTTGTTGAGTGTTTTGAGTGTTCTTGAGTGTTGTTGAGTGTTGTTGAGTGTTTTGAGTGTTGTTGAGTGTGGCTGAGTGTTGTTGAGTGTTGTTGAGTGTTGATGAGTGTTGTTGAGTGCTGTTGAGTGTTGTTGAGGGTTGTTGAGTGTTTTTGAGGGTTGTTGAGTGTTGTTGAGTGTTGTTGAGTGTTGTTTAGTGATGTTGAGTGTGGTTGAGTGTTGTTGAGTTTTGTTGAGTGTTGTTGAGTGTTGATGAGTGTTGTTGAGTGTTATTGAGTGTTGTGGAGTGTTGTTGAGTGTTGTTGAGTGTTGTTGAGTGTTGTTGAGTGTTGTTGAGGGTTGTTGAGTGTTTTTGAGTGTTGTTGAGTGATGTTGAGAGTGGTTGAGTGTTTGGAGTGTTTTGGGTGTTGTTGAGTGTTGTTGAGTGTTGTTGAATGTTGTTGAGTGTTGTTGAGTGTTGTCGAGTGTTGTCGAGTGTTGTTGAGTGTTGTTGAGTGTTGTTGAATGTTGTTGAGTGTTTTGGGTGTTGTTGAGTGTTGTTGAATGTTGTTGATCACAACAAATCACAAAAGACGTTAAGCCGCGTCCCCACTAGAGCCATGCGGCTTAACGTCTTTTGGCGCGAAAACTGTTTGACGCGCTAAAATAAGAAAAAAAAAGACTTATTTTGTTGGTTGACGTATTTTGTAGAAACAATTTTCTTGGTAAAGTTTAAAGTTTGGCGGTGTAAATCACAAGTTAAAATAAGTGATTCCAGTGACAATTATTTTATTTATTATTTATTTTATTTTAAAGAAGGCTTACATACTAACAAACACATGAAATAAACAAATGTAATATTAAAATGCTAATAACAAGCCTCCACATAATTATAGTTTAACGAAATAGTCGACAAAAAGTAAGTACATACAAGTTAATATAATTAGTAATAGTATAATTAGTAATATAATTAGTAGACAAGTTAACTATCCTTGAAAAAAGACTGTGACAAAAGCCGTCGGTCGCCACACTGGTGCAGAACAAGTCGACTTTAAGGTCCCTAGGAAGCCTATTGAAACTAAGTGCACTTCTTATTGAGAAAACATTCCGCCTATAATTGGTCATTGCAAAAGGTACATTTAATATTGGCCGTTGACGTAATCCCATAAGATTCGTGCGCAATGACAGATTAGCAACGAGTTCAGGACAGTTAATGTGGCCATTTGCGATACCCAACAGCAAACTCATGTCTCCAATATTACGTCTCATCTCCAAAGGAAGAAAGTGGTACCGTTTGCAGCGGTGCTCGTAGTCAACTGAGTATTGCTGAGCCCTATAATCTAGATATCGCAGAAATTTTCTTTGAACGCCTTCAAGACGGGACTTATAAGTCTCATACTGCGGGTTCCAAACCTGAGACGCATATTCTAAATGGCTGCGCACGAAAGTACAATACAAAATTTTAACCGGTTTAAGAGATCGGAAACAGGCCGTTGTGCGTAGTATAAATCCCAGAGCTTTGGATGCCTTTGCAACTATGCTATCTACATGTTGATCAAACAGAAGCTTGCTGTCCATGATTACCCCTAAATCTCTTATACTATTTAGCCTGCTAATGAGCTGACCGTAAATGGTGTAATTGAAATTTAGAAAAGAAGTACAACGTGAGAATGTTAGGAGGAAGCATTTTGAGACATTTAATTGGAGTTTGTTACGGATGCAATATAATTCAAACCTATACAGGTCATCTTGCAACTGACATGCATCAGACATGTCACGCACGACTTATAGCAATTTAATAACAACAACTCCACAAGTGTAGTATAAAGCAGTATACAAAGTTGATACGACAGAGGGGCTTTCCTTTAAACTGCCTATACTAGATACCATTTTCAAGCTCTGTACCAAAAATCAATTAAATAGGAGCAGTAGTTTAGTCACAAATGATTTTTGAAGTTTTTGCTACGTTTGAACACGATGTATATTTCCTAACAGCTGATTATCTCATACGCATAGGTCATGCACCTTAAAACGATAATCTGAGTATAAGATACATTGTTGCCGCACAAGTACAACCAAATATTTCACGAAGCAATAAATACACACACACTTGCACTTTCACTATGAGAGTGACAAACATAGCAAAACCCCCGCGCCTTTTTCCCGCGCGTAAAAGGAATAGAAATAGGTCAGTGTGTTGCTATTGTATCCTAGATCCTTGCGAATTTGCTAAAAAAACTTGTTCTTTCAGTGGACAGTGCGCAAGCGTCATCCATTCGGGACGTACGTTACGTAACACGGGAGCCCCGGCGCCGCCGCCGCGCCGTTATGTTTTGTCGAACTCGCTGACAATAATTGTGATTTTGTTTTGTTATTGTGATAGACACTAAATAAGTTTAATCCAGTATTTTTTTTTATTGTGACAGGATACGTAACTTGGGAATATTATTATTTAGTGTTAGTGTTTTTTTTTTGTGATTGACTGTTTTTATTGTGATAGGATACGTAATTAAACGTTGGTTGTATGTGTGTGTAAAATTAAAGTGTTCAGCAATGCCTCGTGTAACTTACACGGCGTCAGAATACACTTACATGATTTTAATTTACGGTGAATGCCGTGGAAACACAGATTTAGCTCTGCGAACATACCGAGAAAGGTATGGTGACCGGCGCAATAGCCCTAGGAACGCCGGCACCATACAATTGGCAGTACAAAGATTACGGGAATTAAAGTGCTTAGCGACGGACAGTGATTTAATTAGAAAAATAAATAACAATAATATTCTCCGTCGGTATAATTTGTGCATTAATATGAATCGAGGACACATCGAGAACTTAAAAATTTTGTGTTTTTGTGTGTGCGCGTACTTTACAACTTACCTAACATAAAAGCCGCGCGAGCGGTCTAAACCGCCCGCTCCCCGCCCCCCCTCCCCCCGCCCCCCGCCAAGAGAGATAACACACACACGCGCTCCTGCGCGACTTTGTTACTAGGCATCTAAGGTCAGTCAAATTTATTTATAAAGGGTGGTTGCGTTTCACTCTGACTTTAAGCTATTTAGTTTGTTTGAAAAAAAAAAAATCTCATTTTTGGCGCTTTCTATTTTTGTACTGTATCGAATTAATACTATACACGTATAGTATACGTAGTGTAATTTAATGCCCCTCTGTCGTATCAACTCTGTATATCACTCGAGGGTAAGTACAGATTACTCCCCTTGGTGAATAAATAGCTATTATTACAAAATCCTATAAGTGCTAAGGATTACTGTCCAATTCTCAAAATTTTACAAGGGTAAGAAATACTCCTCAAAAACACGACCCCGCGAGCTGCTTGCAGCTCGCGCAACGCCCAAAATCTAGTTCGAGTATAAAATTAAACGAGGTCAGTCCTTTATGGCGTCAAAGTGAGTGTATAATATTAGGCACACAGACTTTTATATTAATTAAAAAGAAATTGCGCTTAGCACGCGCTTTGCTAGGGCGTGTGCCTTTTTTTTACAGAAATTAGTATTTTTTCCATATACAGGGTTTTTGGGGTCCCGTAGGTAATTAGTATAAGTAGCTTGATTACGTTTTTAAGGTTTTCTTGTTTAGAAAAGTTAGGATGAAAATTGTTTAGTGTCATTGTATTTGACTCGCGTGGATGTCGGAAATTATGCCACGGGAATGTGCTACCGGGACAAAAAATAGCCTATAAATGTTAATAATGTTACCCCATAACATCAACTATATGCCAGTGAAAATTTGTCCAGCCGTTTCAGAGATTAGCCCAAACAAACAGACAGACAAAAGTAAAAAAATGTTATAAGTAGCGTATATACTAACCCCCGTACTAATAAACGTATTATATCAGATGAATAATTACAGATCAATTTCTCTCTTTCAGTTGTCAGTAATTTCCTGTATTCCCGTTATCCCCATAGGCCATGTCCCCGTTAAAGGGGACAAATGGATTTTAGTAAAAAAAAAATACTTCCCGTTGTCCCCGTACGCTGTCCCCGTTAAAGGGGACAAAGGGAATTTAATAAAATAATTATAATTACTTTCCGTTGTGAAGAAGACAAAGCGTTGTATAACTATACAGACGCTATACAACGTTTTTTAGGACGGGGGTTGGTGTTTTAGGCCCAGGGTTTTAAAATTAGAGTTAATTACGGGATACTGTGTTCGTTAGGATAATCCTGATTGTAACCATACCATTTGTGCATATAGCTTTTTGCTAGAAAGAGGCGAGTAGAAAGTGATATAATTATTCAAAGACAAGTCAAATCGTTTATTTCAAAAAGGCACTTTTAAACGTCAAAATTTCCAAAAAAACTGAATTGATTCTAGTCGCCCCTTCCGAAAGATAATTTCACATGGAGAAAAATAGGCAAGATACTCCACCGTTAAGGCTCCTTCAAATAGGCGCGACACGCGATAAAATCGTGCGCGACACAAAGGCACCGCAAGTCGTGCAACGAGCGGTGCCTTTGATTCGCGCGCAATTCGCGTCGCGCGTCGCGCCTGTTTGCAGGAGCCTTTACTCTTTTATACATGTTTTACAATATTTATATGATTACACGTGAAAATGATGCACCTGGAATAAAATTACTGTACAACAATATGTAGGTATTCAATTGTTAGTTAGTTGTTGGTTTTAGCCGGTTAGGATGTATCTTTCTATACTTTCGGTACACGCGTCCATCACTTATTAAATGATCTTTGATGGTTTTGTAATCTTCACTCAATTCAATCAATTTCACGTTCTGATTAGAAATCAATTGAGTCGAATCCTGGATACTTTTATTTCAAAGAATTAGAGAACTTCATGTATTAAAAAAAATTGCTTGACTTTTGATTTAATATTATATGGTCTACTGTTTCGCCAATTTTGTCACGGAACCCTAAAAATAATTTTGGTGGATAATTTTCCACAATTACGCGCACCCTTTCAAGTACGGTATAGGTGGGTCCCTGAATATCAAGTTGAGATTTCCCTTATGGGGGCCCTGAGTGGTGGTTGCATAATTTTCTCTTAGAAGGTGATATCAAAGGCCGGTTCAATTTCATAAGAAATTATCTTAAGTTGTTTATAAAATGACAGTGTTTCTGGATTTTCTGCAACATTTAAACTCGTTGCCTCTGTAGCCTAGTGGGCCACACGTTGACTGGTCGACAGCTGAATAAGGGTCATGGAATCGATTCTTAGATCATGGAGTGTGTTGGACCAAATAGTTTAAAAGTACTTATCATGTTAATTCAGAAATACGCCACTTGTGGCGTTCTAGTAGATGTCAACTATCTGTCATGGTCGGGTTATAAACTTGCTTTGTAATAGATAAACTGGTTCTTTATGCTAAGAAATGTATCTGCATTTTACACTTCAATCCCGGTTTATTTTCTTCAAAACCCATTAAAGTGTTATTATTTTTCTTTATCACGAATTTCTCATTAGCTACCCGTGGGACATTACATAACAATGAATAAATAAATAAATAATATCTTTATCAAAAAAAGTGACAAAATAGTTTTACATTACATTTACGACATACAGAAGTAAACTTAACAATAAGTCTTCTAGAATCAAATATGAAGTGATCCGCAGGAGAACCAAGTTAACCGACATAGCGCGAAGCATCGAAAAACGGGCAGGGCACATTGCTCGCAGAACAGATGGGTTCTGGAGTGGCGACTGCATAACGGAAGACGTAGCGTTGGAAGGCCTCCCACAAGGTGGACCGACCTTATGAAGGCCGCAGGAACCCGTTGGATGCAAGAAGCACAGAACCGGTCGAAGTGGAGGTGCTTGGGGGAGGCCTATGTCCAGCAGTGGTCATCTGTAGTCTGAAATGATGATGATGATGATAAGGTGCCCTGGCTCCCAAACTAGGTTTATACCTGTGACTTGGGAGTCAGTGTTGTGTCAATGAAGTAGCGAAAGAATTCGTCAGGATCATACCACACCGAGGTGAGATACACTAAACAATAAAAAAAACTAATTCAAATCTCCTGTGAACATTCACGTAATCAACTGAAATATTAGCAATCTCACAACCAAGTTGCAAGAACTAACTGTAGGGAATATAAATGTTCGTGCGATGTGGTAATCTGTCTCTGCTGATGCTTTATTGTAACTAAACACCATTCAAATATTGGTTTCCAATTGACGTTATTTCCACATACACAAAATAAATATCAACTTGAAGAAAGAGCAGATTAACTTGATTTTAGAATGACTATACAAATGTATTTTTGGAAAAATAACTTTAATACCCACTAACAAAGTTCAGTATGTGCTACAAATTTTTTAATGAGTTTTTAATAGTACCTACACCTATAGTTACAATTAAATACCCAATGTGTTATACATGTCCTGTGGCTACATATTGATGCAAAATTATATAACAAAAGATTTGTATACAGTTTAATTATTTTTTTGAGAGTAGTGGCGACCCAGTGGTAACAGCCGCGACTTATGCGTTGTTGGTCGTAGGTTCGAACTCAGACAGGCGCTTTTTTTGTTAGCCTATACTGTCCCACTGCTGGGCAAATTCCTCCCCCAAATCCCTCTAGGAGCTCTTGTCCCGCGCAAATAAAAAAAAATACAATCGCTTAACTTTGTGTAAATTATTTCATCACCATTGTTCTCAAAACAGTGGGAACATTTTAAGCTGATTTTGTATGTATGCTCAGTCAGCGTCAATAAGACAAGAAAACAACACAGAAAAAACAAGAAAAACAACAACAAAAATTCAATCAACAATTAAATTTTTTCGACAGGCATTCAAAAAACATCATAAAAATTGCGCAAATTGAACTTTTTGTGTCGATAATGGGTATAAAAGTATTTTTTTCTAAAAACACATTGTACGTATATACTTGTTTACATGTTTGGAAACTAAATGGTGAACTTGGGATAGACAAACTCTGCTATTACAATGTAAGCGGTATCATTTAGTATCGTTGTAGTAGTTGAGAGTTCTTGGTTGAATTCTGCTGGTATGTTTCGTTCGTTCTTAAGGTGAAGTTTGTGTGAGTGGAAAGTTCCGCTTACTCATTGTTCCCTAGTACTTTAAGCTCACAAAGATAGTTCAGATATGCGTGGCGTAATAGATTATGGGCCACTCTCTTTCACCGAGAGGAGGCTTGTGTCCCAGTAGTGGGAACATGATAAACTCAGAAAGTACATAAAATTGAAAAGTCATAATTATTTGTACTTACCCGGATTTGAAGCCACAATCCCGTGGATAAGAGGCGAGGCCCTAACCATTGGGCCATCATGATATTGTCCATGGTTTATTTATTATTATGTAAACGAAACGCATTCTTCCCGTCTTATCATATGGTGCACAAACTTGGTCTTTGACTAACATCCAGAAGTCCAAACTCAAGGTCTACCAACGAGCAATGGAGCGCAGTATACTAGGCGTTAAATAAACGGATCGTGTTCGAAACACAATACTGCGCTCCAAAACAAAGATAGTTGACGTGGTTCAAAAGGCTGCTCAATTTAAATGGGACTTGGCAGGGCATGGCTAGTAAACATAACCTTATATTTGTTCCCGATTCATGTAATTACTCTTCCTGATATCACCACTTACATATAAGCACTTTTAATGCTTAAGGAGCTACCGCAACTAGCAATAACGTATTTGTGTCTAAACACACTATGCGGAAAGTACGCGACCGAAATTCGGCATGATTACGCCTGCAATGCTATTTGAATTACTGACGATACATTATGCCGAAATTACGTTGCGTTATAGTGTACAGCTGAACTTCGGTCGGGCGTAAGTTCAGCGACAATTCCGCGGCAACGTATTCTGTAGAGCACACGTTATATGCGACCGAAGTTCGCTTCGATTGCCGAAGAAGATTCGGGGCGGGCAGCAGCGGGAGGCAGGCATGCCCGCGCCCCGCTTGTACGCAAATAAATTTCTGCCGCGTAAGTCGGCACTTATGGTGTGTCATATCAGCCGAATACGTTGGAACGTAAAATCAGCCGCGGAACTTAGGTCGCGTACCTTCGGCGTAGTGTGGTTGGACACTTACGCTTGATATTGCGTAGGCAGTCAGCCCCGCTAACAATACAGCTAACAGACTAATCTTTTCATGACATCTCATCACATCATCTCTCTCTCTCATCTTTTCATCTTTTTCTTTTGCATTAGCTATTTTCATGACTCTGAAGTAGACTTACAGTCTGATACAAGAGTATCTGAAAAAAGTGTAAACAAACCCTGTATAGTTTAAATACTTACGCAATCACTTACTATAGCAAACTATGTAGTAAAAAAAATTTATAAATACAAAAATATTTATTACAACTGAAACATACATAAATTGAAGCAGTCCCAGTAAGTTACAAAAGTACTTGTGTCGGAGCTGTGTTCCTTTAAGTGGTTAAGTGGTAAATAAACAATGATGAGGCTAATAAATAAGATATTCATTCATTCGTTCATTGTGTCTAGAAGGTTTCAACTTTCTGTGTCACCATTTTTTCCAATGATTATTGTTTGAAAAACATTAATAAATTGTAACTAAAAAATTATCGACGAAAATTGTGGTTAAATAATTACCCTCAATCTATATATATAAAAATGAATCCCTATTTCCCTTGGTCACGGCATCACGCCTGAACGGCTGGACCGATTTCGCTAATTCTTTTTTTGTTCTGTTCGTTATTATCAGGAGAAGGTTCTTATGAAAGAAAAAATTAAGGAAATTGCGCGGAAAATTAGAAAATTTAAAATTACTTAACCACCATATAAAATTATTTAATGTAACCTTTTTAATGTAACTTTAAGACATTTGACATAAACATTTGAAAAAAAAAATGACGTTTAAAACGGATTCTTCTGTCAATCTTATTTTATTGATAAACAATACATTTAAAATAATTAAATTAAAGGATTTAAGAAACCTGATTTTCTTAGTTCACATGACGGTTACTTTAGAGCCATCAGGCCTAATATTAAAAGTTCAATTTAATATGGAATTTTGGTAAGTTTGGATAGACTAACATACACGTTACTAACATAACAAGTGGTATATACCTACTTGGTTATAAAGAAGAATACAATAGTTTTATTTTAATTTACAGATGAATTTTCGTTTATAAAAATGCCAGCAGCTAGACGTACAAACTTAAGTCGCAGAACTCGCAATGCTGCGAGTCAAAGATATACAAGAGCAAGTCAAAATGACGAGCAACGCGAAGCGCGGAATGAAGTAGAAAGGAATCGATGGAATCGAAATCAACTACATAGAAATGTTGCGTTTAACCCCTATCGAGCTGCATTCAATTATAACGTGGAAATAGATTACAGTTCACAGCAAATCTTTAGGTACTATTGGAACAATGAACGTTGTGTGTCAATATTGCAAGGCATTTAAATTTAAAAATGAAGCTCCTGGTTTGTGTTGCGCGAGCGGTCAAGTCAAATTGACGCCATTGGAACCGCCACCAGAGCCACTACATTCACTGGTTTCCGGAAATGGGCCAGATTCTAAACATTTTTTGACTCATATCCAGCAATATAACAATTGTTTTCAAATGACGTCATTTGGTGCAACAAAAGTTATTCAAGAAAACTTTATGCCAACTTTTAAGATTCAGGGTCAAATATATCACCTAACAGGTTCCTTATTGCCAACGCCGAATAATGACTACAAATTTTTGCAGATTTATTTTATGGGCGATTCAGCAAGCCAAGTCAATCAGCGTTGTTGTGGTTTTCTGTGACAAAAAGATCTACTGCAAGACGTAAGTAGGTCAAAAACATTCCATCCCAGCCTGCAGCCGCATAGGAGATGATTTACGAAAGGTGTAGTTTGCTGTTAGTCTTGCAAGATTTACGAAAGAACTAGAACCGGTTTGGTGGTGCAATGATTTTATTGGCAGGTGATTTTCGTCAAACACTACCAGTAATACCACGATCAACGCCAGCCGACGAACTTAACGCATGTTTAAAGTCATCCATTTTATGGAAAGACGTTAAAACGCTCAAATTAAATATAAACATGCGAGTCGAATTGCAGAACGACCATTCTGGAGAAGTTTTTTCCAAACAATTGCTCGATATTGGTAATGGCAAAATACCTGTTGACTCATCGTCTGGATACATCACATTTCCTACCAATTTTTGTCACTTTACTGAAACTAAGACCGAACTCATCGAGAAGGTTTTACCAAACATTGCTCAAAATTACAGAGATCATGTATGGTTGAGCGAAAGAGTTATATTGGCTGCAAAAAACGTTGATGTCAACGAAATGAATTTTCAGATTCAAAATAAGATAGCTGGCGAATTAATGACATACAAATCTATTGATTCCGTTAATAACCAAGATGATGTTGTCAACTATCCAACGGAGTTTTTAAATTCGCTGGAGTTACCTGGATTACCACCTCATAATCTGCAATTAAAAATCGGATCGGTAATCATTATGTTGCGGAATATAAACCAGCCACGTCTTTGTAATGGCACCCGACTTGCGGTGAAGAAATTAATGAACAACGTCATCGAAGCCACAATTTTGAAAGGAAAGTACAAAGGCGAAGACGTTTTGATTCCACGGATTCCTTTGATTCCGAATGACATGCCATTCACCTTTAAACGTTTGCAATTTCCAGTGCGGCTAGCATTTGCAATGACAATAAATAAATCTCAAGGGCAGTCCCTAACTGTTTGCGGCATCAACCTTGAAAATCCATGTTTTACACATGGCCAATTATATGTCGCCTGTTCCCGTGTCGGTATACCAACAAAACTGTTTATATTAGCGCAAGATAAAAAAACTAAGAATGTTGTATACCATAAAGCATTAGAATAAAAAAACACTCTTTTTATGAATTATACCAATTCGAATTCAATATTCATAGTCATAACTATCGGGTCAGCTAGATCAACCTGACAACTTTATATAATAAATCAATTAACTTAATAAAATAAAAAATCTGCTCATTTATGGCGTCTAAGGCGGAACAAAGTACGCCGGGTCAGCTAGTTGTCAAATAAAAAATATCGTAAAGTTGATTTCAATTAAGAATTTCAGGCTTAAGTATTCAAATAACAAACCAGAAAACTTAATTTGTTAGTGGCATGACACTATCATTTGTGCGTTTTCCGATGCATTTATTTACATACTTTTGGAACAGACCATAGTCACGATACAGATACGAACCATAGTAGATACATTAACCGATTCGGATCTATTCATAGTTTGTTTGGTCATGCAACAGACACATCCAATGTTTAAATTGCATACGTAAATATCCACAGACCAATTTTGTCATCAGACGCACAAATGGCCAGGGCACCCACACTTCACTAGACTACATACGAAGACACGATAATCCCCTGTCACTTCAAATGACACTGCTAGTCAATTGTTCGACAATTACGTCACGACTCAACGTCAACAAGGGAAGCAATCAGCCGGCGACCCTTTCAGAAGTAAGGGTCAATGCACTGAGGATGCGGTTTGAGTGACAGTTGGTCCCGTGAGAAGATTGGTTATGTGGTTTCAATTTTTGCAGGGTTTTGGCTACATTTTGCGTGAAATGCTTTCTTGAGCTGTTAATGCGGGCGGTTTGAATGGACATAAAGTAGCATAATCAAAACATAGATAGTGGTGCCGATTCAGTTGTTCAGTAACTAAACTAAATTTAAGTTCAGTGCATTTTTTTCTTTTTGAAGTGAAAACTTCTTTAGCGGCGCTGTGTACTTTTTTTGGAATGGGTAAAAACTTCTAAATTCGCGTCAGGTCACGTGACCCTGATCGAAAATTCGTAAGACGTGACGCGCGTTGTTGAGGACAGCGCCATCTATGCACATCGGGAAGAACTACGAGGGCCTCGCGTACTAACTACGTAGGCCTCGCGTACTAACTACGTAGTTCATCCAACAACGACGAGATGGCGCTGAACCACGATTTGTAAATCTGAATAAATTCCTTTCACGAGAAGAATAAACCAGTCACTTTGGTCATCATACCTGATTTGCAAAAAACCCTATAAAATAAGGAACACACCTTAACACGCGTGTTTTGTTTATAAGACGATTCACAAAATACACTCGTAATTGTTCAAGTTTTCACTTCTGTCGGCACTACCGGAGTGCCAGTGTTTTTTTCTTTCTATTTCATTAAGAAAAGGACATAAGACAAATTTTAGTTTAGTCCTGTCAAATTAATCAGCGCCTGACGTAAATTGACGTAACTTTAGTAGGCAAGTTTTTAATCACGTCTAAGCTTGTATGGAGTAGTGTCAGGCGCTGAATAAACTAAAATTTTTCTTCTGTCCTTTTCTTAACGAAATAGAAAGTTAAAGATGCACTGAACTTAAATTTAGTTTAGTTTGTGAACAAGGGAATCAGCACCAATAGCTTCAATTGAGTGTAAATTCATTGAGGGCGCTTGTACTCCATTCCAAAAAACGGAATTACTGTTGATGGGCCTACCAAAGAACTCAAGACTATTCATATAAGCAATTGCCCGAAAAACCAGCGCTGGAGCTCTGTCTCGTATAGGGTCTTAGCATTATGCTGAGCGATGGCCGTTTTGCGTGGATGTGACGCATACTTTCTCCCGAATTGTTATTTTGTTATTCTTAAGTTTGTGTTTTTTTTTATTTTTATGTATCATGTTTGCCGCAAATAAACGTATTTTCTTTCTTTCAAAACCAGGAATCGCGTACCCCGTAGTGTAAAACAACATAGCAAACAAAATTATGAGTAAAACTGTAAACTATGTTTACTAACTTTATTGACAAAATATAGAACTAGTAAAAAAATTGTGCTGATAAATTGTAAAAAAGCAATATTAGGTACGCGCCCTAACACTGGTTATCGATGGGTATAATATTTTTCATTCTTCCTTTATAAACTGCAAGGCTAGATAAAACTGGACCCAGTATTGACATGAATAAAGTGATTCCCTCGCGACCTTTATTAAAACTCTCAAAGTTTATAGAAACTAGTTGAAGCTTCCTAAGAAACTTCTTAGGAAACTTGGTAATCTGATTTTATCTGTGGTCACGGAATTGGTCTCTAGGTAGCGAAAATGTCTATGGTGACCACCGTAGATAAACCAAGCGCAAGGTAAGTTCAGCATGAACAAATTGAACAAGCAGATTCAAAACCTAACTTATCTAACAATGTGACTTTGATACAGATACTAAATCCTGCATCCTAATTGTGTATAACATTTTCAGCCACAATCCGCAGGATTTTGGAGAAAACTGTAATTCCATTGCTACATAATTATATAAAATATGTTTGAAATTCAAAATTCTGACAAAATAAAAAAATCTGACCTGCTAAGCATGCTAACATCCATTCATCATCTAGATAGGATTGGATAATGTTCAAAAGAGTGAACTGATTTTCTTGAATCACAGCTAAGAACACTCTCGATGCAGTCACCTTTCAAACAAAACAAAAAAAAAAAACAAAATCGGTTCAGGCGTTTGAGATCTACCGATGTTACAATTCACCCCTCTTTGTCGGGTGTTAAAAAGACGGAGCAGTCGTTTTATTAACACCGACAACAACATAAACCACAGTTCAAAAATATTCATTGCGTAATGAATATTTTTGAACTGTCAAAGTTAAAGGCATTGCTATTAGTTAAAGTGTGTTACGCAGTTGCCTTACTGATGTAATGATTAAATCGAGAACACGCAGCAAGTTTTGCAATCAATGCTCATTCTTTCTGTCTGAGTAAAAGCACTACCGTGAATGACTAAAGCGTTTTCGTCACATTGCTGGAGACTGTGACAAAAACGCTTTGACCCTTGAGCGCTGCGCTCGCCTGCTGGAAAGCGATGGATGAGGTCTACGATGAAACGAGTGTCCAGAAGATGCCTGTTCACTCTTGCTTTGAAGACTTACTGACGGAGGTATTACACTCAGTGCACTGCTTTCAACGTCATTTGACCGAACGGCACCACAGCCAGTCTACTAACCGCTCTGAAACAAATAAGTGCGCTTCGGTGGTTTTACCCACGTGTATAGGTGGAAGGGAGCACAGACGCTGGCAAAGATTTGTGAGAAAACACGTCTGAATAAGACTGCAATATTAAAATTCTGCTATATTTAAACTACATTGACGTACCAACATCTCAAATAATCTCATCGTCAAAGGTCAATAATCTTACAGGAGAGTAACTTCAATATTCGCTTCAAATTTGCTCCAACTACAGCTTAGATTAAATTCCGTCGACGTAAGAGCCTTTCCTTGATGACAGAGCATTTTGTAAAGCCACGGGATAAAAGGTATATCAGGATAAGTATAGGTTTTTAGGTAAATATCTATTAGAGCAGCGGTATTGGAAATTTTGAGGGCAGTAGCAAGTGTTTATGTGAAATGTTTTTGTAATTTCTGGGTGGCAACAAAAATAAAACATGGATAAAAATCTGGTTTAAATGTTTCATCTGGGTGGAATAAACCTCTTCTTTTTTCAAACAAAGGGACATGATGAGCGCCTCCATTTTCGGCGTGTTTCTTGAATAGCACGGGTTATTTATACTGTCACAACTTCAGATTTAACCATAACCTGTCTGCTCGTCTTCTTCTTTGCGACATATCTTGTAATAATTTACCAGTTTTAATAAATATTTCATCAACCATATTATTATACAGACATAAAAATAAACTCACATATGATATCCAATTCTCACAATCATTATTCCCAGTTTGTATGTTTGTTTAACTCCGTTCCGCAAACATCAGTTACATGCTTTCGTACCGTCAACAGTTTCGACATTTCATATCACGAAATCCACAAATTTATTGCCTATTCGCACTTTTCCTTTATTAAAGCCAACGTTAATAAACCGAATTTCGTTTCTAAATCAAATATCAAAGGCTTTATGCCTCCAAATTGGCAGCAATAAAAGATTGGTAAATGGATCTCGCTTGCCTTCGGGCTATGTAAGTACAGCGGGCGCATTGGACGATTTTAGTCAAACTTTTTCATTGATAGTGTCATGTTGCGAACTTTTAGTGTTACTTAGACTGTTTTGTTTGAGCTTTTATTTCTTTGCATTGGTTGTTTTTTTGTTTTTTTTTTAGTTTGAGGAGTGTTCTTTGTACAAATAAATACTGAACACTCTTATCGTTGATATTTATATTTTAAGTCAAGCAATGTGATTTACCATTGTCAAAAATGACGACCTTTCACACAAACTTTCATTCCCTGTTTAACCCTTTTGGGGGATGACCTTGATTTAGATTAGATGATGATGATAAAGATTGTGAGATGTCTGTCAGTCAATGACTGAATTTTACATAATGAATTAAGGTAGCATAAATTAATAATATGAACAAGTATATAATAAAGGAGGGCAAATAATTATTGGGCATCAAGAAATTTGCTCGCATTGCTGCCAACAAAAAAAGTGCCCAACACGCTTTCAGCATCGCCACTTTTGATGCCAAAGCTGATTCTTTGGCCAAAAAATAGTCCAGCTCTCTCTGTAGTCACGTTTCTAAACATAAATTCTAATATTTCTAATTCGTTTCAACAATTATAATTGTTGATAAAATTGTGAAATATAAAGCTGAAGCCTTCTAAATATGATGAATGTGTTACTAATTCCCTTTATTGAGTGATTGCGTAATAATTTAACCTGGACAGGGTTTGTTTACACTTTCATCTGATACTTTTGAAACATATTTATGCTACCATACTTTTTCTACCTTCTCCAACCTTTCAATAAATCTAAAAGTCAACTTCTTTTTCAGCCTTTCGCCAACCTATACTGAGTGTATGCACCCTGCATTGCACGCCACTCTTCTCTGTCTCTAGCCTTCCTAAGCCAGAGTCGTCCAGAAATCGTGACCAGGTCATCGGTCTACCTCATCGGCTGTCTACCCACACTTCTCACTTCAGGTCTCGATCTAGTATGGGCGTTGTTATTGTCATCATCATCTTAGTCCAGCACTCTTTTACCACATCCGCCATCTGTTGGATGCCCTATATGGGCCGCCAATTTCCATTTTATTGGCGCAATCACCGTGGCTATGTCGGTAAGTTTTGTTCTTCTTCGGATTTCCGTGTTCCTAATTCGGTCTCGAAGTAATATACCTAACATATCACGTTCCATTGCTCTCTGAATGACTTGCAGATTGTGTATGATCTGCTGTGTGAGCGTCCAAGTCTCTGAGCCATAGACCATTACGGGAAAGTCATCTACAATATTATAATTTATCTTTCCAAGTCGTCAAGCTTTAGAGCAGTCAAATGTTTTTTTCATTTTGTGATTTGATTACTTTATTTACTTTCCGAAGAAACAAATCTAAAAGGCAATCTTGATTTCTTGGTAACATCTAAAATGAAGATTTAGCAAATCTCAAAATCTTTTTGTTCGGTTCACAGATAAATGTTACTAATCCTTGTACCTGTAGTCAAAGTCAAAAGTATGATACAGGGTGCCAGGAACACCGACGCGGAAACTGTTTAGGTAACCATGAGTTCAGTAAATTATTCTAGACCAACGCAGAAATTTTTCATTGGTTGTAAAAAAAACAGAAGTTTCATTGAAAAGTGCAATATCTCGGTCAAAATGTATTGAAAATAGATTTACATAATAATTTGCAAAGTATATTAATTTAATTACTTTCCTGTTAACAGCGACGTGGACAAATTTTTTAATGTCCTGTGATACTTATCCCCCTTTTTTAAATACATTTACATTTATTTAACTCACGTATATGGTTTCGCGGTTTCGTTTTATGAACATATTTTAATTTCATTAAACGTTATTATTTATTTTAAATTTTCTAATATAGCATCTTAGAGCAACCTGTACTTAAAGAACTGTAGCGCAGGAGTCATTTGCCGGGGTCATGGATCACATCACATCAATGAAATTAAAACGAATAACGTGCAAAGATTAGATGAATTGAAGGAAAGAGAGAGAGAGAGCCCTATGTAAGGGAGCGGCGCAGGCAGTAGTTTTCAAATTACGAATTATTTTATGTTGAACATAATTTTTAGGGTTCTGAAGCCAAATGGCAAAAAACGTAACCCTTATGGATTCGTCATGTCTGTCTGTCTGTCCGTCCGTATGTCACAGCCACTTCATTCCGAAACTATAAGAACTATACTGTTGAAACTTGGTAAGTAGTAAGTAGATGTATTCTGTGAACCGCATTAAGATTTTCACACAAAAATAGAAAAAAAACAATACATTTTGGGGGTTTCCCATACTTAGAACTCAATTTTTTTTTTCATCAATCCCATTCCTCTGGGGTTTCTATGGATAGGCCTTCAAAAATGATATTAAGGTTTCTAATATAATTTTTTTCTAAACTGAATAGTTTGCGCGAGAGACACTTCCAAAGTGGTAAAATGTGTGTCCCCCCTGTAACTTCTAAAATAAGAGAATGATAAAACTAAAAAAAATATATGATGTACATTATCATGCAAACTTCCACCAAAAATTGGTTTGAACGAGATCTAGTAGGTAGTTTTTTTTAATACGTCATAAATCGTAAACCGCAATTTACCTTTTGTGGCGTTATATGCCTTGTGGTACGGAACCCTTCTTGTGCGAGTCCGACTCGCACTTGGCCAGTTTTTATGATTAGTGGCCACTAAATCTACCAGTATGTTAAATTAATGTCGCCATTGTAGCGGCACGTTATGTGGTGATGGTAAAATTATGATAATAACTTTGCAATATATTTCCTAAATCTATACATAAATTTATAAATAAAAGACGCTTTATTTTTCTAAACGGCACTATGGATTTTAATGCGGTTTTCATCATCATTTAGAAAATGTATTCTGGATGTATGTTTATATTTAACTTAATAATAATAAATATATCTCGATTATTTGTTAAGTTTTCAAAACCGTTCGAAGCAGGTGCGCTTGACCAATAAATTACAAAATAATCAGGAAACGGATTGGGTTAAGAAAGAAAAGAAAATAGTACCATCGATTCAGTATTCAACTAGAAAAAGAATTGAAAGTAGCCGAGTGTACACCAGTTTAAAATAAAATTGCTTGTGTCACATAAGTTAGTGGTAACTTTTTCTTTGAATTGCTATATCCCATTTTATATCTACTTACAAAGCGAATCTGCTCAAGATGAAAATACGAAGAAAATGTATTATAGCGCGTGTGTAATGTAAAATTAGGTTGAATTCCAAAAAGCACTTTATCTAATAAAATTACTAATTTATGTAACAATAAAAATTCTGAAGAGTTTGTTTGTTTCAAGGCGCTAATCTCTGGAACTGAGCAGTGGTAGCCCAGTGGTAACGACCGCGACTTACGAGTTGTAGGTCGTAGGTGCAAACCCAGACAGGCGTTTTACTTTGGGTAAATTATTTCATCACTACTGCTCTCAAAAACGGTGAAGGAAAACATCGTGAGGAAACCGGCATTTCCTAGAACCAAAAATTCCAAGACATGTGACATCTACCAACCCGCACTGGGTCCGCGTGGTGGATTACGGCTCACTTCCTCTCACAGAGAGGAGGCCTGTGTCTTAGCAGTGGGAACATGTATTATGCATTGCGTTACTTACGTTGAGCAGATGAATATTTAAAACTTGGAATTTTCTGCAAAATCTTTTGGATTTTGAATGAAAGTATGTTACGCAATTATTAAGGTGCTGAAATGACAAGAAGCTTTTTTTTTTTGTTTTCGGAGGTACAAATAGCTACAAATTCCAATTATAAAATGTTGACCACACAAACATAATCACGCTTACTATTTATGTCAGAAATAACAAAAAGAAACATCTACCACAAACACCATTCCGTATGAAACGCTAAACCAGCCGAAACAATAAGTGATCCCTCTACCTACCAACCGAATCAAAATTGAACAAAACCGTCAAACTGAACTCACAGTATATTGCAACAGCAACAAAAAAATGCAGAATTCCACGGAACTACTGCAAGCGATTGAGATTCCGGTACCGTATCGCGAGAACGAAATTTGAAATTCGATAGCAATCGCCGTCGCCGGAAGTCAGAGACGTGTCCGGGATGTATCCGGGACGGACGAGGCGAACTAATCATCCGGTAAGTTTGACGGCACTGATAATTGACTATTGAATTGTTGTTTTTGGAAGTAGTTTTGTAATTGGGTGACTTCCCAATTTAAATGGAGGTGGGTTGATTTTTATTGGTATGGAATTAGTAAAATTTTAATAATGTGGAAGAGTAAAAAGTAGGTGCAGGCGACCGTGTAATTGCTCTACTACTTTTGATAACATCATCATCTGCCGGAGCCTTTTTCCAAACTATTTTGGGGTCAGGGAGCGACTGTCTATTTTACCTCCACAACCTATACCCCTTGGTAAGACCGGTTGTCAGACTTTCGGGCTTCTGACGAATTGTAACGACTGTCAAAGATCCACAAATGACCACCGGGACCAACTGCTTAACATGCTTTCCGAAGCACTGAGGGGTCTTCGTATGTAAAGATGGTCACCCATCCACTGACCAACCCCGGCAAGTGTAGCTTAACCTGATCGATCGACCCGTGCGGCTGTTATTACTGAACAACAAACAACTTTTGATAACAATCCCCAAAATATTGAAACTTCACTAAAGTTGAAGTTATTTTACCGTCACGCGTGGGGTTTTTTTTTTCAGGATGGGAAATCATCAAATGACCCCTCCCGCTCTGGGTGGAGCGGAAGGGAGTGTCAGACTCTTACTGACTAAAACCCACCCGTGTTCCTTCCTTAGCCCTTTATGTTCCGGGCCAGCGGTAACTGCAGTGTGGTGTCCAGTGAAGAAAATCATCGTGAGAAGACCTAGAACCATGAATTCGAAGACATGCGACATCTACCAAACCACACTAGGCCCACGTGGTGGATTACGGCCCACTCCCTCTCACAGAGAGGAGACCTATGTCTTCACATTGGGAGCATTATAATAGGCTAATTATGATGAACTGACACATATAGACAAAATAGAACTTGTTGATTTGTCAGGTGCAAGTGACATTCAAACAAATCACTAGGTCGAAGGACTAATTGATAGGGATAAGTGAAGGGATAACTTATGATCAAAATAAATGTCATTTGTTCCCAATACGCAAACAAGTCCGACACCAGATTCTAATATCTAATATATAATAATACTCAATGTTATATTAATGTGGTCTCCAAAAACACATGTTTGTTCACACAAAAAAATATTCGATCAAATAAAAGTATGAATAATCTAGTAAACAGTTTTTCGTAGAATATAAAATATCAGATTATATTTGAGATAATATTCATATTTTTGTTAATATTTTATACTAAAAATAACGAATTTATGGTAATGGAGAAACAATATAATATGTATTTCATTCAGGTTCAGTTTTTGGTGGTATTAAAATATAATGTGCCAACAATTGATGCAACGTACAGTCAGAGAAATTAATTGTTTATCAAATCGACACACTACGTCAGTTTGCTGTGTTATATGTAGCCGTTCATACAACTGTAATTCTTAAGAGTTGTGATTTGTATATATGAGCAAGTTAAGTCGTTAGTCAATTTGGTGAAAACTTGCTTCCCTGACTTTACATTTACTTCTTTATATTAAATTTATTCCATGGTACACAGTTAAATCAAAATATATAGGGTAGAAAGTATTAGTGCCTTTACAATAAAGTTATCGAATAACCAACTTTCGAATTAAGTCATCAAAAGTATTTTGCACGGTGTCAAACATTTTCGAACACGCTTCAGCAGTGTATCACCTACGTTTGAATTTTTGCACACATCTGCACTAATTTTGCCAGTCATTATCCATTAAGTGCGTAAAGGTGTGAGTCGCTACAAATGAGGAACCCGAAATAGGATTTCGCGCATTAGGCGCAGGCCAACAATGCCCTGATTAAAGTGGCGAATGATCCCGAAACTGTACTTGTTTGATGTAGTGATAAAGCAGAAGGTTCAATACTAATAATATGGATAATGAACTCTCAAACAAACTCACTTACCGAAAACCATTCCAGTTTTTAAAATAACAGTAGAAAGTGTTTAAATTTTACTAGCAGTCTTTCTGTGCTTATTACAATTTCTTTTGTGTTTTTTCTATTTCTGTATCCGCCGTTATCTCGGCATTTGCTCCATTCCAAGTCATTGCCATCTTCAACAAAATCTATAAATCTTTTCTTAGGTCTGGTTGTCTTTTTTTCTGACCATTCACATTTCATTAGTATCTTAGTATCTAAAAGTAAACATTTTTATTTGTTTGTAAACTTATTGAGACCTAGTATTCTATAGTTTTATTTAATACTAGTTTCTGCCCGCCACTACGGCCGCGTGAATTTTTTTGTTGCCCAGAACCTACCCCGTCGCATCGCATCGCCTACCCGTGTTGTTACTTCGTTTTCACTTAGCGTTCTTTCTGACTTTTTTCTGTTTGCTTGGCTCCTAATGGTCCTAGCGTAATGTTAAACAGCCTATATCCTTCCTCAAGAATTGAGCTATCAAATGCAACAAGAATCCAGAAATTACAACTGGTAGTTCCAGAGAGCGCACACACGGCAAAATCCCATATTTAGAGCGACAAAAATATATTTTTTAGTTGAATGCAAAAACAAAACAAAATTAATAAAAACATTCTATAATAAACCCGTGTGCTCACTTTCATCACGACTCACTTTTACTCGTAATGTATACCTCCCCCTCTACCCCGCAAATCAACGTCCCACTGCGTTCACGTGCCCAGTAGCGACCGAACGCTGACAAAGAGAAGTGTTTTCTTTCAGTTACTGGCGGAAGATTAACGAATTTTGTCATGGATTGTGAAGCGTCAGGTATGTACTTGTTAGTACTATAGATAATATATTGAACGCAAAGTTTCTTTTTAGAAAATCAGTGATATATTTACATGTTATTGTATAATCAATTTAATGTTGTGTTTTTAGAGGTTATAAAAAAGTTCCGATTAGTTCCGGCACGGTTTAATTTTTATTTGTTACAAGAGTCTTTGAACACCAAGAAAATTAAAAAAGTTCTTCCCCCAAGTGTCCCCTTTTTAATATACAGTATTTTCTTTTGCAGGTAGTCGTGAGGAGACTGCTTTATCAGTCACAACCATAACTAGGAACGAACTGTTTTGGGTGTTGAGAAATGACTGTTTCTTTATGTTCTCTTCTTCAGAGTGTACTGTACGGTTAATTGATTATATTAAGAATAAATTTGGAGTGGAAGAATTACCAACAAACTCAGAAAAGGAACTGAAATATGTCATAAAATTATTTGTGTCCAAATTATTCTCTAGATGGAAAGAATCAAGGCATTATATTAATCGATTTTTAGAAAAAAATTCGGAATGGCTTAATGTAAAGATAAATCTGCCACAGATAAACCAATTCGATGTTTTATTACCTGCACCAATGGTCAGTTCTGCATCAAAAAAAGGTCGACCACGGAAACTGTTTAGTGAAACTTCTAAAAGATCCAAACAAAGGGCTATCAATAAACTTGTTTCAAATACCACTCCTGAAGAGTTATGCGTAGCTGCTGAATCTAGCTTAGTCAAAAGTGGCAGAAGAACATCGGCACAAGTGCTAAAGCTGGCAGTAACTGCATCACCTCGAAAATTAAAGAGAATGAAACAAGCTCATTCAACATCTTCAGCATTCACTCCTTACAGTCCAGAAGAAGCATTGGCTCTCATTATAGACTCAGATTTAGGAAAAGAACAGTATATAAATATCCAAAAAGGGGCAAAAGAAAGAAAGGCCAATATTTATCCACCATATAATTCCGTTGCAATTTTGAAAAAGCAATGCTATCCCTCCAATATGTTTATTACGGAGAACGAAGCTTACATACCACTACAGCACCTTTTAGATCTAACGATCAAACGTCTAGTTCAGGTGCAATCGGAGATTTTACTCAAACATATTCCTGATGATGTGACACATATCGATGTAATCTACAAGTGGGGCCTGGATGGTAGTGGTGGGCACAGTATTTACAAACAGACATTTTCAAATAGCTCTCTACATTATGGAGATTCTAATATAATATTGTGCACTATTGTTCCTTTAGAAATGTCTGTGATGCTTGAAAATAAAAAGATAATTATCTGGAAAAATTTAAGCCCATCTTCGACAAGGTATTGTCGCCCAATCGGATTTAAAATAAAGAAAGAAACTAATGAAACAATGAAGGAAGAACACCAGAATATTGAAAATCAAATTTCACTACTACAGCCCACCAAGATCTCCTTAAGTGATGACGGCCGAGATTTATATTTTAATCACGTTACTGTATGTACTATGATAGATGGTAAGACTTGCAATGTGTTGACACAAACTGCATCTACTCAAGCTTGTAATATTTGCAAGGTAACGCCAAAGGATATAAACGATTTAAATAAAGTGCTAACACGGCCATGTAATACTGAAACTTTGAAGTTTGGCATATCTGTTTTACATGCATACCTTAGGTGTTTTGAATTTCTGTTACATATTTCATACAAATTGGGTGATAAGCAATGGCAGGCAAGAGGGTCAGAAGCTAAAGAAAACATTAAAAATAGAAAAAAATATATAACTGAAACCTTTTACAAGGAAATGGGATTAGTTGTGGATCAGCCAAAACAAGGTGGAGGCAACTCCAATGATGGCAATACAGCCAGAAAATTTTTTGATAATCCAGATAAAGTTGCGCAAATAACAGGATTAAATTCCAGTTTAATAAACAGATTTGGAATTATTTTATGTGCGTTATCAAGTGGCCACTATATTAAAGTACAGGAATTCAGAACCTACTGTATAGAGACTGCAAGAATGTGCATAGAACTGTACGGATGGTATAAGATGAGCGCCACTGTCCATAAGTTACTCATACATGGAAGTGATATAATTCAGTCGCTACCATTACCAGTAGGACAGTTATCAGAAGATGTTCTAGAAGCTACTCATAAAGAGTACAAATACATGAGATTGTTTCATTCGAGAAAAACATCAAGAGTAAATACCAATACGGACATTTTGAACGGAATGCTGATAGCATCAGATCCTATCATTTCATCTCTCCGAAAAGTGTTAAAAAGAAGGCGTAAACCATTTCCGCAAGAAGTTATAAATATGTTAGATATTCCCGATTTTCTGCGTGATAGTCCGATGAACCAAGCTGATGATATTGCAGATGATTTCGAGGATAGTGAGAATGATTCTGATTAATTAAAGATCTAGAAACAAAAATGTTTTTTTATTTATTCAAAATATCACTCTATTTCCTATAAATGTTACCCTACTTAACATGTATTGTGTACTGTTTTCATATGAAAACCCTAATGAGTCCGAAGGCACACAATAACTAGTAATTTTCGAAACTAAATATTTTTGTCGCCTTAAATATGACATTTTGCCGTGTGTGCGAGCGTGTTCAAACAAACACACTTTTCAGCTTTATATTACTATATAATATAATTATATAGAAATATGAATATTTTTATTCTAATACTTTCTATATTGAAAAATATAGTGTTTTTAATTTAGAGGTACATATATTATTTATTCCTAAAAGTAGATATTCTGTTATCATCTTTATTGGAACACCAGCGCTCGCTCTTTGCAAAGGGCTGACTACGCACGAAGCTTGTTAAGGGATTATGTAGACCTTTCATTCTGCCAATACTGCATGTCGTCGCAGATATTGAAATTCAGAGAAATAAGGAAGCGCATTAGATATGTATAGGTGAATTGTAAAGTTGGCATTTATAATTACAGCTGCTATTTTGAGGTATAATTGCTGGAAGTAACGATTCTCTGGATGAACATATTCAATTGATTTTTGCACTACTGCTGTTCTTGACTTATACTGTGTTTCTAGTTTTTGCCTCATCCCTGATGATTGGGGCCCACCTGATGAAATACGTTGCCATCGTCTATACCTAATCGTTAGTCACTAAGTGGATTGCTGATACTTAGTCTTCTTTGAGGAAGTTTTAAATTTCATGTGTAGATTTTCTACCATCGAGTAGGGTAGCAAAAACTACAAAATATTATGTCTATCGTCAGTAACTTCAGAGATGTTTACCACAAAGGTAATGTCTAATAAATATCATTAGTAAGGTGTGGTTAACAAATGCAAAATATTCTCATACTATTTCAAGAATTTTGAATCGACATCCTTAGTCTAATCATCACGGATACCATTCCAAACAAATCCACATAAACACAAACTCAATAACAGCTAAATCCTCATCTATTTTGCGATTCGCTGTTTCATCAAAGCGCAAAAGAAGAAAAATAATAAGAAAAGGAATCGAATCGAAATTAAACACATTCGAAATTCGTTCAGATAGTGCTGTGTGCGCGGATTCTTTCAACCGATTCTGTACCATTGTCGATATGAGCTCGAACTTTGATTACTGCCACTGCTATACTCTAGTGTTAGCAATCGGAATCACGTTTGAATTTTGCGATTTAAACGAATTGTTGAAGAGAGATCTTCATGTTTGATTTTTTGGTTTGATGCTTAATAAGTGTAAAAAAACAATTGATCGAAAAAGAGACAAAAATAATGTCTCTTCTTACGTTTGATTGTTGCGTGTTCTGTATTGCACATTCACAAAACTAATATCCTGTTTACCTGTAAATTGCATCGAAATGTGAAATAAAAAAATATTGTCACAGAAGTACTCTAGAAGCCTAAAGTAGTGCTTTTAGAGTTATGTGTGTCATGAAATATATACAGTATAAAAATAAATATAAATGTATATACATTTTGAAATATTTATTTTACATTTGAAATTAATTTCTAAAATAATTGTATTCCGTAAAGTAAGCAGTAGGTAGTAACAGTTTTATTGAAATAGATAAACGCAGAATACACTGAATTTCAACAATAGAGGTACTTAAGATTTACCGATAGACATTGGGATTCATATTCCCGCCGTTTCTTTGTTTCACAAAAATTCTCCTACACTTCAATTTTGTCTTTGTGAAAAGAAAAATTAAAGATCTAAGAGGGCATTGACCTCACGATTCCTCTAATTGATTTATTTTTTATTCAAACTGTATGGACAAGTAAAAGAAATACTGTACAAGGACGGACTTAATGCCTGAGGCATAATGCAGTAAGCACAGTTGTTTGCACCATTTGTAAAATAACGTGGTACCTTCTAAAAAATCGTCTTGTAATAGACATCAATATTTTGAATCAACAACAATAAAACTTCAATAACTTGACAATTGGTACGATTATTGTGAATCACTTTTTGTCAACGACCAAAGTTTAGAAGACCATTTTATTTTTAGTGTAGCTTGAAGGTCTCTAAGTACTAAGTGTTAGTCCTCAAACTTTAAATTTCCGTCACTGGTTTATGCTGGTTTATAATGTTTTTATACTTATTTTAATATTTTAAGAAATATTTAAAAATGTAATAAAATAAGTTAAGTAAATAAATTAACGAAATAATAATATCTTTATTTCCCAAAAATACAGATAGAGAACATTTACATAAAACATTTGGATGCTGCAGAAATCATTACACAATAGATTAATCTCTGTCTCTTAAACTAGGGTATCCTTTATCTTAAGAGACAGTGATTCGCAATGAGGTTCCAATTGATATTATGTATGAGTGGACTGTGTCAATTTACCCTCAGAAGGGAAAAAAAGACTATTGACACGCTATAAAGAAGAAGAAGCATACTGATGCAAAATGATGAGTTATTGTTTTGAATTGAGTTACTGATTGAGAAGGAGTCATCTATGCACATCCACCGATTTTAATACTATGCAAAGGATTGCGATGCTATTAGCATTGCATTGCAGTTAATACATTATGCAGTTAGTAATCTCTCCAGTAACAGGTGCTATGTATAATATTATTCAGTTGACGACTATCTGAATCATTGTCGGTTTATAACGTCTGGTATGGTAATTCATGCAATAGCATATTATCCAGGGTGACAGGAACATCGACTAGAAACCTGTTACCATAAATTCAGTACTTGATTCTGGACTCTCCGAGCTGAAATTGTTCACAGGTTAGGTTTGACCGCGTAGGTCGAAACGAATGGAGCAGCGATGGTTTTGTAGGAAACATTAGTTTTATTTATTTATTAAAACGTTATGCATAGGAAAAAAAATACTGTACAAAGGCGGAACTAATGCCTGAGGCGTTTTCTACCAGTCAACCTTAGGGTGATACAGAGACAAAACATGGCAGGTTCAACATACGGGATAAATAGCTCGGAAATGACTATAAAATACTAAAATAAATACTAATACATACATAGATACATACATATAAACAAAATGAACTGTCAGGAGAAGTAATGATCGGTAGAAGAGAGAACGAATCCAGCAAATCAGCGCTGGAATGTTACGGCCAACTTCTGAAGGACATGTTCACGTGACGATAACAGACCGATTGCCGTCCTGATAGATAGGGAGCGCATTCCAAAGAAAGTCCGCCGGGTCAAAGAAAGAAGAATGAATGAAGCCAGAACGGTGAGAAGGACATCGTAGAAGACGATTTTTAGTGGAACGAAGATTTTTAGCATGGGCAGAGCATAAATATTGAATTCGTTTTTTTTTTAATTAACCGACGAAAATTTTAATATACGTGTATATTAGGTATATAAGTAAGTAGGTACTTTTATATAAGTAGGTATATTTTCATACGGACGTGACGCATAATGAAAATCATTGGTAAAAAGCGCCACACCCAATTCTACGAAGAAAACACAAAAACTTTCAGTAGCCTATAGCCAGTACTTTCAGTAGCCTAAATTTTCGTCGAAGTTATGTTGCTTTTGAATACAATGCACGTCGCATTGTATTCAAAAGCAACAAACAGCGAGAATATTTCACAAATATGAAACAAATTGAGGAAGTCGCGTCAAAACTTGTTCAATAAATCGAATCAGTTAATTGAGGTGTTAAATAGAATGGATTTCGTAACCCCCAGACGGTATTCATTAATCCTAACTGTATTTACTTACATACCTCTTTTTTGAATGGCGAGCGATATTTCCTGCGTCCTGGATTATGGCCCACTCCCTCCCTCAGACAAATGAGGCCTGTGTCCCAGCAGTGGGACATTATAGGCTGATAATGCAATCCATCCATTTTCACCCATTGCTGTGCGAAACGCAAGAGAAAATCAGTGTAATTTTTCCGTGATTCTGAAAAAGCAACAAAACTGACTATTGTAAAACATACAATGTGAGGTTTTGAGGTAGAAAGGCCGAATCATTTATTCAAATTAATTACGCTGAGAATCAGCACTTTTTAAACGTCCAAATCACATAAGACTGTCACCCAAAATGCCCGCTCTTCTCCACTTCTTAGTGCTTTAGCTAAGATGAAGAAGTTAATGGCGCAATGGCGCAACAAACTCCCCAGCAGCAATTGTTGTTGGATTATATACAGATTGGTGCTTTAATTGTTCTAATTTGATCTTATTTCCATATAAATATCATGAATTACACCTAGCAAAAGTGTTACATACTAAGGTTTAATTAATTTCAGCAAAATAAATCTGACAAACAAAGGAAATGGTTCTACTCAGAAGGCTGTCCGTTCTGCAATGCAGTGAGTAGAATTGAAACGCTGCGGACTTTTCGTATAATGACCAGTTTTCGCTTTCGAACCGAACAATAATCGAACTCGTATTAAATAAAGCTATTAAAAGTTTCCCCAGCGGGATCCGGTCGCCGGTACCCGCCGGATATTTTTGGGATCTAAGTAATGTAAACATATATTATACACAGGTCTATAGATATTAAGGTTATGTTTTTAGGGACAGAGGTCAATCAGTCTGTCGCTCTTTTGACCTTCAAACCGCTTTACTTTTTATGGTTCCATACCCGGACCCTTTAACTAAGCCTCTGTTATCCGTGGCTCTATCAGCGGCCTGGATCTTATGAACCGTAATAGGTAGACAGTTGAAATTTCCACAAGGTGTGTATTTTTATTGCTGCTATAAACAATAAATAATAAAAATACAATAAAGTTAAAAATTAAAGGCTCCTTCAAACAGGCGTGACACGACACGCGACAAGTCGCGCAACGAGCGGTAACTTTGTGTCGCGCGCTATTATATCGCGTGTCGCGCCTGTTTGTAGGAGCCTTAAAGGGAAAACAAGAAATGTGTTTTTTTTTAAATATTGTATGTTAAATATTGAAAGACTAGCACTTGGCCCGTTTTTTCCAATTACACTTTAATGATTAGACACGTTTGTCTTGAACAGACAAACCTTATTCTCAATCTTCATTGAGAATTTTCAGACCTGCTCCTTCTAATTGCGATTCAGATTGAGATTGATAGATAGTGTATCAATTTCAATCTGAATAATTTTGAAGGATATTGATAATCCATTGCTTCATATGTACGAAAAAAAATCTACTCAACAATGTAAATGACGCAATGAATGTTATTCATCTATCAAAATGAAAACCATTGCTACTGACAGTGTGTTACGCAATTACCCCGCGGAAAAGGCGAAAGGACATATAATCTCAAAACTGCCATATTGACTATCTTTAGCACAAGGAGAGGCTTCAAGATCTTAAGCGGAACACAGGTGCTCCTCCTGTGCGAAACAGTGTTACCGGGGGTAACTAGATTATCCCGTATTAACTTTTACATGTTTACGCCAACACGTGATCTTTCTACATAGGCGTCATTCTAAAGGTTTTCTGAGCTGGTCTTTGCGTATGTAGCATTATAGACGATAAGAATATTTCTAAAGCTTTGTGTTTTCCTAAATCATTATACCTGGACGTTCTAGAGCATTTTAAAAGTTTTACACGTGGTACCAGTATATCTTTACCTTTACAGTCACTGAGAAATTGATGCCTCCATTCTCCTCAACTAAAAGCGCAAATTGAAAACACATTTCTCGAACCAAAATACTGACTTTAAACGACGCCATTTTATGGTCGTTAGATGAAATATTTTTTCTGGTTCTCCCGCCATTCCGGGCGACCTCGTTTAAAAACCTATCAGGCTTTTGAAATATAAGCGAAACAGTGCGATGTCAGTTTTTTTTAACCCTGTGAATTGAAGTATTGTTTTGTATATTGATGGTTTATCGTTTTTTGGGTAACATACAATAGAGAGGCTTCCGCATAAAGGGGCTTCCGAGATGATAGATAGAATTGGGACTAAATTTTGTGGGTTTGACTTTGGGACTTTGTGACTTTGGGATTTTGTGGATACCTGAAAGGCAGTTTGAATTTTTCGTACATTTTCCAGCAGATTTACTAATCCAGAGGCTTGGTAAGGCTTCCAGAGGGTCTAGACAAAGTGACATTATATCTGCGAAAATGATGACGGAAAAATAAAAATTGTATTGGATTGACATAAGCTAACGAAAAGCTTTGAATGCGATTGTCACTTGTTTAGGAACTCAGAAACTCGACGGTTGCTCTGTCCGTACCTATGTAAGAAAGAAAGAAGAAATAAAATACCTTTTTTTACGGTAAACATGTCGCAAGGAAAGAACACACACAAAAAATGTACGTTGGGGAAAAATATGAATCACATCCATTTCAAAGGGTCATGTCTGGTTTACTTACTCGAGTTGCAGTCTCAACAATTCGTCGACTCTCAGTTATTTTAAAGATGTGGACATAAGCTACTTCTAATTAATAACAATCACGAACTCCCGGGAAAACTCCAATTTTAAGTAAATGAAAACTCGAACTGAAACTTCAATATCCTCAACTTCAATTCTAAAATTTAATATAGGTATTAATTTCCTAAACATTTCAATAACTTCTGATATTTGATTTTGTTGAGTCCCACGATCGCAACGGCTTACTCGAGTTTCCGTTTTCTGCGAATGCTTAGGAACGACAAAGTCGAAAGTGGAGTTAGGGTCACGCAAAAAGCGAAGGCGATCAAGAAATGTGAATATTTCTGTATAATTTTCAGAGATCAGCCACAGATTATAAAGGTCTTGGGGCCTAAAAAAGACACTTTGGCGGAATTATGAAAGGATAACATTATTAATCATAATGGATAGATAACTTTTAAATTAATCGTATCAAATCCCATTGGTGAAGAATTTTTAGTTATTTTTTTTTTCTGTGCTAAAATACCAATCAATCCAATCCAAATCCAATCCCAATCTTTTTGATTATACCTACGTAGTGCAACGAAAAAAAAGAAAAACATGGACTGTCTTTACCATTTATTATAATTCATAATGTTATCCTTTTATGATTTCCTTTTCATAGAACAGCCCCTGAAATATAATATATTTGTCCTCGAACACTCACTTAGACAAAAAAAAATGTAGTACTTAAAATCTGAGGAGGTCTCAAAGACTAGGAAATTAGGCTTTGTAACCTTTTTTGCAAAAAGACTATACATTTTTGTTGGGTTGAGATATTATTTATCTTATTTATTTATTTTATTTACGCATTATTTATCTTTGTTAATTCTGACCATGATGACCGCTTGGCGAGTCTCCACACAATGGGTGCTTGAACATGGACGGCGCCGCCGAGGTCAGCCCAGAAAGCGGTAGCAAGGTGACCTGGATGCGTACCACGAGGACTAGCTCGAAGTGGCTTGAGAAAAGAGATTCTGAAAGAACTTGTAGGTTTATTCCATGTTTGTTCTACGATTTAAACATCATCCGATTGTGTTACCTTATCCGCTCCTCTCTCAGTATAGCACTGTCACAACTCGCAAAATAATTACGCAAATGTTCGAAATTGAATATTTCTTCGTATTTTAAACGTTTTGATATTTTCCTTTGAAAATTGACCGGTACCTATTTGCGTTTTTGCAAATTCATGTGATTTAATAGTTTCATTTGATTAAGCTGGTAAATTGTACCTGGGCGCAAAACTAACTTAACTCTACCCGGGCGCAAACCTAACTATGTAAGTACTAATTGCGTTTTCCTTGGAAATACGTGTGGGTTTCTAATAACATTGTTAGACTGTTTGTTTTAGATTAATGATGTTATGACGGACTAGCTTCTGCCTGCAACTTCGTCCTCGTGAAATTTCATGTTCCCCCGACCAACCCCGTCGCATCTCATCGCCTGCCCGCGCTATTACTTCGTTTTTGCTTAGCGTTGTTTCTGTTTTTGCTTGGTTTCTAAGGGTCATAGCGTAATGTTAAATAGCCTGTAGCCCTCCTCAAGAATTGGGCTATTAAATACAAAAAGATTTTATCAAATCCGACGGGTGAACTTACAAACTTTACCTTTTTATAATATTAGTATAGATGAGGAATGGTGTGGGCAGGTGTGCTTTAGAAGAAAATATAGTGACAAACGTTGAAAAGAGTACGCTTATATGATTCAGTCGTGTTGAAAGGATGAATAAAAGGTAACTAACAAAAGGTATTTACAAGGCAAATGTGAGTGGAAGCGCCTAAGGGAGTGCCCTAGAAGGACATAGTGACCTTAATGGTGATGTTCTTCAGAACGGTTCCTCCTATGGGTGAAACGAATCTATTAAAAAAAAGAAGCCCGAAAGTCTGACAACCAGTCTTACCAAAGGGTATCATATTACCCAGTAACTGGGTTGTGGAGGTCAGATAGGTAGTCGCTTCGTGTAAAATACAGGTATTCAGCGGTTAGACTGGAAGCAGACCCCAACAAGGTTAACCTACGCTTGCCGCGGTAGGTCTGTGGATTGGTGACCATCTTTACCCGCCCTCCGTGACACTCTGACCCTCGGAAAGCGAGATAATTCGTTGGTCGCGGCTGTCATTCGTGGATCTTTGACAGTCGTTACGGGAAGCCAGAAGCCCGAAAGTCTGACAACCAGTCTTACCAAAGGGTATCATATTACCCAGTAACTGGGTTGTGGAGGTCAGATAGGTAGTCGCTTCGTGTAAAATACAGGTATTCAGCGGTTAGACTGGAAGCAGACCCCAACAAGGTTAACCTACGCTTTCCGCGGTAGGTCTGTGGATTGGTGACCATCTTTACCCGCCCTCCGTGACACTCTGACCCTCGGAAAGCGAGATAATTCGTTGGTCGCGGCTGTCATTCGTGGATCTTTGACAGTCGTTACGGGAAGCCAGAAGCCCGAAAGTCTGACAACCAGTCTTACCAAGGGGTATCGTATTACCCAGTAACTGGGTTGTCAGATAGGCAGCCGCTCCATGTAAAATACTGGTATTCAGCTGCAGCCGGTTAGACTGGAAGCCGACCCCAACATAGTTCGGTAAAGGCTAGGCAGATGATGAATCAGCGGAGACAGAACAGAAATAGTCGTCAGCTGCACGTATTAGTGGAGGCAGATGAAAGTGCATTAATTAAGTAACACATTAATTATTTAGTTCACCAGAAACTTATAAGTGGAAGTACTACCTACTTCTTCTTGTATACTACTTGTAACACGTCTCTTAATAACAACTTTACCCTTCTGTATTCTAAGAACCGAGCCGTTTACTCATTAGCAAGAGTAGTTCCATAACGAGGGAGAATGCACATTTGTAATATTCCTGTTAACCCTTCCCACTAACATAATAGGCTTACACAGCGAGTTGTGTTCGTTAATAATAGAGATTCTTGCTGGTTCTTTTACATAGGAACCGATTCACGGAAACAGAGTTCTTAGATGTGATCCTACGTCCTACTGCCCTACTAACATTATAAACGCGAACATTTGTGAGGATCGATGGATGGATGAATGTTTGTTACTTTTTCACGTAATAACTACTGAACGGATTTGTCAGTATTAAGTTGTACGTTGATTAGTATATGACTCGCGGCCGTAACAAATATGTATTTACAGAATTATAAAGTCATCAACACAACTCTATAAGACCGAATAATCCCACAGAATGACTATTTCACGAAATTTTGACATTTTGGGATTATACTAACCTAAACAGTTGTATTACTGATTTTAATGATTATGATTCTGTAAATACATATTTGTTACGTCCGCGAATCATATTTTAATCGACGTACAACTTAATACTGAGCAGCAAATTGAAAAAAACGAAAGAAAATTTGAATTTCGCGGGCTACCTTAGCGCTTCATCAGCTTATAATGTTGCCACTGCTGGGACACTGGCCTCCTCTCGGTGAGAGGGGAGGGGCAGTAATCCACCACGCGGGCCCAGTGCGAGTTTGTAGATGTCACCATGTCTTAGACTCTTGGGTTGTAGGTCATGCCGGTTTTATCACGATGTTTTCCTTCACTACTGCTGGTGATGAGATAATTTACACAAAGTAAATCACCTATCTGGGTTCGAACCTACGACCTACAACTCGTAAGTCGCGGCCGTTACCACTTAGCCACCACTGCTCTAAAACACTATTGTATCGAATTTTGAATCTAGCTTTTAAGTGAGCTAGTAAGCCAATACATATCAAATCAATATAAAAAGTAAAAAAGTAAAAATAAGAAAGTTGAAAGAACCTTCATGATTCATGACTGATTGAAAACCAACAGCTCTTGCTGATACCAAAGAATAAGTGGGTAGGAGGTATACAACTACCGTAATTTTAGAAGCAATGGTTGCTTTAATTGCTCGTAACATCAAAATAGAAATGACGTCACAAACCCCTTATCTACTTCGTTAAGTAAATCTTTAATCATCCTAATATCTAACTCATAATCTAATCTACCCACGCTAATCTTCAAGACACATGTTAACTCAAGCAATCAGGCGGAACGTCTGTTCAACAAAATCGAATGTTGACCTAGAAAGAATATAATATATGGCAATCTGAACTGTTCCGGCATTACAGGGTCACGAAATTAATAGAGCTCATATATCTCTATAGAATGTAGGGTCAGCTAATAGTGATATTATTTTGTATTATCCAATAATTAGACAGGTAAATTGATTTACTTGGTCAGTCATCTTTGTTTCTGGGTTGTTTATTAGAATATATATATTATACTTATCCATTTTATATTATGAGAGGCTTGTGATTAAACGAAAATCTTAGGTCCTGTTTAAATAAACTATCGACGGCAGGCTTCCGAGAAAAATAATTCACAAGGACGTCAGAACACTATTGAGCATGTTTTGGAAAATTCCTAAAAACCCCGAATGCTTTACAGAACAGAAGAAAGTTCCTCAAAATATTATCGTTAGCAAAAGCTATGGCTAAAAGTTGGCTAAGAGCCACTTGTTAAGACTTGAGAACAATGTGTTTGCGTACCAAGCAAACTTGCCGAGTTAAGATGGCGGCCGGAAGTTTGGCGGGAGCAAACATGGCCGCTATCGTTTCCGGTTTAAGAGTTTAATTATTGACATATTGATTGATATGCCGGAAGTTGGGGGATGTGTTACTTATTTTTTCTTCTGACGTTCTTTTGTGTTTCGATGGAATGTTTTACATTGGAGGTTTATTTTTTTTTGTAAAAGAGGAAAGGTTTCAAATTGAAGGATAGAAAATGTTGATAGGGTCATCGCTATATTCGCCCAGAGGATACGGCGAAGTATACGGTGTAGGTCTGCCCCGCTTGGGCAGAGCACCGCCGTGCCCTCGAAGAGGCGATCGGCAGCGGCTGCGACCTCTCGCATCCGGGCCTGGTTCAAGCTATGGTCCGGGGCGAGAGGGGAATTTTGACGTAGTTTTCAGCATCATTTAGATAATTTATTCCGGAAAGCTTTTTGTGCATATCTAATACACTAGCTTCTGTCCGCGACTTCGTCCGCGTGAAATTTTTTGTTCCCCGATCCACGCCATCGCGTCGCATTGGCTGCCCGCGCTATTTCTTCATTTTCGCTAAGCGTTCTTTCTGACTTTCTTTCTTTCTTTTTGCCCGACTCCTAAGAGTCCTAGCGTGATTTATAAAGCCTTCTCGAAAAATTAGGCTACCAAATGCAAAAAAAAGCAAAACCGACTGGTTTTGTAGAGATTAGCGCTTTCAAACAAACAAATAAATAAACTCTTCGGCTTTATTGTTATAAATTATTAGTATAGATTAATACATAACCCTCTGCAACTGATGTGATGCAAAATTCACTAACCTGCTGACGTGGTAAACTAGTAGACACCATTTTGACGTAATTTTAAATTATAATATACTATCATTATTTATGCGGTCAAAATTGATTATAGTGATTTCATATTAAATGGTCAATTGTCATTATTATCCAGTATGAATTAATTTATTAAATAAAAAGCAGTGAGTATGAAATAAACTCTTTAATATTTTTATCACGAATCAACTAAGAAAATTAAAGGCAATCAAATAATAAAAATATAATAAAAAAGTAACATGGGTATCTTTCACTAAGATATATATAGCACAGAAATTTAGATGTTTTGACATTGACCTTACATTAATAGATGGCATTAGGACGAAGCAAGGGCGTGGATCGAAGCTATTTTTTAAAACTCGAAATGAATGAATAAATTGTAGTAGCTAATACCTACTAAAAAATTCAACTTTTTAACCTCGTAATAATGATGGAGATAGACCTTTTAAATTAATTATTAAGCCTTCAGAAAGTGCGTTATAAGCGTTATGTTCGAAGTTTTAATGGAGGAAATTTTTCTTTCAGTCCATAAGTAGTCGAAAACTTTTAAAAAGAGCTGTTTTTTCTTATTATTGCAAATTATGAGGTCATTGACCTGATTAGCGATGATAAATTATATTTATTTGGGTAAGTAAGATGATTTTATTTTTGGTAAGTAGGTAAGATCATCTTACAGAAACGGTGATAAAAATTTTAGGACTTTGTCATTTTAAAGTGGTTACTTGTCAATTGATGTCAATTTTTTTCTAATACTTTTAATATTTTCCATTCTTCTTATTAGCGTATCGATGGCAAAAAGTTCAAACATCTTTGGCCCGAAAGTCAGCTGCGCGAACTCCGCTCACTGACGCAATCATAAGATCATCAAGTGCACAGGATGGAAGGCGGGCCATTTTCTTTGGGGAGCTCCGGTTCTGTGCTTCTCGCATCCAAAGGTTCCTACGGCCTTCACAAGGTCGTCGGTCCACCTTGTGGGAGGCCTTCCAACGCTACATCTTCCGGTACTCGGTCGCAACTCCAGAACCTTTCAGTCCCATCGGCCATCTGTTCTGCGAGCAATGTGCCCTGCCCACTGTAACTTAAGTTTGGCAATTTTTCCAGCTATAACGGTTACTTTGTTTGCCCTGTGGATCTCCTCATTTCTGATTTGATCACGCAGGGAAACTTCAAGTATAGCCCTTTCCATTGCCCTTTGGGTGACTTATAGCCTTCGTATAAGGCCCATTGTGAGCGACCGCGTTTCAGTGCCATATGTCATCACTGGCAACACGCACTGCTCAAAAACTTTCGCCTTGAGACGCTGCGGTATGTGGGACGAGAAGATATTGCGTAGCTTCCCGAACGCTGCCCAGCCAAGTCGGATTCGACGATTGACTTTTTTCTCGAAGTTGGACCTAAAAAAACGCGTGGGGATTGGTACAAGAAAAAATAGCCCTATGCCCAGCAGTGGGTAAAGTCGGGTTGTGGATGATGTTGATGAATCGAGCTTGAAAAAATTTTTTCGACTTAAGTATGAATGTTTGCGATAAACTTAGTCTTTGACTAACATCCAGAAGTCCAAACTCAAAGTCTGCCAACGAGCAATGGAGCGCAGTTTAATAGACATTACATTAACGGATCGTATTCGAAATACAACATTCCGCTCCATTACAAAGATAGCTGGCTATCTTTGTAATGCTCAAAAGGCTGTCCAACTTAAATGGAACTGGGCAGGACATGTCTGCCGTACAGGCTGTGGGTCCAAATAGCACAGAATTGGTGCCGTGAGATAGTGAGACGGGGTCGCGGCATACCACGTAGAAGAAGGGATAAGCTGGATAGGTTCCGTCAAAACTGGAAGGAGGAGGCGCGAGCTCGCGAACCGGTATAAAATTTCAACGCAGGGGTATTGCGGGGCTGAGGTACATATTCTGCGTCAATGTCCCTACCACCCTGTAGAGTTTCAAATCTTCGTTTTGTTTCTTCTTATCGTTTCTTTAATCTTTGTTTCTTCTTTTTGTTTTGTTCCTTTCTTTCTTCTTTTCTCCACGTAATAGGTAATAGGTAAAACGGGCTGGTGTCCGCAACTCCACGTCAATGCGCGTATTTTGCGTACTTATTTCTTCTCCACGTAACGGAAACATCAAAATCAGTAACTACGCAGACCCATTAAAACCCTTTACTAAGATTTACATTTCATTAACGAACAAACACTATTCCTAACTACAGCGAGACCTGCTTATCGTGCTTAATAAATAGGTATAATCAGTTGATCCTAGTTTCACCAAAGGTCGGAACTTCGCGATCCAGGGAACCAAACTTGAGGTGTTAAACGGATTACAGTTTGTAGGAAATTCTGGGCCCGTTCATTAATCGGACCGAAGAATCGGGTAACTGGATCTTTGGGTAGATAACGCTTTTTATAGTTGGTAGGTTAAGTGATTTTGTATCGGTTTTTGTGGGGGGAGCAGATGGGATTGGACTGAAACGTTTAGTGGGTAGTTTTGTAGATATTAGTTGACTAGCTGTGCCTGCGGCTTCGTTCACGTGACCGTGCGTTCTTGTAGCATTAGGTTAAACTATCTACATATAAGACCATAGAAACGTGGAGTCGTTGGTTTCTTCGCAAGAAAACACGATTAAACTTATGGAAATAATTATGTATGTTTAAGTACATAGTGCTTCTCCGTCTTCCAGTGGAGTGGAACCTGAGGGGCAATTCTACTAATTTTAACAACGTTCACAGTCTGATCTCAGTCTCAATCTGTCAAAAAATACTTCAAATTTCCCTACATTTTGACAAGTTTTTGACATTTCTTTGTCGCTGAGATGAGACTGCGACTAGATTTTGAACGTTTTAAATTACGAGAATTGGCCTTCTGGTCTCTCTCCATAGAAGCGCTTAAGAGCGCCTACAGTCGAGGCTCGAGATCCCTCGAGGCAAGGCCCCAGGCATTTACTACGAGGCCGCCTACAGCCCCGGAGCTGTCCTGCCTGGGGGGGACAGGACTATGCTTTCCGGGGCGGAGAATCGCGCCTGGGAAGTCCCCCCTCTCCTTTGCGGGCTCATCCGCTCATTTTGCCGCCTCCCGGGCAGTTAGCCCCCTCCCCTTGCCTCGCTCTCGAACTCCTCCTCGTCTACTGGTGGGGATTTTCCAACCCGAGGCCAGCTCCCCGTCAGAGGACGACCCCTGACCGTTCTCTGACCTTGACCGCTTGCTGAAGAACTTCTTCGCAGCGGCCATCTCCTTTGCACGGCGGTTGCTTCCTGAGCCTCCCGTGCTCGCGCCTCCAGATGCAGCATCGGACTCTGACCCCGCATCTCTCCTCACCTCTTCTGTTTGGTTTTTTGTTGATTATTTAAATTTTTCATCTTTGTTCCCACGAGTATTATACTTGTTTTATTGACACAAAATCATCGGTTTGCACTAGCGACTAAACCAAGCTACCCATTAGCCAAGCTTACAACCTTCCATCGCGGTGCGCCGCCGCTTGGTGGTTTTGGGATTTTTTTATAGAGGTTAATCTTCCTCGCGGTTCGGGCGGCAAGCCAAGACCCTCAACAGACATGACCGTAACTGTCTCCGGTTCTACGAGATTAGCGGTGGCGTTACCCCTCCTGCCAGCCCGGTGGCAGGGTAATTGCACACCAGGCCCGCTTTTACTCCACCACATTTGCCGCTCTGCTACTCAGAGTGACATATGTGGAGCGATCCTCCTGGCAGAACATTAGCATGCGGGCAGCGGGATTCCACTGGGAAATAATCCCAATGGGAAATCACTGCCCGCACCCCAGGATGCACCTTCCCGAACACTGGTCTTCCCCCCGGACGTATCCAGAAAGGAACTTCAGTCCCTGGGCACACGTGGAGGTTTTCTGCCCAAGCACCTCCACTTTGACCGGTTTTGCGCTTCTCGCATCCAACGAGTTTATGCGGCCTTCACAAGGTCTTCGATCTACATTGTGAGAGGCCTTCCAACTCTACGTCTTCCGGTACACGGACTCCACTCCAGAACCTTTCATCCCCATCGGCTATCTGTTCTGCAAGCATTATGCCGCCCTGCCTACTGCCACTAAAGTTTTAAGCCAATTCTTCGAGCTATGTCGGTTACCTTGGCTCTCCTGCGGATCTCTTCATTTCTGATTCGACGCGTGTAAATGATTTCAATTCCACAGACTTAAGTACAGTTTTCATCAAATACAAAATCAGTATTAGGTACCTATTTATTAATGTTATGCTATCTAATAGTTCGACCGGTTAATCCGCCTGATCAAACAGATCGATAAAGTCCATTAACTTGGGAACAGTTAAGGTTAGGAGCACCACGAAAGATCTGAAGGGTCGGGGTGTAACCAGAGTTCATAGTTAAGCCTTCGTTGCCCGAAAGTTGGTAATACTTTTGGGGTTGTAAGACCTTTAAAACTGTTGTTAAAGGACATGACCCATTCTGGTATATATATTTTTTGGCGGTCCTCATTATTTTTAAAGTACACATAAAAGTCATCATTTTTTACTAAGGCGATTCGGAGATATATTACATATACCTATTTGGAGACGGATCGAAAGATAATAAAAATTCAAAATTCATAAAATTTACATTTATTTATTATTCATCTGTGTAGCCTTTTTCCAACTATGTTCGGGTCGACTTCCAGTCTAATCGGATGCAGCTGAATACCAGTATTTTACATGAAGCGACTGCATACCTGACCTCCACAACGGAGTTTCTGGGTAATACGATACTCCTTGGTAAGACTGGTTGTCAGACTTTCTGGCTTCTTACTACTTGTAACGACTGTCAAAGATCCACGAATGACAGCCGGGACCAACGACTTAACGTGCTTTGCGAGGCACGGAGGGGTCACGATATGTAAATATAGTCATCCACCCACAGTATTATTGTTATTTTTTTATTCCTTTTTTTAAATTCTTTACAGCGTTGTCGCGATACAAATAAATATTTCTACTACTGCGACCATTAAAAAATAAAAATGTAAGTCATTCCTGGCCGCCGACTTTTTATTTTTTTATCCCAACTCGCCGAACAAAATGGGTGATCTCCTTTGTCGGTTTTCACTTAGGTTTTTGCAGATCAATACCGCTTACTGCTTTTTGACGCTAGAGAGGAGGCATTTTTCCCAGCAGTGGGGAAATTATAGACTAATTATACTATACTATGCAATACAGCTTTTTGTGAATGTCTGTATGACCGCATTGTTCTTTTAATCTGTTTAGGTTTTCTCCATTATTGTAAAGAAAATATACGCCGGTAGGTTTCTGTAATATTAATAACTCTAGCAGCGCCCCGCGGTTTCACCCACGTAAGTTTCCATCCCGTGGGAATATCGCGATAAAAACTACCCTATGTCCTTTCCCGGGACTCACACTATCTCTACACTAAATTTCATCTAAATCGGATCAGCGGTTTAAGCGTGAAGAGGTAACAGACAGACAGACACACTTTCGCATTATAATATTAGTATGGATAGTTACATATAATAAAGAAATATCGATGTTTTCTGCGATTTTTTCTGAAGTCGTAAAAACGGTGTGAAGCAAAGGTGGGTCTGTAGTTAAAATACTATCTAAACTAACTATATTCAGTAAAAATAAGTTCGGTAAAACAGTATGTGACGGCTACGATTTTAGACTGAAATATTTTCTTGTTTTATGTTTTACGATCTTTTTTAGGATTCCTTGACAGTATTAGACTTTCAAAGGGCAATGGAGAGGGCTATGCTTGGAGTTTCCCGGCGTGATCGAATCAGGAATGAGAAGATCCGCAGGAGAACCAAGGTAACCGACATAGCCCGAAGGATTGCCAAAATTAAGTGGCAAAAAAAAAAGTGGGCATGGCACATTGCTCGCAGAACAGATGGCCGATAGGGCCAAAAGGTTCTGGAGTGGCGACCGCGTACCGGAAGACGTAGCGTTGGAACTTGGAAGGCCTCCCACAAGGTGGTCCGACGACCTTGTGAAGGCCGCAAGAAGGAGGAGGTGCTTGGGGGAGGCCTATGTCCTGCAGTGGACGTCTTTCGACTGAAATGATGATGATGATGATGATTAGACTCTCAGACTGACTGACTGACTGACTGACTGTCAGTGTTAGTTATCCCTGTAGCGACTGTTGGATCCCGGGATCCCGGTTTTGGAAATTTTGTATGCGGTAATACCGGTATTGAAAAAATCTGGTATTCTAAACGAAAGATACGGCCGTTTATGCCGCAAAAACGTAATGTATTTCTAAACTCTCAAGGGAATCAACAGGGTACTTCCCGTTGACCTAGAATCATGAAATTTGGCAAGAAGCAAGGTCATGTAGCACAAATAAAGAAAAACATAGGTATAGGCAAGTTTATTAAAAAAAACGGTGGCACTCTGGGAGTGCCGACAGAAGTGAAAACAAAACAAAAACAGAATACCTTGCCATCACTCACTCACATATCGGATAAACATTAAAACCGAGTAGATCCCGAGGACAGCCGAACATATCCGAGGCGGGTATTTTTATAAACGACTTATAAAAAAAATTACGCGCGGTGTCGCTTACGGTAACAGTGGCGCGAGTTTAATGCGTAATTTATGCTTCACGTAAACATGTAGACATATTGTTGCAGGACGGCTGGATTGATTGATGGGTATTAGTGGTTCATTGTTTATACATAATAGTAACAAAATTGTGTATGTTTCTAACATAATATTCTAATTGGGGTGTTTGGTTGTAATTTCGGGGCATTTTGTATACACATTACTTCATATAGGTACTTCTATCAGCGGTAGTGGTGTATTGAGCCTTCGAGGAAGTTATAATATATTCCAAATATGAGCCACTTTTATCAACTCTACGACAATGACAATTACCATTCCGTCGATCATCAACACTTTATCCTGCGAACCATCCAAAATTCAAACGTTAAAATATTGATCTAGCTTCAAACTCCTAAGGACATTCCGACGAACTCGTCGGTAACAAATTCAGAACTGCTATACAGTAACCAGAACTTTCACATGTAGTAGATAGTACGGTTACAAAGTAGATAGGTACGGAAGGCCAGCTTCATACAAAGAACCACAACGCACGCACACATAGAAGCGTACGTGCGGCGATCTCAAACGAATGCCAGTTGCGGGTGCGCTTGCGCTTGCTAAACAAGAAGCGTATGCTATGTGTGCGTCCGTTTTCGCTCATTAAATAACATAATCAGCCCATATCGTTCCAATTGCTGGGACACAGGCCTCTGCGCTGTGAGAGGGAGATGTGGAAGATGGTGGAAGTCACCCGTGTTCGAATGATAATCAGGCTATGACGTTCCAATTGCTGGGACACAGGCCTCTTCGCTGTGAGAGGGAGTGGACCATAATCCACCATGCGGGCCCAGTGAAGGTTGGTGGAAGTCACAAGTCTTCGGATGTTTGGTTCTAAAATATGTCGGTTTCCTCGCTATTTCGAGAGCAGCGAGAGAGAGGTAATGTATTAAATTACACGAAATAAAGTACTTGGCTAGGTTCGGACTTTGTCCACTCGTTCTTTGAAGCCAACCTTCTGTAGTTTATCTTCATGTGTAAGAAAGCGTTGTGTTCAACGCTGCAAACAGTTGAAACGTATTGGGTTCAAAGATAGCAAAGATACACTGGTTCTGGGAATTTCCGTCTGTAGAGTTAGAATAATTTGAATTATTTAACAGTCGGTTCCTGTAGTCTGGAAAGGGTGATTTTCCTAAATGGACGGGTAAAAACTACTCTTTGCTACCGAAAATAATAATACCAGTCTATTATTCTCCCACTGCAGAGTAAATGGCGTTTCTCACACAGTGAAGGCACGAGTATTTGTCTCCACACATGCTTAAGATGGATAGGCGATTTCAGACTTATATCCTAATTAATTCATAAATATTACCTAATAATTAATAACAGTCGCACGGGTCAATGGATTAGCTTAAGCTACACTTGCCGCGGTTGGTCTGTGGATAGACCATCTATACATACCAAGACCCCTCCGTGCCTCGGAAAGCACGATGAGCCATTGGTCCCGGCTGTCATTAGGGTCTTTAGAAGCCCGAAAGTCTGACATCAGTCTTTGTAGTGGAGGTCAGATAGGCAGTCACTCCATGTAAAATACTGGTACTCAGGTGCATCCTGTTATTTTGAATTATTTTGTAAATTAATTTGAGATGCCGTATGTCTAAAAGCTTTTCTAATACTGGCATTCTGCTTCAACCGGTTAGACTGGAAGCCGACCCTAACATAGTTGGGAAAAGGCTAGGCAGATGATGATCCTAACTAATCACACTAATATTATAAAGGCGAAACTTTGTGTGTGTGTGTGTTTTTATTATGTTTGTTACTTCTTCACGCTTTTTTTTTTTTTTTTTTTTTTTTTTCTGGATGGGAAATCATCAAATGACTCCTCCCGCTCTGGGTGGAGCGGAAGGGAGTGTCAGACTCTTACTGACTAAAACCCACCCGTGTTCCTTCCTTCGCCCTTTATGTTCCGGGCCAGCGGTAACCCTTTCGGACAATCCCGCTGACCCGGCATACTTCTTCACGCTCAAAGAGCTGGAAATTTTTTGATAAAATTTTGTATAGAGGTAGCTGACACCCTGGATTAACATAATATTATAAGCTACTTTTTATCCCAATATTCCCACGGGATCGACATTTACACGGGTGAATCCGCGGGGCGCAGCTAGTATTATAAATGCGAAAGTAAGTTTGTTTGTTTGTTACTCTTTCGCACTAAAACAGCTGAACGGATTAATATGAAATTTGCCACAGATAGACCATGACCTGGGTAAAGCCATAGGCATAGGCATTTAACTAACTATTGCCCACAACTTCATAAAGTTGTGGGCAATAGTTAGTTAAATGTAAGTCCTAAAGGCTAATTCTCGTGATTTAAAATATTCAAAATGTAGTCGCAGTCTCATTTAGGCGACAAACAGATGTCAAAAACTTGTCTTTTGTTTTTTTTGTCTTGTCTGTCTAATATATTTTTGACAGATTGAGACTGAGATCAGAAAGCCAATTCTCGTAATTTAAAACGTTCAAAATCTTTTCGTTCAAATTCAAAATAAATGTCAGAAACTTGTCAAAATTTTAAAAAAATTGAGATATTTTTGACACATTGAGACTGAGATCAGATTGTCAATGTTCTTAAAATTACGAGAATTGCCCCTCTTGTTTCCTACGATATTTTTCCTTCACTGATGTCAGTAATATCGAAGCTAGTGTCTTTGTTTCATAATGGAGAACGTAATAAGGCGTTACGATTATATCGATGTATTCGTGTAGAGCGCTGATATCGAGCCATAGTAAAAGTTTGTTTTTGTTTTACGATATTATTTTCTGAACAGCCCTGTCGAGGTAATTCAAAAAAGTTGTATGCGAGTATACTGCTGTTATTTTTTCTTTAATCGAGCCTGTTATATTATATTCTTTAATCAATAAACCTCTCGTTACACGTGGATCTAAAAGTTGGTTGAATGACGCTGACACGTTCATTTCAACTTTGCAGACTTTGCTCTACATTACGTGCTATGTCATAGGTAACTGAGTACCTACATAGATAAACAATCTCGATGACAACCCTACTCTTTGACCTTTTGACCTTTTATCACGGTCAAACTGATCTTTAAATTAAAAAAAAATAAATTAAATACCGCCACGAACTTTAGATTAAATTTTCTAGGATAGCAATTAATAATATTATGATTTACAGTCTCCAAAATGCACCAAACTGACAGACTCACGTTCACATTATGGTTTCACTTTTGTTATCTGACTATAAGCACAACAAAACAGCAGACTTCCCACCGCAATTTAAAATTGCAAAACAAATGTAACAGTATCCCTTCAATAAAAAATAACAAATCATAACTGCGGACGCTACGCAGCGCAAGCAGACACCAATTATTCGGGAATAACGCGTCAATTATATTACCACAGTGTATCAATACCATCTGCTTACAGTCTGTCAAAGCAAGCTTATTTGCAGATCAACGTGCGGGTGGTGGGAATGAGCGCATTCTGTGTCCATATAAACGTTATTCTTTCTTTCAGAACTTGTTATGTCCCCGGACCAAACTGACATGCCTACTGCAGCTTGGGGACATAATTTGGATCCTATGGCATAATAATTATTACGTGGAAGATTCCTACTCAATAGCATAGTTGAATGAAAGAATTTAGACAGACTTCGGCACCTACCTGGACTATATTTATTATAGGATACCTTGTTTATAATTACTCTAGATGACACCGGAAGATGTACGTAGCGTTGGAACACCTCCCATAAGGTGGACTGATAACCTGGTGAAAGCCACAGGAATCCTTTGGATGCGAGACGCACAGAACCGGTCGAAGTAGCGGTGCTTGGGAGAGGCCTATGGCCAGCAGTGGACATTTTTCTGCTGAAATGTTGATGATGATGGTGACCTTATTTTTATCTAGGTATTTTGTAATTTAACCAGGTTGCGAATGAAACCACAGGCAATAGCCTGATATGTCAAGAATTTTGAAAATTCTTAAACGTACGGGCATTGAACTACTGTTAGTAGATACGCTGTGGGATGCAATTGAATAAATTTAGCAGAAGGGCTCCTGACATAATAGTTTGCAATGCCCGAGGCAGTCTGGGAATACCGAATATTGTCGCGGTTGAAGGCATATGGATGGTGGGGTGAGAAGAAATTTATGGATGTTATAGGAAAGGTAATGATGCAAGGTTGAGACATTGTTTCAATTTTAGATCTTAATAATATTGATGTTTTGTATTTGTAGAAAAAAGCTACACATTTCTTACATAATTTATATTAAAAAAAATATCTAGCTCTGTCGATTTCATCTGCGAGGATCTTGGATGTCAACACGTTCCAGTCAGAAGTGAAATCCCGATGTTTTTTCAATGGAAAAAACTTTATTGTTCGAGAAAACATTACAATATTCAAATAGCACTAGCCTCTACTATGATTCTCTGTGTCACATTACACTCGGTTCTCTAAAAATGACTCATTCAATGTCGACCCTACCGTACACTTTTGCGTCTTTCAATCAGGTTGAACCAATTTGAGTGAACGTGGTCGTGATACATTGCCATTAGGGATTTTCGAGTCCCTTAATAGTGCATATTCATGCTTTGCGTTGTATTGAAAATGTATGTACGCAAAAGGCCATCCGCGACCACCGTATGACATTCACGCAGGAATTCTTGGAACGAAGTTCTTTAACGGAGCTTGCGGTAGGAGTAAACTGGTAGAAAAGGTCAGGTAACGTAAAAGTGTTTTACCTCCTCCATGAGACTTTTTCTCTATAGAAAGAGACGACGAGGACGAAGGCAAAGAGATAGAGAGAATTTTCATGGTTTTCGAGGGTGCTACTGCTAAACAAAACCGACAGTTCTCAAAATGAAAATCCAAGATGGCGGCTGCAAAAGTTTCAAATTTTTCGTTATGGTTGTCATTTTCATGGTTTTTGATTTTGGATTTTGATAAGTGGTTTTTGACATAGATTCTAAAACCGATAGCGAGGTCAAAATGAAAATTTTAAATGGCGACAATTTTATGAGGTCTTCTAAAAACCTACTTCCTAAAACTTCTTCTATACTAGATAGCTCTGTATTAAAAATGCGTAATAAATTTACACTGGCACTCTCTCTACCCCTTTCTATTAAATACGAATGTGTATACGTGCGAGTATCGCGTACCTTAACTTCGTTCCTGACGGGAGTCCCCCGTCCGCACACGTTTTTTGCACCAATTCAGCAGCTGTACTGCTTTTGTCAATAAACATTTCAAGTGTCTCCATTTCCTTTTCTCCGTTGCAAAGCCTCTCGATTCTCCGGATAAAAGGAACAAAATATTTCGAGTTTAAGCCAAAATATGAACTTTAAAACCTCCTCTACCCGTCCTGTCGTAAAACTTGAGAAAGTTGCTTTATAAACTTGTTGATAGATGAGAGTTAGCCACCACTTTTGGTCCTATTCCTTTCGGCTGGATCTCTTCGAGTTTAACTTGATGTTGTTTAAACGTTTTGCGGTGTTTTGAATGATTTATTTTGTTAATGACAATACCTACTGTTTGAAAGGAGTTTCTAATTCTTGAGTAAAGTACAATCATTCTTAGGAAACAGATTATTAGGATAATTAACGCCTTAAGGCTCGTACACACGCGACACAAAGGCACCGCAAGTCGCGCAACGAGCGGTACCTTTGTGCCGCGCGCGATTCGCGTCGCGCTTCGCAGCTGTTTGTAGGAACCTTTAACCGCCTTAACGCCTGTCAACCTTTTCATATTGTTTTTTTTTTGTTTTGTTCTTTTTTACGTCATTTTTACCGCAAATAAACGTATTATCTTTCTTTCTTTCTTTCTTTCTTTCCTTAGAAACATTATGCAAACACTATTTTGATTTCGATGATATTCTAAGTACATATTACAATAATCAGCTCCTGGTCGTGCTATTTATAATGATATGGCTGATAGATTATCGTATTATCCAAGAACTGAATTGTGGAGGTCAGATAGATAGTCCTTCCATGTAAAGTACTGGTATTCAGCTGCGTCGGATTTCAGAGAAAGCTGACCAAGCTGAAACATAGTTGGGAAAAGTTGACGATGATAGAATTAAATAGGATACTGATAAATTATTTTATTTTTGTAAATAGATTTGTACAAACACTTTTACACTTTAATCATATTTTTTTTAAACTAGATAAGGAGGATTTTCCTATCTTAGTCAGATAGGAAGAAAGGCCGAAACAAACTCAGAGTTCACAGTCCCTTTTAAAGTCCAAACATTACCTTGGTCAGATCTTGTTATGTAGATTGGTGCCTGAAATGGCCTTTTGAGGAAAAAAACACATAGATTGAGTGGACCTGTCCAGCCAGTGCACACAATTTTGTCAGTAATAGAAATAAAGACAGAAAATACGTTTATTTGCGGCAAACATGACGCATAAAAATAAAAACAATCGTGGTCGTAATCGTGCAGCTCAAGTCAGAATTTAAGGAGCTCAACGATTCGACGAACGATACCAAAGAAAGGACATTGGGTAGGCCGTATAAATTAATCAAACTGCCAGATCATGGTACATATTCTGTTTAATGTTTGAAATTAGATATTTACTGAACAGAGCCTATAAGGAGAGAAGTGGTAATAGCCGCAATTTACGAGTTGTAGGTCGTAGGTACGAACCCAGAAAGGCGCTTAACTTTGTGTAAATGATTTCATCACCACTGCTCTCAAAACGGCGATGGAAAACATCGTGAGGAAACGTGTTCTAGAAGCAAAAATTCAAAGACATGTGACACCTACGAACCCGCACTGGGCCCGCGTGGTAGATTGCGGCCCACGTCCTCTAATCGAGAGGTCTGGGTTCCAGCTGTGGAAACATTATAGACTAATAAAATGCCTATCAGGAGACTATGTGATGGGCTATATTTTAAGGTTGTGTCTTCATGTTTTAAAGCTCAATACCGAAGCACTTTTATAGAGTTCTATGAATAGCCCTCGCACACGTTTTTATTTATATTTTTCTTCCACATACGACAAAAAGGTTTCATGTGTTCACGTTTAATTCATTAGTAATGGATGACGAACCAAAGGTACGTCCGGTATAGGTGACACAATAAAGACTATTTTATTTAGAGACAAGTAGACTACTGGAATTTTTCACGTTTTTCCATACGATGAAAACAAATAAACACAGCTACGGTTTCCTAGAAGAAACTGTAACTTCATTTATGAAAGTAAGTTGATGTGTTTTTCTAGAGATGTTTTTCCCACCGTAAAGTCAAATTCATTCAAAATCTTTAATTCGAGTGAAGACTCATCTGAGGTTTGTAACATTGTCTTTAAAACTAAATGTAAGTAAACAACACAATACGGTGACACACGTAACTGACATCAGTAAATTGCATACGGTCAGTCCACACTGTCAGCAATCCTTTTCAGAACCCTATTAGGGCTGGCTATGACTCGAGACACCATCGAGGATGCGCGCTTGCGCATTCATTTTCATGAAGGGCCGGGTCATGACAATACGGGCGTTATGTAGCGGCCACCGCTCTTCTACAAAACCGTAGCTTAACAAAGAAGAAAATGTGTATACTTTAACTACTTTACAAACACGTGGTTTGATATCACTCTAGGTATAGTCGACCTCATTTGCTTCACCACTTTTGACAAAATTCTAAATAAATTGAAACTTCACTAAGGTTTTAATGAAATTATCCGGAAATAACCGGAGTTACCGACATAGCTCGCAGAGTAAGCAATCTAAAGTGGCAGTGGGATAGCTCTGTCTGTCGAAGGATCGATGGCCGGTGGAGCAAACAAGTCCTGTAGTGGATACCGCGTATCGGCAAGCGTAGTGTGACTGGATGTGGAGGATAGGGTTTTGTGGCGCAGCCTGGCCTATATCTATAAGATTGCGCAATATTAATATTGCGAAATATGATTGAAGGGGTGATCCCCTTGTACTCAAGTGATCCTTAGTTTCACGACGATTGACGGCGGTCAAAAATATTGCGCAATTCATGATATTATGCAATATAATGGATCGTTTGTGATCGCCTGCACCATACTCATAATAAAATTACAATGTTTTAAAAATATGACGGAGAAGGTATAGTGTGTCTCGTTATTATCAGCCATATTTAACTATTGTGGGCGTACAGTGGGTATGTGTTGGTTATTGCGCAATAGAAAAACCGTTTGCAGTTCAAATAAGATTATAATTTCACGAACAATTTAGCCACACTAGCAAATTACACACTGTAGGTACACGACACAACCAGATACGGAACGCTGGACAGTTTCTAAGCACATGTTGTCCGTACAATGTCCAATGTCCAAGTTCAAAGTCCAAAGTGAGCTCCACATCGTTCTGTCGAGCTGTTTTCTAACCCCCACGGACTCAGGCTAGACTCTGTCAAGCGCCACCAGATGGCGCTAGCGTTCCGACTAGTCAAATGCATGACCGGATGCGACAAATTTATATGATCTGAATATTCATAGTTACAATAATTAAACTGCTCATTGTCGAAGGCGTGTATGAAATACACTCAAATAAGTTTTCAAAACATGATTTATTATTTCTGGCGGCCAAAAAATGATTACCAAGTGAACATCGATGGATCAACTTCATTATTTCAACTTAATCGAATCATTCACGAATGAAATTCAGAATTCAGTTTACATTAAATCCATGATTAAAATGTTAATGGAATGATGAATGAGTTTTACGTTTGATATTATTTAATACGAAAATAATCAGTAACATTATTTCATAAGTTTTACTTAAGTTTACATGCGAATTCCGGCACATTCACGGCTACCGGTCCGGTTCGGATTTACAGACGCCAGCATATCAAGCTACTAAAATCTGTCAATTTTCTTTAATCGATTTTCAACATTATCGCTAAAGCATAAGGTTCAAAGTTGATTGGAAAAATTTGACAGTTTCGGGTAGCTTGATATGCTGGCGTCTCAGGTACACTTTTCTCATGGCCCAACTGCCCGACGATTGATGTCTGGACGTTGTATTTAAGGGGCTTACAGGACCTAAACACAAAAAACGCAAGTTTTAGGAACCATAAAAGTATAATATGATCGACTACAGTAAACAAAATCAGAAAAATATATGATATTCTTCAGGATATATTCTAGGTAGATAGTGTGTTGAAAACACAATAAAACTAATATGTTAAGATAGAAAAAAATCATGAAAATACCTCCAAAAACTTTCTTTTTACATTTACAATAAAAACCATACTAATATACATACAGTCATTATGATTTTTTGTCAGATTATTCTACAAGCAACATACGTTTTATTTTTTTAGTTCAAACAATAGATATTTTGTAAATAGATATCGTCGTGCTTCTCTTTATTTTATATGCAGTCCGACAAAGACCGCGCTTTAGGTCATGTAGTCGCCTTACGCTAGTTGCGCGGTAAACTGCTTGCGCGATGCAGGATTTTGTTTGTGACATCAGCGGTGCGATTCTGTAAAAATCTCACCGTGAAAACTTAGGTGAAGTGAGCGTGGAGTGAGCTGTCAATAGTGTCAATTCCTAGCAAAAACAAACTCACTTCACCTAAGTTTTCACGGTGAGTTTTTTACAGAATCGACCGGCTGTATGACGCGTAGTTTGCATGTGGCATAGAGGCATCTATAGCGCCACACTATTAAAGATTTTTTTATTTAAAAAGGTACACCAACAGCTTATTTATAATAAAATATCTTAAGTACTATAGGTAACAATAGTTTCGGACTTACGCAGTTGTAAGTTGTAAAACTACTGTTATTAATTTGTTGTTATACTTGACTTGTTCTGTTCTAAAGCTACGTTTGCCGCGGTTGGTCTGTGTATGGGCCCATCTTCACATACCGAGACCCCTTCGTGCCTCGGAAAGCACGTTCCGTCATTTAAGGATCTTTGAAAGTCGTTATGGGTAGTCAGAAGCCCGAAAGATCTGACAACTAGTCTTACCAAGGGTTATCGTATTACCCAGTAACTGGGTTGTGGAGGTCAGATAGGCAGTCGCTGCATGTAAAATATTGATATTCAGCTGCATCCGGTTAGACTGGAAGCTGACCCCAACATAGTTTGGAAAAGGCTAGGCAGATGATGAATCAGCAGAGACAACAGAAATAGTCGCCGGCTGCACGTCGTAAATGTGACAAGGCTTCTACTCAGCATGATGTAGTGTCATGAGGCAGCACCCACAACAAAGCGCTAATTTTCAGTAATCACTCGAGACTACAATTATAGACCTTTGTCATGGATAACCATGAATTGCGAGGAAAACTCTTTGTTAAATTTACCAATTCCGATTACAAATAAAAATAAAAATATCAATGGCCCTTAGGGCCAGTAATTCTTAGAATCCATTGTCTCTTTTCGAATATTGACAGCATGTTAAAGCCTTAATATTTTTCAGAATGTCAACTTATCCAATCGACGCGCAAGCGTTAAAATTATGAAGCTTTGATGTTACAATATTCTGAAAATATTATAAGATTTGTTTGATTTTTCCTTATTTTATTTATCCGATTTGTTCAGGTAATATTTTAAATTGACACCTTCAATATTCTACGAAGCTTACCATAGTGGTTTGTTTTTCTCAAACATTATGTTTAAAATGGTAGGCTTTTGTTTTATTAGGTACCAGTTTAATTATAATGCCTGTATTATTATTAACTTCTAATACCTATTTATGACCATGAGTTACGTGACTACCAACTATTGTAGTGTGAAAGTTAAACCTCTATCAAACTATTGCTTCATCATTTTGAGAGGACAAAGTATTTGCGGCTAAGATACTCCAAATTCATTGACGCATAACCCTTATTTCAAATACAATAGAGTCTATATTCAAAGGCCGAATAGTTCTATGACCATTTCGATAAGTTTGTGTGACGTAGTTGCGGATGGCCGCCAAAATTGGGGTTCGATTTTCAACGTGCTAAATATCGGTAACTAGAATTATTTTTCAATCAAGCGAGCGTGTGATGCAAGTTTATAATTCCATATTCTTGTATAATGACAATGTAATAGGGACAGGGGATTGAGATTGGATAATGTTATTACAAAGATAATAAAAAGTTTATGGAATAAAAACATAAAAGAGTTGGCTAGATTGGGTGAAAATCTGAGACTTGGCACAAAAAGCGTAGAAAAACGGTCAACAAGATGAGTTGACGCTTTAGCTTAGCTTTTTGGGAAGATTTAGACAAGATAGACTTAAAGCAGAGAAACATGACGTAATAAAGAGGAGGCCTTCGCCCAGCCGTGAATAAAAAATAACAGTAATTGATAATGATGGGTTTTCGTAGATAACCTAAAAAATTACGTCCAAAAGAATGCCACTGATGTCAAAATCAACATGCCTGCATATAAGGATCAAACAATACAAAGTAGTTAAATCAAAGTAAAGTCAACACGAAACGAAGAAGAAAGGAAAAAACCTGCTGCGGAATTGCTAGACGCGAGCTAAGCCCAGAACAATCTGGTTATCAAAACACAGAGCGTCAACTCATATAACCGTCAAATACCGAATTGTTATTACAAGGAGAGATATAAACAAAAATATCAAGTAACAAAAACAAGCCTGTGGTTAGGTACTCATTTCTATTTCAATATTGAGATACACTGCGAATGAAAGAAAGAAGGTTATATTAAGGAAAATGCAGCTACATATGTGTGGGGCGGAGTATATTACACACAATCATACATAATGTATTAAGGAGTGTTCTAATTATTATTGTGGCCTTTTCCAGAAGAAAACGTTTTGATTTCGTTTTGAGGGTATGTTTGTCCTTGCCTGTCTTTTTCCGTTGCTATACTATTTGAAGATAAAGTCTGGGAGTGTTTATTTTTTTTCATCAAATATTAATATCTAGATTTGTACGTAGAGGTGAATTGATATTTATATTTTTTGTGTGAGTAAAATAATTGTTTCTTTATCCTTGGCATGGCTCGGTTTTGACTGATTCCTGCGGCCTTCACAAGTTCATCCACCTTCTGGGAGGCCTTGGAACGCTACGCCTTTCGGTACGCGGTCGTCACTCCAGAATTTTCCGGCCCCATCGGTCATCTGTTTTGAGACCAAAGTGCGCTGCCCACTGCCTATTAATTTAGGCCATTCTTCGGGCTATATCGGTTACCTTGGTTCTTTTGCCGATTTGTTCATTTCTGAATCAATCATGTAAGAAAACTCCAAGAATAGCCCTCTCCATTATCCTCTTTTCTTACATTGTAATGGTAAATTAAAAATATATACGTATAATAAAATCAATTACGAAGGCTTAACGATATAACTTTTAAAACATAACACCGTCCTAGCATTCTAAGGGATAGGCTATGTAATTTTTAACGTACGTACGTTTATGTAGTAGGTATATATATATATTTTATTTTTATTGCTAAATGGGGCTCTTGACCCCGACCACGCCTGATGAAAAGCAATAGATCGAGCGAGCCCAGAAGATGCCTGTTCACTCTTTCTATTTGGCTTTACCGTTTTCATACAGAAAAGCGATGCTTATGTACATATAAGGATAATTTTCCTTCCCCAACAGCTGCATAATGCGTATACACCCTGCATATAATCATTTTCCTTACCCCACCCACACAATCTTGGATCAGCATACTTTATTAAACAAATGAATACTCCACAATAAAATTGATGACGTGCAAAATTAGGAAATAAAAACTTATTCATAATACTAAAGTGGCTAAAGTATGGGTGGAACAAAGGCAGGTGCATCTGAAATCGGCGTTTTACGGCAGCGTATAATGTGAGCCGTCAATTTCTCTTTATGGTTTCGTCTCGCATCGCCGACGAGGGTGACTAGCGGAGCGGTTCGGGGGTTGAGTTGTTCTGAGAGCGGATTTTGCACTTCAAGCAAAACGGTGAGATTCTTTATCTTCAACATCCATAGACTTATCAAACCGTTTGGCGTACTCTTTCTGTCTTGTACCAACCTTGTCCAGTCTAGATCTTGCCGACAGTTTGTGCCATCATCGGCATATCTTGCCATTAATCTCTCTACTCTTTATATAAAAAAAAAGAAAAATAGGTTCATAGTTTCTTGGTGTTGTTTTTATTTGCGTTTTTTGTTGGGTTATGTTTCGACATAACCAACCAAGCAACAAACCAATACCAACCAACCAACCAACCAACCCACCAAAACCCAACCAACCAATCAACCAATACCAACCAATTGCCAACCAACCAACCAACCAACCAACACCAACCAGCCAACCAACCATCCAACCAATATCCATTGCCATTGCCTACCAATTTGTTCGCAATTGGTAGCTTGTCAGGTTATATTCATTTGTTTGTTTGTGTTTTTTGTTGTGTGGATCTGTTAGCCATTTTCAATCATTTCAATCTCATGAACTCTTATTTTTCGAACTTCTTTCTTTACTTTGTTTATATTAACACTGCCACTGTAGGGAAAAGGCCTCAACATTCTTCCTCCAAACTTCTATTTAGGGCAATAAAGAGCTACCATATCCTGCAAATAAATCTTCAAGATCATCTCTAACACAAGCACCTCAAATTTCAAAACAGCGTACATTATTATCCAACAGCCTTGTATAGGGGCACATTTCTGTGGCTGTTTAACGTTATTACATAAGCATAAAAGGTCGGCGAGTAGAATCCGCTAAGTTTAATATGGTTTTTGTGACATTCCATAAAGTTGTGACCTTCGCAAGGTTTCCCTTTACAATAGAAATGTCAATGGTACCTAATGAATTACTATGCCCGGGCGTAAATATTACAGAGAAAGAGACTGACATACGAGTATATTATGAGTGATGAGACGACGCTTTACAAAGTCGTTTTTTTCTAGTTCGAGTAATTGGTCGATTGTGTTATGTAGGTAAGTGTCAGTTTGTCGAATTTTATATTATTGATAAGCTACTGTGGTGCCTTATGGTAGGCAATGTTGTGGTCGACGTTAAAGCACGCTTGCTTGCGAGCTTGCTTGCTTATGGTGTACATAATAAAGAGTATTCTATTCTATCCTATTCTTGCCTAGCAGTAACCTATTCACTCTGGGCTTTAAGATCCTCAGATTATAGCTATCAGGGCATACAGGTATGAACTCCAGCAGATGATTCCACTCCTTAGCTGCAGACAATAAAAGTCTTATGCGACTTTTCCCAGATCTTGTTAGTTCAAAACTTCGCCACTTCCACAATATCGTCGTTGGCAGCGCAAAGGTCACTTTGATTGCAAGTTTTGGGACACAAACGGCAGGATAGGAGGTGGAGCATAGATTGCGACATAGCACCACATCCACACCCTGCTGCCGTTCCGTCTAGGTAGTCCCACTTTACTAGGTTGAAATTACATCTTCCCACTTGTATCCGGAGACGGTGTGCCTTCGTATTTCATGTGTATAACAAAATCATCATCATCATCCTTATCCGAATTTTGGGGTAGACCCAGCATTTTTTTCTTCTTTCTAAGATATCACTTCAGTTATGAATTCCCAGTTTTCTGCCCATTTCATTTTTCACTGAATCCATCCATTTTCCACGGAGTTCGTTAATTTTATGATTTATGTGAAATCCCATAAAGTTGTGACCTTCGCAGATTTTCACGTAACAATAGAAATGTTAATGGTAATGAATTTGGTTTGGATCGCTTCGGAGGGCGGTTGGAGTAATTTATTGAATGCGTGTAGGTATGAAATGTTTGTTTGAATTATTTGGGTAGTTGATTTAGTTTTTGTGAGTTTTGTGGAATATATTATATTTTTGAGGATACTAATGTCATGAGCAATGAGTCTGTTATTAAGGCAGTATTAATAAGAGTGAACAAAGTTAAAAGTTAAAGATTTCTGCATTTATTAGCAGTCTTTTATCAGTCATATTTTATGAAAAAAAAATACGATATTTTTCTCGACGTGACATACAGATACTGTGTGTTTACTGAACATCCCATACATGAGTACGGGATGTAACGACATAAGGGTATGAACCCTTATGTCGTTATGCTTGTTTCCATGAAGGGTTAGGCAGAAGTGTGTCTATAGTACACCAATATCTTACCAGTTATGTTAAAGTCCCACGTAATAGGCGGTGAGTCAGCGGGATTGTCCGAAAGGGTTACCGCTGGCCCGGAACATAAAGGGCTAAGGAAGGAACACGGGTGGGTTTTAGTCAGTAAGAGTCTGACACTCCCTTCCGCTCCACCCAGAGCGGGAGGGGTCATTTGATGATATCCCAGCCTGAAAAAAAAAATGGGTGATGAGTCTATTGCCATCTACCAAGCACCAATCCAGACTCCGAGCTGCTCGGCTGCCCCATTTCAAAACCTATTAAGGACATAAAATGAAATTTTACAGGAGAGCGCATAAACGTAATATTGGTCAGCCTATGGAATGTATTTTTTTGAATTGGTTAAAGTGACTTACTAGGTTTTAAATGGTCACTAGGGAGTGAAAGGTGCACTTACTAGGTATCGATGTTTAAATATATCTCATTTTATGTAAGTTTAAAACGCTGGTGTTTTTGTATTTGGTAGAGACCTTCTAGGTTAGCAAGATTATGCAATAAAACGATTTTTGTAAAAAGTGTCCCTTACTAGGTTTTGAAATGGGACAGCAGTGGCTACTAAGCTAATCGTTATTGAAAAACACAATAACACTTTGCTCGATTTGGAAATCGAACCCAGTACTATGCTGAATCAGTAATATTTGCGACCACTAGACCTATGAGGCAAACTATCTAACTAATTTTAACTTAGGTCTAATATTCCCCAGTACCCTCTCACTGACTAAATGCAAAGTAACACAAATTAGTCTTAAAATAAAACCGTCCAATATAGATCTAAAATCTGTAACAAGGCTTCAGATATCTTATTGAATCGAACGTCATTATTATAATCAGATTCGGCCGGATTTCAGATTTGCGCCATACATACGCATAGGCCGAACAATGACCTATAGTATATAGCCAGCCATACGAATTGGCCTCGCAAATCAATCCTATTTTGCCCTGTCGAATGGAGTTATGGAGTGAGGAAGGTCGAATTAGATTGGCTGTATAGTTACAATATGTATGTTGGACCAATAGGATAATGTAACCCTTCGTCGAATCTGGATCCACGCGAGACACACTGACTTTTTAATTGTTTCTGTAATTACGGCATTCAATCGGTTATTGGTATTTATACCTATGTGAAACGGAGGGGCCCGTGGCTGAATGATAACAGCAGTACAGGTCGATCGATCAGGTTAAGCTACGCTTGCCGCGGTTGGTCTGAGGATGGGTGACCATCTTTACATACCGTGAACCCTTTTTTTTTCAGGACGGGAAATCATCAAATGACCCCTCCCGCTCTGGGTGGAGCGGAAGGGAGTGTCAGACTCTTACTGACTAAAACCCACCCGTATTACTTCCTTAGCCCTTTATGTTCCGGGCCAGCGGTAACCCTTTCGGATAATCCCGCTGACCCGGCAGGCTTCGGCCCTAACGGGCCTTTTCAATTGCTGCTGACATCTCTTTAAGGCGCGCGAGGAACACGTATGCACCGTCCAGCTCGGGCCTGGTCCTGATCGGACGAAATGGTTTGCAGATTGTTACATTTTTTAAAATATCACCTCGCTTGTCAGCTAATCTGACTCCTACTGTTTTTTCTGGTTTCTAATGTTTGTCTCCTGTTTATGCCATGAACTTATCAAAATATTCATTTAATAAAGGTTGCATTTAAGAATCAAGTAGGCTATATTCTCCACAGTACCTACCTCTTGATGAGACATTTATCTCTTAGGTGAATGTGATAGTCAAGGCACCTGTGATTTCTTTGGTATTGTAGATAGTCTTAGGCGGCTGTGACCAGCATACCATTGAGAAGGCTGAAATTTTTTTGGCAACCTGTAAAATTTTATTCAGTATACGCAACCCACAAATATCTCAAATCGAGATATCCTAATTTTAATTCAATTTTCTCTTCAATTGGAAAACCAATTGAAATTGAAATTTTACTTTGTAATTGGAAAGCTACTCTAACAATTTTATGTTTTTTTTGTTTAAACATCGCATTTATTCTCTAAAAACATTGGCTCATAAACAAAATTTATTCCACAATATCCTAACAACCTTTGTTTAGCCAAACCGCAATTTATAACCACCTCACAATAAATAATTCAAACAAATGGATATACATTCTGTTTTATACACAAAAAGCCGAGTTCAGACCAAGCAAGTTTCGCTAGGTGCCACTTGGTCAGTAGCCGTGTTCTGACAAATCTAAGGCTGCTTGGCAGAAAAATACGCGTCTGCTTAAGGCGTACCACACGTTTTATTCTAGCGGAAAACTTGATCTCGAAGTAACTGCTGCAAAGGCTTGAACTGACTTAGCCTCGAAACCACAGATATAGAAATACCTAGATAATGCAAGTATCACGATCTGTATGAAAACCAAGCGTGCCATTTTTCTGCTACCAACTATGACGTCACAAGCACTATTTAGTGATGGGAAAATCAAATCGATTCAAAGACGACGTACAAAAGAGGACACGCCCGTAATTATGACCGAAATTACAGATTTGTTGCCAATCGAGTAGACCCCTTGATTGTTATGTTCCAGTATATATAAATAGACAGCACTGAAGCAACTGATGACAATGTCCATGCAAAGTTCAGTCACGGTGCAAAGTTTGTTGGAAATGGTGGACCTCAAAACCCAGCTCGATTTTTTCATACATTTCTATGAAGGCTTCTGACACTCAGCAAGGTGACTGCGTAACACGCTTACAATGGCAATTACATTCATTTTTGCAATTCAGTAACGTTCGTTGCGTTTTAAATTAAAAAATTGTCTGCTCGATAGCAAAGAATTATGAATTTCCTTCAAAATTCCTTTTTAAAATCCTTCAAGATTGTGATAAAAGGTGCAATAATTAATGATTGGTGTGCAATTCTATCTTATCATTGTTTTAAGCAATATACTTGGCAGGCTAGCAGCTATAGCATTAAAATTTGTCTTTTCTAGAAACCTTTTGATGGCCAGACAGAAAGAAAGCAATATAAACGAGATTACTTTCATACAACCAGAAAGTTAAATTTTTAGGTTTCAAAAACTTTTCTAATTTATCCGGTGACCTAGATAAATTAGAAAAGTTTATGAAACCTAAAAACTTGTTCATGTGAATAGACCCACAGGCACAGCTAGTCATATAAAAGTTATTCACAATAATTACCCACAATGTTACTGTCAACTATTTTATTTCAAATTATACATAATTCAAACTCGTATAAAAGTAATAACACGTTTCATTGCCTAGTAACATAATACCATTTTACTCAGGCATATGTAAATATTATATAAAGCTGTGATCAGACCTAACTCGTGATTAGCAGCTGCTAATTTTGCAATTCATTTTAGCGTTTTATTGCTTTCTATTTAGTTTGTCCGCACTATGGTACATACATGTTTCGTGTTGTGCTAGCTACATGCTTCTGACATATTTGTTGCCTAAACTGTGGGCGTCACTCGAACGCGCGGAGAAGGGAATCGTAAACGTGACTAAATTCGAACGATTTTTAAAATTAGAATAGTCTTAAAACTAATCAATTTTGCATTTTACCCGGCTACCTTCAAAGCAAGAGTGAACATGCATCTTCTGGGCTCGTTCGTTCCATCATAGACCTTTTCCATCGCTTGCCATCAGTCATGATCGAGGTCAGGAGCAAGCCCAAATAGCCATATCCAATATATTGTGTGACAAACATTATTTTTAATCTTAATCATAATGTTGCCACTGCTAGGACACAGCCCTCCTCTCGGTGAGACGAGGAGGGCCGTAGTCCAACACGCGGGCCCAGTGCAGGTTGGTAGATGTCACATGTCTTCGAATTTTTGGTTCTAGGACATGCCGGTTGCCTCACGATGTTTGCCTTCACCGTTTTGAGAAAAAAACTGTGTGGCACTCCGGGAGTGCCGACAGAAGTGAAAACTTGAAAAATTACGTGTGTATTTTGTGAATCGTCTTATAAACAAAACACGAGCGGTACCGGCTACGGCCATCCGTCTTACGAATTTTCGATCAGGTCACGTGTCCTGACGCGAGTTTCATATTTTTTTACCCATTACAAAAAAATTGTACAACGCCGCTAAAGAAGTTTTCACTTCATAAAAATAAACCAAAACGCTGTCAGGTAGTAGTATTTTCGAGTCAAGTCTGGTTCAAATTTACGTTAAGCTTACGTAATATAATGCTATTTTGTAATATGTAAATTTTGCTATCACATTTGTGACTGTACAGTGCACATACTATTTTAAAAGCAAAGTTTTTTTTTTCATAAAATTATCACTTTGTTGACACAGGGTTAAAGTTTGTCAAAAACGTACAAACTAAGTATCGGTCCACGGCTAGTTACATAACCTTTAAAATACCAGTATCCAACCTCACCCCTACAAACAAAAACTCTAATATCATTATAGTTTTAGGCAATGAAGCCCGAAACACACCCGCTCCATCAAGTTTATCGACGCGTGAAGGTGAATTTAACATAATTAGTTTAGACTTGGGTAACAAAACAGATATATAAATAAATACAGAAGGTCGACTCCATAGAGCGAGTTAAAACGCACACACACATAGACACACTTCACGTACAGTGAGTGCAAGCGTACACGCGACTGACATTCGTTTGCTGGTTATTTCAAATGGTACGTTAAATAATAACGATTGCGTACTCTTTATTATTTGACATACAGCAAGGCCATAATTTTGTAATTTTAAACAACGCTTTATTTTTGTTTAACGATAGTTAGCGCCATTTTTGACGTATACGCATGCGTCAAGTAGACGTGAAACAACCCGCCCTGAGTTTGAGATCGCCTTAGGTACACCGTTGATGTGTGCGTGTGCCTGTTTTCCATCGTTTTATGGAGCCGGCCTTCTGTGCCTTCCATTTTGTGCTTGAGTGTAGGGGTGACTAATTTTGTTACCGAACTTATTTATGAATGGGAAAATGTGGATTTTAGTACATGTCTCAATGGAATTTAGGATGATAAAATTCAACATTCGCTGAACGTAATTGGGTGTTTTATTGGTAATTGAGAGAAAAAGGTTATTTTAAAGTTTGTTGGCTGTTCATCATTAATTTATTTAGGTTAATGTGGTTTTTCGTCGTCCCATACTACGCTAGTGTGGGACGGGAGAACCGAGTGTATGGAGGCCTATGTCTTTATCTAACGACCCCCTGTCCTTGTCCTCTGTCCTCTGTCCTTGTCTTAGGGGGCAACGATAGACTAAGTTGATCTACTTCATCATCTGCCTGGTCCTTTCCTAATTAGGTTGGGGTTGGCTTCTAGTCTAACCGGATACCAGCTTGCTGAAAACCAGCATACTGCCTATCTGACGTCGGCAACCTCGTTACTGAGTAAGAGTGCAGTTGTAAGACCGATTGACAGACTTTGGGACTTCTGACGACCCGTAACGACTGACACCAATGATCCACGAATGACAGCCGAGACCAGCGGTTTAAAGGCTCCTGCAAGAAGGCGCGACACGCGACGCGAATCGCGCGCGACACAAAGGCACCGCTCGTTGCGCGACTTGCGGTGCCTTTGTGTCGCGTGTCGCGTCGCGCCTATGTGTACGAGCCTTAACGTGCAATCTGAGGCACGTAGATTGTTTCCCATCCTCGGACCGGCCGGCCAGCGTAGCTTAACCTGATCGATCGACCGTGCGTCTGTTGTAGCTACAAATTGATTTATTTAATCATCATCATCTGCCTAGCCTTTTCCCAACTATGTTGAGGTCGGCTTCCAGTCTAACTGGATGCACCTGAATACCAGTATTTTACATGGAGCGACTGCCTATCTGACCTCCACAACCCAATTACTAGGTAATACGATACCCCTTGGCAAGACTAGTTGTCAGACTTTCGGGCTTCTCTGACGACCGGTAACGATTGTCAAAGATCCACGAATGACAGCCGGGACCAACGGCTTAACGTGCTTTCCGAGGCACGGAGAGGTCTTGATATGTAAAGATGGTCACCCATCCACGGACCAACCGCGGCAAGCGTAGCTTAACCTGATCGATCGACCCGTGCCGCTGTTATTACTTAGCCAAAAGCTTCTCCATTGATCTATTTAATATTGGTTAGGAAATATAGAATAGAATTTCCTAACCAATATTAGGTTCTTTGACATTTGGGTTTTGGCATATCGGTTAGCTATCGCTGCATATCAGGCGGGTGACGTAACCTCACTGCAGTGACGACAAATTGGCAATCAATCGGCAAATACTTTGCTGTTTCTCAATTAGTGGCATTTTCCACCAGAGGCGCCGTCATGTCGGCCTTTAATTTCTTGTAGGTATTGCAAGCTACTATTGATTATTATACCTATTACTAGTTGTACAGACTCCAGCACATCAAGCTACTACAATCTGTCAAATTTATTTAATAGATTTTCAACTTTATCGCTAGAGCGTAAGGTTCAAAGTTGATTGGGAAAATTTGACAATTTTGGGTAGCTTGATGTGCTGGCGTCTGTACACTGGTGGAAATCGTCATGAAACGAAAAACCGTTACGCCCCCTTCATGCGACCTTCTCTTTAGATAGTTTTCATGGTTCTTGAGGGTGCTGAAGCCAATAGTGAGGTGCTGCCGCACGTGACCACTGTGCCACCGTCTTCCCTGGGGTCACTTGGTGAGCGGACAGAGTCCCCACTCTGTGCGCCCGCGACCCCAAAGGTCCACCCACCTACATGGTTTGCTAAGCTAGTTTATTTATTTTATTTACTTAAAAGGTAGGCCAACGACTTATCCCCTAGAAATATTGACATAATCAATATTTCTAGTGGATAAGGCATTGGTCATAATAATAAATTGAGTTATGGTGAATTAATCACTTACAGGCGTACACAGCACTTACATAAAAAATAGCTTTTTAAATATATATTTTTAACAAGATTTTTTACTCATAGTGAGAATAGAAAAAATAATTAGAAACAAAGACAAAATCATAATCGAAATTAGAATAATAATTAAAAGGAAAATTATCATTAGAATCAGAATTAAAACATTAAGATTATAATAAAAAAATAAACAGGATAATTGATATTCAAAATTCAAAACAGTAGAACGCGATAACGAGTGCAACAAGAAAATAATCCAAAATTGGCAGGCACATGTGGCAAAAAACAAAAAAAAAGATGAAATAGTAAACAATAGGGAATATATCGTAAATTATGAAATTATGATTCGTCGCTAATAATTATAAGTTTTCTGCGAAATTGGAATAATGAGTCTGTAAATATATCAATATTGTTGCAGATATCTATTTTATTATAATTAGCCATTAATCGATTCAAGGGGGCATTGAGACCAAGGTTGGTTCTAGATGAGGACGGTGCAAATGTATTTATTTTGCGTAGAGATCTAGTTACGGTACTCCTAGGAACAGCTATATTAATTTCTGATAATAACTCAGGTACATCCGCCAGGTTATGGATAATTTTGTAAAACAAGACCGGATCAGAAGTGCTTCTATATTATTCTAGTGGTGACATATTGAAGTAATTAAACCTTTGGGAATAATTAGCGTCATGAGGGCAACTAGGGCTTCTAAAGCGTAAGTGCCTGGAGAAGGCCTTCTGTATGCGTGGTATCCTGTTAGTATGGACACGATATATGGGATTCCAATGTGGAGATACTAAGTCCAGTATGCTTCTTAGTTTCGGCGTATTAGGCGTCAAGGGGGTTGCCACCCCGACGCCTTCTTCTCCGAGCAGGATCAGCCCTCTCCCGATCCCGGCGGCCTCCTTCTTGACTATAAAGGAGGCCGCCGGGTTTGGGAGAGGGCTGAAGGAGACCAGTTTAGTCCTACCGCAAGCCGCGTTAAATAACTTCGTTCTAAAAACATAAACCCGTAATAAAGTATGAATAAAAGCACCTATCTACATCTTGAATAAGATTTGCCTTTCAAACACAACATTAATACGGTTCATTATGAAAATGCAGGCCTTATCTAGCAGATTCAATTACTAGGCCCAAATATAATCCACACATTAACATAAAAACGCAATTGTTTCCATACAATCGGCCTCACGATCTCTTAAACACACTCATGACGTCGCAACGTAGTCAAAACTAGAATTGTATTTAATTAGGCTAGCCAATGCTGGGTTATTATTATAATTGTACACATAACAGGCTGTTATCACGCTACCTGCTTGCCTTTGATATTGATACACGCTAGAGATTGCGTGAGTGAAGAATTTTTGGATATGGTATGAGAAATTCGGATCAATTTTATAAAGTACGGAGTGAAATTGTTTTTGTAACTAATACTGAAAAGTGTGCGGCTGTGAGCGTGCCCACTGCGGTTTACTCATTTCAAAATAAACTGAAAGTGGACACAAAAAATTATGTTTGTGGAACCCAAATTATTATTACTAAGAGACGAGGAATATAAGGCGATATACAACAAGATGGGTTAACGATGACAATGATGATGCATACATTAATATTCTTTAGAAACTATGTCGCTAGTTATAAGTATCCCGAAAAGAAAAAAAAATCATGCGACCGACACGTATACGGTACAATAGAAATATTTAAGTGAAGCACAAGAGGAAGACAATGCAATAGTGTGAGATTGTAGGATTTGTTATTTCTGGGATTAGCCCGACGAAACAAAAATAATCTTATTTTTTGGAGTCAACGACCGTGTTTAATCTCATTCTCTATCATTTTGTAACTCTTCCAAACTCTATCAATTTAAGAAAAAACAACAACAAACAACGATGAAATGAACAAATTACGGATCCACAACTAATAGGTACAAATATCTAATAAACAACTCTGATACCAATTAGCAAACAAGAATTTCCATTTCAACTGAAAGTCATTCATAATTTAACTTCATTAAATAAATAGGAATTTTAAAATAATTTCCATAACAACTGACAGAGTTAAGCATTTTAACGGAACAAGTCTTCCAGTTCTTAACATTATTAACAGGTTCATTCAAATTCTCCAATAACAAGTAAATCCAATATAAACCGGTCGACAAATAAAATTATCTGCTTCCGAAATTCATGAATCTATTTAAAACAGATTCCATCGTAATATTTACCGAAAATCACGAACATTATGACAAATTCTTATCATTTTCAACACATTCTTTTGGTATACCTAAAGCACCACTATATGTGAAGGTGTCCTTCGTGGAACTACCACAACGGTGACTATTTCTACCGCCAAGCAGAGTTGCGTTTGAAGAGTTTTGAATGCCGATGCCAGTGTAAAGACAGGTACATGAGAGATTTTGAGCTTTGTATCAAGGATAACAACGCTTCGGCGACGCTCTTTATTTCCATAGATGACCCCTTGCAATCAGATAAATCTAAATAAAAATAAATAAATAAATCAATCACTTGTCTGCTTCACAGTCATCCGATATTATATAAACAAACTTTCATTACTTATTGTCCTCTTTCTTTTCTCTTTCTTCTTTATTTATTTCTTATCTTTTGTATGCACTTGTTGACAAATCAATCTATTTTTCTTATTTACTTCTTTCTTTCTATTTATTTTGATAAAGTCTTAAAGAAACACGGTGCCTATAACTGTTGGAAAGACATTGTGCCCGCAATTGCTAATTCGTCCCTTTTGTCCAAATCCTTGAGGACAATCGGTACATTGAATAGAAATGTAAAGATTAGCCCAGGACACATTTTAGTGCTGTAATTATGGTATTCTGTTATTTAGTGTCGAATATGCTTAATATGTGAAGCTAATTAAAATTAAAGAAAAGGTTCGGGTTTAGTATTTCTGGGACTGAGTTTATTAAATAAAAGAAAATTACTAAAATATGGAGTACTTTTTTTGCAACAGCCAAAAAATTCATTATAATATAAATGAAATATCCCCTTGAGTGATTCCTTTCACTCTTATTTGCAGTTTTTTTTTCTGTGTGGCAATCAAATATGTGGATCACTTGCTTCTCGAACTTGCACTGTGCCTACGGATATCTGCAATACTGTAGGAGCGACATATCAGATAGCATTGCGATCCTTGAGAATTTTTTCGGGTGACTGCACTCCACAGTAACGCTCTTTGGAGTAAAACCAATAAAACCAAAAACTAAAACATATTTAATCTAAACAAAAACGAAAATCGTACGTCTATGTAATTGAAAAGCTTGCCCCATAACAATAAAATCACACTATTAACGGAATTTACAAATTCTAATCTCAAAAACGCACCAGGAAGCGTCTGCAAGTCTATCTCCCCAAAAATCCATCAGTTGATTAATGGATTCCCGGAATGCTTTCCAGAATTCCGGAAATTCCTATCGAACAACAATTCTTCGAGCACTGAATGCCGTATTCACTCCCTTTGCACTTCGACTTCCCTTACCAGGGTTGGGCCTCCCTCCGAATAGAAATGTGTTGATTATTTATAAATAGCGCTATTCTGTGATTCGTCGGCAGGTATTGTTCGTCCGCCATTGTTGGCTTGTTTTATACTTTCGATATGATGAGCATTTCAGCTTCATTTCCTTCAGAGATTGACTGGATTTTCGAATGATTTAATAAAATTAAAGGCGTTACTTAGATTGGTGCTTAGCGTGATTTATTTAGTTAATGTTTGATAGAGTGGATTAAAATGAAGGGGAGTTTAATGTCCTAAGGCATTGAAATACATTTCAGGATTGGCTGTACAAGGGTATTTTGTTAATATAATAATCAGAGGGGTCGTTTTGGGACTTGATGTTATTACAAGTTCGCTATATAAGCACTATGAGACTTTTGTCTAATCTTTTCCAGTAGCCACTACAGTAAATTGCCATTATACGTCAAAATATTTATGCTAGGCTTATAATCCTTTTGTAGACAGTAGACAAAAAGGTTTCATTTAATAATGATATACTACAAACGTTACAAAAATACATAAGGTATTTTTTAAAACTCAATTTACATAAAAGCTTCATCAACTTGCAAATACAATCTCATTTAGTAAATTGTAGCCCATTTTCATGATATTCGTTTGATTCACAAAATATTTTTCAAGTTGACTCCTACAATTCCTCCGGGAATGTAATGCACAGGTAAACATTTTACGAGCCATTTCAAAGTAGACAAGTGTCGTAAAATGCATTCAGAATTGAGGATTGCAAGTTTGACGATAAAAAAGTTTCGGCTCAAGCGAACGCCGAATTATTTAATGATGGTTACATGAATGGTAAAGTGAACATAAAAGTTAAGTAGAGAGATGCTTATGATGGTGGTTTATTACTGGAATGTGGAGTTACGATACGTGTGTGCACCTGAATTGTTGCAGCTCTTGGAGACGAAGTACTACATCAAGCTAGCTAAGTACGCACGATATTAAAATGTACACTATTGTGTACATTTTAATATCGTGCGTGTATATATTTGGTTAAGGAAACCATAATATATTGTTAGGAGAGAGTTCTAGTTCGCTAGTGCCACCGCTAGATCGTGATTTCTTATCCTCAAGTTAAAAGGATACCACATCACGTTTCTCTATAATATAATTCTATTGTTTTTTGTGATTCGTGTTCGACTTGTTATCAGTGACCACACTTTCTTCGACATTTTGAGGTGCTTGTGGCTAATGCGGTCAAGCTAATATTTACAACAATTCAAGTTGTATATTTGTTATCCTGTAGATATTACTTTTCGGTTTCTTAATTTTTTTCAAAATTATTTAATTTTATGCCTTTTTGCACCTGCCAGAGTCCTATGTTACTTGGGGTTGGCCAAAATGTTTTTCTTTTTTAACCGACTTCGAAAAAGGTTATCAATTCGGATGTTTTTTTTTTAATGTATGTTCATAACTCCATCGTAAATAGACAGATTTGCAATTTTTGTTTTGTTCGAATGTGCTTTATTATGAAATAGTCCCATTTAAATTTCGTAAAGATCTAATGACGAGTTTCGGAGACAGACAACGGAACTCTTCAATAAATGCCAGCAAATCAACCGCGATTGCTGCTATAGCATATGTACGCATTGTTTACGCAATCACACAACATAACATCACGCCTGTAGTCTTTAAAGGGGTAGGCAGATGTGTTCAATAGCTTTCTGTCATTGATATTCACATAGCAAGTAGTGATATATGAATTTGTTTGGGGTTGGTAGGTACAATTAAAAAGTGAAAAATAAAAACTTTTTTATAAAAAGAAAACGACCAACTTCCAAAAAAAAAAACACTACAAAGTGAAAAATAACTTTAATTTCGAAAGTCGGTGTCAAAAAACGAAAATACAGAACCAACGACACCTATTTCCGAGATTAAAGTTATTTTTCACTTTGTAGTGTTTTTTTTTTGGAAGTCGGTTGATTTATTTTTGTAAGAAAGTTTCATTTTTCACTTTTCAATCTCCCCCCTATCAGTAACTTGAAGACTATTTGAAGACAATTCAAATACAATCTGCCTCGTAGGTTTAGTGGTCGCAAGTACTACGAATATGAGGTCCAGGGTTCGATTCCCAGCTAAGGCAAAGTGTTATTGGGATTTTCTATCAGAAATTTCTCAGCAGCAATCCGGAGTCTAGATATGTGCTCCGTTGATGGCGGCTCAGATGAGACTTAAACATAACTGGGGAAAGATGGTTGTACACTACATCAAGCTACCCGAAACTGTCAAATTTTCCCAATCAACTTTGAACGTTATGCTCTAGCGATAAAGTTGAAAATCTATTAAAGAAATTTGACAGATTGTGGTAACTTGATGTGCTGGCGTGTGTACTATAGGTAGACCTCTACCTAACCCTTCTGGGATTACAGGCGTGATGTTATGTTATATCATTGCCATATTTTTTTTTTATTGCTGAAAGGACCCACTCTTGACCACAATCATGCCTGATACAAAGCGATGGATGAGGTCTATGATGGTACGAGCGTGCCTAGAAGATGCCTAAGGCACTGGAAGTCCCACGCATCGACGAAACACAGCAGGCTGCTTGACGCCGGACTGCAGTGCGAGGGTGGTTGCAAACCAGACGGGCGTTAGCCCTACCACCGCAAGGGAAGAATTGGCCAGTCAAATAAGGTGTTGGGTGTGACTGTCAGGATGCGCCGAGCGCACGGTTCAATTGAGTAACTGGCGGAACAAACGGCGGTACACGAGGAGGCTTCTTAATGCATCCCAAAAATAATAATAAAGTATTCTAACGACAGTCACGTGTTCTTTCAAAATAGTGTCATAAACCTACACAATTACCAATATAACTAACCTCTCTAACTCCATAATTACACAAAAAAATATTTCAATAATCTATTTTGTTTTTTTTTTTATTATTCATGTTACATAATTATCTTTTTGTATATGTACGTATTTCTGTGACAAATAAATCTATTTTTCTTTCTTTCTTGTTCGTCAATGATGTATTGTTCGTCAACGTAGATATTTTTAATGAGTGTAATAGAAATAATTCCATAGTTCATAATGTCATATCATTACATCATGAATATTATATGGAGTAATTTACACTTAGGAGGCGTTAGGTGCCATTTTAAATCAGATACGGGTCATTAATGTTCCTTGGTGGCAGTAAAAATTATACGTCCATGACAACTTTTTATGGCTTTCTTTTAAAATAATATGGGTGCCTAATACCTTATATTTACAGCACCATTACTGTTCATTTATGAGGGTGAGGGGTTAATGTAACAATTTCTAGTGATTCGTCAATTTATTATGTGGGATTGATTAGGTAGTCATACATATAATAATGGCAGGTCAACAAAAATAATAATAATAAACCATTTATTTTCAGGTAACAAAGACCCATATATACATACTTAACCTACGTATACATAACGTAACGCATAACGTAGAGCAATATTTTAAAGGAAGTAAATATTCATGAAAATGTCTTTTACCATGGAACTAGCACTGAAATGTGACAAAAATAATTCGCTGTTCTATACAAAAGTACAATACTGCAACATTATACAATATTCAAAATGTATGAAATAGTAATTTTGTTTTCATATTTCATAGTTGGTCGAACGGTGAAGGAAAACATCGTGAGGAAACCAGCATGTCCTTGAACCAAAAATTCGAAGACCTGTGACAAGAATATCACATGTCTTCAGATTGTTGGTGTAATAACACCTACCAACATTAAGTTCGTAAATTTAGGATGCAGTGTCTAAATGTCATGAACCAGGCAGTTGGAAATGTAGACAATGTACTAACACAATATCAGGATATGTAATGGATACCACAATGCACAATGGATGCCATAGCAATATCAGATTTCAAACGTCAGTAATGGGCATTGTTCATATTTTTTTAAATGTTGTAATTGAAAAACCATTTCGAGAAATAGCGTTATTGATCATTACGGACTAATTAATTATGAAAAATAGTCATATTTTATTGATATTTTTGATAAAATACGATTGACCTTCTTTGCCCTTCAAATTACGTCGGCTTTGGCCGTACAGTTTTGTATCGTTACCTCAGAAAAAAAAGTAAGATTGTCTACAATCTGTCAAATGTCAAATTATTATAAATATGTCAAAAATATAAACATTCTTGTTTATATTACATTACATACATTATTTCAACACTCGACAATATTTAATATTCTGGAAGAGTTATGGAATACAGGAAGTGCTTTGTTCCAACTTGCAGCAATAATAGTAATAATGTCGCCGCGTCGATTGTTCTAGTGACGATAGAGAGTAGTATATTCCTTGGAGGACACTTACACATAAAAAACCATTTGTAAATAAATACGCTAAGATAGGATTCGATATTTAAGACGTCTATTCGGCCCATTGACACTTTGACAGATGTGACAGTACTCTTTGGATTGATGACGTTGTGTTGACAGATTAAAAATTTTAATTATTTCCTAGTTAGGCAACGGCACTTAATCTTTATGCCACTGATGACGTCACCTACCTTAAAAACTTAAATTATTCAATAATTTTTTTTTTAATAACTATTGAGCCGATCATCAAAATATTCAAATTAGTTTCTCAAAATACTGTAAATTTTCAAAAAATAAAATAAAATCTAATGGTTAGAAATTTTGGACAATCCCCATTGTCAGAAGCAGTTACAAATTCAAGAGTAGTGGTAGTTCAGTCCCCTACGGAGCAATCGTATCGGCTTCGACTAATGACTTGAAGGTCGTTAAAGAAAGAAAGAAAAATTATTTATTGCGACTAGCACATCAAGATCACAAACTAAACTAAACACAGTAAAAAATAAAAAACAAGTTATATAAAAAAGTAACAAAAAGAAAAATGAAACAGAAAGTCCTATACAAGGCCAAATGGCTCCTCTCTCAGCATGATGTTGCGATATTTAAAAAATAAATATCGCAGCGCTGGTATTCTCGCTGGTCGTGAGTTTTAAACCAAGCAGGCACTTTACGTATTTAATTTCATCATCACTGCTCTCAAAATGGCGAAGGAAAACATCGTGAGGAAACCAGCATCTCCTAGAAAAACATTACCAGTCGACAGTGATGCAAAGGGTACATTCGATACCATATTTTAGTTTGTTAATAGTTTTAGTTAGGTTAAGATAATATATTATTTTTTTAGTAGTTTATTTCGCATTAGAAGTTTATCCAGTGTATATATTTTTTATTCTCCTAAGGGCTGATTGTATCAAAGCCGTTAGACGTCATTTTATCAGTTGAATAAAATTGACGTCTAAAAATTGTATGGAAAAACTGTCAAAAATTAAAATAAACACCCAGGATAAGACTTTTTTTAGGTATAAAAAATTGCGAAATTCACCCTAAATAAATCACGAAAACAAAGTATTTAAAAAATAACATTTCCATTAAAAATGATTTACAAACTGTTAACAAAAAAGTGCCACCAATAACAGTATTTCATTTGATGCAAATCTGAAAACATTATCCCTAATAAAGAAATGAGCTTCTAAAACTCGAAACCATTTTAATTTGGGTCACTATAATCTACAAACTCTCAATATAGACCTCCTTTTAGAAAAACACGTTATAAAAACTAATCAAAAAGGTCTCCATACTTGCAAACAATGTTTAGCTTGAAATAGAATCAACAGAATTGAATGAAAAACACTTGGAAGCGTGTTATTTTATAATGTAAACGGAACACTTGTGTTGGACAATAGCTTTCGAAGATTGAAGCGGACCACTCGTTAGCTTAGATTCAGATTGGCATTGTTTGTAAGGCTATAATTTTGGAGAGCTAGCGGGCTGTAGAAGCAACACCTTTTGACTTACTTATTTCATTATTAATTGTTCTAGTAACATAATCAGCCTATAATGTTCCCACTGAATGGGACATAGATCTCCTCTTTTATTGAGATCTAGGCTCTAAACTACCACACACCCTCAGCGCGGGTTGGCCTTCAAAACCGCGCAAAAAAAATATAAAAAAATTCGAAGACACATCTATGTCACATGTCTTCGACTGTTTGTTTTTGGAACATGTTTCCTCAACATGTTTTCCTTCAACATTTTGAGAGCAGTGGTGATGAAATTATTTACACAAAGTAAAGCGCTGGCCTTGGTGCGAACCCACGATCTACGACTCAAGTCGGGGCCGTTACCACTTTGCTACCAGTGCTCTCTTGTTCTAGTAATGTATATTAAAACTCATGCAATAGTAATTTATCACGAATAGTTCGTAAAGAGGAGTAAAAATAAAAATAGGGTAGTAGCCTATTAACAGAAAAATTCGAGACCGATGTTAGTAAATTGCTTACCAATTATAAATAAAAAATAAATAAAAAAAATAGTTAAAAACATAAAATAAATAAATAGCTAAAAATAAATAGTTTCACCATTGGTCCTGGCTGTCACACGTGGATCTGACAGTCGTTACGGGTAGTCAAAAGCCTGAAAATCTGACAACCAGTCTTACCAAGGGGTATCGTATTACCCAGTGGGTTGTGGAGGACAGATAGGCAGTCGCTCCATGTAAAATACTGGTATTCAGCTGCATCTAGTTAGACTAGAAGCCAACCCCAACACAGTTGGGATAAGGCTAGGCAGATGATGAATGTCACAGTAAACCGCTTTCCGCTTCCATTTAAACCAATCCTGTCACTCCAAACTTTCAAGGGGTTTTTGTCTTCAATTCCCCTCAAGGTTTGGCAGCCTCTGGAACAACCTGTAATACATAAGTGATCAAACTTAAATAGGCTTTTTATGGGTGCACCAATTGTTTTTTTATGGAAATTGGATAACTTTTGTCACGAGACTTTGAAGACCTTTAGTAAATAAATACAACAAATTTAGGGAAAGAAGACAGGAAAGCGGTTTATGTTGAGGGGATGAGTGAAACGTGATTAACAAAAGGTACATACAAGGCAGATCTGAAAACGCCGGAAGAGGACGCCCCAGAAGGATATCATCATCATCATTTTAGCAAAAAGACATCCACTGTTGCCTACCCCAAGCACCTCCACTTCGACCGGTTCTGTGCTTCTCGCATCCAACGGGTTCCTGCGGCCTTCACAAGGTCGTCGGACCAACTTTTGGGAGGCCTACCAACGCTAAGTCTTCCGGTACGCGGTCGCCACTCCAGAACCTTTCGGCCCCATCGGCCATCTGTTCTGCGAGCAATGTGCCCTACCCACTGCCACTTAAGTTTGGCAAGCAGGAGATATACTAACCTTATTGGTGGAGTTCTTCAGTAAGTTCAGGTGCGTAGTACTCGCAAACGGCGTGCGTGGTGTTCTGAGGTTTCTGCCTTAGGAATAAGGCATGAGTTTAAGTATGTACGATGTAAGTAGTAAGTCAAAATTGAAAATAATCTTCTGAGATAATTATGATATGGGAATGAGTAAAGCGCTATTTACAATAAGAATTTAGGAGGCAAATGTCTGCGGAATTGCTGGTACACTTATTGGTTAGCCACCCTACTCTTATCGGTGATGTCCTTCAAAAAGGTCAAGTACGGTAGTTCGATAGTTGGCCCAGTGATGAATATGTTTTATTATTCCCCTTTGAGCACCACGTTAGAAAATTGATTGGTGCTCAAATGGGAATACCTTTGGTGCTCGAAAAATAGGTGCTCAAATAGGAATACTTCGTGGTAACGACCACGACTTATGAACTGTTGGTTGAGGGTTCGAACCCAGTCAGGCACTTTACTTTTTGTAATTTATTTCATCACTGCTCTCAAAACTGCGAATGAAATCATCCTCAATCATCATCAACCTTGATATTGATGGTGATGTATCGTAATTTGCTTCTATATTGTTAAACACTTTGTAATTGTGGCATTCCCAACAGTCCAATGTATTATCTGCCTCCGAGTTACAAGGAGCTTTGTAAAACTTTACCCCAGTTTTGAATTTCATTCATCCTCTGTCGTCACGTAGAATCGTCACGTAAAACTTTCAAGTCAACTTTCCATTTTTTTATAACAGTTTATTTAAGTTTGGTTTTCTTTACCATAGTTTTTATGAGACTGACCTTATTTTGTAAAGTAATCGAGAATAGATTTATAAATCTTTTGTCAAAAGATCCTCAAAAGGAACTCAAATGAAGGCGATGACGACAACTGATTATTTTTCTGTTTTTTTTCCCTACAGGTATTTTTTTTAAAACGTAGCCCCACACTAAGAATACAAGAGAAATTCTTAGTGTGAGGCTACGTTTAGAAAAAAAAAATGCTCACCATTAGGACAATTTTAGGGTTCCATACCTCAAAAGGAAAAACGGAACCCTTATAAGATCACTTCGTTGTCTGTCTGACCGTCTGTCAAGACCTTTTTTCTAAGGAACGCGTGGAGTTATCAAGTTGAAATTCCATTCCAGCAGCAATCCATTAAAGCAGTGAAAAAATTAAACTTCTAAGTTAAAGCAATCAAAAGATACGGCGTTTATGTCTCGTTTATTCATGCCGTACTGCCCGTACGCAAAATACGCGCATTGACGTGGAGTTGCGGGACAATAGCCCATATTGATAGATATATTAATTACCTTTCAAGTACTCTCCCGTTATTTGAAAGTTTCTTCAATTTTATATCCACACCGGCGAACCATTTGGAATCATCATCAATAACACCATCATCTTACACCAATCCCACCATTCAAGTCCATTTTAGGCAAGGTTCATCGAGCTGCTACCAGAGTACCTACAAAGATCGTCGCTCTACCTGTCCTACCTTACGTATGCCGATTTGCGGTCATCGGTTCTACGATTTATTAATCGTAAAACCGATGACCGCGAATATATTATATAGGCCATATTTGGCCGGCCTTTTGTACTTGGTGTGTGTTGTTACTTGTTACTTTATGTGCTTAAAAGTGGTGACAACCATATTATTACATTCCGGTGAACCATCGAAACAACACACATTATCAGCCGATAATGTTACAACTGCTACCTCCTCTCTCCAAGAGGGTGTGGGCTTTAATCTACCCCACGGGCCCAGTACGGTACAATAGATGTCAAATGTCTTATAATTTTTGATTCTAGAAATGGCGTGTTTCCACACGATGTTTGCTGTCACAGTTTTCAGAGCAGTGGTGATGAAATTATTTACACAAAGTAAAGCTGCCTTGTAAGTCTAGACCGTTACCAATGACCATTACATGAGAGCAATGGTGGCCCCACTGTTTTCATGTCAAAATAACACACCTATAACATAAACAAACAGTTTTCTAATTGATAATTATTCAGAAATAACAAAGTGAACGATTAAAACATAACACGATCGAAAACAATACGTTGGAAATCAATCTAATCGCAAATAATATTTAGATATTTTTGTTTTCATTTCATTATTCCGTTCGACATTCATTTTGTTTCAGACCACGGAGTACTTATACAAGTTTCAAACTGTATTGGCTGGACTTGTTTGTAAACACAAGCAAACAATTTGTTTCACGCTATAATTGATTATTTGAACTAGAGACAAAATATTATCTTCTATAGTATTTCAATGCTGGAGACAGTATTATTTTGGTAACAAGTCAATCTGCCTAACCTTTTAACAACTACATCGGGGTCGACTTCCAGTTTAACCTATCTGACCTCCATAACCCAGTTACTGGGTAACATGATACCCCTTGGTAAGACTAGTTGTCAGACTTTTTAGGCTTCTGACTATCCCATAACTACGAATGACAGCCGGGACCAACGGCTTCACGTGCTTTCTGAGGCACGGAGTAGTCTCGATATGTAATGGTTCACCAATCTACCAACCAACCGCGGCAACTGTAACTTTACCTTCAATCGATCCGTGTGGCTGTTATTATATAGCCATGAGCCCCCTCTGTTTATTTTAGTAGCAAGTGTAGCATCAAATGGTATATACAGGGTGTGGCGTAAATAGTGGTCCACCGTTAGGAATTCGATATACCAGATAATTTACACGTATTATAATTTTAACCATTTTGGTAGTAATTTTTTTTTACAAAAAACGCTTTTGAATTTTCATGATTATGTGAAATATTATGGTGAAAATAGAGAAGAACTAACTTTTTCTTCAAAAGCTCTAAATTTACATAAAAACAATAATTTTACATGATAGCACCAGTATTTCAGCAGTAAATAACAGAAATCAAAATGAAAACATAATGGTTTTTGTTGAAACTACAACCAAATTTGTAACAAAAGGTAGAAATTTCATAAATAAAAAACAAAAAAAATATATTTTCGGAACCCTTGGGTAAAAATGGTTAAAATTGTAATATGTCATAGGAAATTGTCTGGTATATCAAATCCTTAACGGTGGACCACTATTTACGCCACAACCTGTATAACACTAGCTTCTGCCCGTGACTTCGTCCGCGTGAAATTTCTTGTTACTCCGACCCACCCCGTCGCATCTCATCGCCTGCCCGCGCTATTACTTCGTTTTTGCTTAGCGTTCTTTCTGACTTTTTTTCTTTTTGCTCAGCTCTTAAAGGTCATAGCGTGATGTTAAATAGCCTATAGCCTTCCTCGAGAATTGGGCTATCAAATGCAAAAAGAATTTGCAATTAGAATTTTTCAAATCCGACTGGTAGTTCCAGAGATTAGCGCGTTCAACCAACCAAACAAACAAACAAACTCTTCGGCTTTATAATATTAGTATAGACTAGTATAAAGTGGCAATGCCTATAATTTAAAAAAATCAACAATGTTCATTGTGTGATGACTTACTATCTTTGCATTGTATAAAATCAATTTCCTTTGTTTTGTATAATTGCATAGCACAGATGTGAGTTCTATGTACCATATAGCTACCATTTACCGGGTAATAATATGTCTTTCATTGACTCGAATGTGCCCTGGCAGCTGATGGTGTGTCATGCTCACTCAAATGTCTCGCTGACGGTGGCGTGTGTGTTGGATCATTTAGCTCCCTTCAAAATGGTTGAGCTGAATGGTGCTGATTTATGCGTCATGTTCGTGAACGGGCGCCGTCAGTTGGGGCTGGTCATCACTTAGCTGCCTCGGCTTATTTTTAATTTTGGATTGTTGTTAGTTAAGTACTATTTCTTGTACTCTGGACGCTTTTAACGCGTACGTCTTTTTTAATTTTTTACATCGTTCTCACATTATATAATTTTAATACCTATCAAAAGTAATGATGTAACTAATATTTTTGTAAAATATGATTTAAAAAGAGTGTCCATGGAGTTTCTTGCCCGTTCTTCTCCATAGGTACCTACGCTTTGGAATGGGTAACTAGCTTCATATTTTCTGACTGACCGACTTCTTGACAATTCAAAAGTGCCTGTAAATGGTTTAATTGAAATAAATGCTTTGAGTTTGAGTTACGTTGTCATCCAAATTAATTTTTAAACATATAATGAAGCAATGGATTAACAATTTCCTTCCAAATCGGGGAATAAAATTGGGGTGCGGAACTGTCGCAGTTGTTTTAGTTTCAAATTGATTATTAGCATTTTTAATAAAAGTTCGGGCCTCCTCGATAAATTCCCCGACAAAGCCAACATACCTACTTTTATTAGGTAAAAAATAAACGTTGCCTGTTCCAAAAACAATTTTTTGAACAAAGGAGATTGCCCAAAAATGTATTGATAACGTAAGAGTCAATAAAAAAAATCTTAAGTGGAATTAAATGGCATTAGTTGTAGATAACAAAATATGAAAAAAAATTCTTCAAATATCATCTGCATGATGGGTTATGACATTTTTGATAATAATAATGATTTTCTTTCTCATTACATGTAAATAAAGTTGGTTAGCAGTATACCGGCTGACTTTATTTTGCTGTCTAGACAAAAAAACACCTTTATTTTTAGTAAGAAAGGTTGAAAAGAAATCTCTTTTTTTCCATAGGCATCTACTCCGTTCACCTTTTATACCCTGTTTTTCTCCAGACGGTAAAAAAAGTCAGCCGGTATAATAAATAGTACATTAACAGAAACAGAAGCGTAATGATATTACATAGGAGAAAGCGTAGGTAGATATTTCATCAACTAACATATAATCTAGAAATGATAGATCACGGTGATTAGCCCTTAATCTTCTAGACGCTACCCTTCGCCGCAGGGTGATTGCGTAACACACTATCAGAAGCAATGAATTCTCCTTTGACAGTTCAACAACATTCATTGCGTTATTTGCGTTGTTGAGCAGACACATTTTTCGAACATATGGAGCAATGGATTAGAAATTTACTTCAAAATTATTCAAATTGAGAGTAATAGTGGGTTACTAACATACACACAGTCTGCAAGCAGCGGTGCTATTCTGTAAAAATCTCACCGTGAAAACTTAGGTGAAGTGAGCGTGGAGTGAGCTGTCAATGTGTCAATTCCTAGGAAAAACAAACTCACTACATCTAAGTTTTCACGGTGAGATTTTTACTGAATCGACCGGCAGGTTATGGTCTCTTTTGTTTTTAATGCTTTTGCACCCTGTCTGGGATGGTTTTTGTGAGGGCTGCTAGCATCCTAAAGTCGCCACAGTCATTGTAATGTTCCCACAGTGGTGGATACAGGCCTTCTCTCGGTGAGAGGGAGTAGGCCGTAATCCACCACGCGAGCCCAGTGCGAGTTGGTGGACTGTGAGTTTGACACCTAGTTTAATACTTATAACTAGATTTTGGGCGTTGCGCGAGCTGCAAGCAGCTCGCGGGGTCGTGTTTTTGAGGAGTATTTCTTACCCTTGTAAAATTTTGAGAATTGGACAGTAATCCTAAGCACTTATAGGATTTTGTAATAAAATCTCGTAAATATTTTGTACGGATTTATGTATGGACTTTTAAGTAAATCAACTGAATGTTTTTTTTATTCCTACAGTTGATTTACATAAAAGTCAGTACGAATAAACTATAAAATAATATTCCTTGTAAGTCCCCCGAATGCTGAAACGTCACTCAAAATTTAAGTAGCACTTAAATTTAACAGTTACTCAAAAGTGACGTTTGGCCATACAAAATTTAAAGTTTAGGTTTAACTGCTCAAATTTTAAGCAGCCCTTAAATGTTGAGTGACGATTCAGTATTCGGGGGTAAGTAAATAATGAAATAAGTTCCTACTTTTATGCTTTTCAAAACTACTCTACCCCTGGGTAACATTTATTTATTTATTTAGCATGTGTATGGGAGTATGCAATATTACCAAGGTCGCATTGAGTTTTTATTTCCTGGTTCGATTCACTCACATGATAGTAATTTCCGCTCAAATTTAGATTTGGTTCCTGGTGCGTTTTATTTCAAGGTATCCCCATTATAAGCATAATCCACCTAAACTACTCGATTTACATAACACTAAATCATATCTAAACTACATCTATGTTAAGTAGGTATGTATATCAAAAACTATAGCTATTTATTCACCAAGGGAATCTGTACTTACCCTCGAGTGATATATACTGCTTTATACTACACTTGTGGAGTTGTTGTTAATAAATTGCTATCATTGTCACTGGAATCACTTATTTTAACTTGTGATTTACACCGCCAAACTTTAAACTTTACCAAGAAAATTGTTTCTACATAATACGTCAACCAACAAAATAAGTCTTTTTTTTTCTTTAAATTTTAGCGCGTCAAACAGTTTTCGCGCCAAAAGACGTTAAGCCGTGTCCCCGCTAGAGCCGCGCGGCACGCGAGGCCGAGCCGCGCGGCTCTAGTGGGGACGCGGCTTAACGTCTTTTGTGTTTTGTTGTGATCAACAACACTCAACAACACCCAAAACACTAAAAACACTCAAGAACACTCAACAACACTCAATAACACTCATCAACACTCAACAACACTCAACAACACCCAAAACACTCAACAACACTCATCAACACTCAACAACACTCAATAACACTCAACAACCCTCAACAACACTCAACCACACTCAACAACACTCAACAACACTCAACAACACTCAACAACCCTCAACAACACTCAACAACACTCAACAACACTCAACAACACTCAACAACACTCAATAACACTCAACAACACTCAACAACACTCAACAACACTCAACAACACTCATCAACACTCAACAACACTCAACAACACTCAATAACACTCAACAACACTCAAGAACACTCAACAACACTCAGCCACACTCAACATCACTCAACAACACTCAACAACACTCAACAACACTCAACAACCCTCAACAACACTCAACAACACTCATCAATACTCAACAACACTTAACAACACCCAAAACACTCAAAACACTCAACAACACTCAACAACACTCAACAACACTCAACAACCCTCAACAATACTCAACAACACTCAACAACACTCATCAACACTCAACAACACTCAACAACACTCAACAACCCTCAACAACACTCAACAACACTCAACAACACCCAAAACACTCAAAACACTCAACAACACTCAACAGCACTCATCAACACTCAACAACACTCAACAACACTCAATAAGACTCAACAACAGTCAACAACACTCAACCACACTCAACAACACTCAACAACACTCAACCACACTCAACATCACTCAACAACACTCAACAACACTCAACCACACTCAATATCACTCAACAACACTCAACAACACTCAACAACCCTCAACAACACTCAACAACACTCAACAACACTCAACAACACTCAACAACACCCAAAACACTCAACAACACTCAACAACACTCATCAACACTCAACAACACTCAACAACACTCAACAACACTCAATAACACTCAACAACACTCAACAACACTCAACAACACTCAACAACACTCAACAACACTCAACAACACTCAACAACACCCAAAACACTCAACAACACTCAACAACATTCATCAACACTCAACAACACTCAACAACACTCAACAACACTCAACCACACTCAACAACACTTAACAACACTCAAAAACACTCAACAACACTCAACCACACTCAACATCACTCAACAACACTCAACAACCCTCAACAACACTCAACAACACTCAACAACACTCAACAACTTTCAACAACACTTAATAACACTCAATAACACTCAATAACACTCAACAACACTCAACAACACTCAACAACCCTCAACAACACTCAACAACACTCAACAACACTCAACAACACTCAATAACACTCAATAACACTCAACAACACTCAACAACACTCAACAACACTCAACAACCCTCAACAACACTCAACAACACTCAACAACACTCAACAACTCTCAACAACACTCAACATCACTCAACAACACTCAACAACACTCATCAACACTCAACAACACTCAACAACACCCAAAACACTCAAAACACTCAACAACACTCAACAACACTCAAAACACTCAACAACACTCATCAACACTCAACAACACTCAACAACACTCAATAACACTCAACAACACTCAACAACACTCAACCACACTCAACAACACTCAACAACACTCAACAACACTCAACAACACTCATCAACACTCAACAACACTCAACAACACTCAATAACACTTAACAACACTCAACAACACTCAACCACACTCAACAACACTCAACAACACTCAACAACCCTCAACAACACTCAACAACCCTCAACAACACTCAACAACACTCAACAACACTCATCAACACTCAACAACACAACAACACCCAAAACACTCAAAACACTCAACAACACTCAACAAAACTCAATAAAACTCAATAACACTCAACAACACTCGACAACACTCAACCATACTCAACAACACTCAACAACACTCAACAACCCTCAACAACACTCAATAACACTCAACAACACTCAAAAACACTCAACAACACTCATCAACACTCAACAACACTCAACAACCCTCAACAACACTCAACAACACTCAACAACACTCAACAACACTCAACAACACTCAACAACACTCAATAACACTCAACAACACTCAACAACACTCAACAACACTCAACAACACTCATCAACACTCAACAACACTCAACAACACTCAATAACACTCAACAACACTCAAGAACACTCAACAACACTCAGCCACACTCAACATCACTCAACAACACTCAACAACACTCAACAACCCTCAACAACACTCAACAACACTCATCAATACTCAACAACACTCAACAACACCCAAAACACTCAAAACACTCAACAACACTCAACAACACTCAACAACACTCAACAACCCTCAACAATACTCAACAACACTCAACAACACTCATCAACACTCAACAACACTCAACAACACTCAACAACCCTCAACAACACTAAACAACACTCAACAACACCCAAAACACTCAAAACACTCAACAACACTCAACAGCACTCATCAACACTCAACAACACTCAATAAGACTCAACAACAGTCAACAACACTCAACAACACTCAACAACCCTCAACAACACTCAACAACCCTCAACAACACTCAACAACACTCAACAACACTCATCAACACTCAACAACACAACAACACCCAAAACACTCAACACACTCAACAACACTCTACAAAACTCAATAAAACTCAATAACACTCAACAACACTCAACAACACTCAACCATACTCAACAACACTCAACAACACTCAACAACCCTCAACAACACTCAACAACACTCAACAACACTCAACAACACTCATCAACACTCAACAACATTCAACAATCCTCAACAACACTCAACAACACTCAACAACACTCAACAACACTCAACAACACTCAACCACACTCAAAACACTCAACAACACTCAACAACACTCAATAACACTCAACAACACTCAACAACCCTCAACAACACTCAACAACACTCAACAACACTCAACAACACTCAACAACACTCAACAACACTCAACAACACTCAACAACACTCAACAACCCTCAACAACCCTCATCAACACTCAACAACACTCAACAACACTCAACAACCCTCAACAACACTCAACAACACTCAACAACACTCATCAACACTTAACAACACTCAACAACACTCAACCACACTCAAAACACTCAACAACACTCAACAACACTCAACAACACTCAACAACACTCAACAACACTCAACAACCCTCAACAACCCTCAACAACACTCAACAACACTCAACAACCCTCAACAACACTCAACAACACTCAATAACACTCAAAAACACAAAAACACTGTATAATGCTTTCTGTCTCATTTGCTCCCACGTTAAATCTTATGTCTATTACATTGACAGTGACAGCGCTGTGAAGTTATTACCCATCCAAATTAGACACTACAGGCTAGCATAATGATCCCAATGCGTTTTCGAACTTCTCAAGTTGAAAGCGTTTTATTTTATGCTACTAAATATAGATGTCACCAAAACTCGTGTTGACTAAATCTAACGACGTGACTTCGCAAATGAGTACACTTATAGCATTCGTTCATAGTCTCTGAGCGAATGCTGATTGCCCGATAATATAATAACTCGGTCTCGCAGGTTCGCTCCACTCAGGACCTACCTACCACCAGTACCACCGGAAAGCTATCGTGACCTTATCCCTACGCTACGCTACGCTTCGCTTTACCGCTACCTAGTTTCCGAGATACGATGGGGGGAGGGGTGAAGGGGGGGAGAGGGGGAGTTTTGAAAAATGATTTAGACCAACTCTGGGCCCCTTGATATGAATCTGAAAATAAAATGTTCCAAGTCTCTTAACTTCCGAGATCTACCTCTAGAGGGGGGGAGAAGGAGGGCAAGGGGGCAACTTTGAAAAATGGATTTTACTTTTCCGAGCCTCCTCTATACGAATCCGTAAAACAACAAAACACGGGACTCTTAGTTTCCGAGATACGATGGGGGGAGGGGTGAAGGGGGGGAGAGGGGGAGTTTTGAAAAATGATTTTGACCTACTCTGGGCCCACGGACATGAATCTGAAAAAGAAAATGTTCCAAGTCTTAACTTCCGAGATCCGCCTAAAGGGGGGAGAAGGGGGAGAGAATGGGGGGAAATTTGGAAAAATGGTTTCTACTTTTCCGAGCCTCCTCTATACGAATCCGTAAAATAACAAAACCCAGGTTTCTTAATTTCCGAGATACGATGGGGGATGGGTGAAGGGGGGGGGAAAGGGGGGAGTTTTGAAAAATGATTTTGACCAACTCTGGGCCCCTTGATATGAATCTGAAAAAAAAAATGTTCCAAGTCTCTTAACTTCCGAGATCTACCTCTAGAGGGGGGGTGAAGGGGGGCAAGGGGGGCAACTTTGAAAAATGGATTTTACTTTTCCGAGCCTCCTCTATACGAATCCGTAAAAAAACAAAACCCAGGTTTCTTAATTTCCGAGATACGATGAGGGGAGGGGTGAAGGGGGGAGAAGGGGGAGTTTTGAAAATGATTTTGACCATCTCTGGGCCCCTTGATATGAATCTGAAAAAAAAAATGTTCCAAGTCTCTTAACTTCCGAGATCTACCTAGAGGGGGGGGGGAAAGGGGGGCAAGGGGGCAACTTTGAAAAATGGATTTTACTTTTCCGAGCCTCCTCTATACGAATCCGTAAAACAACAAAACACGGGACTCTTAGTTTCCGAGATACGATAGGGAGGGGGGAGAGTGGGGTGGAAAAGGGGAGGTTTGGGATTTTTCCCATACTCGTGAGAGTTACTTGTATACGAATCTGTAAAAATATACCCACCTCCCCCTTCACCATCTGGGAGAACAATTATGTCAGTCAGTGAGTGAGTGAGTGGTAATCGAGCTTTATATAGTATAATAATAACACAGATTATTAATAAACGGTGGCGGCGCGTGAGTTGTTGCCCGGAATGTTACCACTTGATATATTTCCTGTTCATACCACCTTTTTGTAATGTATATTTTATTTCTTATTTTGATTGTTGTTTTTATTTATATCTAATCGTATGCTGCACTGGCTGATGTCATCACGTTAACACCGACTGTCGCTAAAAACCAGCGCTGGGGCTCTGTCTCGTATAGGGTCTTAGCATTATGCTGAGCGATGGCCGCTTTGCGTAGATGTGACGCATACTTTCTCCCAAATTGTTATTTTGTTTTTCTTATGTTTGTTTTATTTTATTTTTATGCGTCATGTTTGCCGCAAATAAACGTATTTTCTTCCTTTCTTTCTTATAATTATTAAACTAGAAAAGGCAGAGAATCTACAAAATCTAAGAACTTACAAAACTTTACAAAGCTTATAAAGTGCCTACCAATTTCTACGAGAAGCCTCTCGTAAAACTGTACAATTAAGTAGTAAACCAGACAATTTATTGAAGAACACAATTAATTTTAAAGTGGTTGAAATAAAATTAACATTATTAAATCCCGGGAGAATGAATTAATCATTCGACTGGAAAAATATTGGGAGCTGTGACGTATGACAGTGCGTTTTCACATTTCATCATTTTTTTTTACTGTTAGTATGTATGAAAATGCCAGAAACTGCCAATCCATCGAAGACACATCACACTGATATTATAAAGGCGAAGGTTTGTGAGTGTGTGTTTATATGTTTATTACTTCTTCACGCTCAAACGGCTGGACCAAGTTTGATAAAATTTTGTATGGAGGTGGCTGACACCCTGGATTAACATTATTATGTTAATCCAGGGTGTCAGCCACCTCCATACAAAATTTTAATATCAGGGGGGGGGTTTATTTATTTTTTTTTTATATCAGGACAAAAATTAGCCTATATTATTATATAGGCTAATTTTTGTCCTGATATTCCCACGGGATCGAAACTTACACGGATGAACCCGCGGGGCGCTACTAGTAAGTAATAAAGTTATTTTATTTCTAACTTTTTCTTTGATTTATTGGCAATAAGTGTTAGTGCTAAACATGAGATCTTCCGCTCGATCTCGTCGAGCTAATTAATATTATATTTTTGGTTTTTCCTTACTGACGATTGAAAGAGAGAAATCGGTGGGTAACTAACTATTCATCTGATCTGATATAATACGTTTATTAGTAAAGGTGAAGGAAAACATCGTGAGGAAACCGGCATGTCTTAGAACCAAAAATTCGAAGACATGTGACATCTACCAACCCGCACTGGGCCCACGTGGTGGATTACGGCCCGCTCCCTCTCGCAGAGAGGAGGCCTGTGTCCCAGCAGTGGGAACATTATAGGCTGATTATGATGATGATTAGTAAAGGGGTAGGTCTGAAATAGGGGGTGAGCCTAGGCCAACTCCAGACTCAATTCAGCGGGATACCTAATTGCGTTACACACTAACAGTAGCAATGGATGACGTGACTTGCGATCTTATCAACCAGGAATTTCTCAGTAGCAGTAGCCCGGTGTATAGATCCCTGCCCGGTTGATGGCAAAAAAAAACTCAATACTCAAAGAATAGAATAGAATACTCTTTATTATGTAAACCATATAAAACAAACCAAAAAAAGTTTAAAATCAAACCAATTACAGGCACTTTTGAATTGTCAAGGGGCAAAGCTAGTTGCCCATTCCAAGGCGTAGTAGGTATCTATGTAGAAGAACGGGCAAGAAACTCCACGGACACTCTTTTAAATCATAAAATTGTTACAAAATATTAATGCTCGGCAATGGCTCGCCTATTACATATGGGACTAAAACATATCTGTACATATTATGGGACTTATAAATAACTAGAGAAATATGGGTGAACTATAGGTACACTTCTGCTAAACCCTTTGGGAATGAAATGTGATATGTTATGTTCAGTTTACTTCGCTGCCTTCCTATTCAGGGAATACGGGATGATGTTACGTTATTTCCTCCATCACAGTGACCTTTTGTAGTTTCGTGAAACCGTTTGTTTTCCTTATTTATTTATCGTATAGTTTGATGGTCCGTAATAACCTAATTTATCATGTATCCCACGGAGAATTGTACGCGGAACGCCTCCCACTGTTTTAATGAACAAATAATAGTGGGTAATTTAGGCAATATAAACATGTGAGTAAAGGAATGAGATTCAAATGATTATTTATTCTAATATTGGGCCCCCACCTATGAAATTGGCGTTTTTTTCTCACAAATAAAGAACCTTGTCACTTCTATTATTTAAAATATTCATCAATTGCTTGATATTCTATCGGATTATGAGCATCATAGACAACTACCAATAGTAAAAAAACCTTAGTACATATAGTTTTCTAAACATAAAAAATACCTTAAAAATGACTCCTTTTTTGTTAGTAGAAATGACCACTATGTATTTGTTTTAACTTAGCCAAAACTTATTTTTGTCGCTTAATCTAAGTGCCATACGTTATCTTAGTTTTTAAACATTAGTATATAAAAGTTTTAAAACATTAGTGTTCATGGTTGTTAAATAAATTAAGAAAATGTTAGTATGAAAAATGCAACTTCTTTAAAATTCTCCATACAAAACGCTGATTTCATAGGTGGGGACCTAATAAAAGCTTGGTGATGGACTGTGTGAAAAATGATGTAGGAAGAAAGGGGGTGACTACTGAGATGAAGAGAGAAGTATTGAAGAAATTATGAAATAAAGCTTGTTATTATGTTTAATGTGGAATATGACATCATTTTACAGTGCCACCAACTTAGCTGTGCAGCCGGGCAAAATTCGAACTACAGCCGCCATTTTGAAATCTTCATTCCGCTGTCAGTTTCTGTCTATAATCCGACTTTTAATAAGCTGCAGTAAAATGACACTTCTTTCTGTCATTTCGTTAAAAAATGTTGCCATACTATCTCCACTAGTGATTTGATTAAAACGCAATAAAACATCGTTTTAATTTCGATATTCGAAATTGGCCAATTTTGATTTAACCGTAAACAACCAAATATTCTTTATATTGATCGGATAAAAATATATGTTGTAGTTTCAAATCAGCATAAATACATAGTCTATACAGATAATTTTGTTTAAATTTTTACTCTAAAACTCCTATTATATCGATCTAAGAAAACTATTTTTAAATAAATGATAGTTTCCATTAGAAATATTGTTTAATATACAGGAATATTTGCAAAACAGCAAAAACCTCAAAAATAAGAATACTTAAAAATATATGTTTGTGATTAGAATTAATGCTTTTTATAAATCCAATCCGATCACTGATGTGATGACTGATGACAAAACAATAATTAGACATTGCTGAATGTTCTTGTTGTAAACTTATATTAATTATTCTGAATTTCATTATAAATATCATCCTCTAAAAATATTATCCTCTTTTATAAAATCAATTTAACATGGTTAGATTTTGAACTGAAGGTTGCTTCAATGAATCGATTATTTTGTCACATCACTATTTAAATTTCGTTAAAAAGTGGTAACACATAAGCTGTCACTTTACTGCAGATAATTAAGGAACTAAAGCGCGGTCACTGTCGGACTGCATAGAAAAGAAAGAGAAGCGCGATGATACAACGCTGGTAATTTATTGCAAAATATGAAGCAATTATCTATTTCCAAAAAATCTATTGTTTAGACTAAAAAATTAAAACACTAGTGTTTTAGTATGTTGCTTGTAGAATAATCTGACAAAAAATCAAATTGATTGTATGTATATTACTTAGTATGGTTTTTATTGTAAGAGAAAGTTATTAGAGGTATCTTCATGATTTTTTTCGATCGTATCAATTTAGTTGTATTATGTTTATAATACACTATCTACCTAGCATATATCCTGAAGAATATCATATATTTTTCTGAATTTGTTTACTGTGGTCGATCATATTATTATACTTTTATTACTTCTAAAACTTCCGTTTTTTGCGCTTTTAGTCCCGCTTAAAAGTCTGACTATATAGTGTGAATGCTTAAATGGCAATACCAAATTCTCCACTAACAACGCTGTCAACTGAACATAATAAATATTACGGTGGGAATGTATCCGGAGTGATTAAAAAAAGGAAAATCTATTGTCCTTGTTGTACCGGCAAGAAAAAAATTAATTATAGAGATTGGTTAATTGTATAAGTATCTTGTATTACTGGAACACAATAAAATTATATTGAAGTTTAACTTCAACAATTTTAAAAAAAACATAAAACTCATAAAAAAACATTTTTACATTATTAAAACAGCCTTACGGATGCGTTATAATTATAATATAACACGTTGTCATTCACTACGTCAAATTTCGACTTTTATGAAAATGTACAGACGCGTAGACGCCAGCACATCAAGCTTCCCGAAACTGTCAAATTATCGCAATCAACTTTGAACCTTATGCTTTAGCAATAAAGTTGAAAATCTATTAAAGAAATTTCACAGATTGTAGTAGCTTGATGTGCTGGCGACTGTACATACAATATAATAATAATAATACAATGTAAACAGCCTATAAATATTCCTGCAAATAACAGGGTCGCGCGAATCTACATAGAGATCGTATTTCAACGCATACCAAAGCGGAAAATTATCAAACACCAAATTAAATATTACGAATAAAGACATTCCAAAAACAAATTTAATGAGAACCCCCATTCAGTTAAATTACCCTTTTGTAAAAGCACACTGGTTTTATAATCTGTCGCGCGCATCAGTATTTAAATAGCGCGAAACACAATTTTATTTTTCAGACCTCCTTGGGCATGCGCCGTGTGGCACAGTCCGTTTTTCCCGGCTGTACTGTGCACACACACAGATACGTTTGTAGGTGATCGGTGCCGCACACAGGGACAAAATTGTACCGGGACTCAAATCACTGACGCGAGTCTAGGATCACTCACACATCAAAATAATCTGTGTGTACACTGTTTACGGACTTCCACTCACACATTGAAAGGCTTACCCCGGCGATGCTGTGTTCGTTAGTTAGTTTCCCGCAAGGTGTCGTGCGAGTCAGACGTGTTGTTGCGTTATTTGACGGTTGACGTACGTCGAGTGCAACGAAATGTGACGTCGCGGGTCGTAAAATACGGGTATCAGAAAGTGATGAGATTTATGACACATAATAAGGGTCGCCGGTAAAAGTTTGTGAACGACTTTGTGTACTTAAAAACTTTGTTCGGCTAATTGTTTAAGTGAAGTGCTGAGTGTGGTTTACTGTTTAAGTGGAAATTATTATAAACAGGAAAGTTTTATCTTATGAAGTGACTTCAGTTTTATTTTTCTGGATTTATCAGGTAAGGGTGCAATTTTAATTATAACTAGTTAAATAATCTAGGGATGATAAATAATGCGTCTTCTGCAATGATTTCTATTAAAATTTTAGTTTTTACAGCATTTAATATATATTCACCCTTACATTTTGATCGTTTTAATCCTTAAAAGGGATCATTATACTCATCATTAAGAACAACTTTTATTGAGGGACAAATCCTGAAATCGTGAAAAAAATCAGCTGATCCATACATTATGTCGAGTTATATTATGCGAACATTAAACATTTTTTTTGTTTTTTATTCCGGTTTTCCAATTTGGTAACAATTGAAATTATTCACATAGAAACAAACAAAAAAAAAGCGGTTACATTTTCTGTGAACAAACATATTTTTTCAACATTAGAGTGAATAAAAAAAATTTTGAGACGTTTCAAGGCAAAATTCTGCAGCATATTGCAGTTCAACAAATCGCTTATTTGGAGAAACATCGACGTCAACGTATTTTTCCCAAAAATGAGTCAAATGTGACAAGGCACTTAGAAACGTATTTACATTAGGAAAACGAAGACGTAAAAAAAAGTAAAACAGCACTTATGTCGATGTTTCTCGAAATGAGCGATATATGTAATTATTATTTATTTAATCACGTAATACACAAAAAATCTATTTTACCAAAGATTAAATGCCATTGGAATTGAAACATTCAACAGTGAAAAGTCACGACTATTCTTCGAAAAAGGGTACAAATGTCTGTTCAAGCGATTTTACAAGCAATTTTCAGCACTTTCTAAGAACTGACGTTATAACTAATGGGTGCGGTTGTAGCAGAATGTTAAAACGTTCACAGAACTTATTAGGTTTTTATCGATTTTTTACAAAGGGCAATATTTCTCTTGAAGTGTCGATTGCAGAGAATTTGTTCGATGAATTACTTTCACTTTAATTTTATCGCAATCAGCTAAGCGACAATTCTAGGGAACTTTTTTATAGTTTTTGTGTTTTTGATAGCAAACGAGGGATTATTATTTTAACCTCTCGTCTGTTTGGCAAGTTTATAAAATTCGGTGAAAAAAAGAAATAATATAAATGTGTCTCATTAGTGACACTTGAGCTCTAAAGAGGTTAGATGGGAAGTTGCTCCATGTGAAAATAGTAATATTCAGCTGCACCTGGTATGACTGTACAACCTCAATTGATGATGACTCTTTTAAGGAATTTAGAGAACATTCATTGTAAAATCATAAAAATATAAATTTCAAAATTTGTAAATGTATAGGTATAAAGTGTTGTTTATGTATGCATCGACTATCTAATTATTCTGAAAAATACGGAATTCAATATCGTTGAGATCATTTTATTTTCTTAAAGAAGGTTAAAGAAGTTAGAAGGCGAGAGTTCGTTAGTTTATAAACACTACTTAGTGCTAGTTTTGCCTTCTAAGCTTTCAACTACTTATTAAACTTGGCAACTTACCTATCTCTCCATCTATTAAGCCTAGCTTGGTTCCACTATTAAGACTGCAACTATCAGTAGATATTATCAATGTCATCATGGTATGAATTTGGATGCTTATATACATAATTAGCCTATAGTGTCGGTCGCCTCCTTCTGTATATCAGCAATATAGTACCTTTTAATATCGCAGTAGTTTTTTTTATTACCAAGTCAACGACCACGAGCAGCACACCTGGAGTTTGATTTTCAACACCGTAGATGCAGAAGAGACCGGCTCTGACGGACATTGTCGAGTCGCCGACATCCGGCTCGAAGGACCATAATGTTGAATATCAAACTCCAGATGCGCTGTTGGTGGTCTTGACTTGGTAATAAAAAAACTACTGCGATTTTACAAGTACTATATTGCTGATTTATATAAGGAGACGACCGATTGTGTGCGCACGCTCAAGGTGTCGACGAACGAGTGAAAGGCGGGGGAAGCCTGCGATTGCGGTGTGGTGTGTGGTCCGATGTGACGTCAGGAACACACATGTCATTTCTATCATAGAATATCTGATTAATATTATTGGCCATAAGGATTCCCTTTTAGATACTCTTTCACACTGTAATATGCTTTATCAGTTAGATACAATAAGGATAGATACTTCTTATCCGGGTACCTACAGTGCGAATGGGTCTGACAACCAGTCTTACCGGGTATCGTGTTACTCAGTAACCGAGTTGTGGAGGTCGGATGGCAGTTGCTTCACGTGAATTTCTTTTATTCAGCAGGATTCGGTTATACTGGAAGCTGACCCCAACAATGCTAAAATAGAATAGACAGATGACTTATCAATGTAAATGAAACTTGTTTCACATACACTTTTAAATACTGAAAACTAATTTCGTATTTCAAGTTTTAGAGACCAAAATCTCTGACAGTCCGACGGACAGCGTTGCCAAAAACGGACTTGATTATACTTTTTAAATGTTAATATAGAACATTAATACTTCCAGTAATGAAAAGTCTGTATGCTTTTGGCAAAGAAAACTTTTAAATAAGATTTTGACCTCGATTGTCTTTTTTTATGAATTGGACTGACCATTTCAAGACATTACACTGGTTTTTCAACAGAAATATTTTTGCGTTTCTGAACATTTGCTATCGTTGTGAATATTTAGAAAAATTGGGGATGAAATCCGAACAAAATTAGTTATTTTGGGTTTAATTTCCTATTTCATTATGTTTCACCACCCACATGAATACGAAATCTGTTAATTAATTTCAATACTAGTATGGTAGTTCGTTACCAAATCTTTAGTAGTCTGGTGGTCCTGCTATACATGTTACTTAATTGGATAATTGAGCGTGTTACCTCAATTGTAATTACTAGTTTTACTAGCGTGATTAATTAGGATGTTACCCTTCATAGGAACGACATATTTGTTAATTTCGTTCTTTTTTATTCATAGTGGCAAGGACGGGTCTTGGGGCTTTTGATTCCACCTATAAATACCAAACGCGCGATCTGTTATCCGTGGATTCGGTACATGATTCTGAAAATCTATGCGTTGACATTTTTTGTCGCTTATTAAAAAAATTGCTGTTCCGTACATTTTGACCGCGTAGGTATCTTATTAAACGGCATATTTCTGTATCATCTCGTCATCATCTGCCTAGCCTTTTTCCAAATAATATGTTGGGGTCAGTTTCCAGTCTAACCGGATGCAGCAGATTACCACTATTTTACATGGAGCTACTGCGTGTTTGACTTCCACAACCCAGTTACTGGGTAGTACGATACCCCTTGGTAACACTGGTTGTCAAACTTTCGGGCTTCTGACGACCCGCAACGACTGTCAAAGATCCAAGAATGACAGCCAGGACCAACGACTTAACGTACTTTCCGAGGCACGGAGGGGTCTTGGTATGTGAAGATGGTCACCCATCAACGGACCAACCGCGGCAAGCGTAGCTTAACCTGATAGATCGACCCGTGCGGCTGTTATTACTTAGCCACAAGACCCTCGGCATATTAATTTAAATCAATCTTTAAAAAATATGCCGTTTCATAGAAAAGTGACGGAAGAAAATTTTTAGGTTAGTGGTTGGTTAGAGGGTTTTAACTTATGTGTTGAATAACGCAGGGCCGTCTTAAACATATTGGGCGCCGGGGTGCGCAAATCAGCCTGCGCCCCAATTTTTGTCTTTCATTGTTTTATTTAATATGTACAGTCACGAGCATAAGTATGTTTACACTTGACTTAATTCAAAGACGATTTTCTCCTTTAGTTTTGAATAAAATTTTATGTTATTACGAACAACGTATTTTCGAACCCATAGGTTTGTGTAAAGTGTCGTATTTCAACGTTGCATTCGTTATTTCGCGAAAAAATCGCAATTGAAAGTTGCCAAGTGTTGACATATTAGTGCTCGTGACTGTACTTTACAATAAAGTTAGGTACATTTTCAAACATCAAATTTAATTTTTCCGGCTTTAAAATCGGCAATATGTTTTATGATATCGTCTGTTTTGTAATCTACTTTCAATTCGATAGGTAAGTATAATACAGCCAAATTTGTCAATCTATCTTAACTTGAGTAATCGTGAGTAGTTTATTATTAATTTCAATTTCGAGTTTTAGGCATGGTACGTGTAGGTATTAGGATTGGCTTGCGCCCCCTAAGACCCTGCGCCCGGGTGCCACGCACCCCTTGCACCCCCGGATAAAGACGGCCCTGGAATAATGGTAACAGTTTGCGCGTCAATGTCCCTGCAACCCTGTATATTTTTAACATGTAAATAAAGCCCTTACCTTCTAATCATAAAATGAAAATATAGGCTACATATTTCCCTAAGAATGCGACCCAAAGTAAGGATCGGTATGATGGGTTTACCCTCTCATAAATCCACATTCTACGGTTGCGGTTACCTTACAGATCAATCGCTTGGCTAGTAACAAACAATGCCACTGTGAAGTGATGGATTGGCGAAGGATTTTGAAACATCGAGATTCCCGGTAGCCTCGAGCGTAAGCCATAAGCCGACCGGGTTGTTATGCCAGTACCTACGTGCGTTACAGCGATTTTAGATTGGAAAGCTGGTGTTAGTTTAGATTGGTTGGGAAGTTTTTTCTGAACTTGGTAGATATTAGAAACGGTTAAATGTGGTCGTCCAAATCAAAAGGGACCTTATGGCGGTAACTAGTTTCCGAGATATTAATAAATTTGTAAAATACCTCAAAAAATCGTTTTTTTATTAACTGTATTTTTAAAAGATTGTATTTAATAGATGTAGATGTGTTCAACTTTTCGAAAAGTCAATTTAAAAAAGTTTTGTATTCATCTAAAGTTTAGTAAAAAAGGAACCTTATCGCGGCAAGACCTAACAAATCGTTTTTCTTGTAATTCAAACCATATATTATATCGACATTTTAATATGTTCCCACAACAAACAAGTTTATGCAAGCATTGTAAGAATTTCCATGAGTAATAATCATAGTCAATCAAAGTATACCATCAGTTACATAACTTCACACTAAAACATAACTTTAGTGTACGCCATACTTAAATTGCGATTTTCTCGAAACTTATAATTTCGATCAGTGAACTTCAAAAATTCGTAAAAAAATAACGGTAGTGGTTAGAAGGTTGGTTCTTGGGTCTATAGTTCGGTACATTTATGTAGTTTTCAGCTCTGTAGATAACTCATTTCCGCCATAAGGTCCCTTTTGATTTGGACGACCACAAATTGTCAGTGTAATGCTGATGAGAAGTTATTCTTGGCAAAAGCCTTTTTATAGTTTCATTGTAGTGGTTAGATAAGCGTTTTCTATAAGTATTTACTAGTAATTTTAAACCTACAACATACACAAACGCGGTCTTAATGTGTGTAACTGTCTTTAATTGTTTTTGTTTTGTGTTTTTAACTGCTTTTATTTTGTGGGTTGTTTTTGTTTCGTTTTGTTTTATTTTGATCTTAAAATGTGTGTGTTAAAATATGAATATTGTTCTGAAATAAATGATTATTATTATTATAAAATCATAATTGGCTAGGAAAATCTTTATTCAAAGGTCTCTCCCCCACGATTTCCAGTTATTTCGATCCAGGGCTAAAGTGGACTGATAGTCCTTTGTTTTCTCCAGCTCGTCCCGCCATTTTCTGCGGGGTCTGCCGCGACAACTTTTGGCAGTGTCAGGGCTCCACGTAGTAGTTATTTTGGCCCACAGCTCATTATTAGTTAGAAGTAATTTTTTAGAAGCGGTTTAATTGTGAGTGCAATGCTGACGTGAATTTACTCTTGGCATGCCTTTATATAGTTTCGTTGTAGTAGTAAGGTAAGAGTAATGTTCCCACTGCTGGGACACAGGCCTCGTTTCTGTGAGAGGAAGTGGGCCGTAATTCACCACGCGAGTCCAGTGCTGGTTAGTAGATGTCACATGTCTACAAATTGGTTCTAGGACATGCCGATTTCCTCACGATGTTTTCCTTCACCGTTATGAGAGCAGTTGTGATATAGGTAATATTAGAAATGGAAATACAAGTAGTCTATTGGTTATAATTGTGAGATCGATCTTTTACCGGTGTTGTAAAACCCAGTACAAGTAGCGGGCTTTACACAGGTGACTATAGCCAGACGATTTTTATCGCACTGTGAAAATCGACTGTCTAAATGACAATTCGGCTAGGCCGCAGGTGACTAAGATTGCAAGATCCAAAGTAGAGTTGGTTTCAACTTTTGTCTTGCGGCGACAGGTCGGATGCGGCGGATGATTCAAATCGGCTTTGAAAATGCTCAGTCGCATGAAGGTCGACATTTTGGTGTATTCCTCGAAATGCACAAACTTTGAAACGCACCAAAAATATTCCTCCAAAAAAAAAATCAAAACAAAAATATACAATTTTATTCCTCGAAATGCATCAACGATGAAATATAGAGAAGAAGAGCATGAAGGATTCGTAATAAATGATATCGATAGACGTTTCATTTGGTGCGTTTGAAGGTGGTGCGTTTCGTGGAATACCCCGATATTTTGATAAAATTAACTAGTCACCTGCGATTTTTATCGACCTGTGTAAATGGAGTGGCGACTCGGCTTGTGAGGTGATTTGCTAAGTGACGAGCCGCACGGCAAAATCGACCTTGTCTAAATCCCCCAATAGTTCGAGATTTCCTTATGTATTCACGAGTATTGTTTTAAGCATAAGACATGACGTCGTAATGCCTGTGTGCAAATCTATTCTTCTTTTTGATATTTTTATCTTTTTATACATTTTGTTTATGCTTTTTCTACCTTTTGGTTTTACTTTTGATTGACTTACATATACTTTGTTTTACTACCAGAGCCAGCGCCTTTTTATTTCGGTAGTTAATAGCCTGTATTCCTGAAGTACCTATACTTATTAGTGTAAGTACCCGCGCCAGCCATGTTACCCGATGTTGTGTTATATAAACCACATAGTTAGTTATACAAGTCTTTGACTATGAAGCTTATTACTGATAATCTTTAGTATAATTGCGAATCAAAGAGCTCGTTTACGTTATATTTAGGTACACGTGCATGCTCAAAATTATAAAGTTTTGACATTTCATTACTTCCTCAGAAGTGCTTCAAAGTCTTTGGTAGCATTCAAAGACTTTGGTACGGCTCAAAGACTTTTATTGATTTGTGTTTGCAAGTAGTACTGTATTATATTGCTTGTTAAAATTGTCTATATTATTATTGGATATTAATTTGCTGTCAAAAGGGAAAAACTGGATAAGCAAAAAAGGAGATTGTAAAAGAGACTTAGGTATATGAGCATTAAGGTGTGTTTCTTTTAGCCGTTGGTTATATCTCATTTATTCCTAATTGGACTTTTATTAGCTGTAACTTGTACTTTTATGATGTTTCTTTTTCTAGTTAGGTTCTCAGGATAGACATTAATGACCATTGCGTGCTTTGTAATTTGTGTCTTTCTAAAAGTACACAACTACGTAGAGTGTGAGTAAATGGCTAAGTATGCTACAAAAAGCGATCTTGAAAAGTCGTTCTACAAAATACTACTGTGCCATCATCTGGATGATCGTGGATTATCGAATGAGATGTGTCTTGTATATCACATGAACATTCTAGTACTCACTCGTTAAGGATCCACCAAACTTTACTTGAAACTTGAAATATCTATCATTCATCATACACTACTGAAGCTCACACGCTAGGCTCTTGTTGAAACGGTTTTATATTCAACCATTTCTTGTGAGACTAACAATAACCGACTTTCGTTTGTTTTTTCCAAGACGAAAGAAACGAGAGATCTCGCAAGACTTTACGTATTTACAACTGGGAATGCTAGGCTAGTGTTATTTGTATTCTATATAGTACCTAATAGACTGCCTTGTTGCGTTGGTCTCGTGGTCGCAAGCACGACTGCTGAGCGTGGGGTCCTGGGTCCGATTACCGGGTCAGGCAGTGTTATTGGGTTTTTATTTATTTACTCGTATTTAATATTTTAAGCACACAAATGTACAGAGGCGGACTTAATGCCATAGGCATTTTCTACCAGTCAACCTTTGGGTATTTGGGTGGGTTTTTCCATTGGGAAATTCTTAGTAACCACCCGGAGTTTGGAAGTTAGAGGTGTGATACCCCCGGGTCTCGAAAAGCACCTTAAGCCGTTGGCCCTGCGCCTGATCTCTCTCCGGTCGTGTCGGATTGCCGTTCCATCTGACTATGAGAGTGAGAAAAGAGTGCACCTGTGTCTTGTCAACTATACCTAATACCTCCCGCGCCGAAGGCTTGTCCCCGCTGAGATTGGTTGCCATGGCCGAAATTCGGTCAAACTCAAACTCAAACTCAAAGCATTTATTTCAATTAAACCTTGTACAGGCAGTTTTGAATTGTCAAAATTTAAATAGTCTGTCAGTTAGTCAGAAAGTTGAAGCTAGTTGCCCATTCCAAAACGTAGATCTCTATGGAGAAGAACGGGCAAGAAACTCCATGGACACTCTTTTAAATCAAGATATTACGAAATCCTGGGTACATTATTATTGTTGCTTCTATATGTGAGAACAATGTAAAAAAAAGACACAAATGAAAAAACATGTCAAAATATAAGATTAAAAATAAGCCTAAATAAGTCAAAAAAAAGAAAAGTAAAATAAGTCTGGAAGACTTTATTTATTAAGTACCTTATGATTTTTCTTGAACAATAACGAGTCTATATATTTACGGTAAGACGGTAGGACAGAATCTATGGCATAGACGCTCCATTAGCCCTTTACGTGTACCTATTTAGAAGACCTCTCATAATATCTGCTTCGGTTGCAAAGATATTTTCGGCAATGTGTAGAGCAGAAAGACCCGTCATTATATTTATAGTGACAGCTAGCTTGTCCAAAGCTTACGGGCCCATTGACCTCATTTTTCGCAGCTGACTTTAGCTTGTTGGCCGGGATACTAAGCAGCTGACACTTACCTATGTTTTTATTTCGAATGTATTCATTCTCTTTGTAATAAGAAATATATTTTTCGCTTAATGGAGGTTTTTAAAAAATCCAGTTGATTAAAGAAAGTTCGCATTTTAATTTCAGTCTCAATCTGTTAAAAAAACCTCCAGTTTACGTACAGATGCCATCACATAAAGCTACTTCAATAGATTTTCAACTTTATCGGTAAAGCATAAGGTTCGAAGTTGATTGGCATAATTTGACAGTTTTGGGTAGTTTGATGTGCTAACGTCTGTACATACAATTTTTTTACATTGATCGTCGCTCAGATTAGCACCCTAAACACACTTTCAACCACAATTTGAATAAATTTAAAGGATATTGTAAATCCATTGCTTCATATGTTCGAAAAATGTGTCTAAGATAACCTCAGAAAGTACAGACGCCAGTACATCAAACTACCCGACACTGTCAAATTTTCCCAATCAACTTTGAACCTTATGCTTTAGCGATAAAGTTGAAAACCTATTAAAGAAATTTGACAGATTGTAGTGGCTTGATGTGCTGGCGTCTGTTTAATATAGTCAACAACATAAATAACGCAAAGAATGCTGTTGATCTGTCAGAATGAAAAACATTGCTACGGTTAGTGTTACGCAATTACCCCGTAGATTGCAACTTAAGTTTTAATGTTTTTTTAAGTACAACTATTGGCTTTCTGACGCCTATCCTTACTAAGCCATCATTGGCATCGCCTAATCTGACACTAACAAAGTTACGGATTTCCTTATCTTAAAGTGGGACAGCGAATTTAGGAACCGACTATCCTGCCTTGTGCAAATTACTCTGATGCTTGTTTGAAAATTTGTTTTTAACGTTATCTGTGCTTAGAAAGACGTTTGTGCGAACCGTTATGGATGTGATTATAATATCTTAAGACAAGTCTAAAGGTATCTAGCTGTAGACAAAGCTAGGAGGGCTTTGATCTATGTATATAATAAAATTCAAAGTCCTGACTGACTGATATATCTACGCACAGCCTAAGCCGCTGGTCCTAGAGACATGAAATTTGGAATGTGTGTTCTTTGTGAAGAGTAGGTATCCACTAAGAAAGGGTTGGTTTCTAAGGAGGGTGAAATTTCACGTGGACGAAGTCGCGGGCAAAAACCAGTACAAATATTTTACACGCTGTCTCGTTGGTCTAGTGATCACAAGTGCTACTGCTGAGCATGAGGTACAGTGCGTGCCACGTAAGAAGAGACTTGACCCCGCCTCCCCCGCCTCTTTCCGCCGCCCCTATGACGTCCGGTCCCGTCCCGCACTCAGACCTCATACCGCTAAAGATACCTAAAATCGTGTTCTGCGCATGTCAGACCACGTGGTGTGTCAAGTCTCTTCTTACGTGGCACGCACTGTACTTGGTTTGATTCCTAGGTCAGGAAAAGTGTTATTGGGTTTTTTCCATTTAGAATCCCTCAGTGCCAGCCCAGAGTGTGGATTCATGCCCGGCTCACCCCCTATTTCATGAAACTAAAAAATAACTGGCGAAATGTGAAAACTATAAGTACACCTCTATCCAACCTATGTATTATAAAATTTAGACGAGCGCATTCCTCACAGTAGACTAATCTCGGTTGGACATTATGATTGAAATTTAAATTGTTTATAGAAATAATTGATTTACATAAATATTTACAGAATAGGGCCTTAAACTAGTGGTAGGTAAAAAAATAACTGGATTCTACCTGAACTACAATAGGAATAAACCTGCATCTCAGGTATCTCACATAAGTGCTTATACATAAGTATTAGGTATCAAATATTCCTACAAATAGTAAATAATTTATCTACTTTAATGATGGTTATATTAAAATTGAGCAAAATAGTATGCTACTTTTTTGCATCATCGTAAGACACTACGACGGCGACTACGAGCGAATCAATTCTATTTTGCTGTAATTTTTGACGTTCAAAAGTGCCTTTTATGTGCCTACTTATTTGAAATAAATGCTTTGACTTTGTCTTTGACATTTTTGCAACCATATTCTATTATGATTTTTGCTACGTTACATTTTAAATAAGTCCCGTTTACTTTGTCATACAGTAAAATTTGCCGTGTCAACAAAATGATGATAGATAAAACGTTTATTCAGTACAACAAAAGACACAATACAGGTATTAAAAAAAACATCAAAAAAGGTGAAAAAAAACAAAGATTAAAAAGATAAATTGACCCATAGACACCTAGCTCATATACATATACTGGGCGGTGTGTGTCTCATGGTTGCACCAAATGGGAGACCAGCTCAGCATATGCCAGGTACAATACCTGACGCTGGTATTGTACTGCATCCCGTTAGTGACACACTAGACATCTAGCTCATATACAGGGCGGTGTGTGTCTCATGGTTGCACCAAATGGGAGTCCAGCTCAGCATATTCCAGGTACAATACCTGACGCTGGTATTCTGCTGCAACCCGTTAGTGACACACTGTTGTTGAGAAGACATATTATCTGAGTTTCAACAAAATGATGAAGATGAAGCTTAGTCTTCACAACAATAAACTGTGGAACCTGTTCCTATCCATCAAAAAGTACAAGTAAAAGCTACTACACAGATATATGTCAGTACAGATACATCTACATTGCTAGAAGCGTTCATGTCAAAGGCTTTTGGCGTTCGATTTTGTGCTTGAATTGTTACAGGCAGGTGACAGGATACTTGTCACTCGATACTAAATCACACCGACGCATTTCTAGGTAAAATGTCGATTCCAGGATTGATATAGCAATGGTATTGAGATCAATGAATTTGAGGAAGTGTTTGACAGATTTTGTGAATTCTATTGTTGTGATATGACGTAACAATCATATTTGTAAATCTTTTATCAAATTGGAGATTGTGTTTTGGAAGTTAGTGTTGTGGATCGTCATCTATTTCCTGAATTATTAAACGATACCTCACTTTAAGGTGTTGGCTAAATAATAATAGCCGGACAGGTCGATCGATCAGGTTAAGCTACGCTTGCCGTGGTTGGTCTGTAGATTGGTGACCATCTTTACATACTCCATCTTTACACCTCTCCATGCCTCGGAAAGCACGTTAAGCCGTTAGTCCCGGCTATCATTCGTGGATAGGACAGTCATTACGGGTCGTCAGAAGCCCGAAAGTCTGACAACCAGTCTTACCAAGGGGTATCGTACCCAGCAACTCGGTTGTGGAGCACTGCTCTCAAACAAAAGTACGATGAGGGCAAATCTAACAATTTAAATATATGGGCCTCAAACATTATTTATTTCGAAGAACCTTTGAAGGATAGAATATACTCGTATAGTTTGTGAAAGCCTCAAAGAGTAGATATGGATCTCTGTTGAGTTTTTCAATCTTTATGGATCGATAAAATTAAAGTGGACTTTTCAGTAATGCTAGATTTTCAGATAATAACTTCTTGGTAATCTGGATTAAATCTAGCAAAAATATATTTATGGTATTACGTTTATCGTGTTATAACGGTAGCTTTTTAAATGTTTGTGGTTTTATGTACCTCTAGGCCGAAGTATTACGACCTTTTTTGAGCCATTAGGTTTAGCGATTTTTATAAATTAAAAGTAAGTTAACTAGGTATACAGCGTGGCAAACATACAGTACATGATTCTGATCACAGTACATGATTCTGAACGCTACTGCATTGAAATTTTTGCCGGTTATTTAAAGAAAAATATTTCTCAGTATGGCTAATCCATACTTCCATATAATAAATGCGAAAGTGTGTCCGTCTGTCTGTCTGTTACCTCTTTACGCTTAAACCGCTGAATCGATTTAGATGAAATTTGAAATTGAGATAGTTTGAATCCCGGGACAGGGCATAGGATAGTTTTTATACTAATATTCCCACGGAATCGACACTTATTCGAGTAAAACTGCGGGGCGCTGCTAGTCTTAAATATAAGTGAGATATTATCCAACAAATATTGTGTTAATGTTCATTATTTCATAAATTTTTTACGAATGAATCGTAACAATTAATATATTATTCTGAATGTAAGACAATAAAAACATTACCCTCCTTTTAGTTTTTACCGCTGTCAGGTGAAAATGGCACGATATTTACTGTTTCTCATCATAAGGTACCTGCCCAGTAATCAAAAAGTGGTTTAAACGATGATAAATTTGATGATGTATTTGTAAAATTTTGTGTACCTACCTGATATTTGCGCGCCCCACGTGCTAGAATGTGATGAGACCATTTATTAATTTATAAGACCATGTAATGTATAGACGTCAGCACATCAAGTTACTACAATCTGTAAAATTTCTTTAATAGATTTTTTTCAACCTTATGGCTAGAGCATAAGGTTCAAAGTAGCTTGATGTGCTGGCATCTGTACCATGTTCGGACAAATAAATGAATTTGAATTTGAATAAAATTTAAGTGACGTTTAAACGTCAAAAATGTATGGTTAAACAGTCGCTGATCACTGCTTAACTTTAGGCAACGTTTGTGAATTAAGGGGCATAATGTCCATACTCATCTTTGACCCTCAAATCAGTTCTAATTTCGTCTTGTTCTAGTGACCTCAGAAGTTCGTCCACGTTTATCTTGTATTCTGCCTCATTATGGGCTTTATCTCGACCTTCTGTTACTTAAGGTTTCATATCACTAAGTGGTTTTGCTTCTTCTATCGTTTGTGTTTCATTACTTTAATGTAAGGCATTATTCTTCGAGTTTTTTGTATCTAAGATCTCTTGAGAGAATATTTTCGTTTGGCTTTACAGATTTTTGAATAGCTCCTTTATTTCATTTAAATACTTGAAAGTTACATTAAAAATTTTAAAAATCTAGTAGGCCACCGGTATCGGGAATGGACAATCCAAGCTACTGGCGATCAGGGCTCCAGAGGGAGGAACCTCCTAACAATGTGGGCCATGCCCAGTAGTACCGCTTCCTGAATCAATCCCTTGATCCAGCTGCCCAAAGAGAGTCTGCTCAGGCGTTGGTCGACACTCTTAGCTATTAAGCCATTGGCTATCACGACTATTGGCACAATGATCGCTGAGTCTACATCCCAAATGTCGACAACCTCGCGCGCCAAGTCTAGTTATGAATATCTTTATTTATTACCTTTAAAATTCTCATCTTGATGATCATAATTCTTGTAATTTAAAAATGACTTTATTTATTATAAATTGTGTAAAAAAAGCTTACAGACTAATAAAAAAACTTAAATATATTGCATCAAGCTTCCACATGTATAAATCTAGTTAGAAGTCATCATAGCCTATAATGTACAAGTAATGCGTTCATTAGATATCATACAGCAATTTGCAAGCTTAAGTTAACAGTATGCCTAAATCATCATCGTCTCAACCAAAAGACGTCCAGATCGTAGCTGCTCATAAACATCGCCCAAACTTCGTCACAATCATCAGTTTTGCGGTTCCCGCATCCAGATTGTCCGTCTGGACAATCTGGATGCGTGAATCGCAAAACCCTGCGACCTTCACTAAATCGTTGGTCCACCCACATGATCATGAGTCAGATTCCTTCCTTAACTTTGACATATCGAGTAACTCCCACGTTCTATGACTCATTGACTGCAGTTTTGTGGGCATCGCACTAACAATTTGTCACTACCCACCATTGCGATTTAAACTCAACATGTTACGAAGAGGCGAAGTGCCAACGGAATATTGGCACGGCCTGAACCTCTGCCTACGCTTTATGGTGAAATAGGCGTGGCGGTACACATAATTCTATCCGTAATTGGAGCAAAATTGGAAATTATTTTTCCTGTTCCGTTTTCGGCTTCTTACTTTCGGAGTTGTTTTTGGACTAATTATGTTTTTGTTTTCATTGCATTGCCGTGAAGGTCCATTAGTCAAAAGATTTTCCTTCAAACAAGAGGATTTAATTTCATGAAACAACTTAATCACGGGCAATTTGATTTTAATGTTTTTGTTAGAAACAGATATTGTTTTGCCCTGAGTTAGTATCATCTATAATAATTATTATAAATTAAAGTCGCTTTTAGTGGATGTCTCTATGACCGCATTGTTCTTCTAAGCTTCGCACAGCTTGATGCGGTTTTCACCATCATTTAAAGAATTTATTTCAGAAGATTTATATTCCTTATAAACATATACGCATACGTTAGTAAACGTTGCTTAAATTAAGTAACGAGTTACGTTTCAACGTCAAAAAATGCGTGGGTAAGCAGACGCTCTAATACCTAACTTTATACAACGTTGATAAATAAGGGGTAAATTTATCAAAGTAAGGGCTGATTTTTCAATAGTCCGATAACTTTTATCGGAAGGATAAATATGGTAACTTGACATAATTATTTTCAATACAAAAGCTGCCAAACCGCAATATTCATTTCTCAGAGAAAAGTTATCAAAACACAAACAAAACAACAATACACAGAAACATCAGCCCTTAGATAAATAATGATAAAGAAAGGACGTTTTGTCAAGTCTTCAAAACGCTATCGCTAGTTTAATAACATTGTAGTAAGCTAGTGATGCTCATAATATACAATTTAAATCTATACGAATATTATAAAGCTGAAGAGTTTGTTTGGTTGAACGCGCTAATCTCTGGAACTACCAGTCGGATTTGAAAAATTCTTTTTGCATTTGATAGCCCAATTCTCGAGGAAGGCTATAGGCTATTTAACATCACGCTATGACCTTTAGGAGCCGAGCAAAAAGAAAAAAGTCGGAAAGTACGCTTAGCAAAAACGAAGTAATAGCGCGGGCAGGCGATGCGATGCGACGGGGTGGGTCGGAGTAACAAGAAATTTCACGCGGACGAAGTCGCGGGCAGAAGCTAGTATTATCTAAGTCTACAATTAGTTGCTAAGCTTTAGAATTCTGAACAGATACATCTCGTAGATAGTACTGCACTATTGCTAGCAGTCAGCGTCGGAAATTTCGTTATTATGGTCTCGTGAACGATGAAAGTGCATACAGACACGAACGTTCCATTTTCACACTCAATTTGAAGAGCCGATCTCGCAGGCACCCTACAAATTGCATGGATATCTCTGTAGAGGAGCCCAGATGACTATATAACCACTATTTGTTATATGCGAAAGTATTATTTGATAGATATTACGCGAATATCAGCAGTATATATGCAGTGATATAAATGTTTGGCTGATAGGCCTCATTCTGTGCACCACCGGTTTTTAACAGTAGTTCATAATTGTCGAGTCTACTTGGTTGTGGTAATATCAGTTAGTCAATCACTTCTTTAATATTATGTTCTCAATGCTGGGACACAGGCTTCCTTACTAAGCCTACCTATGCCACATGACAGTTTCCATAAGATGTTTTCCGTTCTAATAGCACTTCATTGGCAAACATATATCCCTGAATATAGTTTCTTTATTTTTCCTTTTAATTTCAACTAAAAATAACGCATATAAGAGTTTGAGACTAATCAGAGACTTGATAGAGTTTCCAGTGTTATTCCAATTTACTTCGCTATTTCTAGTTACTCTTTATCGCCACACCGACCATATCATTGAAATTGAGGAAATACTAAATAAACTACAGGATAACTCTAACCCCGAGCAATAACCGTTTTCATTTCATTCTCTGCCCCAGTTCCAACTGCGAACGGAGCCGCGGGCGAACCAAGTGCTGAGTGGAGTAATATATCCTATATTCTTTTACGTGAAATCATATTTGACGAGCAAACGAAGCGTGTTCAGATTGTCCTTCTGCGATCCGAATTTGTCGTATACGAAGTTTCTTTGCATTTCTTTTCGACTAATATTTTATTCATGTTTCGTTTTGCCAAATGGATGAATAGAATCTGTGTGACCAAGATTAAATTCTTTTGTTATCTTAGTGTCTTCTGTAGTACAATATTTGTTAGCTTGTAGGAAGACTTGAATTAATTAGTGATGTAAGGGTCTATTTTAAGATGGCATTTCAGCTTATTTTTTCATACTAATAAGTGACAACATATAGTTTGTTAACTTAAGTATATGATGCGATGGCCGTTTTGCGTGGATGTGACGAATATTTCCCCCCAATTTGTTCTTTTTTTTTGTGTTTGTGTTCTTTCTCTGCCTTATGTTTACCGCAAATAAAAATATTTTCGTTCTTTCTTTTATATTCTAACGAAATGTAAACTATCACAGTCATTATAAGCATCCTCCTACCACTATTTCAAGTTATTTATTTAGAAAGTTTGCTGTCAGTTGATTAGATATTATATAATGTATATATATATTGGGATGCATGAAGAAGCCTCCTCGTGTAGCGCAGTTAAAATTTGTTCCGCCAATTACTCAACTGAATCGAACGCTCGGCGCATCCTGCACAGTCACACCCAACACCTTATTTGACTGGCCAAATCTTCCCTTGTGGTGGTAGGGCTAACGTCTGCCTGATTTGCGATCACCCTCCCACCGGAGTCCGGCGTCAAGCATCTGCTGTGTTTCCTCGATGCGTGGGAGTTCCGGTGCCTTAAGCATCTTCTGGGCACGCTCGTTCCATCATAGACCTCATCTATCGTTTTCCATCAGGCGTGATCGAGCTCAAGAGCCTGCTCATTTGGTATAAAAAAAGGAAAGTACGTTTTGTCAATAAGAGTCTAGGCACTAAGTAAGCCACCTATCAGTGCGTACGTAGTTTAACAGTTGTATGAAATGGCTATACCGCCGCATATTGACGCAGTGTGAAAATTTGATACAGTTAATTTTCTACATTGTACCAAAATCTATTAACTAATATTGCTCCTTATCTTCCTCAACCCCTCACACGTTCGCCCGCCTACCTGTCGAAACGCCTCACGCGTCGGAGTAGTTGAATGGGCGCAGTGAAGTCGTTTTAACAATGAAAATAGAACAATGAGACTGTTGTGTACACTTGGTGTACCGTTGACGTTTCGAGCTCTATTTCTGATGTACACTTGGTGTACACTTGATGCTTGAGGGGTTAATAGTACCGAAATATGACGTCACAAATTAATATCATGATCCTAACGACGTGACGTGTAGTAATCCTTCCTCTACGATACTAAAGAAAAGAGCCTTTCTATTTATTGATCACAAACTGATGTAGGGTAAACTATAATTTTCTGCTGTAGTACTAGCAGGTAAACGCTGCGGCCATTTTTTCTTCGAATTTTTCATAGGTAATAAGTTCTTTTTCAAGCCGTGTATGGAAAGTGGTGTACGGAATAAAAAAAATTGGATTGGAATATATTATTTACGGTAGCGACCAGTTTGTAAGTTTGTATGTAGGGGGAACTACCAGTCGGATTTGAAAAAAATCTTTTTGTATTTGATAGCCCAATTCTCGAGGAAGCCTATATAGGCTATTTAATATCACGCTACGACCCTTCGGAGCCGAGCAAAAAGAAAAAAATCAGAAAGAAAGCGGGCAGGCGATGAGATGCAACGAGGTGGGTCAGAGGAACTAGAAATTTCACGCGGACGAAGTCGCTGGCAGAAGCTAGTCAGTTACAAAAAAATATAATACCAGCCTATTAATGTCCCGAAGTAGGGAAAAGGCTTCTTCTCATATAGAGACGAGATGATCATTGATATCACGCTTGATCAGGACTGTTGGCCATTTTAGACTTATAGGCCAAATTACAAAACACACTTTCAATCACAATCCGAAGTATTTTTAAGAAAATTGCTAATCCATTGCTTCATAAAATGAAGCAATGTCAACCATTATACCTACAGTACCCGGCGATAAATATTGCACATCGACCTTTTCACACAAAACCATTTTATACAAAGAATAAAAATAATTATCAAAAGAAGCAAATCATAATTGTTTTAACAGCTCCTAATAGATACCGGACTGTTTGTATTTCGTGCGACAGAGATAACGCTCTACGAAGCCGAAATTAGCCGATTGTCTCTTTCCAAAGGTCGATGTGCAATATTTATCGCCGGGTACTGTAGTTGAATTTGTCCACTCGTCAATGTAAATGATGCAATGAATGTTGTTAAATTCTCAAATTGAAAGGCATTATCATTGTAAGTGTGATACGCAATTACTTCGCAGGGTGCGCTTACGGACGGAGTAAGGCCATAATAACGAATGGCCATGTTTTTCTGGTAAAAAATGCAATAAGTTTCATACAGGATTCTGGTTTTCATTTAATTAAAAACATTCTGCAAGTCAAAGTTATTATGACCGTTAAAATTGTGTTCCCAAATTATGCTAGAAACCACAGCACATGAAAAAATCTGTGTTTGCTTTCTGTTACAAAATTCACAGTTATTCCTGTGGTGGTATATTTTCAGCCCAGTTATTGCTTGACTGCAGGGAAAATATTTTTTTCATATAAAAGTGGAGCGACCAGTTATCACGACGCTTGTCGGCGAGTTAGTGATTTGAGGTTTACTTATGAAGTTTTAATTTAAACTTTTAAAGTCAGTAGTAAATGCGTAGATGTAACGCATACTTTCTCCCAAATTGTTATTTTGTTTTTCTTGTTTGTGTTTTTTTTTTAATTTTTATGCGTCATGTTTGCCGCAAATAAACGTATTTTCTTTCTTTCTTTCTAGTTTTGACGTAGATTATCTCCTATTATAATAGATTCATAATCGTTTGTTTTTGAAAAAATACCACAAGAATTTCTGTGCTTCTACTTGTTATTTTTTGTGTTTTCTTCCTTTGCATCATGTTTTACCCCTAATTAACGTATTTTCTTTCTTTTTTCGTTTCTTATAACTCGTTTTTTTGCATTAAACTGCACCCTAATTACGTTACACAACTAAAAATCACAATCTGAATCATTTTGAAGAATAATTACTAATCCATTTCTTCGTATGTTCGAAAAAGTGGTCTGCTCAACAACGTAAATATCGCAATAAATGTTTTTGAACTGTCAAAATGAAAGCCATTCCGTTAGTGTGTGTTTTCCGTTCTGTTGACACTTACTTATTAATAAGTGTCAACAGAACGCTATTGCGAAAAAAAAAAAATATTTTTTTTATCTTTTTTTTAAAGTTTTTTTTTTTAGGTCGTAAGCACTTGCAGCGATTTGTGTAATAATTAAAGATATGTATTCTAATTACGCTGACATGTTTCTCAGCCTAGTTTGTATAGTACTAATGTATCTACTATTTAAACGTTAAAATTACATAAGACCGTCCCCCGAAACAACCGCCCTTCACCACTTCCTAGTGATTTAGCTGGGAAAAAGAAGTGGCGCAACAAACTCCCCAGATATTAATAGGTAAAAAGAGATAATAGGTACAGACCAGCACATCAAGCTACCCGAAACTGTCAAATTTTTCCAATCAACTTTGAGCCTTATGCTTTAGCGATAATGTTGAAAATCTATTAAAGAAATTTGACAGATTGTAGTAGCTTGATGTGCTGGCGTCTGTACCTAAATTACTTGTCGTGTCGGGGTGTGTGTATGTGTGTGTGTGTGTGTGTAATGTGAAATTTGATTCAATATTTAGATATGGAATCAAATTATCGGATGTTTACATGAGAAACCCTAATTTTACATACTATCCTTGTCATGTAACCATTTTTTTTTATTTCAACACGATATAAATTGCTTTTTCTAGCCTTGCGTACATCATACATCATCGTATAAATAACTAATGGGATATTTTTTTTTCGTACCCTTGTCTGACAATATTACGAATTTGTTATTTCGGATTATTCTCTCCTATTTTTACAAACGCGGTGAAATACCTACTGTTCTTTGTACACGTGAAAAGGTTCTTTGTAGAGTCAGGGAAATTTCTTGTTAAGTAAATCGACTAAATGGTATGTACATATATTCAAATCAAAGTCAAACCCTTTATTTCAAATAGGCACGTTAAAGGCACTTTTGAACGTCAAAACTAACAACAGTAAAATTTAATTGTTTCTAGTCGCCCCTTCAAAAGGTTGTTTCATATGGAGAAGAATAGGCAAGATACTCAACCATTACTCTTTTAAAATCACAACTGTCATTATTTCGCAGTTGCATGGCATGGCTATAACTCGGCAAATTGACGTAGTGTCCATTTGATAAATAAATATATAGTACGACATTTTTCGGTGTATCATTATTAAAATGGCAGTACCTACTATTCTTTTTTTCTGATCTGGTTTTACTACTCAGTACCAGCCAAAAGTCCAGATTTGTGCCTGATTAATGTAATAGGGTCGCCTCCTATTACACTGGCAAAAAGTGGGTATAATAACCCTTTGTAGTATAAAAGCATGATAAGGGATTAAATTTTTGTACAAACTTTTGCTTTCCGCATCTGACAGCTAGTAATTTTTTTCTTTTCTATAATACAAAGCGGTAATGCTGTTTTGATGACAACCAGTCTTATCAATGAGGTATCGTATTAGCCAATAACTAATTGTGTAGGTCAAAGGTATATAGTCGCTCCACGTAAAACACTGGTATTTAGCTGCATTCGGTTAGACTGGAAGCCGACCCCACATTGTTTGAAAAAGGTTAGGCAGATGATAAAAGCGGTAATGCTGTTTTACCTAGAAAATAACAGAAGCTTTTCTTGCCAACATAATTACCTGAGGAAAGTGTCGCTAAGGAGTTTATTTTTCACAAGGATGCTAGGTCATTACCTATTAGCCAACTAGCCAACAGTAAAAGACTCTTTCAGCCATTGCTGAAAGAGTCTTTTACTGTTGGCTACTAACAAATAGAGTGTTAGAAAAAGTAGTCTTAGTTTAACTTAGAAGAAATAGCGATCGGTACAGTATTCAATTTATTTTACATAAAGTTAAACTCATTTTTTGATAAATTAAATTATTTAATTCATTTAATTCAATTACTGAAAACTGACAGCGTATTCTTAGTTTTGTAAACTATTTTTTTCATGTATCAAAATAAATGATTTTGAGGCATGCGTAACTAGCGTGACTGACCATTTGAAGCCCATGCCTTGCACTGTCTTGACACTCCGTTAAATTTCTTATTACGAAATAATGAGTGAGTAAAGATTTTTTGTGATACTTAATTTTCGTAATCTTTAAAATTCTTTTAAATTACAGCCATATTGACTTTAGCCAAGGATGAGTCTGCTGCTATAGCTTTCGAACTAATTATCCAGGACCTTAATTCAGAAATACATACACCAATTTTAAACGTCCAGATTCGCTGTAAAGATATGTAAATAAGGCACTAAAACTCCTCGCTTTTAGAGTAACTGTTCAAAATTTTACTTTGGAACTTTCTAGAATCACTCTTACTTGTTTTACAGAATCCACACCGACCATACTGGAAGTCCTATCGAAAACCATCAGTCTTACTACGAACATAGGAGCTACGCCATAATGAGATTTTAATTACCTCCCTACCTTTCTGGTTAGCTACTCTAGTACTATCAGGATCTTTCTCCTTATTAATATTAATTGCTAGTTTATTTCGCTTAACAAAATCGATAACTGTGACTCAGTTAAATTATCTAGCTATTAAGGGTTGGTACAGACGAGCAATAACTTGCACCGGTGAAAAAATTGCCGGCCAATTACGGCACATTTTATATCATTAACAACATAATGGCTAAAACGCAGTCAATCAAGGTACAAACGACCGAATGAAAAGTTATTGTTGCATCTAGACCACACCATACGTATAGTGAAGTAATATCAACAAAAATTCAGCGGCAACAAGACCATTCAATAAGTTCTTCCGGCAATCAGTATTGTATGAATGTCAAAGTTACAAAAGACAGCCCTCAAAACGCCCACTCTTAACCACTTCCTCGTATTTAAGCAGGGAAAAACAAACACGACCACTTCCTGACAACATTTTGTCACTCTGTTGCAGTCCATCTGAATAAACTCTAAGGTAGCTCATTCTATAGACAAGCCAGCCAGGATCCTAAAACGCCCACTCTTCACCACTTCCTCGTATTTAAGCAGGGAAAAACAAACATGACCACTTCCTGACAACCTTTTGTCGCTGTGCTGTAATCCATCTGAATAAACTCTAAGGTAGCTCATTCTATAGACAAGCCAGCCAGCATCCTAAAACGACCACTCTTCACCACTTCCTTGTGTTTGAGCAGGGAAAAACAAACACGAACACTTTTTTTTCAGGATGGGAAATCATCAAATGACCCCTCCCGCTCTGGGTGGAGGACTAAAACCCACCCGTGTTCCTTCCTTAGCCCTTTATGTTCCGGGCCAGCGGTTACCCTTTCGGACAATCCCGCTGACCCGGAAGGCTTCGGCCCTGGCGGGCCCCTTTACTTGATGCTGACATCCCTTTGAGGCGCGCGTGGAACACGTACGCGCCGTCCGGCACGGGCCTGGTCCTGATCGGACGGTGAGCTACCCATTACTCTCCGCCCGCAGAAACATGACCACTTCCTGACAACATTTTGTCGCTGTGCTGTAGTCTATCTGAATAAACTCTAAGGTAGCTCTAAAGATAGGCCAGCCAGCATCCCAGATTTGCAATTCTGCTACTATTTTTGGCTGCATACTAAGCCGAAAGTCAGGCCAAGCTAAAGTTTCATGAGATAAAACAGCACTTATTTAAAGTTTTGGGGAACGATTAAAGTTTTTAGTATGGAAATAGATGTTCTTGTATTAATGCGTTTTCTCACGAGACAATTTCGTTTCCGAAATGAGTTTTCGTGATAATTTATGAACGGTTATCTGTCATTTGTGTGTGGACTTTTTATATTGACATTATTTTTCTTGAAGTAACTGAAATCTAGTTAGATGTTTTAATGGGAATTATGTTTATATTATTCCAGTAAACATTTTGGTACATAAATTAGATATCGTAATTTTGAATTGGATATTTTAAACTGACTGGACAGGTCCACTCAATCGTTATGGTTCTTTCCTCAAAAGACCATTTCAGACACCAATCGACAAGGTATTCACATGATCTGACCAAGATTATGTCTGGGCTTTAAAAGATACTGTAAAGTTCTGAGTTTGTTTCGGCCTCTTCTCAGAGTAGATAGGAAACGCCATCCTCTTCTAGTTTTAAATATTATTATCGAGTTTGTACAAACCTACTTCCAGAAATAAATCGTTTATCATTTATCATTAAAAGCAAGTTCCATAAATTGTACTAGGATCTTAAACCATAATTTGCCAGAATTTCAAGAAAACAAAATACTTATTAAGTAATACGTAAGTTTATCAAGCTCATAAAAAAAAAAACACTGGCACTCCGGTAGTGCCGACAGAAGTGAAAACTTGAACAATTACGAGTGTATTTTGTGAATCGTCTTATAAACAAAACACGCGTGTTAAGATGTGTTGCTTATTTTATAGGGTTTTTTGCAAATCAGGTATGATGACCGCTCGCATGGAGCTCGTCGTCAGTTATATATCCGTGGTTCAGCGCCATCTCGTCGTTGTTGGATGAACTACGTAGTTAGTACGCGAGGCCCTCGTAGTTCTTCCCGATGTGCATAGATGGCGCTGTCCTCAACAACGCGCGTCTTACGTTTTACGTCTTACGTCTTACGAATTTTCGATCAGGGTCACGTGACCTGACGCGAGTTTAGAAGTTTTTACCCATTCCAAAAAAAGTACACAGCGCCGCTAAAGAAGTTTTCACTTCAAAAATCCTTGCAACTGAGTTAGTTGCGTTTGTCACTTGATATAACTCATTTACTGAAAGGGTTAAATCCTGTCTTTACCAAGAACCTCTCACAGAGAAAATTTAAATAGAACGACAAAGAAAAGCTTAAGAAAACAGAAGAGGATTAAATCAACATTGCACATAATCTCGGACACTGTAGCCTGATTGCTGGAAGAAAATAATAAATATTTACATTGTTCTCGGCTCATAATAAAATTAACTTATATTAAGCTCAGTTTGCACTAAACATGCAAATAGTTTCCATAAAATCTGAATCTTCGTTTCGGCAGATAAGGTTAGCTTTTTATAAGAATTCGGTCATCAATATTTTTATTTATAGGGCGGTTTTTTGTTTCATGTGAAATGATTTTAGCATGAAAGTACTACTTTGCTCTGCTATAATTATTATGAAGGCCAAGTCCTGTAACTAAAAACGTTCAAAATTTAGTCGCAGTCTTATCTCAGCGACGATTAATGTCAAAAACTTGTTAGAATAAAGGGAAATTACGGGTTTTTGACAGATTGAGACTGAAATCAGGCCATGAACGATCTTGAAATTACGAGAATTGCCTCTCTGATCCGAATCCAAGAAATAACTGTTTGAACAAAACGTCACATAATGTTCAAAATTCGAATGGATGGAATTCGTATTTAGTGCGCAACCCTTCAGAGACACGTTTGGGTCGGCATATTCGATTCGGCGGTAGTTGTCCGACCTGAAGCAATTACTACACCTATTCGGCTCTTATCCAACTCGTGCCGACCGGCAAATTTCTTTCGGCATCGTCCCACGCTTAAGCAATTACGGGTCGGCTCGAAATAATCCGAGGTAATCCGAACGGCTTTTTCCGGACATACTAATACCTGTGCTAATACTACATAATATTATATTCGATGTTGCCGCCCACCTTTTCCGAACGTGTGTTTCTTTTCCCTTCAATACACATTGGACACACATTGGCACATTAGATTGGGGCATTTCGGACCATCATTTCTCGACTTTAGATCGGATGCAGTACATAAACGCTCCAAAACTACGATAAGGAATTCTTTGGTGAAGAAACACCATTACTCCTAATTAGTATAAAAACTAATATGTAGTACTTACTACCACTACTACGCACGTACTTATAGTAGTGTGTAAGTTTTGTCTTAAAGAAGAATTAATTTTGTTTTTGTTTGTAGAAAGAAGAAACTGTTTTGTTTTATTTGTTCAAGAAGATTCTATTTTATGTTTTATTTTGTTTTTGTTAACTTTAAGTACATAGTTTTAATTTGTGGTAGCTTGTAAATGGCAACTACTTTATTTTACACCAGAAAATACATCGTACAAAAACGATTATTAATACAAAACATACAATGTGAAAATTTTAATTAATTCTAATTGTGCATTATTTACGTAGATATTAGACTGTAAGTTTTCTGAATAATAAATAAATAAAAAAATTTATTCCTCATAAGATTTAAATTAGGAAATTGATTTTATTGACCCACAATTATTTTATCACTTAATAACCTCCAATATTTTTATGACGGTATCAGACCCAATGGCCGTCTCTTTATTAAATTAATACTTAAGAGACAAACGATTTGAATACCTCATTGAACGCAAAGAATTGGCCATTAAAGAATTAAGTCCATGAAAAATTCTAAAGCACTTTAAATTACATTTCACGATGATTTAGATCTGACTAAAGAGACCTGAGAGCAGTTTTCGCCGAGTGGTAAGATCCCCGACTTACCGAGTTGTAGGTCGTGGGTTTGAACCCAGACAGGCGCTTTATTTTTAACCGACGTCATAAAAGGAGGAGGTTCTCAATTCAGTTGTATTTTTTTATGTTTGTACGCCGTCATTTATAAACCGATTTGGAAAATTATTTCTTTATCTAAAAGGATATACTTTCAGATTAGTTCCATTGCCATCAGGTCAGGATCCAATGATGGAATCCTGGAGAAATCGAAGGAATTCTTCAAATATTATAGGCACACCGATAGTGATTTGGGTATTTTTTATAGTAACTCGTGCATTTGCCCTCGGAAAACACCATTTAGTGAAGTGGAACTGATGATGAAGACCACAGATGGCTACCGGAACTACTCAATAATAAGTATTTCTCGGGTTGCGATTCGATTACTTTAATATGTTTGCTAAACAATTTATGCTCGTCACAATGCGAATGGTTAAATGGTGCTGATGGTGAAATACCAGGAGAACTCAACATTTATCGCATCGTTAAAAGCAATATTTTGTAAAAATCGATGAGCAAGTTGACTCTAGGCTATTGTAACTTAGATAACTTATAAGCAAATCCACTAAAAAGCGAGAAATAAAACTTTTTAACAAAAAAAAACCGACTTCCAAAAAAAAAAGTACAAAGTGAAAAATAACTTTAATTTTGGAAATCGGTGTCTTTGGATCCGTATTTTAGTTTTTTGCCACCGACTTCCGAAATTAAATTTATTTTTCACTTTGTACTTAGTGTTTTGTTTGGAAGTCGGTTTTTATTTTGTTAAAAAGTTTTTATGTGTAAATATTATAATTTCATCACTACAGTTACTGCTCTCAAAACGGTGAAGGAAAACATCATGAGAAAACCGTCATGTCCTTCAACCAAGAATAATGTAACATTTACCAACTCGCTGATACCGCAAAGAGGTAGAATGAAGAATAAAGACAATATTCTTCGGGTCAGCGGGATTGTCGGAAAGGGTTACCGCTGGCCCGGAACATAAAGGGGCTAAGGAAGGAACACGGGTGGGTTTTATTCAGTAAGAGTCTGACACTCCCTTCCGCTCCACCCAGAGAGGGAGGGGTCATTTAATGATTTCCCATCCAGAAAAAAAATAAAACAATATTCTTGTGAATATTCTTTGTAAGAAATGACTGCGTTGATGAATAAAGGTGAACATCCACTGGTCCGCACTGACCGCAACGCACGCACACAACGCAACGTATTGAACGGATTTGCCGATGGCATACGTCCACTGCATCCGGTTACCTACAGTTTTACCTGGACTTCTAATTCAAGCCATGCCTCGAAAAAAAAAACTGTTACTCATACCTACTAGTGTTGAGGCTACCTGTCTCATGTATGTGCTAAATTATCTTCTCGTACTGAAAAAAAGCGAGCAGTAACTCCCATGTTGACTTACCAAATGTTGACGATTTCAGATGTGTAAGTCCAAGCTTTCTTTTACCGAAGTCAGTGGTGTCACAAATATTGTGGAAAAGTAATATTGATTTTGGACTCACGACCTCAGAAATACTTAAAAAGTGGAACGTCAAGGACAGCAGACGAATTTATCACAATTATTATAAAGACCTCTTCACGATTTTCGTTTTTTTAAATATTGGTTTCTTTTGAAGATAGTAATTGTCTTGACCTTGATCGTATCCCTTTGTTCCGTCTATTTATTCTCTAGTTATATATAGAACTTCAAAGTATTCGGATATTTTTTAGGACCCAGACAGCACGCTAAGCTGTTGGTTCCGGCTGTCATTCGTGGATCTTTGATAATCGTTACGGGGGGTCAGAAGCCCGAAAGTCTGACAAGCAGTCTTACCAAGGGGTATCGTATTACCCAGTAACTGGGTTGTGTAGGTCAGATAGGCAGACGCTCCATGTAAAATACTGGTATTCAGCTGTATCCGGTTAGACTGGAAGCCGACCGCAACATAGTTGGGAATAGGCTAGGCAGATGAGATGATAACGTTTGTAGATTTTCAGTATATTGTAAATACTCTGTATTTGTGCTCTTGAATAAGGTTATTGTAGCGTGGGATTCTAAAAGAATGTTTAGACATGTAATCTAGATTCATTCGTAGAAATGGTTTCGAGTTTTTTAATTATTTTTACATTCCTAGAAATAATTTGAGTAAATAAATTGTAGAATTTGTTGCTCTGGCACATAAGTACCAAAATCAGAAATTAACGTGAAAAGAAATCCAGACTGAATTTTAATTATAACTGAAACGTGTTTAAATCCTTAAATGATTCAATTTCAAGTGTGTAATAACTTCTGAATCTAGAAAATAATTAACATTTTGCAAATGTTGTTTTGCTTAAAATTATCTAAAAAGATCAGTTGTCAACTACTAGACTGTAGTTTAATTAATTTTGCGTATTTTATGTTTTTACTTTTAATGTGTATAGGTAAAACATGCAGGTTTGTTTCAAAGCAGTTTACATTTTGCTGTGAATATATTCATTAAATATAGGAATGTTTTTTCTCTTAACCATACTTAGTCTCAGTTGAAATTTTTTTTTACATATTTTTTACATTTGTTTAGAAGCAGTAGCAGTGGTATAACAGTTTACTGCTGGAGAAAGCAGCTAGATCTTTCGCCACTTACTTCCGACCGTTGATGTAGATGGTGCAACGATTTGCGCAGAGATTTATGGGCACGACCAATATCGAGAACAATTTCTTTTAGTTAAATCTAAATATTCCTTGGTTGACGGGTACAGTGTTATAGAGCAAGAAAGTATATAAAAAGGAAATTAGCACACAGAAATGATAAGAATTAAATATTATAAAACGTGTACTTTTTTCTTAACTTCATTGCATAAAATTCAAATGTGCCAATTGCCTATATTTCTGGAGTTGTCGACTCGCCCACAAATACATTATCTTCGTGTGAGTCGCCTGTAGAAAAAATTATATTCTTTAAAAGTGACGATTTGCCCGTTCCGGGCGAGTTAACTCGTATGAATCGACTAATAAGCCGCATTTTCTAGATTCTCGTAAATTACAACAATATGTTGAATCGAAATAAGAATTTCTATTTGGACCTCGTAGAGTTGTCTGTAAATCCACCTATGAAACAGGGCAAAATTCCTAGTAAAGGAACAATTTATTTTTTGTAAGAAAATAAAATAAAAGGTTAATCCTATTCTTACTGCGAACACATTGTTTTTGTTTTACTTTCGTTCCCAATTCCTTTTATTTACAACACAATATATTTTCAATTAGCAACGGCAACTACTAGGAGTTAAGAAAAAAACAAGAGGTGAAGTAATTGGCAAAATAACTTGCGCTCGAACGCAAAACTAAGCTGTGTTCAGAATAATGTTTGTTTGCACAGGAAAATCACACTAAAGTCCATTTAAATACTGTGTTAACTAAGTAAGTTTTAGCTTAACAGCATGTTACTTTTGATGGTAAGTTTGTGGGGAATTTACTTTTCTTTTATATTTTAAATAATTACAATAGTTTAACTTAAAAGGGGTAGGCTTAAAAGTCGAAAGAATTTCTTACGCTCCACATAGGCCATCCAAGACAAACCACCCAAGAAGAGAAGCAAATTGTGGGAAGAGAAGCATGTACCACCTCCCGACTTCCTTAAACCTCAGGAGCATTTGCCTCCCGGGCGTGATATGCAGTGGTCTATATGGATACTCTCAATCGATTGCGTATCCAAATAGGCCGCTGCAGTCACAATTTGTCGAAGTGGGGGATAACAGACCCATCCAACACCCAATTCGAGTGCGATGCTCCTGACCAGACTATGCCCGACTTGCTGAAGTGTCCTCATATTATGACCTAAATAATGCCACTGATGCCGCAATCAATGTGTCCACTGAGACTTCAAAGTGAACGTTATTAAAAATACGGAAATTGCTTCTCTGGACTTGTAAATGATCTGAAAAAGCCGCTGAAAAAAAAAATGTACAGTTTGTAACTAGTGAACGATGCTCGTTTTCCTACGTGTAAAGTTATTATCATCAATGAACGAAGCAGAAATGACCGATCGATCTTTTTTGTCAACATGACAAAAAAGGTAAAATTGTCGGGTTAGCCCGCGAAATTCAAATCCGCGAATTTCGTTATTTGCAATTTACAGAACAGTATCAGGTTATATGTTGATCTGAATAATTATGATTCGCGGCCGTAACACTATTTATTTATAGAACTCTCTGGGCATCTAGCTTCAACTTTCTGACTAACTGACAGACTATTTAATTGTGACAATTCAAAAGTGCCTCTGTACAAGGTTTAATTGAAATAAATGCTTTGAGTTTGAGTTATCTAAGTTCATATTAAATCATGACCATTGAGGCCAATTCTAACTCAAGAAGTTGTATTGCTGATTCTAATGATTATAATTCTGTAAAACCATATTTGTTACGTTCACGAACCATATTAAGATCAACATACAACCTGAAACTGACCTGCAAATCGCAAAAAACTTAAGAGCGTTTACGACGTACGGCAATTCATAAAAATTTTCAAGCCTTTGTTTTAATGAAACTTCATACGAATAGGCAGGATACAAAGGTCTAAAAAGTTAGTTAAGAACATTTTCGAAAAATATATAGTGTTACAGCCAAATAAGATCGATTTTGAATTTTCCATAGAAACAGAGATTTCCAGATATCTTTTTTTAAATAAGATATACTAACTTTTTATACCTTTCTATACTGCTTACGCCCGCCCGCCCCGCGCTGCTAGTCTGGGCAAGCACTAAAAGACATCGACGAGCTAACTGTTACGATGAATTCAGTTCAAGATTCTAGATTCACCAGCGTAGAAATTTCACGTCGGTTATAAAAAAAAATCCGCTATTCCATTCATTTTGATCCTGTAGAACTTGCACTTTTGTATGAAACTGATGTTTGTTTTTTAAATAACTCACTAAAAATTTATACGCTTGTGGGTGAGTCATGTGCTGAATTCCTTGAGACACTTGGCGCGTCGATGTGCCTTTATACCGTGTAGATACAATATCTTTATTTACCGGTGGGTGTGGTTCAGAAACCTACATAAAAGAGAATTGCTACAGTTGGTCTATCCAATTTTTATTGTTGTAACCTACCTACATACTTTTCTAATTTCAACTTTTCTCTTCATTGTTGTCTTCAGTTGTCTTTTGTGTAGTTTTCTTGAAATGGTTATATCCTTCGAAAAAAATACCTACATATTTGTATTTTTTTTTATTTGTAATAGGTTTGCTCTTGACTCAATCTAGGTCAGAGATGACAGAGACAAAGTCTACGATGGAGTGAGCTTACCCAGAAGAAGCCTGTTCACTCTTACTTTGAAGAGATTCGGGTTGTATGCACTCGGAAACACAAACGCAGATAGAGAGTTCCACTCTTTTGCTGTGCGCATTATAAAGGACATTTGAAAACCCTTAGTGCGAATTGGTGGAATAGCTACTAGGCAGGGATGGCAACTTGCAGTGCGTCTGGATGTCCGAAGGTAGAAGGGGGCCGGTGGAATGAGGTCGTGGAGTTCTTGGGTACACTCACCGAAGTACAATCTGTAGAAGACCGACAAGCAGGCAACCTTACGGCGATGACCTAAGCTGTGAAGCTTGGCATCCACCAGTTTTACGTCGCCAATGAGCCTCTTAGCTCTGTGTTCCACCGAGTCAAGCGCGGCAAATTGGTATTTGTTTGTATTTGGAATTTGTTTCACATACCTGTATTTCATTTTCAATCTTTCAATTTTCCCCAAACGCTGCACTATTGACGTGAATCCACTCCTAACGCAAACATTTACATTTGGAAAAAATTACCAAAACAATGGGGCAGCTCATTTGTACGGTTACTCAGGAGGTTATACCTTGATAAACCCAAAAAATCCGTAACAAATGAAAAGCACACCATTAATCTATTGCCAACATTAAAAAAGCACAGCCTTAAAAAACCTTTGATAATTTTTCGGATCAAAACCAATCTCAAACAATAGTCCTTTTTCACCCAGCTTATAGGAGCAAAATTAAACATATAAATCCGGTTCCAAGGTAGGAACAAACACGGTAGATAAACATTCTCCGAAAAAAATATTAAGTTTGAATGCAGAGCAAAGGTTGTGGAAATTATGTAAGCTGACCTCGTAAATGTTTTAATAGGAACGGAATTTTCAGTGGGTCAAAGTTGTACGTTTTGTTGCGTTACATTCTTAGCTGGAGGTGTTTGAGAATCAGTCATGGTTGAATTTTTTGGTGAGGTTCTAAAGTCCAAAAAGAGAAGAAAAGTTGGAAATCTATTGTCACGGTGCGGGCATGTGATGTGAAGGAATATGAAAAATGTCATGAGGAAAGTTTTGAGCATGTGTATTTGTAAGAGTAGGTGAAGATCAAAAAAAACCGGCCAAATGCGAGTCGGTCGAGTCTTTAAATTTTATTTTTATTTTTGGTTGATATAGCGGCAACAAAAATACATCATCTGTGAATATTTCAACTGTCTAGCTATCACGGTTAATGAGATACAGCCTGGTGACAGACAGACAGACGGACACCCTCCCACCCTCCCTTCCGCTCCACCCAGAGCGGGAGGAGTCATTTGACGATTTCCCATCCTGAAAAAAAAAAAGCCTAAAAAAGAAGGTTATGATTACAAATTTGGACTGTGTGAAAGATGATATATCTAGAAAGGCGGTGACTATCGAGATGACAATTAATAAAGAAGTACCTAAGAAAAAGACATGTTGTGCATGAAGGTTCTAAAGTCTACAATGAGGGTTTTCGTGAAAATTTACGACACCAGTTGGCACCACTGTGACAAGAGGTCTTCCAATATAAAATATATGATGACGTTCATCATTCAATTCATTCATTCGTTCATCATTCAGTCATGACTAAAGAAAATATAGGCTCTTTGAAAGACGTCTGGACCTGACGTGTCAGTGCTGCCACCTGGCGAACGTCATTTCAGAAAACCCTCATTACAACTGTCATTATGACACCCATACTATGACAACGCTATTACCACTATCCCATACAAAACTTCAAAACCCACTCGGTCCAAATGTATTGTATGCCTGATTATTTTTGTGCGATCACGATGTTGGTCCCATGGAGGGAGTAGTTCTATTTGATGGTTTGTACCCCTTACATATGACCACACCTTAATGATACACTCCGACATGAATATTAAGGCCCCTTAAAATTTATTCTAATTTCTCCTAACCCATCACGTCAAACGAGCCTCTGATAACCCTAATACTTCGATATAATATTCAATAAACGACCAGAATCCAATTTAGAAAATCGCTTTTAATCTGCCAGCGGTTCAATCATCCAACAAACTTCAATATCTAAACCGCAGCTGTCATCGATATTAATAGAAGCCATTTAAAATAGTCGTAACGAATATTAAAATATATTTTATTCATATAATAATTATATCGTTCTGATACTCGTATGTATCATTTCAACATGAATGGTAACAATGTTTTGAGTTTAAAGAATCTCCATGGAGTTTCTTGCCCGTTCTACTTCATAGGAACCTACTGTGATTTGGAATTTGCACCTAGCTTCATCTTTCTGACCGATTTCTTGATAGTTTAAAAGTTCCTGTAATTGGTTTGATTGATATAAATGCTTGGAGTTTGAGTTAATATCAGTTTAATAGCAAAGTAAAAGCCTTTGAGAGCATGCACACGCGTCAAGTCAACATTCTACTTGATAATGTACAAAGAAGAGCAACCAAGATGGTTCGCACCATGCGTAATCTACCTTACGAATAACGCCTCAAAGACCTTGGCCTTATCACACTGGGATAGCGCAGACAAAGGGGTAGGCTCATTGAGACGTACAAAATACTTACCGAACATTACGAACTGCCCAGCCTTCAAGATCTTTACACACTGAATGCGAACACACATTTGCGTGGGCATTCCCTAAAGCTATGGGAAAATTCAGGAAAAAAAGCCCTTGAAGCAATTCTTGTCTAACCGAGTTGTAATAGCTTGGAATAGGCTCCCGGAAAATGTGACGGCTTCCACACTGAACTGCTTCAAGAATCGACTGGACAGACTAAATATCTCCAAGCTATATGATACACACGCATCAGCTAATTATCTGCTAGTGTGTCTAACCAAAATAATAATAACTGCCGACACCCGCCGTCGACAATGTGTCGCTCGTGTATACGCGTTGACGGCTGCAGTTGCCTCTGCTGAAGACGCGTGTCACTAAGGTATACATAGAAAGAAAATATGGCATTGATTAGATAGCTTTCTAACTGCTCGTTGGTGATTGCAACAGGCACGCAAGCGGCAAACAAACTTGACCGTTGCTAGATCTTTCTCTGTTTGAAATGAGACTACCATTATTTCTAGTTTACATATCTAAATGATGGATATAACATACATCTCTAAAATTTGTTAAGAAACTTGCCGAGCGTTCTGAAAAAGAAACTGCAGTTTCATAGAAAAGTGCAAAACCTACGCACTCAAAATGTTTTTGTATAATCCTTAATGTTCCACTGCTAGCCAACTACCTACTTTCTAACTTTCTACCTCTCTCTGTCCAGAGTTGCCAGGAACCAAACTTTATCAAAGGAGTCCAGTTCATCCCGCCATCTCCGTCTGGGCCTGCCGCGATGTCGTTTGCCATTTCCACAAGTTTAATACCCAGAATACTCCGTTCCATAGTTCTCTGGCCAACTTCAAGCGTGGACCTCTGATGAGTTGTCAAAGACCATGTTTGACAACCATACGTGAGGTTGGGAAGAATACTTATGTCGAAGAGCCTTCTCTTGAGAGAAGAGCATACTATCGATTACTTTCAATGCAGTGGGAAGTGACTTTATGAGCCGTAATATGTTGGTCCCTGTGCTGGATGTTATCCTACCCGTCATTTGTCACATCCTCAATTTTTCGGCATCTAGTGGTGTCTTTCCATGTTTGTGTAAAGATGCTCAAATAATTCCTTTACCTAAAAAGTGTAATCCAACAACCTTTCCTGAATACCGTCTACTATCCGTCTTAACATTCCTATCCAAAGTCCTTGAACGGTTAATACACAAACAATTAGGTACTTTCCTCTCAAAAAAAATCATCTCAACCTCTTCCAGTCTGGCTTCCGTCCTGGTCATAGCACATCCACAGCGCTTCTAAACATTACGGATGATATAAGTTCAGCCATGGAAAACGGTAATCTAACGGTTTTAGCCTTGCTAGATTTCAGCAATGCTTTTAATACTGTTGATTTTGATGTTTTGCTTGGCATTCTTTGTTCTCTTAACATATTATCTCCATCGGTAATTGACTGGTTTCGTATTTACCTGTTCGGTCGCCGGCAACGTATTTGCATCGGAGATACCTTGTCTTCATGGAGTAATACTTCTGCCAGTGTACCTCAGGGTGGCGTTCTATCCCCTTTACTTTTCGCAGTTTTTACTAACTCAATCTCCGACGAACTAATTTCTTTCTACCATCTTTATGCAGATGATTTACAAATTTACTCGCAAGCTCCTCTTAGAAATCTGTCCAAGGCTATCTTAACGATTAATCGTGATCTGGCATGTATATGCGACTGGAGCAAGAGATTTGGACTTTTGGTCAACCCCAAAAAGACGTACGTTGTAGTGGTAGGCAGTTTTAGGACGGTCTCCATAATCTACTGGACGACCCTTCCCCAAGTTTCTTTTGACAACTCAGTGGTTCCCTATAGTGACAAAGTTAAAATCTTGGGCATATTTATTGATAAGGCCTTCTTTTGGACTGTCCAGCTACAGGAAGTTAGCCGCAAGCTATTTGCATCCGCTGCGTGTTTGAAGAGATTGCGTAATTTCCTACCGACTGCCGCTAAAATTGCGCTTGCAAAATCGCTTCTTCTACCTATCCTTGACTATGCTGATGCCAGCTATCTTTATCTTTTCCAAGACCAACTCGATAAACTTGAGCGGCTTCAAAGTTTTTTTATGGTTGTAAGGTTCATATTCGGTCTGCGCAAATATGACCACGTTTCCGAATTTCGTGTACAGCTTAAGTGGTTATGTAGGTATATATCTGTGTATCTATTTTAGTGTATTGTATATATAATATTTGCACCAACGACAGCCCCATTTTATGTCCAGGAAAATCACTGTCCATTCATTCCAAGGTTGCCTGGAAGAGATCGCAGAAAGCGATAAGGCCGCCCATTGTATATTTTGTAGTGTTTGATTTATCTTTTTCACGTTATGTTTTTTTGTGGTGTACAATAAAGTATATATACATATATACATATTATATACATTAATAAGCAATAGAGCATCACCCTTAATTTGACCTTTCATCGCCCATTAACTCTTTCAGTCATTTACGGTGCGTCTTGCAACTTCTTTGTTTTGTCTTGCCTGGAAAATGTATGGAATACCTAATTTAAAAACAAAATTATTGACGGAAAATTTCAACGCAAGGGTGTTCAGGATCATGTACTCGACCTATGGTAACATGGTTGCGCGTCTTAGTCCCTACCACCCTGTAATATAAAAGCTTCAAAAATTGCCTTTTATATGCTGACCCATATTATAAAGTCGTAATTTATTGAATGATTCCATAAATAAACGTACAGTTCATTCACCCATATCATAAATAGGACATAAATCCGATGGATAGATTCCAGTTTCCTTAATGATACTTTCCATCCAATGGTTGTCTGGAAGGAATTGCTTTTAGCGATAAGACTTGTACCGTTCTAATTTATGTTTATTCTCAATATATGTGGTACTTCCATCAAAGTACATACTAAAAAGTTTATGTTTATCTATCCTATAGACAGCTACTCGAAATGTCTAAGAGCAGAACCATTAGAATTTTATATACAAGTCCATTCCTCGTTTTGGCACTGGTTATACAATCATAATTCCTGACGAAGTTCAAAAGCTTAGCCGCAGTCATCAAGGTGGTAATACACGCATACATTTAAGAGGTAAGCGCCAGGGTAGGCTGCGAAATTCAAATTTTCTTATATTTTTTGCAATTTGCAGGTCAGTGTCAGGTGGTATGTTGCACAAAATATGATTCGCGACCGTAACAAGTATGTATTTATAGAATTTTATTCATTAAAATCATCAATACAACCCTAAGTTCACATAATCCTATTGATTGATATTTCATGGAAATAGTAATTTAATCCATACTAATATTATAAATGCGAAAGTGTGTCTGTCTGTCAGTTACCTCTTCATGCTTAAGCCGCTAAACCGATTTGGATGAAATTTGGTACAGAGATAGTTTGAAATCCCGAGAAAGGACATAGGATAGTTTTTATCCCGATATTACCACGGGAACAAAACTTATGCGTGTGATACCGCGAGGTGCAGTAGAATTTTATGCACTTTACGGTCACGAATCATATTTTGTTCAACGCTTGGGTCCGAACCCTCGACCTACACATAAGTCGCGGCCGTTACCACTGGGCCATCATTGCTACCATGTAGTTAAAAGTTAATTAAAAATACATTTTCACAGCCACATGTATTTAGGCTGTGTCCCAGTATGGAGGAGGCAAAAAACTGAAAAAGAAATCTGCGATCACTGTGAACAACCTAAGATTACTCTTTGTTTGAAACTACGTACTCGTATCTTGTGACACAACATTCTTTATGATGAGAAAACGTTTGCTTTTGTTTGTTGGTAGTAACTTTACTTACGTCTGATATAAGAAAGAAGGTCTAAATTGTACATTTTTTTTTTTCTCTTAATGGTGTGGTATAGGGTAGAAAAATCGTCATTTTATTCAACTGTCAAAGAATAACAGTTGTGATTTATTAATTTTGTTCGAAACTACGTTTTGTATGACACAAGTTTGTCTTTGTTGAGAAAACGTTTGTCTGTCTTGGTTGGTTTACTTACGTCTGGTATATAAGAAATATAGTCTAAATTGTACTCAGTTTTCCTTTATATTGTGACGTGGAAGGTTTGCGTGGGGAGATAAATAATACCCACGTAAAGTGTCAACATAAAATATATTAGATAAAAAAAGAGAAAAGGTGTGGGTAGGTATATGGTCACAAGGTTTCTCTAGTTTCCCTTGGGAGTTACAGAGTACTCTCCTAGCTCAGCTTGGTGAGGCGATGACCGTAGCACAGTGCCACGCTGCGGATACCAGGTAGGGTCTGGTCGGCGGATGTTCTTGCCAGACCCGTTATGCTCGACGCGGCCACGCGGTTAAAATAGGTACCCGGCGTGGAGCTCGATGGTATATGGGTTTGCCAGAAGGTGGTGGCCTGTCGCTCCGCGGATGCCACCGATAGTTCCGGATGAAAACCTTTAAGATGGTAAGCCGGCACTTTGAACCCCAGTATGGGGTTACGAAAACACAGATTTTAATAAGTTTACTAATAGTAATCAAGAAAAAACTGTTGCCTGCTAAATGGTGGTGACCACGTATTTAAGGTCACATGTGATTCTGGATCAAGTGAACGTGCATCTTCCCCCGGAGCAGTCGGTCGATTCTGTAAAAATCTCACCGTAAAAACTTAGGTGAAGTGAGTTTGTTTTTGCTAGGAATTGACACTATTGACAGCTCACTCCACGCTCACTTCACCTAAGTTTTCACTGTGAGATTTTTACCGAATAGCATATAGCATACAGAATAGCAATGCTGGATTTAGAATGTGCCGGTCACCGTAAGTGAATCGCACACGTTCGTGTCGCGCGCACAGATATAGGTAAGTCCTCTAAATACATTCGGATGTTCGGATATACAGCATTACCGCGCGCGTCACTAGTGCAGACAGCAAGTTCATGTTGTTTAGTAATGTTACGAGCTTGGAGTTCGTGACAATAAAAACTGCCGATTTAGTCACCAAAAATTGACACTTTAATCACAACACTTTACAACTCAAACACAATTAAGAAACAATTGCACTTACTCGAATATCGCTTTCGATGTTATCGCCTGTATAGCTTATTCAAAACTATATGTCTCGCGGCTCGCGCCCGCCTTATATAGTGTCACAGAGCTGCTCTATAAACATCTAGTATGTTCGAGTACATAGCGGTCCCGACTGACTCGACGTCGAAAGTTCTCGGAATTACTAGTACATGAAGGGTCAATGTCCTAGTACCAAGGTACTAGTTCTGCTACCCGATACTAGATGGCGCTAGTGGTAACTAATGTCGCCATGTATCAAGCATTATTTGTGGCGCGCAACAGTAACATAATTTTATTACGTCTGTGGTTTGACTTGACACTTTATTGTTATCATTTTATTACTTTGTTGAAAGTAACGAAACAACGTTACAATATAGTCAAGTACAGGGTAGAGTAGGTAAAGGGGCTTTAGAGTAAGTAATAACAGCCGCACGGGTCAATCGATCAGGTTAAGCTTGCCGCCTGACCCGTCACATGGGGACCAAGGGTGCCCAGACACGAGGTCGTCTGGCGCCCATGTGCTGGTTTGGTCCCTGGGGTGGTCACGGCGTGCTATGTGTTCTGGTGCGCCGGTGATGGGGAGTACTCCCCAGAGGAGGGTCCGGTAACGGACGGCCGCGGCGGGTTCACGGATGAGTGCTAACGCGTGCCCGTGTTCCCGCCGTAAGCGGCAGAGGAGGACACCGTGGAGTTTTAGTGGGTTAGAGTCCCACATAACTGCACTATCTCCCCGTGGTAGTGTAGTATGTATGAGCATTTCTCCACTGGAAAAAAAAAGGCTTTATGCGGTTTGCCCCTGGTTGGGTGACCATCTTTACATACCAAAACCCCTCTGTGCCTAGCAAAGCCGTTGGTCCCGGCTGTCATTCGTGGATCTTTGACAGTCGTTACGGGTAGTCAGAAGCCCGAAAGGCTGACAATCAGTCTTGCCATAGGCTATCGTGTTACCCAGTAGCTGGGTTGTGGAGACAAGATAGGTAGTCGCTCTGTGTAAAATACTGGTATTCAGCTGCATCCGGTTTGACTAGAAGCCGATTCCAACACAGTTGGGGAAAGGCTAGGCATGGATGATGATGAGTCACCTATAGGGTAGATAGAAAGAATGCCAGTTGTGATTTGAATATACGAACAAATTAAATTAGTGGCCAATTTGCGAAACAATTAATTTCCCTAACTTTACAGTCGCAAACTGTAATATTTTTAATCGTAAGCAGCCATACGACACTTGTCAAATAGTGTAAACATAATTGCTTTTCCATAAAGACGGCAGCCTTCGTATCCATTTTGTGTTTGCTACGCATGACTAAGCAAAATATACAAACAAGTTTATATACATACGAGCAACTTGTATCCAATGTGCAAACTCCGATAGTACTCGGAGAAAAGGGATCATTCGTGCGTCTCAAATTCGTACGAAAATACGTTTCAAATACGGCTTCCTAAACCAGCTGTCAAGAGCAGTGGTGGGCCAGGGAAAACGGCTGCGACTTACAAGATCGTGGGTTCAAACCCAGACAAGCGCTTGACTTGGTGTAAAATTATTTCATCACCACTGCTCAAAACGGTGAAGGAAAAATTAAAAACTTGCATGTCCTAGAACCAATTTGACGACATTTGTGACATCTCGGGCCCACGTGGTGGATACGGCCCACTCCCTCTCACAGACAGGAGGCCTGTGTCTCACCAGTGGGAACAATCTATGCTGATTATGTATAAATCTTTGCTTTCAAGCCGATTTTCAACTACACTGACTTGACTGCATTCGATCGTAGTATGCTGATATTAACACAACCAAGTAAGAAAAACCCTAACTTTTCACTGAAAAGGTACTAGGAAGACATAAATGTAAGAGATCCCTTACTGGAGACAACACAGCTAAGTGATAAAATACACAAGTGCACATCTAATGTCTTCGATCCCCATTGTTTGGGCATGAAAATCCCATCTTTTCACTGCGCAGGTACTAGGAAGACATAAGTCTGAGAGATAATAGTCTTACTATTGTACTGGAGACAACACAGCTAAAGTTGTACAAGATATCCACTTTAAATATTGAAGTGGCATTGTGTGTCCCATTCCTTTATCTGTTAAGAGTACTCGTGTTTGTTTGTCTTTAATTTCTTGAACATTGTGGGAATAGTCCTTAGGTGTCTGTTAAGTAATGTTTGGTATTTATTTTAGATTTAATTATTTGTTTAATATAGGAAGTGATTGTAATATTTTCAGTTAATTACTAGACTAGAAATACCAACTCTTTGTGAGACCATTTTCACAAATCTTTTTAGGAACTTGAATACTTAAGATTACGTTCAAAAATAAATATTTAATCAAAAACAAAACAATAATAGAACACATTCAAAAACTAATTAAATCGATCACAAAATAATTTTCGTGAAATTAATACCTAATACTCTCTTTGAATGTTTAGTCACATTAAAATGAGTTTTAATTTTGTCACTTGGTATACATATACATATACTCGTATGTTTGCCATATATATGTTGAATTAATTTCTGTGAACATGACAGCATGACAATTGAAAAGACACAAAGGCACCCAGGCTGTTAATAATTTACATACACAACTTCACGCCTGTTATATCCGAAGGGTTCTGCAGAAATATAACCTATAGTACCTACCTATGTATCCACATGTCACCAATTATGTAAGTTATGTTTAACTCCCATTGTAACTATAATCCATCATTTAAAATTTAATCACTAGAATTTCGGAGTAGGTTATAAGTACCACTCTAATATCTGATTAAATATTCTTACGTTTTAATCACCGCTAATGATAATAATAATTGCCATTTATTTCGGAAAGAATCCATAAAAGTGTTAGTCTTCTTAACAATCTTCTTAAGATCTCATCATCTGCCTAGCCTTTTCCTAAATATATTAGGGTCAGCTTCCAGTCTAACCGGTGCAGGTGAATACCAGTATTTTACATGAAGCGACTACCTATCTGACCTCCACAACCTAATTACTTGACGGCAAGGTTGGCGCAATGGTTAAGCGATTGACTGCTGCGCTGCGTGTTGCGGGTTCGACTCCCGTACGGAGCAAATATTTGTATGACCTACAAGTAGTTGTACCGGGTCTGGCTGTTTGTGTATGTGAGTTTAAATGTTAGTAAACGCACCCACAATACAGGAGAAATTCAAAGTGCGGGGCAAGATTAAAAAAAAACTACTAGGTAATACGATATCCCTTGGTAAGACTGGTTGTCAGACTTTCGGGCTTCTGACGACCCGTAACGACTGTCACAGATCCACGAATGACAGCCGGGACCAACGGCTTAACGTACTTTCCGAGGCACGGAGAGGTCTTGATGTGTAAAGATGGTCACCCATCCACAGACCAACCGCGGCAAGCGTAGCTTAACCTGATCATTTCACCCGTGCGGCTGATATTACTTAGCCACAAGCCTCTGATTCTTCTTTTAATTTTCTTAAGATCTATGTTAGTAGGTAGGTACCTAATAAGAAAGTAAAATTGAAATAAAAAGTAATGAGACACAATAATAAATTGATTTTTCAACACATTTGCTCGAAAAATGCATTTACAAAGCCTGTATACATTGTTCGAAAGTTAAAAATTACGCACCATACAACGGAACGTGCGGTAAAATAGGTACTCTCACCTAAGTACCTATTTTACCGCACGTTCCGTTGTATAGCACCGTGCGTTTTCTTTACGGTTTTTTTTTTTAATTTCCATAAAAAAAATATAAGAATTCCACCAAAGAGTTTTACATTATGAGAATAAACAACCTGACTGATCGAACCTCCTTGGAAGCGCTTTTGCTCAATACGTTGTCTCACTTTAATACTAAAGAGTAAATGAGACGAAAGATGTAGTTCTAATTTTCACCACGTGCATGTGGCGCCATTTGCAAATTCGCGCCATTTTCATATTAGAAACTTCAAAAATTGTTGCGACTTTCCCACTGTTAAATAAACAAAATAATAATATATATGAGTTCAACATACTAAGTGTGAAATTAATAATGTCAGTCAGTCAGTTAAGCTTCCAAAGCAGCAAATTTCACTGAATTTCAATAATTGTTCAAATTTTACTATTAATTTCCAAGAGTAGTGACCTATCTGTTTATTTTCTTATTTGCTATTAAAAATAGTCAAATGAAAAAGTTTGTTTAATTACATACTGTACTGTTTTCTCGCAAATGTGTTGAAAAACATTGTATGACACACGTGCAGAAATTGGTATTTACAAACTCGTGACTATATGGTAAGCCCTCGACTTCGTCTCGGGCTTACATTCGTCTACTCGTTTGTAAAAACCAACTTACCGCACTAGTATCATAAATAACTATTCTATTGTAATTGGCCGATATCGGCGCGCGCCGGGACGGAGTGGTTAAAATAACTTTAAAGTTAATTACAGTGCGTGCCACGTAAGAAGAGACTTGACCCCGCCTCCCCAGCTCTTTCCGCCGCCCCTATGACGTCCGGTACCGTCCCGCACTCAGACCTCATATCGCTAAAGATAACTAAAATCGTGTTCTGCGCATGTCAGACCACGTGGCGTGTCAAGTCTCTTCTTACGTGGCACGCACTGTACTGTGCCGTTGGTCTAGTGGTCGCAAGAGTTGCCTTTTAGCATGAGGTCCTGATTTCTTGTGAGACTAACAATAACCGACTTTCGTTTGATTTTTTTCTAAGACGAAAGAAACGAGAGATCTCTCAAGACTTTACGCATTTACAACTGGGAATGCTAGGCTACTGTTATTTGTATTATATATAGTACCTAATAGACTGCCTTGTTGCGTTGGTCTCGTGATCGTAAGCACGACTGCTGAGCGTGGGGTCCTGGGTTTGATTCCCGGGTTAGGCAAAGTGTTAAGGCTCCTGCAAACAGGCGCGACGCGCGACCCGAATCGCGCGCGACATAAAGGCACCGCTCGTTGCGCGACTTGCGGTGCCTTTGTGTCGCGTGTCGCGACGCGCCTGTGTGTACGAGCCTTTATTGGGTTTTCTCATCAGGAATTTCTCAGTAGCAGCCCTGAGTCGGGAATTGTGCCCGGTTGATGGCAATGAGCTCGCCCTATTTTATAGGACTTAACCATGACTTATGAAATGTGTATGTACAGTACAATAGGTACACCTCTCTCTTGCCCTTCGGGAATTTCAAACCCACGAATGTATCCGGCTCGAAGGACCAAATATATTTGTCGGTTTGAGGGTCAGGCTTCTTCAGTGAACTGTCCACTTGTTTATAAGGGTTTTAGACGTTTATTAGTACACCACTGTTATGTTATTTAAATTTTAATTAATTTGAAAAGATTTTGGAAAAAAAATATTTAAAATTTTTAAAACAAAAACAATCCTTGTTTTCTTGAACCAGGAAACCCTGAAAATGATAAGCATTTTCCTTCGTTTTCTGTTGAATTAAAAACAAAAACGTTTCCGAAATTCTTGGGAGGAAGTTAAATGGGCAAAGGAAATTAAATACATTTTCGGTTTTAATTGAATGTCGGTAAGAAAAATTACTTTTATATGGTAATTATATAAACTTCGTTAAAGTCTAAGGTAAAACATTTATGGAATTCTTATTAACAAAAGTGTTGGCATGAACATTTACGTATGTTACTAATACAATATACAAAAGGAGAATGCCGTCAAATATTGGGCGCCCTGTGCGAAACGAAAACGTCCGTTGTTGCAACCAAACTCAGTTTATTTGGAGGAAATTTTAATGCCTTTCTTATTATCGCTAACAAATTTTATATGGATTCCAGCAATTCTTATTTATTTACCTACTTAAAATTTTGAGGTTATGTTCGAGAAAATGACGATTGAACGATGACGATGAATGACGGAGGCATCGCTAAGGATTATCACACAAAGTTTACGTTATGGAAATGCACCTGAACGTTTTCGTTAAGAAGGATTTAAATTACCTATATTACAATAGTTCAGATGAAACCAATATTGAAAGTAACGTTAAACGTGACGGCGCAACAGAACAAAAATACAGTACGTCACAATAAAAACGGTTTCTTTAATTTTTTTAAAACGGTCCATTTTTTAATTCCTTAAAATGTATTCCGAAATAACAATTTAAATTAATTCGACACAACAGGTGACCTAAAGATTTTTTGACACACTTAAAAATATACCTTGTATTATAAGTAAATAGTAAATCAGTGTCGGTAGGTACTTACGAATTATCTTCTTCATTTGAATCTTTGTTGGCAGGTACCTATATTTTTTACGTAGTAGCAACATTCGGAAATGAATTAAAATGGCAGTGACATAAGATAAAATACGGACAAAAGTAAATAAAAATACATTTATTTTTGTGTCCGAAATCCGGGAGTCGTTTTCATAACAAAAACGTAAATCTAATTTAAAAAATAGGAGTAATTTTATTAACTACATTTGTTTGTGACACGCTCCCTCGCAAGTTGGTACGGTCCCACGGCATTGTCCTTTGCAGTCGAAACGTTTGGGTCAAGGGGCCGAGAGGGCTTCTCCTTTCTAAGGTGCGGTAAGCAGCAATTTTTCAGGTAATTGAAAGAAGCGCATCGCGGTTACAAATAAACTTCAAAACAGCGATGCTTTTGATGTTAATTGAATCGAATGACCAAAATAAAATTAATTTTGCAGATTTAATTAAATTAATATATGAATGCACGGCTCAGTGGAATAAGTTATAGGTATTCCTGTAGTTTATTGAATTCCTTTTATTATCATTATAATTATAAAATAAGATAGTTTATGCTCAAAATTTGGAGAATTATACGACGACAATTTTTTTTTTAAATCTGTTTTTCTTTCTTGTTTGTAATATGTACCAACACGTCTAACTGTGCGACAAAAAACAGCGTTTTACGATCCATGTTTGGGCACCGCCTTAAGAAAATTTCTCGCCGGCTAGTCGACACTTCACGTGACCAAAGGGCTGGCTCGATCTTTGACTAAAGAATTAGCATTGCCAATCAACGTGGCAATGCTGCCAGTCTTCTGTGCATGTTTCCACATGGCATGCCCTTCCACATGATACTCTTCCACATGAAGAGTACTTCGACGCCTAAGGGCTGATTTCACATATAATACTGAACGCGATCAGCACATCTAAACCGCGTTCAAAAGTAAAAGTGTAATTGTTAATATTCCGTAACAATAACACCTCACTGTGACACTGAGAGCTCTTGAACGCGGTTTAGATGTAGAAGTTTCATTGCTGTTAATGGCACTAAGTGTCCTTTTGTTTTCACGTAAATTGTACACTTAGTTCAATAGCTTGATGTTATGAAGGTGCAAAATAAAAATATATACCTACAATGGCATGTGCCATTTATTTAGGATTCTAGTAATATTTTGAAATTTCACTTTTTTATTTAAAAATGAACGGAATGGAATGGAATGAGGAGATCCGCAAGAGAACCAAGGCAACCGACATAACCCGAAGAATTGCCAAACTTAAGTGGCAGTGAGCAGGGCACATTGCTCGCAGAACAGATGGCCGATGGGGCCGAAAGGTTCTGGAGTGGCGACCGCGTACCGGAAGACGTAGCGTTGGAAGGCCTCCCACAAGGTGGTTCGACGACCTTGTGAAGGCCACAGGAACCCGTTAGATGCGAGAAGCACAGAACCGGTCGAAGCAGAGAAGTCTAGCAGTGGACGTCTTTCGGCTGAAATGATGATGATGATGTGATAATGAATTATAAAAAAAACATCGGATGCTATGCATTTTCATTTTAATATCATATACACTGGAAGAAAGGAGATAACATCGTTCTTGCTAAACACCATAGGTCTATTACTTATATATCTGTTTTAGTGTTTTGTATCTATATACATCTATAATTTTGCATCAATAACAACCCCATTTTTATGTCCACGCAATCACTGTCCATTCCCAGGTTGCCTGGAAGAGATCGCAAAAAGCTATGAGGCCGCTCATTGAAGGTTTTGTATTTCATGGTGTACAATAAAGTCATCATCTGCGTAGCCTTTTCCCAACTGTGTTGGGGTCGGCTTCCAGTCTAACCGGATCCAGCTGAATACCAGTATTTTACATGGAGCGAATGCCTATCTGACCTCCACAACCAAGTTACTGGGTAATACGATAGCCCTTGGTAAGACTGGTTGTCAGACTTTCGGGCTTCTGACTACCCGTAACGACTCTCAAAGATTCACGAATGACAGCCGGGACCAACAGCTTAACGTGCTTTCCGAGGCACGGTTTACAATAAAGTATATATAAATAAAAATAGGTACCGTCACAAATAAAAAACTCACTGTGATGAATGCGTCACAGTGGGTTTTTGATTTTTTTGGAAATGGTACTTAAGTAACGTCATTTGTACTTAAGTACCTTTCTCTTTTTGTTTTGGGGAAACCTTCAAAAGACGCCCGGCCTTTGGGTATAAACCCCGGTGGCCACCATCTGCACATGGAACGGGCACCGTTACCTCTCATAAGACATGTACATGTCTGAGGAGAGACGGGGTAAAGGGGTCTCCCCTAAACCAAACGGCGCAAATGTGCAAGGCAGCACATGACCACTATGAACCGTCTTCCTTGAGGCCACTCAGTGAGCCGACAGATCAAACTCAAACTCAAATTCAAAGTATTTATTTCAATTAAACGATTTACAGGCACTTTTGAATCAGTCAGAAAATATGAAGCTAGTTGCCACTCTAATGATGCTTAAGAGGAGACGGGGTATAAAAATTTGAAGAAACTATTGCCGTCGCCTTACCTCAAGTCTGCCCCCGTAGTGTGTGATAGGGACGGCTGCAGCTCAGACCGAAATCATCACAAAAATAATGACGAGATCGACGTTTCGTATTCCCCTTTTTTCTCCTCGAAAACTGAGCCGACTCAATTATTTTTTACATTAACATTTTAAGGAAGAGTATGTTTAGGTTCCTAACATTTTTTTTACGTTAAAACTTTTCTAATTTGTCTGGTAGTCCACTAATCACGGCGGTAAAAATAGGGCATCTTTTTGTAATTTTTAGAGGGTACGTATTTTCTTTACTAATTAGTTGCTGAAGAAAAGAAAATATCAGGGACGTGTTTACAGCAGACCTTGATTTTATTTAAAAAAAATATTGCTCTAGAGACAATATTCAGGAACAAAAAAGGGAATACAATTGTATGGAAAATCGCACGTCCTGTTCCCTCTTTAGTACCTACCTACGTCCATTACGCTTGGCTCTAGACACTCAACCCTTCTACCAACACAATTTTGCAATGGCATAAGCTATTGGAAGCAGCGGTGGCTCAGTGGTAACGGCCGCGGCTTGCGAGTTATAGGTCGTACGTTCGAACCCGAGCAGGCACTTTACTTTGTCTAAACTATTTCATCACCACTGCTCTCAGACGGTGAAAATATCGTGAGAAAACCTGCATGTCTTAAAACCGAAAATTCGCAAACATATGACATCCACCAATCCGCGCTGCGCTCGCGTGGTGGATTACGGGACACACCCTCTTACAGAGAGAATTCCTGTGTCCCAGCAGTGGGAAAATTATGGGCTGATTATGGTTATGACCTATTCCTGTATAATTCGTGCCAATATGAGACAGTACGGATACACCTAGAAAATTTAATATACTACGCTTTTAACAGGACGTATTCAAAGTAACCTGTATGTTATTTTAGTCGATAGATACTCCTAAGTGCTTGGCCAGACTGGAAGCGCGGGCGCGTGGCGGGCGCGGCGCCGCTTACTCAAATTTAAAAACGTCATTGACTGTCCATAGTGGGCACGCGGGCGGCTCGCGCGGGCACCGGGGTTCTCAAACTAGTTTAAGCTTTTTTCCAGTAAAAATAAGTCTTCTTCATCCACATTATATTTTGACAAATACTGGACACGGCAACACGCAGAACGCAGCCGCGCTCGACTGCGGACAGGCAGATCGCATGCCTTCCCGCACCGGTGCCGCTCCCCGCCCCGCGCTGCCAGTCTGGCCAAGCACTGAGGGTAATGGAGTGAAATGGGTTGGGTTGCAGATACAACAACCTACGTTCGCGAATAAATTTAAGGTAAACAATCGATGAATTTTTTTCGAGTAATATTCAGGAACTTTATGTTTTAGTGTGACGCTGATATTTTGACAATAACGTGTAAATAAGTTTTCATTTACGTAATACCAAAAGTAAAAATGCGCGGTCAAACATATATTCGCACGATCTGTTATGATTACGGCATTTTTTTATGTTTATTATTGCTGCTGGCCGCAACTTCGGCCGCCTGAAATTTCTTGTTTCCCTGACTCAGCCCATCGCAACACAAAAAAAAAACAGCTGTTGACGAGTTATGCGAACATAAATGCAGGGAACAGCTGATTTTGTTTTCGCGATTTCAGGTTTGGTCCCATAGTAAAAGTTGTTCATAATGATGAGTACAATCTCCTATTTCAATTTATCGCATGTTTTCAATTTCACCCTGTATAGAAAACATTTTCCCGGTTTAAAAACGTAAATAAATAGTATCAAGAACTTTAAACAGTTCATGAAGAAAGCCTTTTAGTTCCCCCAAGAATACTACATCACTTAGTAATCCCGGACCTCGTAAAACGCGTCTAAGTAAGTAATGCATGTTACTTCAAATTCCACTAGTGACCAGTTCTAAAGCTCAAAGTTTGAGTTAGTAGATCTACTCAATTCCAATTCAAATGGATCCACGGTTGAGCTTAGTTTTGGGCTGAAACAATGGACTCATTGAACATAGTTCGCAGAAAGCGATAAGGTCGCCCATTGTATATTTTGTAGTGTTTGATGTATCTTTTTCATGTTATGTATTTTTGTGGTGTAAAATAAAGTATATATAAATAAATAAATGTATGTGGGTGGTGGTAGTATGTTACTTTATTGTTGGAAAACTTGAAAGTTAAAGCCAGGGTCGGCTATAATATTGCTGTTGGAACTATGGCAACTTTCCTACGCACTGTAGAGCATAAATCAACATTACTATCTATACTTCTATACTATACAAGGTGTAACGTTAAATGCGCAAAACCTTTTAAGGGGTCATTGTACAGACGCCAGCAGTTCAACCTACTACAATCTGTCAAATTTCTTTAATATATATTTATAAATACATTATCTCTAAACCATAATGTTCAAAGTTGATTGGGAAAATTTGACAGTTTTGTGTAGCTTGATTTGCTGGCGTCTGTACCTACTAATTATTATGAACAACTTTTACTATGGGACCCAAGCTGAAATCGCGAAAAAAAATCTGTTGTTCCCTACATTTATGCTCGCATAACTCGTCAAAATGTACTAAAGACCTGATTTTTTTTATCCTCTAAGTGGTTTTGCGCATTTAACGTCACACCTTGTAGAGCGGTGGTTACCCAGTGGCAACAGCCTCAACTTAGGAGTTGTAGGTACCGTTTCGAACCCACACAGGCGCTATACTTTGTGTAAATTATTTCATCACCACTGCTCTCATAACGGTGGCACTGGACCCGCGCGGTGGATTACGGTCCACTTCCTCTCGAAGAGAAAAGACCTGTGTTCCAGCAGTGAGAACATTGTAGGTTGAAGCTACTCTGCTATATTTAAGGGGATTACCTCGCTCAAATCCTGAAAATATCGTGTGTTTAAAGAAGTTTGTAGATGAATCCTTTTGTGCGTTTTCAATATAAAAAATATATGTTAAACTAAAGGTCATCACAAATACATTTTATTGTTTAAAATTTTAATAAACTTACTCAAATTTTATCAAAAAATCGTAACAAATAGGTCCTTTTTCAACGTAGGGGAAGGTGGGGTAAGACGGGGACTTTAAGGTATTCTGTAAATAAAACCCTCCGTGTTTATTGCACAATGTAGGAACTTTTATTAACAAAATAATTAGTCTATCTTCCTTTAATTCTAATCAGTCAAAACAAAAAAAATCAAAGTCTTCTCATAGAAAAATCAACTTGAAAAAAAAAACCAAAATTTTCCCATCTTGCCCCACCCATAGGGCAAGACGGGGTACCCCGTTGGGTAAGATGGGGTATAGAAAATATTAATCGCCGTTATCTTCACAATACGGGCCGATGTGCTTAGCTTCGTCATCGTTATCGTCCACTCCTGCACAGCCACAATGCGCCCACTTACCGCAAGCCTGGCAAGTGATCCATCCTTCAGTAGACTCTGAATACAAGTCATGGCAGTACAGACATTCTGTATCTTCGTCATCTGATGACTGAGCTTCTTCGTCAGCTTTCTTGCTTCTTTTAGATCTTATAGTTTTTTTCAGGTTCCTTTTGTTTGTTACCTTTGATTTCGGTTTCTTACTGTTGTCTCTCACTTCTAACTCTTTTTTATAAGGAGAAGCAGTAATAATAGCTGTTTTTCCTCTTCTTCGTACTTGTCTTGTCCTTTTTTCGGCCATCCGTGGATACGGCATTGACTGTTTCGGGCTAACCAGACAAAATGCTGCATTATCCAAAGAATCATTTACTGTTAAACCAACCCCGTCTTGCTGGCAATTAGGTACCCCATCTTTCCCAAACTGGACTCTCAAGTTGAATAAAATTTTTTGAGGTTATAAATCAAAGCAAGTCGGAACGAGTTAATGAATTTAGAATGGCAAAATAAACAAAGATCGATAAAAAAAATATGTCACACAGCTTGTATACCATACATTATGAACAGTCACGCACTTAATTTACTTCAAAAATTTGATAAAACCACTAAAAATACCAAGAAAGTACTTACCAACTCTCAACGCGCCCACTTGCGACAAACTTTTCGTGACACTGACACTTTCTGATAAACACTAACAGATGGCGTTAAAAAAACTTTTCTGGCGACACTGTATCATCTGTTTTGGTATGGTCCCCATCTTACCTCGCTACCCCGTCTTACCCCACCTTCCCCTAAATTGAAAATTTTCTCTATAACGGCTCAATAACTCGTCATGAATTTTATACCAAAAAATACGTAATGACGTATTTAACAATGTGTATTGATTTTTTTCTCTTATTTCTTTTAATAATAAATATTTTTAATAAAAATCCGAAATTTCGCGAAAAGCACTATGTCACTCCCGCACTCGTCCCTCTCTCTCTCGTAGTTTCGTCGTAAGTTAGTACGAGGCAGCATGCTCAAGGTCATTGGGCAATGTAATGCCCTTAAGTAACAATCATGACAATGAAAGAGACAAAGTACCTCCAAAAGACACTACAGCTTCATAATTGTCAGAATTTCCACAACAATTACGAAAGACGCGGTACGCCAAAATCTCAAAGTGGCGTACAAGGAAATACTATGTATGTAAATGTATGAAGTTCCAAGCTAGGAACAAGAATTTGATTTAATGGCAGGAAATTTAGTTCTGCTGTCAGAGCTTTAAGAATTATGTACACCATTTAATTTTTTTAATGAATATTAAACGTTACGAGCGCCATGTGAGTTCTAGATAGTAAAAATGTTTTTGTAATTTTTTGTATGGAGAATATTTTTGGATATGTGGAATAGGATTTTTGATAGACGAAGAAGATTTTGTTGTGTTTATCTATCTGTTAAATAAGCGTGGCTTATAAGGATAATGGATAAAAATGTAAGAAATTTGGTAGGTACTACTTTCGCCCGTTGTTCTTTGAGAATTATCCTTGAAAGTCATCATCATCAACTGCCTCGCCTTTTCCCAATTATGTTGGGGTCGGCTTCCAGTCTAACTGGATGCAGCTGAATATCAGTAGTATTTTACATGGAGCGACTGCCTATCTGACCTCCACAACTCAGTTACTGTGTAATACGATACCCCTTGGTAAGACTGGATGTCAGACTTTCGGGCTTCTGACGACCCGCAACGACTGTCAAAAATCCACGAATGACAGCCGAAACCAACAGCTTAACGTGCTTTCCGAGGCATGGAGGGGTCTTGGTATCTGAAGATGGTCACCCATCGACGGACCAACCGCGGCAAGCGTAGCTTAACCTGATAGATCGACTTGTGCGTCTATTATTATTTAGCCACGGGCCCCTTGAAAGTATTTTATGTTTTTTGCGCATATTATTTAGAAATCCTAAGTTAACCTACAATGCCTTTCTGCCGATCCTTCTGTCTTTTTTCGTAAAGTCTATCTAATGAAACAGATTAATGATTTCCCGTCCAGCTAATTACATAGTATTCATTATTTTCAGAATTTGGAATTGTAATTATTTTATTATGTAGTTAAGGCGAAAGCGCCAGGGTAGACCGCGAAATTCAATTTTTTTGAGGTTTTTTGGAATGTGCTGGTCAGTATTAAGTTATAAGTTGATTAATATATGAATCGCGGCCGTAAGAAATATGTGTTTACAGAATTATAATCATTAAAGTCATCAACACAACTCTCTAAGACCACGTAAGTCCAAAGAATAACTGTTTAACGAAATTATCATTCTTTGGACTTACGTGGTCTTAGAGAGTTGTGTTGATGACTTTAATGATTATAATTCTGTAAACACATATTTCTTACGGCCGCGATTCATATATTAATCAACGTACAACTTAATACTGACCAGAAAATTGCAAAAAACGTAAGAAAAATTGAATTTTGCGGGCTACCTTAGCGCTTCCCCCTTAAGGAAGAAAGAAAAATATTTTATTCAGGGCACGCACAGGAAATACAAACTGTAAAAAAGGAGCATTTAAAGCTAAAAAAAAACAATTAAAAACAACAACAAAAAATAAACAAGAAAGACCTGAGCGAGGCCAAAAATGCTACTCTTACAGCATAATGCTGCGATATTTAAAAAATAATAAAATTTTTGGGGTAGGCCTATGTCCAGCAGTGGACATCTTTCGGCTGAAATGGTGATGATGATGATTTAAAAAATAAATACCACAGGACTGGTATTCTTACAGGAATTCTGCTGTTGATATAGTAACACCGCACGGCTATATTTTATTTTTAAATATACTTAATGGCACTCAATACAACGTGTTTTTTTTGATATCCCATAACTCTAGGGGGTCATTGTACTCATCCTTATGAACAGCTTTTACTACGGGACCAAACCCGAAATCACGAAAGAAAAATCTGGTGTTCCCTACATTTTGACGAGTTATACGAAGATAAATGTAGGGAACAGATAATTTTTTTTTCGTGATTCCAGGTTTGGTCCCATAGTAAAAGTTGTTCATAATGATGAGTACAATGACCCCCTAGAGTTATGGGATATCAAAAAAAACACGTTGTATAGTGTCACCCTATTTATATTTTCTTTATAAATAAAGATGTAATTCTGTTGAGAATTTTAATATCTTTAACCGTATGACATTATGGTATGACATTAAGGTATTGACACTTTGAGAAGTCGATGAATAATGTTATTTTAACAGACTACAATTTGTTTTGTTCGAAACTTATTTCCTCAAAAACAAAAGACAACCACTAATACCGCTCCGTTTTTCCTCTTTCGCACAGCTTAACTCTCTAAGTCCAGTCCACGGCACCATAAGGTAGAAATATTGGACATAAAGAAATTCACCCGCGAAATGGAAGCCGTATTTCTCAAAGGATCGGGATAAAATTTGGTTTATAGCTTTGGTCCAAATCTTGGTTAAGCCGCCGGTGGGCCGAGGTGGACTTACCGACATATAAAATAGAGTTGCTTTAAAATTCACGAAAAATCGCCCAAACGTTGACGGCCCAAGTGATTCGGGATTTAAAAGTAATCTGGTATAAGTGGAAAAGATTGTGTCTGCAAATGCGTAGAATTAAAGAGGAATAATAATTATCAAGTGAATAGCAGCATTAGCTTGTCTATCTGTTAATTCTCGATAAAAATGGCCGTGACGTAGAAGAATGAAATTAAAAAATGATCTAATAGAATAAAACTAAAAAGTTTAATTAAACTTTACAAAGCCATTAAAGACACAATGTCAATTCAAAAAAAACAAATAATTACTTTACACAATATAGCATTAGAGGCATTTGTCATTCAATAAGACTAATAATAAAAAATAATATAATAGTCTAATAATTATTATAATCTCCTTCAGCATTATCATTCTCCCCAAAGCGAAAATCTTTGCTTCCCTTCTGAATTCATTATCGTAATAAACTATATACTTAATTTAATAAATTGGGGACAATCTCGGCCACTCAATTCAAGCTGTCAACTTGTCCTGAGTGATTGAGAGGACAAATAAATGAAAAACACTCATACATTGGACAAAAGGGTCGGGACTGTTCTCATCCCCACTTAAGGATATCAAGGCAAGAGTGGGTAGGCAGTTTTGATGTAGATAGAATATTTTTTAACGTTGGTCTTATATTTTTTAAGCATTAAAGTGACTTACTTGAAGCCTTACTTGTGGCTAATTAAACGTTTAAGTTAGCGAGATGAAAATATACATTTTTTAAATTGGCATTCCTTTGGCATTGAATCGGAGAAACTTCTGGGCCTTAGAAAGAATGTTAAGCCCTGATTAAAAATACCTATGTCAGTCGATAAAGGTAGGCAGGAAACTCAAACAACTTGTCTTATCTTAGAATATTTTGGTTTGGCCTGTCTTGATCTATAAAATGTTGACCATCATTAACCTGCCAAAAAAAGTTAATATGCCGCCGTATTTAGTTAGACTGAAAGCATATGTAAACATTGTTAGGTAAAAAGGGCTAACCGGTTAACAATCCACTAGACACTACAATAAAAATAAATTACACAATGAGGTACTAAGGGTGAAAATAAAGAATTGTTTATTTCTGTAAATTAAAATAGCAGACAGGCAAGTAGATAAGCAAATAACAACTAATACCTAATTAATTAATAAAAATAACAAAATGATATCTTAACTTATCTAAAACTTTACACAAACTAAAATACAGCGTCAAAAAATTAATCCGCATCGCTGTCGACTGGTAATGTACCCAAGAGACTGGCGGCATTACTAAGGCACTTAATAAATTTAATGAATTTCAATGAGCTTATCTGACATACTCGTAGCAACGACCTCTAAGTCTTCATAAACACAAATAGATTTTCAATACCCTCCGAAACTTTGCAGATCCAATAAATTATCAGACATCTATCGTTAAAAACATACAGATCCAGATATAGCAATGTCCTAGCAAGTCGTAAAAATATAAATGAGTTTCTATCCTCCGGGAATTATCGCGTTAAAGCCTGAGAACAGAAAATTTCTATTTTTTTTTCTCGATTGAAAGCCATTTCCAATCATAAGTCGGGACTAGCTGTGGTAACGTTTATCTGCTCTTCAGGGTCGCCTGCTTCGCAAAAAGGACTGGATAAATCTTTCTTTTTTAATGTGTTGATGCTCTGTAATAGGATTTAGGTATTTTATTTAGTTAGATTAGTTCTTTGGCAGGCGTATACTTCGGGGAATGATATAAATTTTCAGGGAAATTAAGATGAATTTGGCGCAATGCGGCGTTGGTAGAATTCTAGTATCGAGGACTATGAAGTGTGCAAGAATACCATAGACCACGGAATGACTGCGCCGGCAGCGTCTAAATACGGCAGGAGATATTAATAAAATTCGTGGCGCCGAAAGTGCGTTGAGCGCACAGCTTCAGTCATATACTGCCTTCAAAGCCATCAGTTTCCATCATCATCATCATCAGCCTACAGAAGTCCACTGCTGGGCACAAGCCTCTCCAATGGCATGCCATTTAGCTCGATACAAAACACAAAGTGCCTGTGAGTTCAAACATACGAATTACAACTCGTAATTCGCGGCTGTTACCACGGAGCCACCATAGCTCTCAGGACGATCAAGATGAAAAGACGCAGATAATTATTCGACTATAGGGACACAGAATTCTAGTACTAGTTAGAAAAATATATTTATTAACGGTTTCCTATTAAATTCAAGAGGTAAACTCAGAAGCACATAGATCATAAAGGATAATGCACCGTTATTTTTAATTGGCATTTTTCCGCACATTTAAAAACGTTAAGAGCTGAATGAAGGAAATATCTTTTGTTGTGCTCAAAGGAAAAAGAAGCAAGGCAGCTAATGGAAGAACAGTTATTATTAATTCACGATGATTCTTTTGTAAGCAACCAGCTTGAAAAACTGCTTGTCTTGCTCGACGAAACAAAACGTTCTTGCTATTCAAACGTAATGAGAACGGAGTAGCTTTTGTTTTCTTTTTAACTTTAAGCGAAGCGAAACTATCGATATAGAAAATATGCTCTTAGTATCCCGTAGTGCCCAGAACGTAGATCCACGAGAGATATGACAATGGTTTTATTGTAATTAGGGCATTCAACCGGCTCAAATAATACAACAAGGTTGATCAATGCTGTAATATTTGCAATATTGATGTCGGAAAATATCGTACGGAAACGTAATACCGGAATTAAAAGTAGTGTGCCGAATTTCATCCAAATCCATTCAGCCGTTTTTGCGCCAATCAGGAATATGCATCTAGATAAAAATTCTGTAAACGGTATTTTGAGCTTGTTCATTACATCCGATTTTTGTTTTATCGTGTTCAGATATTAATACTCATCACGTCTGTGAAGTTTACACAGAAAAAAACAAATTTTACAACTAATATTTCAAGTAAATATTCTCTTGACCCCAAAAAATACTTTTTTGTGGCATTGTCATCGTTTTTAAATATTGATACTTATCACGTCTGTGAAGTTTCGCCAGCTAATTTAATTTTACCCTGTAGTTACATTGAAATGAAACGCATTAATTATTCTTTTGTTTCTTGGTTTATTTGAGACCAAACAAACTCCATTATTATTTAAGTTAGGTTTTACTTTCATTGCACTTATATTGCTTGATGAATGAAAATAAATGCAAAATTATTTATAAGTGGTGGTGCTGAAATAATGAGTTGAATATCTTAGCTGAAACTGAAATCTGCTTGAGAAATGAGAAATAAATGAATGTTTGCATTTTTGCCAGTATTAAAAACGATTGAATTGATACATAGTTTTCTTTTAGTAAGAAAAAAAGTATTTTCACACTGTAAGTAGGTACCTACTATTTATCCAGCGTTTACATCCCCTTTTGATTGATTGATTGATTAAAGGACTCCCTTTTCCGCACTTAGACTCCCATTCGGTCCGTTGTGCGTGGGGATTCTGGCTAACAGAGCCAGCCTAGCTCCGCCCAAAAGCACAGAAGCTTCCTGAGAGCTTCACAGGCTTCGCGGAGCGACCTCATTGTTCCGAGGATTTCTGCACGTTGAGAAGCCACGGCTTCGCATTCCAGGATGACGTGAGTGGCTGATATCTCGGCATCAAGGCAGCCCCTGCAAAGGGGGCGAACACCCCCTTAATCAGCACCTTGATTGCGTAAAACACTATTAATCTTAATCATTTTGAAGGATATTGCTAATTCATCGCTTCATTTTGTCGAAAAATGTGTCTGTTCAACAACATAAAAACCGCAATGAATGTTGTTGAAAGTTCAAAATGAAACCCATGGTTACTGTTAGTGTGTTACGCAATAAAATAATCCCGCAAGTTGTAAAAATAATTATTTTCAAAAAATCTTGCACAAGACTTTTTTAAAACATGTAGTTTATTAAACATGTCTCACATGTGTAAGAAAGAAAGAAAATACGTTTATTTGCGGCAAACATGACGCATAAAAATAAAAACACAAACAACAGAAAAGCAAAAATAACAATTTCGGAGAAAGTAAGCGTCACATCTAAGCAAAACGGCCAACGCTCAGCATAATGCTAAGACTTTATACGAGACAGAGCCCCGGCGCTGACGTGTACAGACGTCATTTCAGATATATTATTATCTTGATTATTAGTTAATTTACCTTTTAGAGCGCTGGTAGCCCAACAGTGGTAACGGCCGCGACTAACGAGTTGGAAGTCGTAGGTTCGAATCCAGACAGGCGCTTTGCTTTGTGTAATCACATCACCACTACTCCTAAAGGGGTGAAGGTTATCATCGTGTGGAAACCGACATGTTCTAGAACCAAAAATTCGAAGACATGTGACATCTAGCAACCCGCGCGGTGGATTATGACCTATACTCTCATTCACTGAGAATAGGCTGTGTCCCAGCAGTGGGTACCTTATATACTAATATTATGCATACCTTTTTGACAAGTTTTGCATACAACTGGCCTTTAACCGTGTTTTTGGTTTCAGAAAAAGAGTAGACATACTCGTAACATGTAGATTACATGTTTAAATTACCTTGGTGTTAACGCGGGGACACTTAGCGGCGGTTAAGCTACTTTTTTTGACTAGATAAGAAAAAAATAAAAACACCACCACCCACGCAGCACCACCTCCACCTAACCAGCACCACCTAACCAACACCACCTAACCAACACCACCTAACTACCGCCACCACCACCTAACCACCATCACCTAACCACCACCACCCAACCACCACCACCTAACCACCACCACCTAACCACCACCACCTAACGAACACTACCTAACCACCACCACCACCTAACTACCGCTGCCTAACCACCACCACCATCACCTTAACCACCTTTAATTCAGTGTTTTCTACAAACAATCAACCTACACACGAATTGCTGAAGCTATAAAGGAGCTCCTAAGATCGTTTCTTGAGTTATGACCGCCACAAGATCAACTCAAAATTAACGAGGGCCATAAAAAACAAAAACGAGTATTAAAAAAATTCTATCAAAACAATCATTGACCTTTTCGTAAAGCTGATATATAAAATGTAACAAAATATGTACTTACCATAAACTTAACTTTAGTCTTGTTTTTATCTTGACGTTTTTACGGCACCCAGAAATGGGATTACAAAGAATATTATAATAAACTTATTTATATATGTAAAGGTGTTGGATCAAGGTTTTTCTTACTTAATTTTCAGGTAGGATTAAGTGAGATGCCTGGAGTTATGGTCTCAGTATGTTTTTAATTTATTTTTAAAGGTATCTTAAAGCCTATTCCCGTCATTAAAAACTTCAATCTAGTCGCAATCTTATCTCAGCGTTAATCAATTTAAAAAATATAGGTAATTACAGGTATTTTTTACTGATGGACTGGACACGGATACCGTGATCCGTGTCAATCTGTATAAATTACCTCATGGTGTCAAAATTGGGACAGAAATGAGCAAATTATCCTAGGCTGATGTGGAAAAATATTTTTCTCTTTGGTGCAGAAGACGATACTTATTCTTGTACTTTTGTTTGGTACTGGGCGCATATTGATCCTTCATACCAACGAAAAAGAGTTATTATGACATGTTTTTTCAGAACTTTTTATGCCAAAAAAAAAACAAAGCAATAATAATCTTCTTCGCTCTAAAATACCAATAACGTATATTTATTAGGGTTAAACGAAACAAGGCTTAAAAAATAACAATTTCAGAATAAAAATAATAAACATCATTCTTATAAGCAATATATTCTACTCAAAATAACCTCATAATATAGCATTTTTTTATATTATTGATCTTATTTTTTGTTCTGTATCACAATGAGATTTCTGTCAAAAAGATAAAATCTATTCTATCTTCTTTGTGATTCGCTGGATTATTATTGTATTGAAGATTTCAAAGCTAGACATTGGTCGAAATTGATTTTGGAAGAGCCTGTTGGTGGGTCTAAAAAAATAGGAACTATTTTTTTTTAAAGAAGTATTAATTATTTACGGTACGACAAGCGCGTAATATAGTGTAGTTTTAGTTAAATTAGGATATTATGTAGGTGACTTGTAATTCGATGTATTCCTTCCAGGGTGTGATAGTGTGACCCATTTGCAACACTTAAGAACCCCATAAAATCTATACGGAAATGCATGGAATAATGCACAGTTCATTTTTATTCTAAATAATTTTAACCGTGAATAGGGAGCGCAAAGTTGAACAGGGCGTCCGACACTAAGGAAGGCAGTTATTTTTTTTGAAGTGAAAACTTCATTAGCGGCGCTGTGTACTTTTTTTGGAATGGGTAAAAACTTCTAAACTCGCGTCAGGTCACGTGACCCTGATCGAAAATTCGTAAGACGTAAAACGTAAGACGTAAAACGTAAGACGCGCGTTGTTGAGGACAGCGCCATCTATGCACATCGGGAAGAACTACGAGGGCCTCGCGTACTAACTACGTAGTTCATCAAACAACGACGAGATGGCGCTGAACCACTGATATATAACTGACGACGAGCTCCATGCGAGCGGCTTGCTTCTCTTACCACTGCCGCGACCAACACCACGAACTGAAGTCTATCCTGTGTGCTTATTTGTAAATCTGAATAAATTCCTTTCACGAGAAGAATAAACCAGTCACTTTGGTCATCATACCTGATTTGCAAAAAACCCTATAAAATAAGGAACACACCTTAACACGCGTGTTTTGTTTATAAGACGATTCACAAAATACACTCGTAATTGTTCAAGTTTTCACTTCTGTCGGCACTACCGGAGTGCCAGTGTTTTTTTTTAATTAGTTATTCTTTTATTTTTGTAAATATATATTGGTTGATAGGTAGGGTTGGTTTGGTAGGTTGGTTGTTTGTTGGTTGATTTATCAAAAGATTACTGCATGCAAAATTTACTGCTTTTGAAAAAGCATGTAATAGTTAGCGTAATTGTCAAAATTATCACAAATTAAACGAACATTCTACATAACTTATCTTTAACGCCAATGTCAGGCAAACTGATAACCGTCCCGGGAGCTACTTGTCAGAACGTTCGTCTCTCACTAAGAAGACAAATTAGCCCCAGGCGTCCGGAAGCCGTCCTAAAGAGGTCACCTAATTATTTTGATAGAGCTTCTAACGTCCCGTCCGTCGTCGTAAGTACTGACAGACGATCGTAATAACAGATAATCCTAGTATTATTTTTTATGCTTGTTTTTACAGATCGATCGATCAGTTTAAGCTACGCTTGCCGCGGTTGGTCTGTGGATGGGTGACTGTCTTAACATACTAAGACCCCTCCGTGCCTCAGAAAGCACGTTAAGCCGTTGGTCCCGGCTGACATTCGTGAATCTTTGACAATCGTTACGGGTAGTCACAAGCCCGAAAGTCTGACAACCAGTCTTACCAAGGAGTATTGTATTATCCAGTAACTGGGTTGTGGAGGTCACATAGGCAGTCGCTCTATATAAAATACTGATATTCAGCTGCATCTGGTTAGACTGGAGGCCGACCCCAACATAGTTGGGAAAAGGCTAGGCAGATGACTAGCTTTCGCCTGCCAACTTCGACGCTGGCGATACCTCGCCTGCGTGGAGGTTGGAAATTATCCCACAGGAAAGTAGTACCAAGCTAAAAAGTATCCTATCTCCTAACTGAGATCTTTATCTATTCCTGTACCAAATTGCATCAAAATCCCTTCAACCGTGTAGGCGTGAAAAAGTAACAGACAGACAGTTTCTTTCCCACTTAAAATATTAATTCTGTATGGTAGATTATTCCTGTCGGCACTTGTGCCATAATATCAGCCAGTTTTTGCCGAAAATTATTTGCTCGAACCCAGGCAGGCTCGTCACTTTGTGTAGATATTTCAATTCATCACATGGCTCTTAAAACAGTGAGGGAAAATATCGTGAGGAAACCAGTATGTCCTAGAACCAAAAAATTCGAAGACATGTGACATCCATCAATCCGCACTGGGTCCGCGTCGTGGATTATTGCCTACGGGCACAGAGAGGAAGCCTTTATCCTAGCAGTGAGAACGTCATAGACTGATTATGCTATTACCCCAAATTGGCGTAACCGTATCTTCATAAATTACTCAATTTGTCGAGCAAAGTATTTGTAGTAAGGCTTGGCCCCGAATTGGTTCTCCATTTTTCTAAATGTTTTTGTGAAGTCTCGAAAATACTATCGTCATAGCAACCATAGATATGCTCATGAAATCACAATCATCTACTTTTTAGTACCTACTATGTTTATATTTTTTTTTTATAGATCAAATTCTGTTGTAATCAAAATCAAAAGTCATTTATTCAAATTAGGCTGTGAATCAGCACTTTTCGCACGTCAAATTACAAAGACAGTCCCCTAAAACGCCCACCCTTCACCACTTCCTAGTGCTTTCGCTGCGAAGACGAAATCGCGCAAAAATTCTCCAGCAGCACAGGTGAAAACTATACGTAGGTAATCAAGCAAAAAAATAATAATTACGTAAACAAAAACTTACTCCGTAAATAAAAGCCTCCAGGCATAAAGGGCGTAACAGCTTACATATTCATATATGCGTAATAAGACTAGAACTCTAAAGCAAATCCAACAATAATACACATAATACGTGTATCTATACATTATGCACAAAAACTAATAACATTCAGAAACAAATGAATTGTTAATCAAAACGATAATTTTCCCGAAGTTACTATAGGAAATGGAAAACTAAATTCGACTCCAATTACAAGGATTACAGTCTGCGTGTTTAATAATCGAATGCGTATTATAATTGTGTTGATAACATATTATTTGCCATTTTAGCACTTCAAAGAGAATGCAAATGGCAACGCTTTATTGTATTATCATGGAATACTTAGTGTGGAATGAAACTAGTGGTGATCTTTGTTTGTTTATACTGTTGACGAAATAGTTAAGTTTACAGGCAGAAAATAAAAAAAAGTGTGCGCTCGGGGAATCCTTTGTCAGGGACAAAGTTCCTTACACGATACTGTACAAACTCTTATATAATAAAAAGAGACAGAGAGAGAGAAAGTGTGAATTAAATACTAGGATGTGTCGTGTAGGACGCATACCGAGCAAGAAATCTAACACGTCATTAAAATTACTAAGTTTTTAGTAGCTCTTATGAAGTTGTCTTGGATTTCACCATCTTGGATTTTCACCCTCAAAAACCATGAAAACGAAACCCATGATGAAAAATTTTAAAACGTTTGCAGCCGCCATCTTGGATTTTCATTTGACCCCACTACCGGCTTTAGATCCCTAGAAAACTGTGAAAACGACACCCATGATGAAAAGTACAATCTTTTCACAGCCGCCATCTTGGATTTTCATTTTGACCTTACTATTGGATTTAGAACCCTCGAAAACCATGAAAAATATCTAGAGTGACAAAGTTGCATGGAGGGCGCATAACGCTATTTTGTTACATGACGATATCTACCAGTTTATTCCTACCGCACGCCCGGCTAAAGAACTTCGTTCCAAAAATCCTCCACTACCTGGACAATATTTTACTGTAATAGTCAACTCAGCCTATTGCTGTTCACTGCTGGACATAGGCATCTCCCAGGCTGCGCCACAACACCCTGTCCTCCGCCTTCCACATCCAGTCTGTCCCAGCCACCTTCTTTAGGTCGTCCGTCTGTCTAGCTGGGCGCGTCCCACACTACGCTTGCCGATACACGGTCTCCACTCCAGGAATCGACTACTCCATCAGCCATCGGTAGTAACATGGCCAGCCCACAGCCAATTCAGTTTGCTTACTTCACAAGCTATGTCGGTAACTCCGGTTCTTTTCCGGAAAATTTCATTGTAATAGTGAATAGCATTTTTGACTTAGGTTAACCAAAGATTCAATAAGGTTTCTTTCGTAAGTACACATACTTGACTACTATGACTAGTCGTGCATATTGAGTACGCATAATAATTACAACGACACAAGCATTTTTTTGACGCGTGGCCAAAGCTGGAACTAAGGCGCCATCTTGTTTTTTCAACGCTCCCCTGTCAATGTCATTCAGGCGCAAAAAGATCTCAGTAGAACTTTATGTATTCTCCCTTCAAGATGGCAGTCTTTGTAACCATTTTGTATTAGCCACGCACGACAAAGCAAAACATGCCACAAGTACGTTTTGAACTCAGATGTCGGAATTATACGCGCGTGTACGCACGACTAAATTTGTACAGAATGCGAGCTCCCATACTTGTAGATTCTGAGATCGTTCGTGCGTAGTAGGTAATCCCATGACTCAAATTCCAACGCGAAAGCATCCAAAGTGTAGCTGGCCATAATACTGGCGACATCATTATGTTGATGGAGCACATCACCAAAACAAATTGAAAGTAAAGTTAGCCTGAATACGAATTTTGTTAACTGTGCATTCTAACAGTAATACCGTGGCAACACCGCACCGCACAGGCAACTGAAGGAACACGGGTGGGTTTTAGTCAGTAAAATTCTGACACGCACTCCCGCTCCGCCCAGAGCGGGAGAAGTTATTTGATAATATCCCACCCAAACAAAAGGCCACATGAGCGATGAATATTCATGTCGTCCAAAATGAGCCAAGGAATCAATTGATGGAAAACAATCGACAAACGGTATGCATTTAACAATAGTAGTTGATGTGGTCAGTGAGTCAGTCAATTCTACAATCGGGCTTCGACACAATTCGCATAAACCTGCTGACGATAGGCACCGCTTGCAAACGATTAGTGTGTCAAAGGCTTAGATGTTTAGTAGGCATTTTATGTGATTTATGAGAAGCGGTGAACCAGTGGTACCCTTACCGTGTCGTACGTCGTGGGGTCGAACCGAGGCAGGCACTTTACTTGTATAATTTATTTCATCACCACTGCTTTAAAAACGGCGAAAGAAAACATCGTGAGGAACCCGGCATGGCACAAAAACATTCAAAGAAATGGTAACTCACTAACCCTCATTGAGCCCGCGTGGTGGATTATGGCCCACTCCCTTTTACAGAGAGAAAGCCTGTTTCCCAGCATTGAGAATGTGGTATTCTAATTAAGCTTACGCGCTTGCGCTATATCGAAACTTCGCCTACGTCATAGAATTATCCCAAATATTAGAAAAAGCTAGAATACCTTTAATATAAAAACTACAAAATAATTTAATTGTTGTCCACCACAATTACATTATTGTGTACCTTTTTTAATCAGATCATGATACGAATATAAAAATCTGCTGAATATTGATTACTTGGCCTATAATGATGCTTGGACACAGGCCTCCGTTTTTCGAGAGGGAGGGGCTGTAATCTACCACGCGGGCCCAGTGCGGGTTGGTAGATGTCACAAATGTTTTCAATTTTGGTTCTAAGACATGCCCGTTTCTTCACCATGTTTTCCTTCAACGTTTTGAGAGCAGTTGTGATAAGATTATTTACATAAAGTAAAGCACCTTCCTGGATCATACCCACGACTAACAACTAGTAAGTCGGGCCAACACTGCTCTCTGAAATGATTTGTTTTGCGGGGATTAACAGGAAATTAATTTGGATTATACCTTTGATAAAGGCTTAATACTCGCCTGTTGGATTACAATGGAATGAGGATTGTTCAAAATTTCTAATCATTAGATTTTATTTTATTTTTTGTAAATTTAGATCATTTTGAAAAACTAATTTGAATATTTTGATCATTGGCTCAATAGTTATTTAAAAAAATATTTTAAGATTTTAAGGTAGGTGACGTCATCAGTGGCATAAAAGATTAAGTGCCGTCGCTTTACTAGTACATAATTAAAAATTTAAATCTATCAACACAACGTCATCAATCTCACATCTGTCAGTGTCAATAGGCCGAACAGACGTCTTAAATAACCGAACCCTATCTTAGCGTATTTATTTACAAAAGGTTTTTTTATGAGTAAGTGTCCTCCAAGGAATATGCTACTCTCCGTCGTCACTAAAACAATGGACGCGGCGACTTAGAAATAGAATAATAACACACGCGGCGACGTTATTACTATTATTGCCGCAAGTTGGAATAAAGCACTTACTGTATTCCATAACTCTTCCAATATATTAAATATTGTCGAATGTTGAAATAATGTTTGTAATGTAATGAGATATATAAACAAGAATGTTTATATTTTTGGCATTTATATTTATAATAATTTGACATAAAATTTGTCAGATTGTAGACAATACTTGCCTCTTACTTTTTTTTTCTGAGGTAAGGATACAAAACTGTATAGCCAAAGCCGACGTAATTTGAAGGGCAAAGAAGGTCAATCGTATTTTATCAAAAATATCAATAAAATATGAATATTTTTCATAATTAATTAGTCCGTAAAGATCAGTAACGCTATTCCTGTAAATTGTTTAACAATTAGAACATTTAAAAAAATATGAACAATGCCCATTACAAAAGAATTGCCCGGAGATTTTTTTTCCATTTCTTCTCAGGGGTAGTTAGATACGAAATGTCGACTAAAAGCTTTGTTTTTTTTTTATAACACGTGAAAAAGTGATTCCGATATCCTTTTTCCCGAATAAACAATTTCAATTCGTTTCATTTCACTGTTTGTCGCACTATACCAATTATGTTCTAAAGGAAAACTCCCGAACAAACTTGTACGCAATGCGCAATGATAAATAGATTGTTTGATACATTCCCTGCCTTTTTCACGTCCGACTTCCGAATCAACATGGAAGTTAGCCCATCTTCGCTTTATCAACAAAAATGATTCTCGTAAAACTTTTCGTATGCATATCTAAGTAAATATCTGAGCATTTTTCGAAGAAGAAGTAGCCATTCAAATAAACAGGGTGATGTTTTGATAAATATGATTGTTTATTTTCATGAATCACGAAAGTAGTAAAACGGTTTCAGATGGCATTTTTTCCAAGTTAACTGGATACTGTTACAAAGACAGTTGAATGTTACCATATTTAGACAATACATTAACCTTGATTTTCAAATAGAAACATTTACAAGCTTATTACTTAGCTTCTTAATGTTTCTACTTTGATAAAAAAGGTTTGTCAAACATTGGTGAGACATTTGTCAAACGTTGGATAATCGCTGGTCAAATATTGGTCACACGTTTATCGAACATGTCAAATTGGTTTCATAAATACATAAAAACATAGTTCGTAAAGAAATAAGTAAACAATTCAATGAGACTGGTTACGATTCATGATCTCTTTGTGATAACGCTGAATTTGTTTGTCACTAAAAAGCTTCATTAATAACTCGAACAACTTTAGTTTACGACATTATTTACGATCGCAATGAAACAGTAAGACGTCACGTCAAAACAACATCTAACATTAAAGAATCTAAAATTCTAAGTCACATAAAATCATAAAAAGAAGCTGGACAAAAGTATCTCACAACGTATAGGACAAAGAAACTTCCTTAGGGGAACTGTCAGGAACAAGGGGCGAACGTAGAAACTTTGATAAACTATGACATAGGTAATCAACTGATGGACTTTAATAATCTTTTTGTTTCATAGGGGTGCGATCTACTAATGTGGCAAAATGTCAAAGCATCGAGATTTTTTGTAGAGGTTTATTAAAAAAAATAACATCTTTATATTTTGCGACGTTTATCTATATCAACGCCTTTATGTACTAATAATATATATTCTGGGATAAATTATTCTCTAGATGAAAGTGAAACCCGTATCAAAATCTATTGTGTAGTTTAAAAGAGCTAAGGGAACACACACAGTCACGAAATGTGATTTTATTTTTTCACTAGTGACCCGCCTCTGCCTTTACGGTTTTTACGCCTTCACAAAACATCGAGATTTCTTTATTATGTGTGTGTTTAATATTAATAATATTATCCACATCAAATTCTATTGCGTAGTTTCGAAAAACTAAGGGAACACACGCAGACATGACAATGTTTTAGACTACTTAATATTTATAGATTTAGAAGAATATACACAATAGAAAAAGATTCTTGGCAGTAGCCAAGAATCTTTTTCTATTGTAAATATTCTATACTTGACAGTAGTCAAGTCAATAAATGTTTGTGTCAAAAATAGATATACTCGTATAAAGACGTGTTTTTTAATGAATTATTTATTGATGTATATATCGTTAATAATTTTTTTGTATAAATCCCGAGTTACAAAACTGAATATTTTGAATATGTAGATAAGCCTGAATAAATAGATATGTTTCAAGGATTCTTCTTATCAAAATGATAGTGTAAATTGAAGCAATGTTGGATGTCGGAATTATTTTCCGTTCTTTCATCAATTATTGACAAGTATTAAAATCAAACTTAACCGGTTTAATGCAAAATTACAAAAAAAAAGCCATTGTGTCTTCTTGCTTGGATCCACGTTCATACAAAGGGCTAAAGGGAATGTTCATTCAGAATAAACAATGGCAATGAAAGGAGGTTGCTTTTTTATGACGTGCGAATTCTATTGTTAAACATAATATCCCAACTTGACACGCATTTGGACTTAACAGGCCGTAGGTGCATATCAAGGGATATTTGAAAAGGCGTTTTAAGGGTTTTTTAAAGGAGCGTATCCATACGCATAAGCAGACATGAGCGAAGAGAAACTATGAAAAGAACTGCGTGTTTCCATTTAAGCGGAGACGAATTGATCTGCACAGCTGTAACTCGCTTCTCTACGCTTTGCTTCGCTCTGTGCTACTCCGCATGCCATACTTGAAACGTACTTTTAGTCTCTGCAAAACGAAAATATAATATAGTCATTTATTAGACTGAGAAGCAGCAGCTTTTGAAGGACATAATTTTATAAGATAGTCCGACAAAATGCCCGCGCTTCAACACTTCTTAATGTTTTAGCTGCGAAGATGAACTCACGCAACAAACTCCCCATACTACTTCCAATGAAGCAGAGCGAAGACGAGAACTGATTTTCCAACGTGTTTCGTCATCTCCTACACAATTGACTCTTCGTTCCTGTCCCGTACCTCAACAGAAACACAACCTCATACAGAGCGAAGATCTCAGGAAGTTTTGAATTTCAACAGCATCTAATCTCAAGCTTACTCCTGCCCTAGTTTTAGTTCATCATTTGACTACTCCATTGGCACATCGGAACAAACATTGATGTTTAACTACAAACTGCTGTTCCAAATCGGGCTGTTTGTCCTTTTGCATAGTATTTATGTGTGCTGTATAGTAGCTGATATTAAGCCTAGCGGGGATTGAGCCACATGTCAATGCAAACGTATTGGTTTTCTATATTTACGTTTCAAAAACAAAATTCTCAGTAACATCATGGATTCATACCGCGATAATTTTATAGGCTCCGTAGATGGGTGACCATCCGCTATATATTGAGACCTATCCGTGCCCCGGAAAGCACGTGAAGCCGTTGGTCCTGGCTGTCACTTGTAGGTCTTTGACGGTTGTTGCGGGTAGTTAGATGTCCGAAAGTCTGACTACCAGCTTTACCGAAGGGTATCGTATTACCCAGTAACTGGTTTGTGGAGGTCAGATAAGGCAATTCCACCATGTAAAATACTGGTATTCAGCTGCATCCAGTTATACTACAAGCCGACTCCAATATAGTAGGCCAGGCAGATAGTGAATTGTATAGGCTTACTCCCTTTTGGATGGGACTTGTGAAATTCAATCACAGACAAATACCTTGCAATACACGACATCAAGCTAATATGAAATAAGTCTTTTCTCAAAGTAGCAATCGTTATTCCACGAGCAAATCGCTTTTGAATTTTGCGTAAGTCATCACCATTCTTCTGCCCGTATCATAAAATTTATTCGCGGTCTTTAATTATGTATGTTCTATGTTAGAGGGTTGGTTTCTACACTTAGTCCTTCAGGTAGACCATTGTGCGTGGGCTATGGCGGCCGTCGGTGGTTATTCCAACCAGCCCAACCCCGAAGTTGATTGCATCTTCTAGACTCTTAAGAACATCTGTGTAAGATCTGGGTGCCCTGATAGTATCTGTCTGTGCAATTAAAGAGCACAATGGTTTCCTCAGCCTCCCTGCATAGCCTGTCTGTTATGTCTGTCTGCATCGTCTGTCTGTTATGCGGAACATGTTTTTTTTTTCCATACTTCTCCATAACAATGTAAATATAAGTTGCTCGTGTCTGTACAACTCTGCCTATTCCTCTGAGGTATGTAAGTTAGATATTATGCTTTCCTATTTAATTTCGATTTGATCTTATCAAGTTTGTACCAAACCTTCCTATGTACGAGTATGTTACCTTCATTAGTTATATTGATCTTGTTCACTTTCGAACTACGTGCTATAGCAAGTATTAGAAAGCAATTTAGTAGCCTCGATTAAGAAACTTAGGTGAAGCTTCGTTTAGATGAAACTATGTGATCATAGAAGCACAGAAGCAGTATCATTTCAGCCTAAAGACGTCCACTGCTGGACATAGGCCTCCCCTAAGCACCTCCACTTCGACCGGTTCTGTGCTTCTCGCATCCAGCGGGTTCCTGCGGCTTTCACAAGGTCGTCGGACCACCTTGTGGGAGGCCTTCCAACGCTACGTCTTCCGGTACGCGGTCGCCACTCCAGAACCTTTCGGCCCCATCGGCCATCTGTTCTGCGAGCAATGTGCCCTGCCCACTGCCACTTAAGCCAATAATAGAAGCATAATCAGCTTATAATTTTCCCACTGCTGGGACACAGCCCTCCTCTCGGTGAGAGGGTGTGGGCCACAATCCACCGACTAAGACTAAGGCAAAGCAGTTTTTACACTACCCGGTGCACTCAACCGCCTATGGTCTGTTCCAAAAATATTTGATGTAAACGAGTAGATCAGAAAATAGTGGATGCTAAATTGTAGTGCTATTTACTAATTGAGTGCTTTGATTTTATTATTTCAAAACTTACATCGAAATTTTAATATTGGATCATCTTAAAGATGTTTTTCATATGACAAATGAGGTTAACTTTATATGGGTACATCGATTTGATTTATTTTCGTTGGATCCCACTTTTGAATCCCAGTTTAAATTTTAGTCGATGTTTTTTTCTTTTCCAATTCAATTATGTTATTCAAATAATAATTGTTTGAAAAGGTGGTCAGATTTATAGTTGAAGTTGAATCTTTCTAACTTATTATTATTTTCTCTTAGTGCCATTAGTGACAGATTGCGTAAGAATTTAATCTGAACAGGGTTTGTTTACACTTTCATCAAATAGTTTAGGAACAGACATAATGAAGGTTGGGTTATGTCTCTACCGTGGACATGCCAGTGGTTTTGTACATTGAGTATCGTTCATCTACACATATTTATACACATTATAAATTTCAGTCCCTTTTCGTTGTTGGCTGCGTGACTGCGTTGTTCTTCTAAACTCTGCAACGGATTTTGATACGGGTTTCACCATCATTTCGAGAATTTATACATAACAATAAATCCGTGCCTCGGAAAGCACGTTAAGCCGTTGGTCACAGCTGTCATTCGTGGATCTTTGACAGTTGTTACGCGCAGTCAGAAGCCCGAAAGTCTGACAACCAGTCTTAGCAAGGGTTATCGTATTACCAAGTAACTGGGTTGTGGACGTGAGATAGGCAGTCGCTCCATGTAAAATACTGGTATTCAGCTGCATCCGGTTAGACTGGAAGCCGACCCCAACATAGTTGGGAAAAGGCCAGGCAGATGATGAATAAACTTACGTACAGAAAAAAAAAACTTGATACTTTGCCAAGTCGTAAAAACCGCGTGAAGCAGTGACGGGTTGCTGGTCCATTATAAGTATTAATTAAGTGTATCATGGTGTACATGAAATAGATTATTATTTATTAAGACCATACACACAAAGATTTAATACACGGTTCCAAATGGCGTTTCAAGTGAATTATAATTATGAATATTCAATTTTATCAGGTATTAAATTAATTTTCCTTTACGCTTTTAAATTAATACCATTTCCCAGAAATCAGTCACAAGCTCTCTCCTTAAAATTTAACGACTCCACAATATATCAAGATGAAACAAATTCAACGTTAAGAAACAATCCTGTAGATATTACCTAAATATCAAAACAGCACCTTTGACACAGCCATCTCATTCAGTTCCTTTGTCAAGGATTATTAGCTTTTTGAAGTATGTACTTTGTAATAAACGAGCGAATGATACCGCCGAGATTGTTGGTTATTTATTCAGCAATTATAATGCTGAGGCTGTTATTAATTTTTGTGGTGATATTTTTGTAATTAATCTATAATATTACGGGTCATCAGAAACTGAAACTGTGACAATCAGTCTTGCCAAGGGGTATCGTATTATCCGGTAACTGGGTTGTGGAGCTCAGATAGACAGTCGCTTCATGTAAAATTTGGTGAGACTAGGAACCGACCCCAACATAGTTGGGAAAAAGCTAGGAAAATGATGATGATATTTGTATATATTCAAATAAATAAAATAATAATAATAAAATATATAAATTAGCATATAAACGTAAAAGTAATGCAAAATAGGTTTATTTGTACAGAAACACGTGCATTCGAAAAGATAATTAACTGAAATCAATTAATCAACTTAGCCTATTGCAGTCCACTGCTGAACATAGGCCACTCCCAGGATGCTCCACAACACCCTGTCCTCCACCTTCCGCATGCAGTCGGTCCCAGCCACCTTCTTTAGGTCGCCCGTCTATCTAGCAGTGGGGCGTCCTACACTACGCTTGCCGATACTTGGTCTTCACTCCAGGACTTCATCTGCGTCTGCTTCACCGGCCCCATGGCCGGTGGAGCAGACGGAGTGGAGGACAACGTACATATATGCAAAATTTCAGGATGATCGGTTACTGAACCGATCATCCTGAAATTTTGCATATACGTACCTTACCTTACCTTTACCTTTTTACCGTATATCTTTTCACGCCTAAACCACTTAGGTTTAGGCGTGAAAAGGTAACAAACAAACAAACTCACTTTCGCAGTTATAATATTAGTTAGGATTATGGATTATATAATAAAGGTTAATTGAATTGAATTGAATCCATCCATCATTTTATTTTCAGTATGCTGATAGTAGATAAAGGACCCATAAATAAGCTAATCAAATGTACGTAGTTGCATCAGGATCACCTAGTTTCCAGTGTTAGTTTCCTATTTTGCTAATTATATAAACGGTTCAATGAATTCACCGTACAGTTTGCACACGGTGTCTGTATTTAGAAGATGCATTGATTGATTTTACGTACCGTTCCTACTGGGTTTTGAAACCTCGGATCTCTGTTCAGGAAAATCTGCTCTAATGAACTGAGCCGCCATTGATTAAAACACACCCAATACAATCAGTTGAAAACATATTGAATGGAATAGTTTTTCAGAGAGTGGAGTTGGGTTTTGAATAATTTATAATATTATGTCAGCGAATAGGTCTGATTTAAAATTAGTGCCTAGTGATTTATTTAAAAAAGAATTGGTTTGTTAACGAAAAAATGAAGTTCAAAAGGAAATATATTTCCATGTTTCTCTTTTACTCCCTTTTATCTTATAAACTAAAACAAAAATACATAAGAACAAAAACGCTGTTACAGAAACTCATAATTTTAAATCTAACGAAAAATATAAACCGATAAAATTACAAAGAAATACGATAAAATAGCGGCTTTGATCTTCAAATATAATCGCGTCTTTAACAAAAGATATGTCGCAAACAGATACATGAAGATTCTATTAGAAAAAACTTCGCAAACCAATTTATGTTTACAACCTAAAAGGTAATCTCTTTAATATTTGCGCTCTTAATAAAATATCTGCGCCAAAATTTATTGGCCAATAAACTTGCTAGTCGTCACACAAGCAATTTAATCTTCTGCCGTTGATAGGTCTAAAAATTGTAATAAAAACGGGATTAATGCTTGGCGAAAAACTCTAACGTAGTAACTGAAGGTATCTTAGTCACCTCCAGGGAAAGATTTTGGTGCGAAAAGCAATAGAAATTTACATAAAATATTTAGTTGGGAAAGAGTAATTTAGGGCGCCTTTTCCTTATGGCTTGAACGGAATTCCGATGGGAGAGGACGTCAAAATTGTCGCACTTTTAAAGGTTTCTGTAACATGTTTCAAACTCAAAGCATTTATTTTAAGCTAGCTTTTGCCCTCTACTTCGTCCGCGTAGAATCTTTGGTTCCCCTGACCAGTCGCATCGCGAGTTTTTATTTTTATTGAGTTGAGGTAATCTCATCGGCCTAGTCTTTTCCCAAGTATGTTGGGGTCGGCTCCCAGTCTAACCGGATGCAGCGGAGTACCAGTATTTTATAATTATCAAGCGACTGCCTATCTAACCTCCACAACCCAGTTACTGGATAATGCGAAACATAGTAAAGTAAAGCTTTAAGTCCGCCTCTGTACTTTTATGTGCTTGAAGTATTAAATAAATAAATAAATAAATTGTCATAGTAATTTATTCATAAATAAGTAACTTGTATTTGAATTTACACACAAATTTACACAATTATTTCTATGCAGTCCAACAGTGACCGCGCTTTAGGTCATATAGTCCCCTTAAATAAGTACGTTTAGCGCTAAACGCATTCGTGACTGTTGAAAATGTTATGAAAAGTACATCAACTAGATAGTTTTACATTTTTCAATCTAGCCTAGACCTAGCATATACGATATTGCTTCCTTCTGACTTGAGATGTCTAAATATTCTTTTTTACGTGATAACGACATAAGAAAATCAATAAACAGAAAACAAGTGATTTTCTGAGCAACAATAAAATTAACAAGATCCCAGAAATAAGGAAAGGGAAGACTGTGAACGTGCAACGGAACGTCAATGTCTGTTCTCCAAATAATTAATCATCTAATACATTATTATATTCATCTTGTATATACGCTTGCGTAGCTAATATGAATAAGATTATAAACGTAAAAGGATTCCAAATAGCTTTTATTCCCTAAATATTTGTTTAAAGATTGTGTAATAATTTCAATAACTCCAATTTATTACTTTGATTACGTGTTTTGTGTGTGTTTTTAGGTCAGTTTAGAAGCTTAAGATGAAAAGCTTAGTTTGTAGGTGATATAATTATACGCATTAGGCATTAAATGCTCTTTTTAGAGTAAAGAGGTCCATGCATATCCTCCATTTTGGAAAGGGTTACAATATCAGGGGCCTAAACTCTCTAAGTCCGTCAACGAAGATTCGGCGCGCCCGTCAGAAAATAGTTCGTTACTTCGGAATGAATCCTACTCCCGATTAATTAACTTTTTCGGACAGGTAAAAACACATCGGGAGAAAAGGCAACTGTCAAATCGTGTTGTCATTCATTCTCAGTTCAGGACCCAAAATAATCTCAAAAACTAAAATTAAAATACAGAACCCAAGACACCGACTTCCTAAATTAATGTTATTTCATAATTTTGAGTTAATTTCTTTTTGAAGTCGATTCATTTTTTTTATTTATTTTTAGTGACGTCATTCGGCGGTTAATTTTAGATGCTATGTGGCTTCCACCGCTCTTATAGAAAACTGTAGCATTATCTATAAAAAAATTATTTATATATCAATATGTTTTTACTTATCCTCATACACAACATAGGTACTTATTTACAATAAAGGAAAACATGGTAAAAAAACACGAAGTTTAATGGTCTGAAACGAAATGAAATAATATAAGGTTGCCATTATTATTATCATGAAAACAAAAGAAACACTAATAATATTTTTGGCTCGAATAATGGAAAAAGAAATAAATGATCTATATTTCTAGATCTTTACTTCCTCCATATAAATAATTCAATATAATATTTTCATATACTTTGACATTTTGCCAAACCCTTTCCATTACTTTTCCTTCAGGCCTATTTCTTAGAAATCCAATTATCGGTGTGTAATTTGGCAACGACAATATTCTTAATAAGTATAGAAGTTGGCTTCCAGGAAGAACTTCTCCTTTCATCACTGAAAATCACAATATTTTCAGTTACCAACGGTTATTTGCAAAAGGTTTTTCGTCTACAAAGACGAAAAAGCCTTTTCCTTATAACCGTTGGTTTAGCAAACAGCGGTGCTATTCTGTAAAAATCTCACCGTGAAAACTTACATGAAGTGAGCGTGGAGTGAGCTGTAAATAGTGTCAATTCCTAGCAAAAACAAACTCACTTTACCTGAGTTTTCACGGTGAGATTTTTACAGAATCGATCGGCTGGTATAGTTGTTATTAAAACTAGCCGAAACTTCGACTTCGTGAAATTTCTTCTTTGAACATAAAAATATCCTTCGACACTCGGCAATACTGTCGTTGTAACTGTTGCTGTTGTAGATTAGTAAAAGAATTTTCAGAATCGGATCAGTAGTTGCCGATATTACCCCCTACATACAAACACAAATTTTATCTCTTTATATTAGTATAAGTATCGATAAGAACTAAACAAGAAATTATTATTATTACAGTCCGCTCCCAGTTAATTTACCTCTGACAACAACTACGCAACAGTAACCTTATTGTGACGAGAATAAAGATCACAATGATTTTGATAGATCTGTCGGTGGCAGTAACCCAAAAGCAACCTTATATTATGAATGAAAATAAAGACCTCTGTGATTTTGACAGTGATGCAAAATCAGAGGTTAAAAAAAACTGTGAACGGACTATAATCTGAAGTAACAGTTTGTTTAAGTGTTCCATCCTGTGGAGACGATCCTGGCCACCTATAAAATCAAGTCAAATAAATGTATTGTTATCGAAACGAAACTTTTACGTGCTAACGAAACAAGATTTATATTAATTTCAACACAATCATCGAATGTTTTTATCAGATCTTTTTTTGATTTTTATAATAATATGCACACTTGCTTTTTCTATTCACTTTAGACACTGGCAGAATGTTATAATAGTCGACATTGGTTTTGCTTGCCGTAATCTAAACATACAAATAAAAAAAATTGCCTAAGTGTCTGTTTGTAATGTCCAAATATATTTTTTTTTTTACTAAATGCATAAATATTATATGAAAGTTTATAAGGCACTACTATAACAAAAAAAATATATAAAATTTTGTTTGTCTGCTTGTTCCGAAAATCTCCAAAAACCGATTTTGACAAGACTTTCACTGGCAGATAGCTAATGTTCTAGGGAGTAACTAAGTATACTTTTATTTTAGAAAAAGAATTACGGTACCTACCGTGCAAAAAAATCTTAAATAGAAAAGAAACTTGCGATCGATGGAATTATTGATACCCTACATCCACGCGAACGTAATAGGCACAACTAGCAAGAAATTAATAGACTAGAAGCAAAACGTTACCAATAAATAATCTAGGGTTTATTATTACTACAGATACCTACAGATAGATCGGTCACGCAAGATTAGGAAGTAATCTTGTCTCGTGTAAACATGTACCCTATTATTATTAATATACTATGTATTGGAAATAATTATGTTTTAGGTCTCTTTTAGTAATGACTATTTTAATAGACACACGGCATAACTTTTTGTCTACCGACACCTCAACGGGACGTCTACACTGAAAGAAATAAGCAATAAATAAAAATGAAAAAAACATAAATCTGAACTGTTTTAAACAGTTCTATACGAGCCTAACGTTCAAAACAGTATTTTTTACTGATCCGAAAGCAGTTATAGCTTGAGGCAAAATGTTACCGTCTTGACTGTAAACTTTAACGTTTTAAGTAGATAAAATGTCACAAAATTAACTGTTTTATTCATTTAGTGATATCGTTTAAACCATTGAAATTTACTTATATTACCAGTAAAGGCTCCTGCAAATAAGCGCGACGCGCGACGCGAATCGCGCGCGACACAAAGGCACCGCTCGTTGCGCGACTTGCGGTGCCTTTGTGTCGCGTGTCGCGTCGCGCCTGTGTGTACGAGCCTTTATGCTGGTTTTCCTTTTTTTGTTTTTGTTTTTTTCAGTAAATAGTATGTTCAATCATTAAAAGTTACTGTTTTGTCTTTTATTGTTTTACAAACATTTCTTCTTATTGTGTAAAGTCAGTAAGTTTTAATGAAATAGTAAGAAATTATTCTTTTTAGTGTACGAGACGTCGACGAGTAGGAGATGGAGGTGACGGCGTGTGGTGGACGGTCTGAGTAAATGTATGTATCGTAGCGATACATACATACTTTTAGATACTAAAGCCGCGTGTGCGCACCACACGTTGTCACCGGAACGTCACGCTCGGTTCGAATAATCTCGTTTCTTGTTGATTATGGTAGGTGTTAGGACCTGCGACCACTGGCAGGACGGCATAGCAAGGAATTTTAATGCGAAGAATAACTACAACAACATTAACCCACAACACTCTAACTACAATAACTACACTCACACCACCCACGTACACTCACACACCACTCGTCTCGTCTGTAGTATAATAACTTATAAGTATGACAATAGAATTGAAATTTCAATGAAGATGCGTAACGAGGTAAGGGCCGGTGACTAAATAATAACAGCCGCACAGGTCGATCGATCAGGTTATGGTACGCTTGCCGCGGTTGGTCTGTTGATGGGTGACCACCTTTACATACCGTGACCCCTCCGTGCCTCGGAAAACACATTAAGCCGTTGGTCCCTGCTGTCATTCGTGGATTTTTGATACGACTGTCAAAGATCCACGAATGACAATTGCGACAAACAAACTATTCAGCTTTATAATATTAGTATAGATAAAGCTGAAGAGTTTGTTTGTTTGGTTGAACGCGCTAATCTCTGGAACTATCAGTCGGATTTGAAAAATTCTTTTTGCATTTGATAGCCCAATTTTTGAGGAAAGCTACAGCCTATTAACTCGTCGCGCGTCCAATTAGCAGACACAATAGAAATTTTATTGTTATCGGTACACATGGTGTACACTCGACGTGCGAAGAGTTAAACATCACGCTATGACCTTTGGGAGCCGAGAAAAAAGAAAAATAAACAGAAAGAATGCTAAGCAAAAACGAAGTAATAGCGCGGGCAGGCGATGCGATGCGACGGGGTGGGTCAGAGTAACAAGAAATTTCACGAGGACGAAGTCGCGGGCAGAAGCTAGTTTAAACATAATTAGCGGAATGTGGCTGTACGCTAGGTACACCTCTGCTCAACTGTTCGGGGAAACTGGCGTGATGTTATGTGTTCTACAGATTTTTTACTTTTAACATATATATCTATTTAAGTTCTAAATTTTGTTTGAATGTAGCTATTTATATTTGAAAATTTAAATATACTATTGCGCTTGCGACATATATACAGCCACATGTGAACTACGTATCATACTGACGTCACGCAAAATCCTGCATCGCGCAAGCAGTTTACCGCGCAGCTAGCATGTATCAATCATCAAGCGTTAAGCTGTTGCCTACCAGACATGACACCTGTCTGGTCGGAAGATCCTCCCTATTCTATGGAGGATGAGTGAACTTTACACCCTATTCCTCATACCCCTATAATCCACCTGCTACCGAAAATCAAAAATTCGTCACAAAATGCACTGAACTATTATAATTCAAAGTTACAAAGATCTTAACAGCGGTGCGAGCTTGAAATTTGAATTTCAATGGCGTCGTACCTCTTCTACCAACAAAGCCAAAGGCAATCAATGAACCAAAACAGCCGATATATACGTTATTATTCTTATATCTACCACAAAATAGATAGGCCTACAGAAGGTCGGCTCAATACTACGTGCGAAAACAGGCACACGTATAGACGCGTACGTGCGGCGATATCAAACAAATGGCAGTCGCAAGTGCGCTTGCCTTCACTGTGCGTGAAATATGTCAAAGCAATTATTTTATATATGTACACAATACACATAAAAGGCACTTTTAATAACAAAATAGAATTGATTCAGGTCGCCCCTTGCAAAAGGTAGTTTCGTGCATGCGAAACTCTATATACATATAACTCCATGTCCCTTAGGAGTACCTGTTTTTTTTTTTTATTTAATCATAATTTGGCATCATAGGTGTAGTAGAAAATTGTCAATTATCTTTTGGAACTTTTGTATATGCGTGCGTTTTCGCTCGTGGAATGGAGCTGACCTTCTGTACCAATCTATTTTGTGCCTATATTTACCCCACCGCCTATTGTTCTCCGGTATTAATAAGGGCACCGTTTTTGCGTTGTCATTATTGATCGCGTAAATTCTACCAGTCATACCTTTAATATATCGTCGGGTGTTTTTATCTTTTACGTGTGTAACTTGCTTTACGTGGACTAGACTGATATTCTTACCATTGATGAGACACTAATTTACGTTGATCAGCTTTCATCGAGAGAGCTATCTTTCTAGAACGAACTTTTTTATGGATTATGGATTTGCTGTGGAAATTAGGGTATAGAATGAAACTGACCTGTAGACTATGTAATGTCGCACATCATGCCCTGCTCGTTGTGAATGTCAACGCCGGCTGTCACTGATAACCAGCGCTGGGGCTCTGTCTCGTACAGGGTTTTAGCATTATGCTGAGCAATGGCCGTTTTGCGTGGATGTGACGCATGTTTTCCCTCAACTTCTTTTTTTTTGTATTTTGTTTTTTATGCGTCATGTTTACCGCAAATAAACGTTTTTCTTTAAAAATCCAAATTTTTTATTTCACATAAACCGACATGGGCATATAAAATACGTCACAAGCTAGGTGCACGGTACCAATTGGTAATTTCCTATGGACAAGAGCCGGCAAGAAATTCTACGAATAGGTACTATTTTTTTAAATCTTTTACAATCTTTTAAAAGCCGAGCTCAGATTTAGAGTTTTTTCATCCTAATACATTTGATTTTCCGACCCCAATCTGCCATAGCGATTTATTTTGGGGTCATCTGGGTTCAACTGCGACCTATTCTTGTTATTCAAGACCCTCGAAAAATGTGTATTTTTAGTCTTGAATTTCCTTAGAATACTAGGAATCTGCTTTCAATCTTTTTCTTCTGAAATGTATTCATCTTTGGCAGCGTTGTTCTACCCTCTGCTGAATATTTTTCTCCTCCCTTTTGTACCATGCTTCCTTGTTCTAACATGTTTATTACCTTCATATTATCTGAGGAAGAAATCTCACAATTTATTATTTTGCTATTTTGACTGGCACCCACAAAGCGCCTCCGTTTGTAATCCTTAATTTGTTCGAAACTTTCTTAAAACAACTCCGAAAGAGTTTTTAAACAATCAAGCCAGAGCAAAATATTTTTCAAGCTAACTAAAGTTTTTGATATTAAAATCTTCTCATTTTATTCCTACTTTCACCCAGTTTCTCGGTTTGTGTGGTGTAAATAATAAGATTTGATACATTATGTTTAACCGGTAACGGCAACGGTTGTTGAGTTTCTTTCAGTATTTATTTTTAGTAGTAGTAGTTAAAGTGTTTTTACAACCAATTTAAGCAAAGAAATAAATATAATTTATCATCTGTTAGAACATATTACTTATTACGAGTACTGTTCTAATTCGCCTTTTGAGCAACCGTAGTATGAAATGATCAATTAATTACCTTTACCTATATAAATTATAAGGTAAGGTACACTGAGTGAGAGATTTCAACGTTGTGAATGAAAATAACAATTCGAAAACGGGTGAAAGGTACCCCTGCGTGAGAAACGAATGTATTTGCAAATACTTTGTCTTTCTGCGCGTATACATGCTTCGAGTGTAGACAACAGGAGTGCTGACGCTATTTTAAAAAAAAAAATTTACATTTCTGTTATCGGTTTATTTCCATCAGTGGTCAATAGAAAAGCCAGTCAGCTTGAACTAAAAATGCATTGACAGTTATTTGCAGCAGAGGGTAACTCTCCTGGGAGCGAATATTGGCTTACGACTGTAGGAGACAGGGGTCGAACATGGGTTTAAGAGGACGATTGATTTGATTTGGAACTTACCTGTTTATATGCCTGGGACAAGTGAGACAACGATGATTGTGATCAAATTCACTTTGAAAGAATGCTAAGAGATGAACTAAATGGCAAAAAATCTATAGATCCACTCTTGGAAATTCAATTCTTAAAAATGAAAATGCTAGTTGTAAACCACATGTATGAGCACACATATATATGCATATTTTAAATTAAAGTCGCTTTTCGTGTCTATCTGTTGAGCGTGTTTTTCTTCTAAACCACGCAACGAATTTTTTACCATCATTTAGAGAATTTATTCCGGATCGGTTATAATAAAGAAATCTCGATGTTTTCTCAAATTGTAAAAACCGTACGAAGCAGGAGCGGTTCGTTAGTGAAAAATATGATTGTAGAGATCAAATTGATTGTGGCAAAACATACAGTTTACAAAGTTTAAAATATATCAAAGTTAAAATAAAAGTAAAAATTTACAATAAAATATAATTGATTCTAGTCACCCCTTCCAAAAGGTAGTTTCGTATGGAGAAGAATGGAGAAGAAACTGCATCGTTACTATTTAAATTGTCTTACAATGTTTTGTATATATTAATTATATATAATTATGTGAAAACGATGCACCTAAAGTAAAAATACAATAACACAATTTAAAGGTAAAAGAATTAATAATAGATAAACTATTTATGTCATAGACAAGGTGCTGACATATTTACAAACATTGTAAAAGTATGCGAATGAAGTAGAAGATCCATAGATTCCATTATTTTCAATAATGATTATAATATTTCTTCATATGAAGGTATACCAACGAAAACTCTTGACTTACACCATACAGTATTACGCAGGGAAAATGTAGCGAAATGATTTGGCAAGCGTCCAAACCTCTGCTACCTACAGCCTTTGGATTTGTCGTCTTTATTATAGTCTTTACTTCTTGCAACTGGCCTTTTGAGGTAAATGTTAAGTAAGGATCCGAATTTATTGTTAGTTTCGGGAACGCTGAAACTATTAGTTTGATGACTGGCGATTGATTTATGTTTGAGGTCAAGTTTACGATGACCAGCCTGGGTTTTATTGGTTTTAGAATGTTTTTTTTTGAAGTCTTGGCAACTACAAAATTATATTTCAATTTTTATGATACACACCTTGAATAATATGAAACCTCATGCCGTGATAAAAATATATATATGTATATATATTTTTATCACGGCATGAGGTTTTCATATACTTAGATGTTTGTCAAGAAACGACAGGACAAGAAGATAGGTGTAATCCAGGTTATAGTCATAGCATAAACAACCTATGATGTTCCCACTACGAGAGACAAGAGGCCTGTGTTCCAGACGCAGGCCTCCTCACTGTGAGAGTGAGTGGGCCACATGAGCAATCCACCACGGAGGCCCAGTGCGGGTTGGGGAATGTCACATTTCTTCGAATTTTTCGTTTGAATATATATAGGTTTCCTCACAATGTTTTCCTTCACCGTTTTGAGAGCAGTGGTGATGAAAAGAATTACACAAAGTAAATTGCCTGCCTGGGTTCGAACTTACGACCTACAACTCGTAAGTCGGGGCCGATACCACTGGGCTACCACTGCTCTCAACAGTCATAGGTTCTCTTAAATTACTGGTAAGGGACCAAAGTTCTGAAACGTTTTATATATAAGATAAAATGGCCCGTGAGATTTACAATTCTTAATTAAACTTCTTCATCTCTTTGTTATTGGGTGAAAAGTCTTTCAGAGGTCTTAGGTAATTAATTATATATTTCTCAAATCATAGTATATATTACTGTCAAATTGAATTCATCTGGTTTATTCTTATGATCAGACTTAAAATCGTTTGAGCTATTATTTTTTTGATTTATGTCCGGGTTTTCGGCAAATAAATTACATATATAAATACCCATGAAAATTTCTGAATCACAAAAAGCAATTTACACTATAAATTTCAAAAAGGATACCGAAGCGTTACATTGAAAAGGCTAGGCAAAGTAAAAACCTCTTTTAATTATAATTCCCTAAATGGTGGTTCGTGATTTACATTTTCATTTCTTTCTTTCATGATTTATTAGATTGTGGAGTAGTTTTGTTGATTAATGGCTCAGCTTTGTCGGTTCGCAGAATTCTTTGTTTTCATTCAGTGGTTAACCAGAATTTGATTGGTGGTAGTCTCTGCGTGCCTTCATTATTTTTCGGTTATTATTACAATGAATATTTTGAAGTTAATTTTATGTTAATCTCTTTTTACTTCTTTGTTTTAAAGCTAAGTTAGTCCATTAGGCTTGGCATGAATAATTAAATTAAATGGTTCTTAAGGCTAGGTAACAATTTACGGAGTTACGGCAATTTAATGTTTAGCTTTTGAATGATTAGGTGATCCATTTTCCTTCATTCCTGTTTTATGGTAATCGAATATCGCGTAGGTATATTTCGAGTCAAGGTCCTCATTAATCATATCGTAGGATTCATTGGGCTTTGACTTTTTTATGGAATATGAAACTTGTTGACTTGACTGGCTAAGTGCTCATATTCACGAGTGGCACGCTCCTAATGGCAGAGGTACAATGCGTGCCACGTAAGAAGTGACTTGACACACCACGTGGTCTGACATGCGCAGAACACGATTTTAGGTATCTTAATCGGTATGAGGTCTGAGTGCGGGACGGGACCGGACGTCATAGGGGCGGCGGAAAGAGCGGGGGAGGCGGGGTCAAGTCTCTTCTTACGTGGCACGCATTGTACCTGCAGTTGTCAGCACTCGTCGACGGCAGCCGTAGTTGCATCGATGGCTCAAATATAATTAAAAACAAACCTTATGTCTAGAGAATGATGTCATCATTCACACTTACTTCACTCACCGATATAGATTCTATTGAAAATCACGACACAATTAATAAGATAAATAAAATCATCTATCTCTACTCACTCCAAAACCTTCAAAATTCAACACTACACAAGGTAGAAACAGTTTAAACGGAGCAATAACGATGGCTCTGAGCCCCAATGTTGAACACATATAAATTACATCAATTAATATAAGGGTGTTTACGAAACCCCTATCAGGAACCCACGTCAAAATCATTGTGATCGTGCAATAAATTTGTTTTTGTCTCTCTAACTACAAAGAGGCGGTTTTATGTATGACTATGGAGATAGCCAGAGGAATTTCTGCGTATAAATTGGGATATAGTAAAGGAGATGGTAGAAATAAGTAAGGGACTATGGCATGCCCGCCGATAAAAAGGGGTTTGTAAAGGCAGAGAATGCAAGACATATACCACTACAACTGTTGACAGATACGCTACTTTAATATGGTTGGCAGTTATTAAAGAGGGTCCGAATGATATTGTTTATGATTTAATTTAACGAGCAATAAAGTAAAAGATATGTATTTTTTTAATGGCAGTCTTATCGCTGATAATTGTCTTATAGACATGTCTGGAGAGGAAAATAGGGGACTTACTGCGATTGAGGCAGCACACCGATCCTATATTCCCGAAAGGGTCAGGCAGAATCCCAAAGGTGACCCTTTTGCCATCAACCAGGCACAAAATCTAACTGCGTGCTGCTAATGAAGAATTCGAGATAATAAAAAACCAATAACTCTTTGCCGAACCGGAAATCGAACATAGGACCTTATACTATTAATTAGTAGCGCTTGCGACGACTAGAAAGACAAATCAGCCAGTTAGTGATGCAGATGTAAATGTACAGACGCCAGCACATCAAGCTACTACAATCTGTCAAATTTCTTTAATAGATTTTCAACTTTATCGCTAAAGCATAAGGTTCAAAGTTGATTGGGAAAATTAGACAGTTTCGGGTACCTTGATGTGCTGGCGTCTGTACAAAAAAAGTTAAAAAGTCACTAAAACAAATTCATAAACACATAAGTATATGTATCCATTTCACGGTGTGTACATAAATAATAAAATAAATAGAAGTCAACAATCATCTTCTACGAAGTCCTCGCCGCTCTGGTTTTATTCACTTTTCTTTGTTTGTCCAGGCGGTATTTTTTTGTAATTTGGAAGACACGTGAATATATCCATAAGAAGTTCGTAGAATCAGCCCGGCGGCGCTGATTTTCTAGTTTATTTTTCTCCTCTACGTATCGTTATTTCTCCTGACAAAGTTTATTCTGTTTATATAGTATGTATCTGTGTATTTGTATATATATTTATTACTTGTGCATAAAGTTTCAATAAATAAAAATATCAAAACAACTGCAACTGACGATTCAGGATATTATTCTATCGTAAGATTATTATCAATCTATATAATATATATAAAATTCAAAGTCCTGACTGACTGATATATCAACGCACAGTCTAAACCGCTGCGCGCTGGTCCTAGAGACATGAAATTGGGAGGGTGTGTTCTTTATGAAGAGTAGATATCCACGAAGAAAGAACCTTTCAAAATTCCACCCCTAAGAGGGTGAAATGGGGGGTTGAATTTTCTGTGAATAATTTCCGACCTCCGCGCGGGCGAAGTCGCGGGCAGAGGCTAGTACATTATATTGGATACTGCTGTCTTAATTAATTTGACGGTAAATCGCAATTACTCGAAATTAAATCCATTAGTATCAGCTTCTACATAACATCGTTATTCATCATCTGCCTAGGCTTTTCCCAACTATGTTGGGGTCAGCTTCCAGTCAAACCAGATGCAGCTGAATAGCAGTATTTTAAATGGAGTGACTGCCTATCTGACCACCACAACCCAGTTACTGGGTAATACGATACCCCATGGTAAGACTGCTTGTCAGACTTTCGGGCTTCTGACGACCCGTAACGACTGTCAAAGATTCACGAATGACAGCCGGGACCAATGGCTTAACGTGCTTTCCGAGGCACGGGTCTTATAAAGATGGTCACCTATCCACGGACCAACTGCAGCAAGCGTAACTTAACCTGATTGATTGATCCGTACAGCTGTTATTACTTGGCTATAAGCTTCTCTACATAGCGTCTACGTAGCATCTTAATTATCTAAATTAATTGTAGCACAGTATTAATATTAACATATTCTCAATTACATACATTACATTAGATGGTTTGACAGATGGCTTTAATCAATTATAGGATCAACTGCTTCATTGGGTAGGTAAACGGAGGTGCGGGTGCCATTTAGAAAGAAAGAAGAAAGAAAATACGTTTATTTGCGGCAAACATGACGCATAAAAAAATAAATATAAAACACAAAAAAAAAAACAAAATAACAATTTGGAAGAAAGTATGCGTCACATTACGCAAAACGGCCATCGATCAGCATAATGCTAAGACCCTATACGAGACAGATCCCCAGCCCCAGCGCCCCCCCATTTCGAGGTTAACTTGTTTTCAGCTATAAATCGTGTTCTGGTACGTCATTAATTTTTAGTAGCCTGATTATTTGCTTGTTGAAGATAATATGTTTGCACCCGATACAGTATAGTATGGTTATGTCTTCTCTACTAGCTTTTTGTAATTTTAGCTTGTCTGAGAACATAAATACCTAGCCTTTGTTATAAATTTACTAGCTTCTGCTCGCGATTTCGTGCGCGTGAAATTTCTTGTTCCCTCGACCCCGTCGCATTGCATCGCGTGCTAGTACTTCGTTTTCACTTAGCCTTCTTTCCTGCTTTTTTGTTTTTGCTCGCATCCTAAGAATCTTAGCGCGATGTTAAGACTATGCCGACCGCCTAGTGGCACCCTCATCGTTTGTTTGGTTATTTATTTTATTTTAAAATAAAAGAAATAACCAAACAAACGATGAGGGCGCCACTGCGCGGTCGGCGTTTGGTCGGCGCCCTCTTAAGTAACATATAGCCTTTCTCGAGTATTGGACTATTAAATGCAAGATTTTTTCAAATCCGACTAGTAGTTCCAGATATTAGCGCGTTTAAGGCAAACAAATTCTTCAGCTCTGTTATACAGATATTTATAACTTCGTTATGCTTAAAACTGCGTTAACACAAACTTTTATTAAATTGTTAACATATGTAAAACTATTGTCACAACACGTTGGTCTAAAATCACATAACAGAAATTCATGCAGAATGTATATCCTTATCAACCTCTTGTGCAATTTCCAGCAAGTTGTTTCATCATTTCACCTTTTTAAAGATTTTCTTCCTACGAGACAGCAACATCAACAATACACGTCTTGACAGTCATGTATGAATTCCTTCGAGAAATACACATTACAATTCGAGAAAGAAACCTAAAAACAAAATAATACGTTCCATTAGTTCTATTTCTTCTAATATTTTCAAACTAACATTATAAGAAGAGGTCAAAGGCTTCGTAGGTAGAATTTAGAGTAGGTATGTTCTATTACAATAACTCGGGCTTTGCAGAAAGTTATGACATCTTTCGAGATATATTATGACTGGCGACACTATTAACGGCTGGGGAACGCTAGAAGAGTTTTCAAATAGAATTATTTTCGGAAAAAGTCTCACTTTTAGAAAACGCGATTTTTGTCCGTTTTATTTGGATGCATGGTTTTGGATACAGAGGGCAGGATAGGACTGCGCTGTCTCCGACGACGCCGTGAAAGTGGCAAAGTTTTGGGAAAACAAGATTTAAAATACAGTCGTGCCAGTAACACGAAAAATAACGAGATTTAGATGCAGGTGAATGCAGCAATACTGGCTACGCTGAAACTATGGCATGGAGAGATTTAAAAGAATTCGAGGATTTCTAAGAAGGTTGAAATAATCATTAAGACACTTTAGGAGTTAGTTGCAAAATAAAATCAATCTACGATATTCTTCTGTCCTAGTGGATATCATTCCGTGCTTCGAAAGGCTTCTAAATTTAAACTCTCTCGGTTCCAGTTTTCATTCAAATAGCAATGATAAACGTTACGGGTAGTCATAAGCTCGGAGTTTGACAACTAAATCTAACCACAGCTGAATTTAGGTATTAACCAGTAATTGGGTTATGGATTTCAGATGGAAGTTGCTTCATGAACAATATTATTCAGTCATTTCTAGTAAAGATAGGACCGGACTAAAACGTAAAGTCGGTTAAATTAATTGTTTATCAAATCGAATACCAATCTGATTCGTCAATTTAATCAAATCTAAACTGCCATTATTTGACTGTTGTATAAAATATGTAGCTATTACGCGGCAAAGTGACGTAATGTGTTTATTTAATAAACCAGTAATAACCTTACATGGTAAAAATGGTAAACTGATGGGGTTGCCATGGCGTTGCAGTGCGTCAGGGATGTTTGCGGCGGCGCGTGTAGACTGTGTTTACACAATAATGCGCAAACGCGCAGCATCGATGGTGACTCGAGTCATGGCCAGCCCCGACAGTGTTCTGAAAACAATTGCTGACAGAGTGGACTGTCCGTATATAATTCACTGCTGTCAGTTACATGTGCCATCGTATCGTGTTGTTTACTAACACTTAGTTTTAAGAACAATGTTACTAACCCTACATGAGTCTTCACTCGAATTAAAGTATTTGAATTAGAATTAGAAAAATAGTTTGGTAAGCTAACCAGTAAATTCTACAAAAAAAAAGTAGACGGGAAAAATAGTGGCGCGGGATGGATGTTAGAGTAGTAGAGACGTAAGACTACTAAAGCTAAGTCAATGGTCACATTTCACAAAATGAGAAACATACCCCCTCCCCCCTTGAATTTGTATATTGTATATATTATAAGTATATATTATAGTGAATAGTATGTATGTGTAATGTGTATATAACTTATTTATGTATTTGTGTACCTAGGTCTAATAGATTTTTTTTATTATTTTTCCTCTCAATCAAAGCACCTGCCATCCAATCTCTTCACCACCCTTGGTTGACTGATAGAGAATGCCTAAGGCATTAAGTCCGCCTTTGTACCTTTTTGTGCGAAAAGTTTAAATAAATAAATACGAATCAAGCCGCACCAACGAAACGTTTCGTCCATCAACGCGAAAGGACTACAACAACAGATATAAATACGACCTAAATATCACGTCTGTAATCGCCGAAAGGCCAGAAGGAAGGTGTACTCACCTATAGTACAGACACCATCAAATCAAGCTACTACAATATGTCAAATTTCTTTAATAGATTTTCAACTTTATCGCTTAAGCATAAGGTTCAAAGTTGATTGGGAAAATTTGACAGTTTCGGGTAGCTTGATGTGCTGGCGTCTGTATATCCACATTTCGATCGCTAAGTTCAAGTCCCATGTGATAGGGAACTTATTGCCGTCAACCGAGTACAAATTCAGACTCCGGGCTGCTTCTGAAAAATCCCTACGTAAAAGTAAGACTACAATCTATACTATAATAATACTAGCTGACTCGACAGATGTCTCTGTCTTTGATTCGAAAGACACGTGGCGCCATCTATTATCATAATGACGTTATTGTTGTTTTCCTCGGTAACAGCAATTTTTTTCGGGATGAAAGGTACTCCATGTCCGTTTCTGTCACCTGACAAAGTGTATGCAAAATTTCAGGATGATCGGTTCAGTGGTTTAGGCGTGAAGAGGTAACAAACAAACTTACTTTCACATTTTTAATATTAGACAAGATAGGATAGTTAGGATTATAAAGCTGAAGAGTTTGTTTGTTTGATTGAACGCGCTAATCTCAGGAACTAATAGTTCTAATTGAAAAATTATTTTTGTGTTAGATAGTCTATTTATGGAGGATATAACATCGCGCTACGACCAATAGGAGCGGAGCATAAATGAAAAAATCTTTCAAAAACAGGAAAAATAATTCTTTTTGAGAGCTTCCGTTGCGTACGCTGCGTAAACAGTTAAAGTTACGCAAAAATCATGTATCACGGAATTGTTCCCCTTTACAAAATCTGCGGGTACATATGTCTATCTTTTAAGGTTGACTCACTATAACTTTTTTATGATAATCAAATTTATTCTAAAATAATGCATTATTTGCGAAGGTGTATTTTTTTATAAACATGATATTAATCCTTATCCAAATAAATACGTTATTCATCACAAATATTTAACTTTGAACAAAATTGCCCATGACATCCTTTGATTTTAATAAATATCTTAGGAGTTATCATAGTTTTAAAATAACCCCGCAAGGCGGCCGGTCATGAGGGTATAAGTATTAAAAATCTGAAGAAAGACTCAGCGATCATTGTGCCGTTAGTCATGACAGCCAATGGATTAATAGCCAAGAGCCTCCACCAACACCTGAGGAAGCTCTCGTTGGGCAGCTGGATCAAGGGCTTGACCCAGAAAGCAGTACTTCTGGACACGACCCGCATTTTCAGGAGGTTCCTCACTCTGGAACCCTGACCGCCGGTAGCTTGGACCCTGTTCCCGATACCGGTGGGCTACTATTTTTTATATTTTTAAATGTTCTTAAATTTTTTTTATACTAAAATTTAAAAATATAATTTATATGTAGATATTTAGTTAAATAAAGAAAATATTAATCTTAAGTAATACTCTTAAAGTAATGGAATATTATATTAGTAGGTTTTTTCCACAATATTCGCGGGTGAGACCGCAGGGCACTGCTAGTATATTATATATACTACAGCAGACAATCCCAAACCCTAACAGCCACAACTCACAAAAAAGGAGAAATCTACAAATCAAGCCGACCACCGAAATATTTCGTCTCCCAACGCGAAGGATTACAGTAAAAAATATAGAGTGAACTAATATCAGCTGTTCATGAAACTTGGCTAGTAGCTCGCCCCACTTGGCAAGCTCTGGTGGCTCATGTTTCCCTTTTATATTTACTACCATCTAAAAGCTATCGCCTTGGTTTTAAGTGGGTGAAGGTCATTCATAGCAATTGGATGTGTTTAAAAAAAGAACGGTAGTCATGAGTATTTTTTATAGTTTTTATTAGTATGATTGTTGTTAGGAGTTGATTTTTTTTAAACAGAGAATAAATTCAAATATAAAGAAGAAAGAAGAAGTTATAAATAAAGTAGAAAAATAAAGAAAGGAAGAAGACTAAGATCTATCTAATACCAATGTGAGTTTATGTAAGTGAGTGAGATTAATGTTAATGGGCTTATAGAACCTAAACGCAAAAAATGCAAGTTTTGGAAACAACAAAAGTATATGATCATCATCATCATCATTTGCTTAGCCTTTTCCCAACTATGTAGGGGTCGGCGTCCAGTCTAACCGGATGCAGCTCTATACCTACCATAGAAAATACAGGGTGGCAGGGTCATCGACGCGCAAACTGTCACCATAAATTCAGCACATGATTCTAGATATACCACGGCTGTCCCATTTAAAAAACTAGTAAGGGACACTTTTTACAAAAATCGTTTTATTGCATAATCTTGCTAGACTAGTAAGTCCCTACCAAATACAAAAACACTGGCGTTGTAATCTCACCAAAAGCAGATATATTTAAGCATAGATACCTAGTAGATGCACCATTCACTCCCTCGTGATTACTTTAAAACCCAATAATTCACTTTAATCAATTTAAAACCTAGTAAGTCTCTCGACTTGCTAGGTTTTTAAATGGCCGATGCACCTGAAATCAAGACCAAATACGAACCAAATACGACCAACACCAATTATCAAAGTTAGTAAGGGGCTTAAAATATGTAATATACACATGTATTAAAATGTCGCTAGTACTATGTGTTCACTATTTAGTATTTTTTACAACCAATAGCATTTTTTTACCTAACATAAATACTTTTCATAGGCTGACCTATTTTACGTATATACGCTCTCCTGTAAAATTTTGTTTTAATTCCTTACTAGGTTTTGAAATGGGGCAGCCGACCAGTCCCATAGCGTAGAAATGTTTCTTCGGTTATAAAAACAACAGCTGTTTCATAGAAATGTACAATACCTTCGCGGTCAAAATGTATGGAACACCAATTTTGTTTTTAATAACCGTCGTAAAATTTCACCGCAGGGACGTTCAAAATCATGGGCTGTATTAATGGAAGGAGTTTGCGCGTCAATGTTCCTGCCACCCTGTATATCTTTCAATATTGAGCAAGTTTTTTTTTGAAGTGAAAACTTCTTTAGCGGCGCTGTGTACTTTTTTTGGAATGGGTAAAAACTTCTAAATTCGCGTCAGGTCACGTGACCCTGATCGAAAATTCATAAGACGTAAAACGTCAGACGTAAAACGTAAGACGCGCGTTGTTGAGGACAGCGCCATCTATGCACATCGGGAAGAACTACGAGGGCCTCGCGTACTAACGTCAGACGTAAAACGTAAGACGCGCGTTGTTGAGGACAGCGCCATCTATGCACATCGGGAAGAACTACGAGGGCCTCGCGTACTAACTACGTAGTTCATCCAACAACGACGAGATGGCGCTGAACCACGGATATATAACTGACGACGAGCTCTATGCGAGCGGCTTACCTGATTTGCAAAAAACCCTATAAAATAAGGAACACACCTTAACACGCGTGTTTTGTTTATAAGACGATTCACAAAATACACTCGTAATTGTTCAAGTTTTCACTTCTGTCGGCACTACCGGAGTGCCAGTGTTTTTTTTTATCTATCTACATTATGAAGGAACGTAACTGTGGATGGGTGGACATCTTTACATACCGTGACCCCTACGTGTCTCGGAAAGCACGTTAAAGGCTCGTACACACAGGCGCGACGCGACACGCGACACAAAGGCACCGCAAGTCGCGCAACGAGCGGTGCCTTTGTGTCGCGTGTCGCGTCGCACCTGTGTGTACGAGCCTTAAGCCGTTGGTCTCGGCTGTCATTCGTGGATATTTGGCAGTCGTTACGGGTAGTCAGAAGTCCAAAGTCTGATAACCAGTCTTACCAAGGGGTATCGTATTACCCAGTAACTGGGTTGTGGAGGTTAGATAGGCAGTCGCTCCATGTAAAATACTGGTATTCAGCTGCATCCGGTTAGACTGAAAGCCGACCCCAACATAGTTGGGAAAAGGCTAGGCAGATAATTATGAAGAAACGTATGGTATGCAAAACCTTATTAAAAAGCCAGTTCATGTAGGCTCCCAAACCAACCATTGTCACAGTTTCGGGATCACATTAAGCTTTGGACTGTGACATGCCATTGATGATGACGATAATGACTTTTGACATGTCACACGTCGAGCTACTATAGCGATTTTCCTTTCAGCTCAAACCTAGGCTTTGTGTCAGCACTCCAATACACATTAAAGCTATTTTCCGAAATGTGACGATCGGTGAAACTACCGTGTTTGCGATACTCGGAATTGAGCTGAATCTAATCGAGAGATCTAGAATCAGTATCATAGTGCCTTTAGGTGACATAGGAATACAGGATTATGTTGGACATTGGAATGTGGAGGACTATTAGACTAATATAGCTAATTTTCTTTGGTGTCTGTGAAGTTTATTATGAATAGGGTTTTAAGCGGTGTCATCTGCTAATGAAATTCAATGGAAATAGAAAACTAGACTGTTGGCTGCCATCAAGGAATTGGCCATTTTTTTGAGCTAGGAGGAGATTACATAAAAACATTACATACGTCATGTTGTTACAAATATCAAGCTTAGAGCGAATTCCATTAAACTTTCATATCTAGTATAAGTCGTATTCGGTGAATAAATATTTTATGTCTGTCAGTTTTTTTATGGAAAATCTGTCAAATATAAAAAAAAAATATTCGCAAGGATAAGACTAATATTAGTTTTATAAAAGTTTGGTCAAATTCAACCTTAGTTAAAAATAATAAAAGCCAAACCTTCTCAGTTTTAAACAAAAAGCGGTTCTTCTTTCGGGCGATACCAAACATAACCCAGACGACCGTAATGTGGTCAACCAAACCTACACTAAACAATGACCGTCGAACGACGACATCGTGCGTAACCTACACACTGAGAACCATCATCTGCCTAGCCTTTTCCCAACTATGTTGGGGTCGGCTTCCAGTCTAACCGGGTGCAGCTGAATACCAGTATTTTACATGGAGCGACTGCCTATCTGACCTCCACAACCCAATTACTGGGTAATACAATACCCCTTGATAAGACTGGTTGTCACAATTTCGCCTTCTGACTACCCGTAACGACTGTCAAAGATCCACGAATGACAGCCGGGGCCAACGGCTTCTTTATACTGAGAACCCAAGCCATAAATTCGACAATTTATACATTTCCCAAGTCGCGTAATTTAATGAAGTTGCGTTACGAACTTCGAGTTTGGTTCAAGTTAAGCGATAAGCATCAGCGATCCCAAACTTTGGGTATGATACCCATTAAAATATGAACAGTTTTTCGATATTCCCGAATTTTCGTTGAAAATATAAGACAAGGTGAAAAGTTTTCAATAATCTAGATTGTTATAAGAAAAGAAAATTTTGGTAGTTTCATAATTTCGAAGGTTACAGAAAGTATAGATTTCAACAATGTACATTTTTTAGTAATCTTGATTGGGCTCGTTACAAGAAATATTCCAACGCGGCATGAAAAAAAGTAATTTCCTGAAAATTGGGCCAATCAGTGCGGAGTTTGAAATTCAAAACTTGGTTCTATGTTTTCCTAATTGTAAAAATAAATTGTGTGCAAAGTTTGTCTTTCAAATGAATTTTTGTTTTGATTCCAGGTACTTATCGACTGTTGAAGATCGAGCTTTTACTAAGGCTTTAGTTTTATATACATGCAAAACAAAAACACCACGAAAGGATTCACAGGCAAGTAGAACATTATAACATATTCTTTCACCATGTAAACAGTTTTTTTCAAACTTCAATGCAGCAAATCCTTACTTAATACTACTTTAATCTTCACCTTTCAAAGCTGAATCCCGTAAAGAGCAGCCGTCAAAAACACGAATCACGTACTCCAAAGGTCCTCAAAGTTATGCGAAGAAAATTTCCGGTAATAATTCAGACATGTAATTAACAAAGATGACTTACTCTTTGTTTAGAGAAAACGTTTTAACCAAACGAGTTTCATAAAATAAATAGATACAGAAGGTCGGCTCCATACAACGAGCAAGAACGCACGCACACATAGATACGCTCCACGTAGCGCGAGTGCAAGCGCACTCACGATAGGCATTTGTGGACGTCGCAACGTGCTACGATGCGACATCGTATCATGTGCATAGTTTTTGGCCCTATAGCACGTACATAAGTAGTTTTTCACGACGGGACGACGTGCTGTATACCGTGGCACGTTGCGATGTCGTGCCACGATGAGATATCGTGTCGTGTATATGTGTTTCTGCCCTTCTACTTGTGCGCGAGTTTTCGCTCGTTGTGTGGAGCCATCCTTCTGTTCCTATCTGATTTGAACGAATTTTATACATGCCTCATGCCCCTATAGATGCCAGAAGACATTAAAGTTAATTCGAAGATATATATCAACGTGTGCAAAGTTTTGGCATAAACTCAAGTAGACTTAATACAATGTGAGAAATGAGCGATACTGGAAAACTTTTGAGGGTGCTCGTGTAAATATGGATGGATTCGTTAGGAGTGATAAAGTTACGCAACAAAGGCGAAGTAATAGAGCTGATTCGAGAGAGCTTAAAGATCAATATTGCTCGTATTCAAAGGCAATATGTCAGTTAGACGTATGACTTTCGACATGAACAACAATGAAGTGTAGTATTTGTAGAATGGATTATGGAGATAGCTCATCAGTGATTGAAAAAAAAGGAAGTGTTATTATGCTTGCTGTGAGAAAGATAATGGTAATGTAAAAAGTCTGTTCCAAACGCATCGGGTGAAAATAAATCAGAAAACGTACATTGTGTATGCCAAATTTATAGTAGGTACCACTGACAAATTGAATGCATTGATTTGTTTCGATTTCTATTGAAGAGTAACGGTGGAGTTTCTTGCCCATTCTTCTCCATACGAACACTACCTTTTGGAAGGGGCGACTAGAATCAATTCAATTTTACTGTAAGTTTTGATGTTCAAAAGTGCCTTTAATGTTGTTAGAAAATTGAAACCTTCTAAATACTGCTGAATGTGTTACTAATTCCCTTTTGTGGGTGATTGCGTAAGAACTTACCCTGAACAGAGTTTGTTTGTTCATATTATGATAATTTTGGAATTTATAGACATTATGTCCAATAAGAATTCGATAGTTTGTTTTTCCTCTCGCTTTTGCTCAAACCATACACCACACACCATCAGTAAGTTTGTTTAGGCTGTCCCTTCTAACCGGGGCCTAAACTAAATTTAATTTTGTATAATTTTACTTAAAGCCCTTTGGCTACTCCTAGGAAAGGGACTTGCAAGTAGCCCCTGGGGCAAGGTTTTTTAATAGCTTAATTTCGAGTAGTGTTACTTTCAGCTTTACTACAGAATATATTGTGTCTTATGACCTCAAGCGCTGAAAAGTAAGCATGTAATTTTCCCACGGCTGAGACGCAGGCTTTCTCTCTGTAAGAGGGAGTGGGTTGGAATCCACCACGCGTGCCCAGTGTGGGTTCATTGATGTCACATGTTTTCGCATTTTTGGTTCTAGCACATACCTGTTTTCTTACGATGTTTTCCTTCTCCGTTTTGATATACGAAGGTTTCTTTGTAAATATTTAATGTTGTTTGTCACCAAATATCGTTTTCTTTTTCTTTGTTTATGTATTGATTCTATTGAGAGGGTTGTTTCTTTTCCTTTCCTTTTTCATTTTTTTTTTTTTTGGTTTGTTACGGTCTTGTTTTGTCTATTCTAAGAAGGTATAAGGCTGCCCGCCCATGTCAGACTTTTTGTAGCACCGATAATCGGGTCAATTTTTCCCCTATTCTTAGTAACAGATTTTTCTTTATCAAAACAATCATAGTTACTTACATAAATACATATACTTACACAAATATTTATAAGAATAAAACGTTTTCCTTTTCTCTGAATGTATTGTTTTTACCATAGATAATTTAGAATATTACACTTCAAGTATAGGTATTTATTTATTTTATTTTTAACCATTTATAACAGACTAAAAGAAAGGAACAGAAAAATACAAAAAGCAACTATACATATATACTAACTATGGACTACTGCAGGATTATTTTAGTAAATACAAATTCACTCTTTTTATTGATAAATTATTAAAACTATTTTCAATTATATATTGAGAAAGTTATTTTTTATGTTTTTGAATCATTTATAATTATATTGTTTATGTTTGCTATATGACTTAGTAGCGTTGTGGCGGCATTGCATCGCCACATGCGAACTACGCATCACACTGACGTTACATACAATCCTGCATCGCGCAAGCAGAGTTTGCTGCGCAATTAGCATATTATATACAAAGTCCCGACGTTACATACAATCCTGCATCGCGCAAGCAGAGTTTGCCGCGCAATTAGCATATTATATACAAAGTCCCGACGTTACATACAATCCTGCATCGCGCAAGCAGAGTTTGCCGCGCAATTAGCATATTATATACAAAGTCCCGACGTTAATCTTGGGGCAGTTGCCCACCACGCACGACAACCGTCTGGTCGGAGGATCCTCCCTTTTCTATAGAGAATGAGTGAACTTTACACCATACCTCTATCGCGTCAAGAAATTGGGTCGTCGTCGGTTAAATTGAGAACCGCTTAACTTACAGTAACATAAGTATCAAAACCGAAACCTAGCAACCGAATCTCCGCACAGCAGCCATCAAATATATAACAGAACATCCAGAGATTGCAATAGTTCTCAACTTGTTTCACTTAAACAAAACAGTGATATCGAAACTTACACAATTATTCAAGAAGACTCGGTACCGAGCCATCCCAGATATGAGAGCACAATTTAACTTGTAAAGGATTACTCTTCAAGGGGAGATAACATGGCTGGTAAACTCGGAGAATCGTAACAAGCAAGTTGTATGTAAGTTTTGGGCCTAGTATTGTCATTTTAATGACGTACGTCACCCTTAAGGCCTGTTTACATGCGACTGTGGTCCACACCACATTGTCCACAAGCAATTGTTACGTGTGAATATTCTCCCTGCAAAATGTTGTATAGGCAAACCGCTTAATTGAGGGGCGCGGGGGTAGTACGAGAACGGGGACCGGGAGATTTGCGGGCGCTCGTGACGTGATACACAAGCAAAGACTTATTCCCTATGTACACAAGAAGTGAAATATGCACTGGACAGTTCTTAAGATATCTGACGTCACAGTGGTTTTATTAGAAAGTTAATATTCATTGAACAAACTTGAAACTTGATTCTACACTTTCAAAGCAGCCATCATCAGAATCATCTAAATCGTCCAGCACTTTAATAATAAAATCATCAACAACATCTAAAAGTCTGTTGTCCTCGACTTTAATTACATGGTTAACACAATGCTCCCCACTTCTCTACGAAATATTCAGCAAATAATCCCTTCAACATATTTTTTTTTTGTCCTAGTTAGAGTCGATACTTTTTTGTGCTAACTATCCTTTAATATCACCCCAGACCAACTCAATTGGGTTCAGCCGGTCGATTCTGTAAAAATCTCACCGTGAAAACTTAGGTGGAGTGAGTTTGTTTTCGCTACGAATTGACACTATTGACAGCTCACTCCACGCTCACTTCACCTAAGTTTTCACGGTGAGATTTTTACAGAATAGCACCGCTGGTCTGGGTGGTATGGATGCAGACGCAACACTTCGTATCCGTTTCTTTTCAATAACTCGTCAATTTTGTAAATATCTTCTGTGAAGTGGCGTTCAATTTAAATAATTCACCCATTCTAAGTTTACCATCACAAGGGACGTCATACCGTCGCGCGTCGTAGCCAATCTTCCATAGCTGGCTTGGTAGAAGTCATAGTCGGTTTCTTCTCTTCTCGAACCGAATGATAAGCTGCGTTATGCATTACTATGTTAGAATTTGGTGGTACCTATATTAGGCGTGAGTTTTTCATTTATACATTTACTGAAAATCACGAAATTTATAGAATCGTGATAATCACCTGTTTTACATTCTTCTTCTTCTTAGCATGTCGATAGCAATCTAAATGGACTTCAATATTTGGATTTAAATATTACAAATGTTCCGTCTACAAATCCAGTTTGGCCTCCACAATGTACGATGATCAAACGATCTCCTTTACCGATATGATACAGCACGCCGTTTTCTTGCGTCAAGGTATAAAATATGTTTTCCTTCTCTACGATATTTTTAATAGTATTTAGATAATTCCACCTCCACGATGACTGTTCGATAAGAAGTTTCCTTTTAGATCCGCATTTCTAAAATTTTTAAAGCCTGGATAATGAAATAATAGTCTTAAATATTCCCTTCCGCAGTGTAATACACTCTCTTCTTTAAGTACAGCATTCAAAGTTTTCAGAGTTGGAATTTTTATTTAGTTGTGTAAAACTGGATGAATTTTCTTCTTACCTCGCCTTTTGTGAAATCGTCTACTTCTACTCATATCTATATATAACTAATATCTGTCAGTTTCCTTAACTATACTTGTAAGTATCTACACCCATTATCACACAACCCCACAAAATAGTCACGTTTGTGAGCGCCCTATCTTCACAGTACAAAGATAAGGTAGAATTAATTTTAAATGTTTTCGGCTTCAATTCGGTTGTAGATAGATATGTAATGGAATATGGTTTCGGGAATTTTGATATGCGTATAATAACAATGGGCTGTTGTTATTCACGTTTGCTTGCGTACTGTTATCTAAGTATATTTGTGTGCTGTATATTGTACACAGCCACTCCAATGTTGGAATAGTATTTTAATTAAGTAGCTGATAGTTTCTGCTAATAAGCTAGTGAAATACAAATTATACAAATGTCAGAGAATCTTATATTTACACTAATTGAAGTGAAAACTTCTTTAGCGGCGCTGTGTACTTTTTTTGGAATGGGTAAAAACTTCTAAATTCGCGTCAGGTCACGTGACCCTGATCGAAAATTCGTAAGACGTGACGCGCGTTGTTGAGGACAGCGCCATCTATGCACATCGGGAAGAACTACGAGGGCCTCGCGTACTAACTACGTAGGCCTCGCGTACTAACTACGTAGTTCATCCAACAACGACGAGATGGCGCTGAACCACGGATATATAACTGACGACGAGCAAATCTGAATAAATTCCTTTCACGAGAAGAATAAACCAGTCACTTTGGTCATCATACCTGATTTGCAAAAAACCCTATAAAATAAGGAACACACCTTAACACGCGTGTTTTGTTTATAAGACGATTCACAAAATACACTCGTAATTGTTCAAGTTTTCACTTCTGTCGGCACTACCGGAGTGCCAGTGTTTTTTTTTTTTATTATTATTAGCCTGTGATGTCCCACTGCAGGGCAAACGTAACGCTTTGAACTGAGAGAAGTGGAAAGAGAGTAGGGGGAGGCCCTACTCTCTTTCCACTTCTCTCAGTTCAAAGCTGCTAAGAATAGAATACTCTTTATTAAGGCTCCTTCAAACAGGCGCGACACGCGATAAAATCGCGCGCGACACAAAGGCACCGCAAGTCGCGCAACGAGCGGTGCCTTTGTGTTGCGCGCGATTATATCGCGTGTGGCGCCTGTTTGTAGGAGCCTTTATGTATACCATATAAATTGCAGACTTAAATATAGAAACTGTACAAAGGGTGACACAATGGGCAGTCTTATCGCTAAGAGCGACCTTTAAAGACAACCTTTGCATGGATTTAAAAAGGGCAAGGACAGACAAATACGGTAGTCCGTGATGTACCATTTACATAATACAATAAATACATACATAATAATACATTATGATACATGTGTGCTATGTTGATCATTATACCCGAGGCGGTTATTATTCGCGCGAGGCGAGCGCGATAAGGAAGCCGAGCGCATAATGATTATTGCAACACACGAGGAAAAAACAGACTTGTGTTGTTAAATATTAACTTGTATGGAAAATGGCGCGCTGGTTTTGTTTTTCCGCGCACCGCGCTCGCCAGCACTAGCGATGCGCGCGCAGGTGTAAATAAAAAGACTGACAAAACCGCTAAACAGAAACCTATAGAAAAAATATAATGGACACATAATAATGTTTAGACAAAATCAGCTGTTCCCTATACATTTTGACGAGTTATGCGAACATAAATGTAGGGAACAGCTGATTTTGTTTCGCGGTTTCAGGTTTGGTCTCTTGGTAAAAGTTATTTATAACGATGAATAAAATGACCACTTAAGAGGTTGTTGGTGTTTTTCCAATAACCCTGTACCTATATTTTTTAAGGTGTTGACATATTGAATATTGATGTTCTAAAAGTTGAGTACCTACCCCTTCCAAATGAAAAAGGTTTCCCAAACAAAGAAACTATCTTTGCTTTCTATCTTTGTAATCATAAATAGTATTTACTATTATTGTCTATTTCCTAAGCTGAGTGCAAAACCTCCATCAGGCGGTGTGATAGAAGTCAAGAGCAGGCCCATTCAACAAGAAAAAACTTCTAAACTTCTATTTTAGAAGTTTTTATTTTTATAACCTCTTTAGTTTAATTTATTTCTAATAAATTAAACTAAAGAGGTTATAAAAATAAAATTACTTAAACTTATACTTATACTTAAACTACTACAAAAGCCTATCACCACAATATTACCTTCATTATCTATATCAAAACAAAATAAAACAACGCATAAACCTTAAACAGCGGTGAGAAGGCAATATATTCCTTTTATTAGACCATCTCTACTAGCCCTGAAGTATGCGTTATACGTCATTAATACGTGTTACTGCGGCGTTGTTCAAATAAATTACAGCAGACAGCAAAACAAACACATTTAACAAACCAACTTCGTCGAAAACAACCAAAATCCTCAAGGAAAATAACATTTTTGTTTTGACAAAAGTGTGTCGATCCGACGTAGATTTACACCGGACTTTCTTTGACAGTTGAGTTGGCCATAGTTGTGTTTCAATTAAAGTTGAAGTCTTAGATATTCAACTTTGATTAAAAGCTATAGTTTTTGTGTGTGCTGGTTCTGTCAAATAAATCTTGCAGAATAATCGTGTTTATACTCGGCTGTCTAGGAAAGAAAAGTGTCAGTGTAGTGCTGAGAAAAGTACTGACCTATTTATCTTTCTTGGCGATATTATCTCTAAGTACAGCAAGGCAACAATTTTGCTTAAGCATATTAGAAGTCAAAATTCTGTGAGCACTTCGCCTGTACCTACATCTGTGTGTGTAAGTGATCAACAAAGAACGAACACTTCAGATTTCGAACACTGGCTAGCGTCGAACGATACATAAAACGTACCATCGCTTTTAAACACAGGCTACTACGTAATTACGCATGAACTTGGTGGGTTCATACGATTGCTAAATTTCACCCTTATACATAGCTAGTGGCGTAACATATTGGATTAGCAAACGCGAGGGTCTGGGTCTTTTGACCCTCCGACTCACAGTAGGTAATTTCTCTAAAACAAAAAAGGAATACTGTTAGGCTACTAGCATAATTATAAAAATAGAATATTATTAAGTACTATTATGAAACAAAATTATTTTGAAAATAGGAATGTTGCAAAATGATTATATTATACGAGTAATTAAACTTAATTTTATATTCACCATTCCAAAAGTAAATAAATAAACTTTTGGAAATATCTTTTTTTCTTCTTTATGGTAAATATAAAACGTTTAATAAAGTAACAACAAGGATAAGCCGTTATACTTTAATCGTATAAATGTTCGATAAAATAATTAAATCATAATACTCACAGTCAGTCCGGTTTCATCAAATATTTGTGATATAATATTAAGTCCACTTTTACGCAGCGCGATAATATCCGCTTTCATCTCGATATTTAAATTGGCTTCCATTTCAAAATGAACAACATCGCTAATAGATTAAACACACTTCACTAACCCACAAATATCAAATTATTATCCACCAACCAAGAACCACAACATTCTATTAAATTTAGTCACAGTGAATCTGTCTACCTTTTAATTTATTTATTTAGATTTCTGTGGGTTTAGTCATATAGTTTTACGAACTTTGTGATTAAGACGAACATGACACGGAAGTATATTCAATAGCGTGATTATTCGAGTAATATGCGAGTGTGTGTATCTAATTACTCATTAAAAGAAGGTCGTAAGTCAAACTAAACGTGAAGCTATTGCTTTGCGATTTTTCCTATGGACTTTCGGTCGACACTGTACTTTGGACCCACGCATAATGTTATGTATGGAATACGGATATTTTCATTGTAGTTTTTTTATGTAGTGCTTTCGCAAATAACAAAAATAGTTTATATTATGAGTGCCGTTGTCATTGAGGGGCTTGTGGTTAAGTAAAAGCAGCCACACGGATCGATCGATCAGGTTAAGCTACGCTTGTCGTGGTTGGTCCGTAGGCGGGTGACCATCTTCACATACCAAGACCCCTCCGTGCCTCGGAAAGCATGTTAAGCCAGACTTTACGGGTCGTCAGAAGCCCGAAAGTCTGACAACCAGCCTTACCAAGGGGTATCGTATTACCCAGTAACTGGGTTGTGGAGGTCAGATAGGCAACCACTCCATGTTAAATTCTGGTACTCAGCTGCATCCGGTTAGACCGGAAGCCGACCCCAACATGGTTGGAAAAAGGCTAAGGATGACGAGTGCCGTTGTAATTGTCGTTTTTATAAATTGTTTTAAAATGAAGTTGCGCAGACCATAGTAATTTTGTTAGTAACATAGTGACTGAATTAGACGTCCCTCGACGCAACGATGCTTGGATGAAAATTTTAACTACAAACAAAAAGGGTCAATAAATTATATTTTTTACTTTTTAGAGGTTCTTGTTTGTCGGGGGTTTACTGACGTAATTTACAATTTTTGTTTCGTTTCGCTTCTGATCAAAATGACATTAATCTTGTATAATTATAGTACTTATTTATGAAGCTATAATTACACTTCTGTGTACCTCGATAAAGACTGCAATAAACAATTGAGTACTGAGTGAGTCGTAGCTACTTGTTTACGAGCACCAAAATCAACCATTATCTTCAGTTGAAATTTAAATTTTACGATTCACTCGACGAAACTCGCATTCATCGCCACATTAATATTGTATCGATGTCTATAAATTTTCGAAGAATTTCATCAACTTTGTTTGTAACAATCCGGGTCCCAACGGTATTTTTAGCAAAAACATAACACAAGCAATACCCTTCAAGAAAAATGTCCGTTTCTTTTCGGCTATAAAACTTCCTCCGAATCTCCCGAACAAACAAGATCCCCTTTTGTCACAAACGTTACTTTTATTTGTTGAAGTATTAATAATGATTGTATAAATTCTGTCCCCAACTCCTTAGCTGATAACATAGTGAACAAAGTTTTTGCTTTCATTTTAACTAAGTTGAGAACATATTGTTCAAAGTTTTGGAGAAAACGCTGAATGAGTATTCTCCTGTAATGTTGTAATTCGCTCTAGTTGAAAAAAGGGCTCAGATAATTTTTTTAGAGATAATCGTCGGGATTCGAATTTCAACAAAGGCAATCTTGAGCGGTTGATTTAAGAAGATTTATCAAGGTCTAACTGAGATGTAAAACAGGGCTTTAGTGAAAGCTGAGGGACCAGATTATAAAAAAATGGGACAAAGTGGAAGCACAAAGGCAAAAAGTTCTCAACTCAAACAAAAAAATAAACCTTGTAGATTTTTAAATTGACGTTTTATGCGGGAATGAGGAGTATTTCGTATTAACGGAAGTCATACTGGTACTATGGGAGTAATTTATGAGAAATGATTGAGTAATTTTGCAATTAATTATAGAATAGGCTCCTCCTGCACATTTATTTTCAAAACGACTTAGTAATTATTTTTATCGTTTAAGTCATTACTTCCTTCTATAATAATTATTTATTTACCTGGATAAATTCCTTATTTTTTTTACATAATTAATTTTTTCACATTCATTTATATTCTTTCCAGAGCTATATTTAAATAAAAAATCGAGTTCTTAAATAAATGAGTCTGTTCCCAACCATTTCTAAATTTTCCTGTGTTTTCCGACCAATTAGCTTAATTGAAAGAAGGATAGATTGCCAAAACAACCCCTGTGCTGCCTTTGTAATGTATTTGTTTAGTAATTGATACGTCGTCACAAGCTTTTAATCAACAACCCTTCTTGAATTTTTGGATTATGTAATGTCAATGTTTGTTCTGATCTGTCTTCCATGGATTAAATTTAATGTGTTATTTCTAGAGTTCTGTTTATTAAACATTAATAACATAAGTTTATTCATCGTTTTTAGTTACTACTTCCATAAAAGAAAAGTTTATTTCACTACATTTATAAGATATAGTTTTCTATCAAAGACTATGTTCAAAGTTACACCACATGTTTCAACTCTAACACCACTTTCCTTATAACTTGTAATAGTATCATAGTCTGTTACACGTTTCAACCGCTTAACCCCATAAAATATACTAGCTAAGTTGGTCAGTGTTAAGTCACCAGCGAATTTACGATCTCACAAAGACGTTGGAGTTACATTTGTATCTTAATCCACACAGTTGACTTCTGCGACTTGAGTTAGTTTAAAGCCATTAAAGCGTTCTGGTTTTTCTTTAGAGTTGAAACTATCTTCTTGATCATTGAACCATTTTTGTTCATTATAAAGGCTATTTTTGTTTGATGAGGCTTCGCTGTGGCTAATGTGTATAATTGTCTGTTATTGTATTCATAAGAGCAGTGGTAGCCCAGTGGTAACAAGCGCGACTTAAAATGACCCAAACAGGCGCTTTACTTGGTGTAAATTATTTCATCACCACCGCTCTCAAATCGGTGAAAAAAACATCGTGAGGAATCCGGCGTGTCTTAAAACCAAAAATTCGAAAATATGTGACATCTACCAGCCCACACTGGGCCCGCGTGGTTGATTGCAGCCCGCCTTTCGAAGAGAGGAGACCTGTGTCCCAGCAGTGGGAACACTAAAGGTTGATTATGATATGATATTGTATTGATGAACTCTTAACCTATTACAGCTACTGAATCAAAGCCTGCTGTATTAACATCAAGTAGTTTGCTCTACATGACAGTGTATTCAAGAAGATCTGTATAGATTACCGATACCCGATTAACCAGTCTATCAAATTCAAGACTTCCCGCATTATTAGTTTCCCGTAGATACAGCATCTCAAATTAACTCTACATAATATCTAATGGAACTTCAGATAAGGTACACAAACCGCTATGTATTCAATATAGCATCAGCAAATTCCGAACTAACCGAGAACGGGAACGAAAAACTCAATTATTACGCAGATAATTGTGTAAACAATTATACAACGATCCCTTAGGTACAATGTCTGTAATACTCCTGTCAATATTAATTTAGGAAGAGTTGATCACGCTCCGTCAAGGGATGTTGTATATTCGGAGTGTTTGCTTGATGTCGTCTAAATTTCGTTTGCCTTGTGTATTATTATAATTTGTACATTGTTGGGAAATTGTTCATTAGGTGCGTGTATTGTATTTCTAATTATATATTAACATTAAAATTAAATAGGACGTCGGTTATTAAAAAAAAATTGCTGTTACATACATTTTGATCACGTAGGTTAGACTTTTGTAGGAAACAGCTGATTCATTTTTTAAATAACTGAAGAAAAATTTCACCGCAGGAGTTTCCAGAATCATGTACTAAATCCATGGATTAAGAGGTTGTGCGTCGATGCCACCCGGTATAGATGCCTGACATAAGTTTTTTCAATTTGAATTTTCCATTTGACCTTAATTTTACCTGATAGCAAGCTATGATTATGGTTGACGATGGTGCACGCTTTCCTAAAAGCAAAAACTATAACATGCTAGTTGGGAATCCAAAAAGATATTCATGAGTTTCATACTCGAGGTCCAACATCATTTTCACTAGAATATTTATAGATAACCATAATAATATTAGTGCAGATTAAGTTGAAAACCAATGATAGTTGTAAGCCCTATTTTATTCATTACAAAATTTTGACATTGGCATCAATTTATATTCTGGAAACAGTAATAAATGTTTGTTAGAGGTAATTTTAATTTATTTTCGCGAATAGCAAGTGAATTTCCAAGAAACAGGCGATGATCCAAGTCAGTTCTGTCTGTATAGGAGTAGGACGGCACTTATGCGCAAAAGTGTTTTTTGCATGGCTCCCATTATTTATAATAAGTTACCCAAAACTTGGAGGGAGCTAAATAATTTACATTTGAGAAATCAACTAAAGTCATATCTAATTGACAAAGCTAATAATATAATATTAATGAATTTCTGACAGAAGAATTTATATTAGGTATATAATCTATGTGGACACATGTTTGAGCAAATAAATATATCTTATCTTATCTAAAGATTTCCTTAAGAGTATTAACGGGAAAATCCGGATATAATTTTGAGAAGACAGATATTATTTATTTGTTTACATGGGGGATGAATTTCTCCGTAAATAAAACACAATTTATTATTAAACCGCCTTTTACGACTTTCGCGGAAAATGATCCGAAGATATTTTTGACGAAAACTGGATTTATGTACGGTTTTATTGACAGCAATGTGTTTTTTAAAGAAACGTTCAATATTCATCAAAACCATAATAATTATGATCTTTTTTAAGAATAAGTGTTCAGATAGGGATTCATAGACGACTCCGCCTTGGAGTATAAATGTGGTACTGTTCCACAAACGATGGGACACTTAATATCTTGTCCTGCGTGTCCTGTTAGCTGCACGTTACAGGAACTGGTGGACGCTGGTAATGGCGCCAAACAAGTAGCCGAATTCTGGGCCAAGTCGATTCAGATTGCTATCGACACGCTTAGAAGAAGATTATAAGTTCGAACAGCATAATTTTGATTTTCTGAACCATTATAATATACCTAGATACATCTATTAAATTCAGTCTATTGAGCTTATGTACACGGTTCCAACGTGTCATTTCCTATGAAGAAAAACCGACAAAAAAACTTCATCGTAGGCCATCTCTTTTGCACGGACTAGGTGCTAAAGTTTTCATGAATACAGATTGGCTAATTAGGAAGGAAATAACGTGAGGTTTTGATTAAAAAGAAATAAATAAGTAAGCAAGTAGGAAGCTTCAGACACATTTATGAAATGTGCGACCGTTCATGAAAGAAATGCCAAGTTTAAATAGTTTTTAGCAAACATTGACCCTGAAGATATAAAGGAAAACTACCTACAAGAACTTAATTTTACCGCACGAATGGCTAAGTAAATAGAAGTACGGGTTGAATTACGTGTGAGAACTATGAAACTAGTTCTAAATGTATAAAGAAGGGCAGCAACGGCTACCAAATTAGAAGGGTCAGACCAGAGTTGCCTATTAAAGCGTGAAAAATTAAACACTCCGTCGAAATTTTGTACGAAAAAGGCAAAAGGAGCCGTTATTTTTTCGGATATATATTTTTACGCAGGATTATAAGACGGTAACTTGTTAGAATTTACATAATTAATAAAGCGTATCATTAGCTTATGGAATGTAATTGAATTGAATATTCTAGTCTGCGTCTGTGAAACTTATGAGCGAGATCTAGATAAAATGATGTTAATCCAATTATAGGTTCTGTTCTAATGATATTTATAGCTTTGATGTCTGTGATTCTCCTTGTGAACTTTAGGCCATTTCGATTTATTATCTCATTGGAAATAACGAGATTTGGATTAAAGGAATTTGTTATTAATGTTGTTACTTACTGTTAAAACACAGACTACTGACGCTGCTAAAAAAGCCGCTAGCTGGCCATGTCTGACATATGCCCAATAAGCTGTGAGCCAAAAAATAACCACTATGTGGAGTCCTGAGACAGTCAGAAGGTATGATGGCAGACCCCGTAAAATATGACGGAATGAGCTGGGGAAAACCATCGACTAGTGGTTCCAGTAGCCCTAGATCAAAAGAGCTGAAAGTCGTGAGGAGACCTTTGCCCAGTGGGATGATGCAGGCTTACATTAACCTGTAACCAGTATTTACTGTTTCTTCTACATTAAATCCAACACTAACTACTGCTTTAATAATAACATCATTATCAAGTTCTACACCTTTATTCACATTACTTACTTGTTCACAAATTACTTCTATGCTACCAACCCTATCTCCACATTTCATATAAAATTTTCGTTCCGTGTTTCACAGACTCTTAGGATACATCATGAGGCATCTTTGCAACAGTACTATGATAAATGATTTTATTTTTGTAAGTTGGTTTGCAGAAACACTTTTACACGTCAATCATATATTTTTTAAACTAGATGAGGTCGGCGTTTCCTATCTGACTACTCTGGGAAGAAAGACCGAAACAAATTCAGAGGTCATAGTCTCTTTTAAAGTACAGACATAATCTTGGTCAGGTCATATGAAGACCATGTAGGTCGATGTCTGAGATGGTCTTTTGAGGAAAGAACCACACAGATTGAGAGGACCTGTCCAGTCAGTGCACGCATTTGTCTGAAATCATGCAGCTCAACTCATGACTTAATGAGCTCAGCGATTCGACGAAGAATACCAAAGAAAGAGCCTACATAGATTTATAGCATAATTATTATTATATGTATTCCCTGTGTGATACCGTTTTGGGTACGTCCTTGTTTTCTGGCGTACGTTAAAATTTTTGTAATGATATGATTATATTGCACGCCATTAAACTCGATTTTTGACAACTCTCATCCAGCTGCTACCAACCATCCTGCGAAGATCGTCGCAGGAGGAGAGACCTATATCCAGCAGTGGACTGCTATAAGCTGATAATGATAGATATATTGTATATAGGAGGTGGTGAAGAATAATATTGATGGTTTTCCTTAAAATAGCTTCTGTTGAATCAAGTTAGTGACGTCTTTAATGTGTGGTTCTTTAAAAAAACCAGGCCAAAAGTTATAAGTTAATTTCGTGTTTGTCTTTCAATGGTCTTCTCCAGTTGGTTTACCAAGCGTGGTGAATATATGTATATCTACTTTCAGAAAATTACACCTATAGACACCAATGACCAACAAATACTACAAATAATAGTAATGCTGTCATCGTTGTTTTTATTTCCATTAATGCAGTGACACACCCGACCAATTTCACAAAAAAAATGGCATTGAAAAACTACTTCACAATATCAGTAATTTTTTTTTTAAATACCAACAAATGTCCAAATAAAACAGCTGTTAACACTAATATCTTCACATAGTTTTAACAATATCCACAATAAAATATCAGATGGGTAAAAGCCTGATATGATCCTGTTTCCGAACACCACAAACGTACAAAATTAACAAAAAAAGCCACCACATTCGTGTTTGGAATTTGGTTACTGAAACGACAAGCAATTTTGGACTGTTTCAGAAGCAGACAAAGCTTTATTTTGAGTGTGGAATTTGAGGTGTTGGAACTGAAAATGTGTCAAGGGTTTTATTGCATGCCAAAATATCCAATCGCCACGGTTGTGTGATACCTCAGCTATTAAGGATAACTGGTAGGAACAGTACAGTAGTGAAAAAGGTACAATAGATGTCGAACAAAATTCGTGAAATGAATTTCGAAAATAAAGTTAGGTATATGAAGGATTTTGAAGGAAATTGTTAATCCATTATGTCTTCGTCTTCCCTACAACGTAAATAACGCAATGAATGGTGTTAAACTATCAAAATTAAAGGCATTACACACTTAGGTACCAAAGTATGTTACTATATTTCCCCACGGGGATATCGCATCTGCGTGCAATCCTATCGCCAGAGCGCAAATGTCTCATAGATGCCAATAATTACACAGAAAACTTATAGGTACTCTTAAAATAAGAACATGTCAGCGGTGTTTGAATGCTAAGCGCTAAAGAGCTTCAGGACCAAGAGCTATTTCTAATACAAAAAAAAATTAGAACAAATGTATTTGATATGATAACTAGGATCAGCACCCTGGAAACCGATCTTAACATAGTTGGGAAAAGCCTAGACAGATGATGATGATGAACTAGGATCAGTACCCTTATTGCCTAACACACTTTCAATCAGAATCTGAATAATTATAAAGAATACTGCTAATCCATTGCTTCATATGTTCGAGAAATTCATCTGCTCAACAACGTAAATAGCGCAGTGAATGTTGTTGAACTGCCAAAATAAAAGCCATTGCAATAGCTATGGCGGGGTAATTGCCCACCATGTGTACAACAACTAGGCCTACTGCAGTCCACTGCTGGACATAGGCCTCTCCCAGGCTGCGCCACAACACCCTGTCCTCCACCTTCCGCATCCAGTCCGTCCCAGCCACTTTCTTTAGGTCATCCGTCCATCTAGCTAGAGGGAGTCCTACACTACGCTTGCCGATACGCGGTCTCCACTAAAGGACTCGTCTGCTCCACTGGCCATCGGTCCTTCGACAAACATGGCCAGCCCACTGCCACTTCAGTTTGCTTACTCTGCAAGCTATGTCGGTAACTCCGGTTCTTTTCCGGACAATTTCATTCCTGATTTTATCCTTCAAAGAGACTCCGAGCATAGCTCGCTCCATAGCGTGTTGAGTGACCTTAAATTTGTGGACCAGCTCGACCGTCAGTGTCCACGTTTCGGCACCGTATGTCATGACGGGCAGGATGCAGTGGTTGAAGACCTTATTCTTTAAACACTGTGGGTTAGGCGACGCGAAGACTTGACGGAGGTTTCAGCGTCTTGAAGACGTCCTCCAACGCATTTGTAAACAATTTAGGGATATTATACCCCCTGTCTCACCCCTTCGAGCAGTTGGATAGGGCTGGTTTTCTTATAATGGATCTGGAGAGTCATCGTGGCAGCGTCATATAAACATTTCAAGACTTCGATGTAGCGCCAGTCAATTCGACATCGTTGCAGAGAGGCCAGAACTGCCCATATTTCGATGGAGTCGAAAGCTTTCTCGTAGTTCACAAATGCCATACACAGCGGCTAATAGTACTCCTCGGTCTTCTGTACAATTTGCCGAACATTATGGATGTGGAAAACGGCTTGTTCTGGCGGCTGGAACTCGTCAAGTCTCCTGGCGAGACGGTTCGTGACGACCCTCAAGAACAGCTTGTATTCGTGGCTCAAAAGTGAGATGGGTCTATAGTTCTTCAGGAAGGATTTGTCACCTTTTTTGAAGAATAGAACCACCGCACCTCTGCTCCACGCCTCGGGCGATGTACCCTCTTGGATGACGGAGTGTACCGATAACAATTTTTCTATTGTGTCTGCTAATTGGACACGCGACGGGTTAAACAAGCGACCTTTTCACATCCCTAGTCAACAACAATATCAAAATTAGGTCACTTAATCCGAAAGCCTATCATATTTTGTCAACAGCAGGATTGACATCAAAAACAGACATGCATTAACCTTCAGCCTACATTATGTAAGGATTATATTACTCACACACGCCTGTCAAATGCTGCGACATGCTAAGCTACGTGTAGCGAAGGATGTCTATACTAATATTAAAGCTGGAGTTTGTTTGATCGCGCTAATCTCTGGAACTACTGAATTTGAATTTGATACCCCAATTCTTGAAGAAGGCTATCACCCTCTATCAATATCACGCTAGGACCCTTAGGAGTCAAACAAAAAGAAAAAAAAATTAGAAAGAACGCTAAGCGAGAGAGCGATGTGACGCGACACGGTGGTTTGGAGGACATTTCACGTGGATTCGTCCACGTCGCAGACAGAAGTTAGTACATAATATACTCTAATTAAAAAAAAAAACAGTAGGTACAGTTGGTCCACAGTAGGTGTTAGTAGTACTTGATACAACCAACCAATAGGATCATTTTAATTTCATAGATTAGCTTAGCTTAACTCTCGTGGAAATGGGTCCAACGAAGCTAAGTTTTTACCTCGTGTAAAGCTCATCTCCATAGAACAACACACTTGCTCAAACTTTGGTGGATATAGACACATATGTAGTTTTGTAGCTCAGCTTCATTGCTTAGCAACCTCGTTCATCTCTGGTGGAAAGGCGGCAGTCGAGCGCCCACTGCTACGTACGATATGCACGGAGAGATTTGCCATGTTAAGGCGTGTACAGACGCGTGCAATGTGTAATGTAACGCAAATTCTGCGAGTAGACGGGACTACGAGCATAACATGTAAAGTTAACGTTAAGGTTTATCCAGACCTGCCGGTCGATTCTGTAAAAATCTCACCGTGAAAACTTAGGTGAAGTGAGTTTGTTTTTGCTAGGAATCGACACTATTGACAGCTCACTCCACGCTCACTTCACCTAAGTTTTCACGGTGAGATGGTTACAGAATCGCACTGCTGGCTCGAGTGGGGCGCGTGTGCAGCGCGCGGTCAGCTCGTGTGCATCTAGCTTCGTTTGAACTATGAGCCTCGGTTTTGAATTTGCTTGCGCTGCTCGAGTACGGCGCGTAGCTTGCGCGCGAGCGGCGCGCGGACGGCGCAGGGGCTGCATACGAACATGAAATGCACGCGCACATTCGCAAGCGGCTTTGGATCGCAATGGACGACGCCAACATTTTGATACAAAGCGAAGCTAAGAAGTACAAGTGCGTAGCTTAGCCTTGGGCCGCTGTGGAGCGGCGGCTTCATATCAGGTTGTTGTCAAAACCATTCGCGTATAATATCTCACGGGCTCACCTACATCAAAATACCTTTTCCGATCGGAATGACGTTCCATTAGCGTATCACGTGACGATGCGTGACGAATTTTGTCCCGTTTTGAAGACCTATTATTATTTCATTTATTTGTGAGTGTTTTTGTCGTTGTGATTTTTTTGGGTCCTTTCAATATTTTATAGTGTAGGGTAGGTACTATCAGGATCCTATTACTAAACTTAGACAGTCTACCTGTCTGTCATAGGGGTTTACTTTCAACTGTTATTGATAGAGAGTTCACTGAAAGTAAATGTCAGCTTAGGAAAATTAGAAAGAAACCAGACGTACCCTTTTGTGTTTTGTAGTTCTATTAGTAAAGACAGATAGAATTTGTTTCTTATGTAATTAGGTACCTCTTTTGTTTTACTTTTTACGTCAATATGTTATGTATGTACCTTTAACTAAATTTTATCATATGTCTATGTAACTATCAATCCTAAGCTTCGTTGTCTTAAAAAATAGGTTTAGGAGGTAAATATTGTTTCTTTTTCTCAGTGTTTCCATGACAATCTTTATAATTGTGCAGGTATCAAGCACACAGGTCATGATGTTAAGTATACCATCGCTTGTGGGACTGTCACCTATTAGCTGTGATAAGATTTGAAACGTGGTCTTGTAGACGCGGAACTGTAACGCAACAATTTAATTGGGAATGCTGTTTTGGCTTGGCATGAATTTTTTCGCCGCTACGCACTCGCCTCGCTTTGTAATCATTTGCAAATCGCCAGTGTGATAAGACGCTTATTGTTAGCTTGTATAGTATACTGTATTTAAGACTTGTCAAAATAAATAGCTATAGCGCTAATAAAACTGATTTTCATTTTCCTTCTATTCTCATACAAAATATTTCCTTTCCTTTATATCAAAATTTCTCATGTAGATTGATTTCTCCCAGGGTTTCAATTTAATATGTTGCCAGAACCTACGACAACCCGTGATTGATTATGACTATTTTGGTCCAGCAATTACACCAGCTAACATGATTTAGGTATTGATATATTGGGTCAGGACTTAAGTAATCGTGGGTGAGTCTGTCATGATATCAAACAGATGGGGCGTATTTTCCATGCGTATAAATACGCCTATACAATCAAACCAAATCTATCCCTTTCACCAAGACGAGGCCTGAGTCCCAGCAGTGGGGAGGGAACATTATAGGCTAATTATGATACACCGGCTGACTTTTTTACCGTCTGTTTTTGTCGAAGAACCGGTAGCCGGTGGAGCAGATGAGTCCTGTAGAGGACTTCTTGTATCAGCAAGCGTAGTGTTGCACACCCCCCAGCTAGATAAACCGACGATCACCTCGTATACACTGTGCAAAGTCCCGAGTCAACCCCGCGTCAATTTTGATACGTCACGACACGTCAACCAAAGCTTCTGGGGTCATGACACATCACATAACATATAGCGACGCACTGCAAATTATCTTAAAATAACTTTTTCGTATCCATTGTTCCTTCAATCTCAAGTCATTTCACCATACTATGTAACTGACATAAAAGACGTACCAACAAAAACAAAAGAAAAGGTTTTCTTTTGTTTTCAGCCTTAGTTCTAAGATTGTGCTGAAGATTCTTTCAATTCAACGTCATATGATCGCAAGCTCCACTGAAATGTATTCTATTGTTGATACGTCAAAGTTGAAGAACAATACATTCAGTCTTTGAACTTAATATCTGCATGTTAACTGTTTTGTTTATGCTAAGTTTGTTGTTCATTATTGGCAATCGGATTAGTTTTTAATAGTTGGAAGTGAAGTTGAAACTGTATTGATACCTAATATTTTATTTTCTCGTGTTATCATATTTTCTATGATACGTATTATTTTCGGCTACAAACATTGTGACAGTTTGTCATGAAATGCTTTAGGATTTTATTGATATTATGTACAGCCAGGGATATATTGACACTCGATTGACAGGTATGATATGGATACACGGACAATATAATGATGATAGTCAATTTGCTTTACAGTAAAGGATGTCACTAAAATCTACACTTAGTGGCATAAAATACACTAGATTACACTGAATAATAATGCATTTATGTATTTTTCTTATGGTTACCCGGGGACGAGATCAAAATAACTTTTAACATAATAAAAAGCACGCCATTTTGGCACTCTATCATCGTCATAAGCTACACACACAACTACCTTACTTATTAAAAAAAAACTGTCAAGTTGACAGCTGTCTGCTGTCGGCTTCAGCCATTGTTGTTTCACGTTTGTTTCATTTCGCATATTTATAAATAATTAAATCTGAATTCAACAATAATTCTTATTGTTTGAGTGAAATGTGAATGACGCTTATAATGTCAACCCAAGTGTCAACCAAATGTAAAGCTATTGTACAGACGCCAGCACATCAAGCTACCCGAAACTGTAAAATTTTCCCAATCAACTTTGAACCTTATGCTTTAGCTATAAAGTAGAAAATGTATTAAAGAAATTTGACAGATTGTAGTAGCTTGATGTGCTGGCGTACAGACGCCAGCACATCAAGCTACTACAATCTGTCAAAGCCAGGAAAATGAGGTCAAGAAAAGCCAATACATGTACAGACATGTATTGGCTTATCTTGACCTCCTTTTACTGACTTTATGTGGCTTTATTTTAACCTAAAACATTCGGTACACTGCTGGAAAAACCACAAGCACTCCTCGTTTCCTAATTTTTCACCTTATTCTCTTCCTTTAGACACATATTCTCTAAAACGTTAATCCTCCACAATCTCTAATATTGTCTTAAGGTGCTTTTTGAGCTAAGCTTCGCGGTGTTTCACTGTTGATTCAATAATCTGACTTAATCTCGAACATTCTCGTAAGCTAGATAAATTTAGACAAGAGGACTTTGATTTAAGACGTTCACATTTATCTGAGATAGTTGGAAGTGTCATTTTGAATTAAGAAAATTGAAAATTGTCAAAACGAGTTCTAAATACTTTGGTTAAACTTCATTATTGCTGCCAGTATCTGTTTTGATCGCCTTTATAACCTTTATTGGTTAAATCTGACACTTATAACATATCACAAACCATCATTATTTCCTGAAGGGTAAGGTAAGGTAGAGGTGTACCGTTACGTTTACAGGTCCCATATACTGGATTGGATTTTTAGGGCTCAAATAACATAATAGGAGTTAAGTACTGTTGATTTTTTAGGTGGAAGACAATACACACAATAATACACACGGAAGTGGTTTACGCACTGACGCTTTATTTCAAAACTCAAATTGACAGGAGGGCGGGGCTTATGTCATCCTGACAGTTGTGTCACATATTAACCAATCGCAGCTATGACTGCGTTCAAATTTAAGTCACAATCTCATCTCAGCGACAATCAGTGTCAAAACTGTATGATTAGAATGCGAACCTTTAAAAAAATACAGGAATTGCCCGTCAGGTATCTTGCAAGTCAAGGTAGTTCCATAGATGGTACAGACGCCAGCACATCTAGCTACTACAATCTGTCAAATTTCTTTAATAGATTTGCAACTTCATGACTAAAGTATAAGGTTCAAAGTTGATTGGGAAAATTAGACAGTTTCGGGTAGATTCATGTGCTGGCGTATGTACATATCTGGCTACTCGAGATAGTCTAGCTAGGTGCCCTCTGTGAACTGGTGTCACCGCTCGTCAATCGTCAATGGCCTGGATTAGACTCCCGCTATTTGTCACGGAAACTATTACTACGAGACCATGCAGAAGTGCAATTGATCTGTGAGGTAGGAGAACTAATCTAGGAGTATAAATAGTTTTGCGGTTAATCTCGACAGCTTTTCATTGACCCTATAATATATTGTATTTAAAATGAGGAGGAGGAGAGCAGATTATACATTAAGCTGCTGGTCCCGGCTGTCATGCGTGTGTCTTTGACAGTCGTTACGGGTCGTCAGAAGCTCGAAAGTCTGACAACCAGTCTTACCAAGGTGTATCGTATTACCCAGTAACTGGGTTGTGGAGATCAGATAGGCAGGCTCCATGTAAAATACTAGTATTCAGCTGCATCCGATTAGACTGGAAGCTGACCCCAACCTAGTTGGGAAAAGGCTAGGCAGATGATGAATTATGTTGCTATAGAAACTGATACTAATGGATTTAATATCGAGTAATTGCGGTTTACCGTCAAATGAATTAAGACAGCAGTACGTAAGAATACGATATGTGTCATGTTCGGTGAGCCACAAGCTAAGCATTGTTTTCACTTGTGGCACAGGAGTGTGAATTTAACAATGTTATAATGGTTAACTTACCATAGCTTAACTAATTCGAAGCCTTACATCATCCGCAAGGCATTGAAGTGCCTGAAACCTAATACATTTTTCAAGTTAAAGTTAGTGAGTTCTTCAAGACCAACTAGCCTTCTCTTGGAATAAATTCTAATGTCATCTAGGAACCATATTTAAAAAAAAAACATCACTTTACTTGATAATATTTTGTATATTATCAAGTAAATTGATGTTTTTCTTTAAAAGGGCAACCAAATATTTCGCACCATGCGAAATGTATCTGGAGGCGCTGTTCGTAGCGCCTCAAAAACCTTAGCCTTATCATACTACAGCATATACAAAGGGGTAGGCTCATTGAGACGTACAAAATACTTACAGAAGAACACTATGAAGCGCCTTCAAGCCCTTTACACTCAGAATGTCACCTAACATTTGCGTAAGCATTCCCTAAAGTTATGTGAAAATTCATCAAAGAAAAGTCACTGAAGCAATTCTTTTCTAACAATTGTCGTCACAACATTTTCCGGGAGCCTATTCCATGCAACAGCATTCAACGTATGCAGCGGCTCCCAGTCTGAACTGCTTTAAGAATCGACTGAACAGATTAAATAATATATCAAAGCTATTTGATACACAGGCATCAGCTAATTAGATGTTAGTGTGTCTAATCTAACAATAATAATAGTTTTCTGACTCTTCTAATCAGTAATTCCAGAAGAGTGTGGCCGGTTACAGTATTGTCAGTAGAGTGACATGGTACCGCTTCATAGACTCTAGAAGAGTACCTATAAGGATTTTAAAAAACGACGTTCCTAAAACACATTTTATTTCTTCCTTCATCCGTCGTCCAAATCGATATCCGCAACCATAATAATTCGCTTACCGTTTCCTGATCCCCCGAAATAAATCAGCTTACATTTCATCGAAACCACGGCCGATTCTAAATCGAACCAGCTAAACATTACATTGATAAAAACCAGCCTCATTCGGTATTCAGTATACGCGTCGACAAACAGTGCTATTGATTTCGGCGACTCGGTTAAGCATAAATCACGGTCATTATACTGAACCGGTGAAAAGATAACGTGGTCGCTGTTATGGTGGTTGTGTGAATTGTAGATCAGAAATTAGAAGAAAAATTGGTTGTGGTTTTGTTCAGGTACAGTCAGAAAGAAATCCGATGAGTTTTAGTCACCAAGATGTCAATGAGAACGGCCTTTAAATCTTACTTTTGCGCTTAGGTGTTTTTTTCGCATAGTAATTTTTTGGAACGAAGTTCCGATAGAAATCGTCACGTAAGGAAAAAGCGTTATGCCGAGTGTATGTATGTGTGCGCGCGAGTATCGCGTATGGACCTTCGACTTATTGCGCGTACAGTCAACAAAAGAGAAAACTATGCAGGATCGTCGGATATAGTTCAAGTTTAGTAAGAAACCGATGGATGTTCTCGAATAAAATTTAATTTTATTAATAGAAAACAAACAGCTCATTTATCAAATTAAATTTCAGTCGACAACTTCCATCGGCTTCTTACTAAACTTCAACTATATCCGACGATCCTGCATACTTATCTTTTTTGTTGACTGTACCTCGGCAAACGTCAGGGATTTTACTATTTCAATCAAATCGACTGCAAACATTAATTGACCGTTTATTCAGGTCACAACTGTCATTCCTTGACAGTTGTATGAACTAGCTACAACACGCAAATTGACGTAGTGTATTTGACAAACGATTAATTTCCCTGACCGTATAGTCAAATATACGAGTAGATTAGTCGTAAAGGCCACTGTTACCACAAGAAATGTAAATATTTTCGATATATTCTCAAACCCACACAAAATCACCTTTCAAGTTCCAAGTAACTTATGACGCAAGACCACTGACCTAAATACATACTTAATAGCATACTAAAACAATCTATCTGATACTAATGTTACTGGAGTGCAGTATTGAAACAGCATACTAAACAGCTACTTCGCGTAGACTGACGCTCTGACGTCATCGATGCAACATGTCAGGAATTTATGAGAGCTAAGGGCTGCGAGTAGATGGTGGTGCAAGTAGTGGGTGGACTGATAGTCAAATAATTAATTTAGCGTATCAGCATCTGAAGTCTGATGTAGACCTTAAACAAAAATTTGTTCTTTTAAGTAGGTATACTGTGGGATTTAAAAAAATATGCACTTACTAGCTTCTGCCTGTGACTTCGTCCGTGTAAAATTTCTTGTACCCCCGACCCACCCCATGGCATCGCATGGCCTGCTATTACTTCGTTTTTGCTTAGCGTTCTATCTGACTTCATTTTTGCTTGGCTCCTAAGGTACCTAGCGTCATGTTAAATAACTTATAACTTTCCTCAAGAATCGGTCTATCAAATGAAAAGAAAAACGTTTTTAAATCCGACTGACAGTTGCAGAGATGAGCATGTTCAAACAAACATACAAGCCAAAAAAAACAAACATACTCTTCAACTTTGCTTCTGAGGTGATTAAACCTTTTATTTCGCGACTATATTATATCACCACATTAATGAACCTCTCAACCTCGCAGCTGTCTTGCTAGTGATTTTGCCTTCTATCGCCAGTCTTAAACATGGCATAATTCACACCTGAGTCCAGTGCATACCCAATAATTACTATCGTAAGGCAAATTCAAAAGAAACTAAATAAAAGTAAAGTAAATGAAATTCAATATTATGCCCAAAAAGCCTAGATTTTCCAGGACGCCAAAGGGAGTGCTTCACGAGTGAGTTAAATCAACTTAGCTGATAAAAGGGTATTCGCTCATGGATGATTCATTCAATTTGGTTGATACTTTTAAAGAAAAAATTACAAACGAAAGCTAGAACTCCTAACCAGGCAAAGTCGAAACAAAGTGGGGATCTGATGGAGTAAGCCACGTGTCTTGGAAGAATCCCACTCTAGGCTTGTTGTACCAAAATGATCATCTGTATCTGGTAACAGCCTTTTTATGCAGATGAGGATAATACACTATGAACGTGGGTTAATGTTGAGTTATACGCGATAAATACCGCGTTTGTTGCTAAGCGGAGTAGATGAGCGTGAGTAATGTCTCTCATGGATAGGCAGATATGTTTTATGGCGTATTGCCTTTAAGAATAGCAGATCTGGTATGAAGATATCACCCAGAGCAGCCTTGGTGTGCTTTGTGGGAGGCAACCGTGACATTACAACACTATAGTCTGAAAAACAAAATATACATCGAATTCAGGCCAGCTCCATTCTTTCGTTGATAAAAAACAGTTAAAGTTCGTGACAACTCCGCATAAGAACATTTGTACGAAAACGTTAGACCTCCTTTCATTTTCATCTCCCCACAGTCTCACAACCTCTAAAAGTGGGCAATACAACAATAAATCACGGAGTACACAGTTGTTTGCCTAATTTCTATGACGTCACGTCTCCCCATATCCCCTTCGCGTCACTTTAGCTGAACGCGTCTATGCATTATTCACCCCGTATAAAATTTACCACACAACAGTTAAGAGCCATTATTGTGATATGGAGAAAATGGAGGATTCAGAAGGTTTAGTCTGAACAAGGCTGTATTTTTGGTCTTCTTGGGAACCTACATAGTGGACTGCGTGATAAGGATTGAGTTTCTCTGAGATCCTAAGAGCAATGGCCGAATAAAGCTACTCATGCCATAGTCAGTTCAAAGCGAGAAGATATCAATGGCAGAAATGACTGCTTACTAAATCAGATATAACAGCAACTCCTTCCGGCCTTTCCGAATGCCACTAGCACAGGTAGATCCGAATACTTGCATGGCTTGCCGGCTGCTTTTTTTAAAAGAATAAGACAACAGTTGGTTCCAAGTGGGTGATGAACAGGCCTTTATCCAAAACACAAAAAAAAGAATCATAGACCAATATCAGCCAGCAGTGGTGAATTCTGTTTAACCTTTTCTCTTGTCGAAGATCTGTTCTGTTTCTATATTTATGTCTGTAATTTATATGGTGTACATAATAAAGAGTATTCTATTCTATTCTATTCTATCTGTCATCATGCCCCAGGTCTAAGCCAAAAAAACGAGTAAGTGAAACGTCGCATAGCAACACAAGCCTCAACTCAACTTCTGAATTTTTTTTACACATCTTCAGAGCTGAGCTTCTGACCTTGATTACACAAATATCACGGTGTTAAGAACTCTCACCGGGTAGAACGTGACAGACAATATCAAATGAGGAGCAGCCTTAAAGTCCTTGTTTTGAAGGACGTAAGGAAGTTATACGTAAGTGCATTGCCCAGAAATTTTGCCAAGCAAATTAGTGGAATGGGGCCGTAATGGTAATGAGGGACTTTGCAGTAACATTATACTTTATAGTGTGTTTGGCCTTTTGGAAGTGGCATTAACTTTGAGAATGCTGGAAGACGTACAGGTAGGTATGCGTAGTCATTTGTTTTGTTGTATAATCTGTAGAAGTAGAACACAGAGCAAGAAATCACCGCGCCGCCAGCGTTTAGAGACGGCAGTACTAATAAAATTTAGTGGCACGCAGGTGCGTTAAGGGGTCACTTCTTTCACGGGCCGCCTTTCAAAATTTGACAGCTTTTTATACGTCATTTGTCGACACAAATTAAACTAATGTCTTTGAATGTCACTGCCCCCCGTATTACGACTAATGCGAGAAGACGGTGACACGATGGTAGAAAGTGTTGCTTCTAGCAGTAGTCCGTCGAGGCATCTCCTTCATGCTCTGTGGTAAAACATAATCTTTGTGTTCACACCAGAGAGCAGCAGTGGCCCAGTGGTAACGGCCCCGACGTACGAGACGTAGGTCGTGGGTTGGAACCCAGGAGGGCACTATACTATGTGCAATTCATTTCATAACCACTGTTCGCAAAACACTGTGAGGAAACCGGCATGTCCTAGAACCAAAAATTTCACAAAAGCTTTAAGGGGCTAACAGGACCTAAATGCAAAAAACGCAAGTTTTAGAAACAATAAAAATTATGATCGACTACAGTTAACAAAATCAGAAAAATATATGATACTAGCTTCTGCCCGCGACTTTGTCCGCGTGAAATTTCTTGTTACTCCGACCCACCCCGTCGCATCGCATCGCCTGCCCGCGCTATTACTTCGTTTTTGCTTAGCGTTCTTTCTGACTTTTTTTCTTTTTGCTCGGGTCCTAAAGGTCATAGCGTGATGTTAAATAGCCTATAGCCTTCCTCAAGAATTGGGCTATCAAATTCAAAAAGAATTTTTCAAATCCGACTAGTAGTTACAGAGATTAGCGCGTTCAACCAAACGAACAAACAAACTCTTCAGCTTTATAATATTATAAGTATAGATTCTTCAGGATATATCCTAGGTAGATAGTGTGTTGAAAACATAATACAACTAATTTGATACGATAGAAAAAAATCATGAAGATACCTCTAAAAACTTTCTTTTTACAATAAAAACCATGCTAATATACATACAATCATTCTGATTTTTTGTCAGATTATTCTACAAGCAACATACTGTTTTAAATGTTTAGTCCAAACAATAGATTTTTTGTAATTAAATAATTGCTTCATATTTTGCAATAAATTACCAGCATTGTGTCATCGCGCTTCTCTTTCTTTTCTATGCAGTCTGACAGTGACCGCGATTTAGGTCATGTAAGCCCCTTAAGTGAAACACTGAAGTATAATAAATATATCTATAAATGTAGGGTAGGAATACAATGTCACAGCTACACACACACTACCGAAGAATAATATTCCGCCACTGGCGTGGGAATTAAAGAATAACACAAAGTGTGTCCAGGCTCTTGTCTCATACATTTTATATGACACAGACTCTCAGCTAAATTGAAATAGGGCTCGAAGAGACTATAGACAGCTTAAGGCCGAGACTAAGGCTTGCGTCATCGTTAGATCCCAGTGGAATAAAAAGGACTCTCCGCACGGTTTTCTCCTGCGCCCGCCTGGTTTTGGACCTGTTATGTATACCTCCGTATATGTAATTTAAAATGTAGGCAAATTATTTTATAAGTTCTCTTATATGAGGTTTGTACGGTCAGTATCTGCAGACGCTTTTTAAAGTACTATACACTTTTGGCCGCAAAATCAAATACATGTAGTAATTGTTTCGAGTTGACTTTGTTGTTTAACAAATACTGTTGAATCGAATGCGTCAACCCGAACATGTGTGCCTGCCTAAAGGCTCATTTTCATTAGTCGATAGGGCCCGCATGTCGAGTGCGGAAGATTTCTGTAACACATGCCATATGGTCCGTATCCGGAGAACCGTTTTCATTGGTTTAGTCGATAGGGAATGGTTGCGGTACACAGAGAACCTGCACCGCACGTTTTGCAGTTGCTTTGAAGACTCATTTTCATTGGTCAATTTGGTGAGTCTCCGCATACTTTTTACCGACAGATGAATTTCATTGGTCGTTAGGTCCGCTACGAGAATCCCCGCAGACGGTATACCGACCACATTATCGGCTTATATCGATATTTTATGTCGATTTTAACACATTCTTTAAGCTACCGAACCAAGTTTTTTTATCGTTACATGAGCTAAGAAGCGTGTAACCGTTTCATTTTCCAAATAAATAAAGCCATACGGTACAAAATCTACCTAGATATTTTGATGCTAAGAAAATTATTAACACACTGGCGTGTCGGCTTTCCTTTGTATCTTGACTCTATAATATAATACTATATTTCAGGCCTAACCCATTAGTTTCCTAAAATTACATAGTTAACGTTCAACAAACATCGTTAGCTTACATACCTTTAACCCTTTTATTGTTGGCTGCCTATGACTTTGGGCCTTAAAAATACATAATTAAATACATTTTAGGAATATAGGCAAGAAGGTTATTAAGTGTAACTGTAACTTGTCACGAATGTTTTAACAAATAATTTATATGTTTTTATTTACGTCATGGTTCTATAACGGGTGTAAAAATACCTTTATTGAAACCGAGAGTCAATGGTTCTTCTCGTTAATTTCAACAACTATGATTTTTTTACCTAATTTTCGTGAACATTTTTGTTATTGAATTTTTAACTTATATAAGAAATTGATATGCAAGAAATAGGTACGTATCAAGTTGCATAAAATGTATTAGACATTTAATTAATCCTGATGACTTCTAATATATTGTTGACACCAGAATTGGTAAGGCCGCCCATTGTATGTTTTGTATTCATAATTGTATTTTTCTGTTATGTATTTTCTGGTGTACAATAAAGTATATATAAATAAATAAATAAATAAGACGCCAACATTGATTTCTAATACCAAAATTAGAAAATCTATTAAAACTTCACCAAACTATTAATACAATAACAATAAAACTGTTTTATAGTCAATAAATATTTTATTAAAGTAATAAAATACGAGTATCTAATGAGATAAATTAAAAAAGAATTACAATCAACAAACAATACTTTCTTACTTTTCTATGTCTTGTTAATTCTTCAGCCTATAAATAAAAAAAATGGTAATCACCTCCTCTATAAAAAAGTCTTGATCATCATCATGATCAAGATCATTTATAATAATAATTATGCTTAACTACAGTCTGTGAGCACGCGGTGGCATTTCACTCAAAGGTAAGAGTTTCCCTTCAGTTTTTTTAAAACGATTTTTATCTTTATTTTTTCCTCGCAATTCCTCTGGTTAGATTTTTCTTTCTTTTCTCCTCCTTTCTTTGCTGCCATCCTTTTCCTCTCCAAGCACTCTGCATGTGTGAACTTGGAATTTTGATTTCTCATTTTGAAATACAAGTGCTCCATGTAAAATACTAGTATTCAGCTGCATCCAGTTAAACTGATTGACTGAAAGCTGATTACGACATAGTCGGGAAAAGGCTAGGCAAAAGATGATGATGCTGGAATACATACAAAACATAACTTCATATTTGTTTAACAAATCGAAACCCTAAGTTGTAAGTAATTAATTTTTGTTCGCTCTTTAATACAATAAAGTGAACGATAGTAGTTTCGTTCTTGTGAGTTTATTTTATACGGGCCACTTAATGATTTCATTTCACCCCCCAATATTTAAATATCGCGCGGCCAGCCTTTTTTGATTTTCTCTAGGATAAAGTATTGCAGTAAATATAAGAATAAAACTTTCATCAGATAGAAAAACTAATAATAAATTTAAATAAAATTATTAATATCCAGTAAACTAGTGCAGTTTCGCTTACGCGGTGATAGTTCACAGAAAAACAGATTGTGGACGCGCCACCAAAATTAGAATTATGCTAAATAACACCTCATCTACAAACGCCGTAAGAAAACCGGCATGTCCGAGAACCAGAAATTTGAAGACATGTGACATCTACCAACCCGCACTGGGCCCAAGTGGTGGATTATGGCTAACCCCCCCCCCCCCTGCAAGGAGGCCTGTGTTCCAGAAGTGGGAACATTAACAGCTGATTATATTACATACTTGACTACGTCCATTCACTTTATCTCTGCTTCATAATAACTACCTATCTGATTATAATTACCCAATTTTATTGATATTGCGTATCAATTTATCATGTTATTAGTGGTCGCAGCTGTTCGTACAAGCGACGTAATCCTTTAATGTCTCGTCTATGGGAAAATAAAGACAATGTATGGTGTATCAAGGGTCTAAAAGGGTGTGGGCAGAGAAGTCTTGTTGTAATCAATCTGATGATGAGTTTAAGTTGGCGCACAAATAAAGCAAAAACAAAAAAAAATACTCTAATTAAAATGTAAAATTCAAAAATGTATTCACTATGCAATGGTTTATTGCCGTCTTATCTTTACAAATATATATTATAGCATCATCTTTGTACCTATTTTTCTGATCTGTTTTTGTTCTTGCCTGTTTATACACATAATTATATGTGTACTTTAATGGTAAAATAAATATATAAATATAATGTCACGGACAAGCAATTAATAAATTGAGTTTAAAAGAGGAGCAAACTACTTTAGATGTGATTAGCTTTCTGTCTTCTGATAACTTGGCAACAACGTAACGGAAAAGCTTCAAATATGCTAGCTGTGTAAATAAAATTGATTGAGTATCTTTAGAGGGTCTCTGATACCATACTAACATAATGTGTTATTGTGTTGTGTTTAGTTTGTTAATTTTGTTATTTTCTAGTGTTTACATTTTTTTTAATAGTATTTTACCTAGCCTACTTAGGTATGTGTTTGTGTCACTTTTTAATTTGTAATTTACTCTGTACAACGCCTTGGGATTCGATTCTGTAATGTTGTACAAGATTACATTACAATGGAACAATAATAGGCTGGTATTATTATAATTATAAAACCAATGTATATATAATAAACATTTTAAATCGTACTAATGTTCCATTCAGTCAACCTGACTCTGCCAAAAATCACAACGAGTTTCTTTACTTTCATTACTCACGCTATCACAAAAACATAGGCGGAGGGACTAAACTCTGCTGAACCCAAACCTTAGAAAAACAACTGGTTGAGAAAACAGCAATTTAAGCCGATTAGAATTTCGAGTTCAATAGAACAGCATTCCCCATTGAAATCGTAACAAGTTGAATAAAATGGCGAAAGGCACATCACTAATAAGGTTTACCTTTTACAAAATATTTCCGAGTAATATAAATTTTTGAAATTGTTTTAAAAGTTTAAATGATTGGGTTTTTGGTTATGTGGTTTTATTCGCTTTTTTTGGTATTTTAAGGAAATGATCTATTCTGTTTGATGAACGTATACAGGGTGGCCGACGGTTATAAAAAAAAAACATCTGTTCCATACATTTTGACCTTGTAGGAAACAAAAAAAAATTAACGCAGGGGGGTCCAGAATCATGTTTCTGCTTATATTTTAAATAGCTCGTGAAAAGAGTCCAACGTTGTTCTGCAACTGAGCAGATTGCTCAGAATTCATTGGACGTAGCTAAATATCGTGTTAAGTTTTAATGCACTCCGGTATCTTGTAGATAGACTAACTGGTTCTCGATCGTAAATTAAACTTTACGAGATGGCCCGGGCATTCTGGAACGGCACCGTATTTACTACCCTATTGAACGCTTTTCTAGTAGATAATGAAAGTAAAATTGAGAATGTAAGCTACTTTCCTTGAAAGTTTTAGTGCTCAATTCCTTAGAGAATCCACTAAGCTGTCAACTTGAGTACTTTCAGAAGCAGCGCTTGAGCGAAGCGGGCTTAAGTTGCAATTGGAGCTATAACTAACGTTCTGGGTTATTCTGATTTGAAATGTACATCATATGATAAACTTTTGGGACTTATCAAACATGCTATTTCATTATAGTAAAAGATGATAATATAAAATATGAGGTCGTAGAGTTTTTTGAGGAATATTCGGGGTGGTCCTACAAGCTTATGAGACATTCCACCTTTTTTTTTTATTTGGCAACAAATTACAAAACGCAAGGAGGTTTGCAGATCTCTATAGACGGCATAAATGACTTATATACTATTGGATGAGTTGCAAGCAGGCTGGATTGCCTACTAATAAGACTTGACGCAACTATTAGCGATCGTCACTTTTTTTTGGTAGCCCTCAGTTAAAAGGATTTATTCTTCGTTCGTCCTGAAGTTTTGTCCCACATTCCAAAAAAATCTTTGTTCGTCCCATATCACTAATGAAGTTTGTCATATACAAAACAAAAATGGGCCGTAGAAGGAATTTAAAACAGGACGAAGCGGGAATAAAATAATTAAAATTATATTTTTGGGCGAAGGAAGCATATTGTTTGGGATGACCCAGGATTTTTTGGAATGTGGGACAAAACTTAGGACGAATGAAGAATAAATCGTTAAAAGTGGCCTTTTGTCACAAAGTGCACATCGAGTGCCTCGGCCGGCTTTTATTTTCATTAAGGAAAGTAATAGGTTCCACTGAATTGAGTGCTAAAAGTGCAAATAGAACATAATGAATACGGAATACGAATTTGGCCTGATCCGCGAATCGAATAATAATTCACAAGCGCTGCTTTTTTCGTATTAATTCAATTCAATTCATTTATATTGGAGATCATAAATTCCAATTTGTTAGTAGATACATACACAACTAAAACACTAGTGTTAGAACATTACACTTATATTATAAAGGCGAAAGTTTGTGAGTGTGTGTGTGTGTGTATGTGTGTAAGGGGTGTGTGTGCGTGTGTGTGTGTGTGCGTGCGTGTGTGTGTGTGCGTGCGTGTGTGTTTGTGTGTGTGTGTATATATGTTTGTTACTTCTTCATGCTCAAACGGCTGGACCAATTTTGATAAAATTTTGTATGAAGGTAGCTGACACCCTGGATTAACATATAGGCTACTTTTTATCTCGATATTGTTAGTTACAAAGGTCTTAAAACTATGTTAGTATTACACTACAAACTAAGTTAACAAAACAATGAGCATGAAGCATTTTCTTAAAAAAACATAACCCTCCTTTTGGCGCAGTCTGGTAAAAATATACATTAACAACAAACTATAGTGGTAGTGTAGTTGTATCACGTTCTGGGTTCAATTCCCGGGGCGGGCAAAGTGACAATTGCGACTTTTCCGTCTGGAATTTCTCTGGTTGTTTTTTTCTTCCCCGGTCGATGGTACCCCCTATTTCATAAGACTTATATAGCTGGCGAAATGTGGATAAATCCAAATTGAGTTTTCACACTGAAATTGAAATGGTTTACTTAAATAATTCAACATACCGACATAGCTTGCAGAGTTAGCAAACTGAAGTGGCAGTGGGCTGGCCATGTTTCATTGTCGAAGGATCGATGGCCGGTCGAGCAGACGAGTCTGTAACTGGAGACAGCGTATCTGCAAGCGTAGTGTTGGACGACCTTAAGAAGGTAGCTGGGACAGACTGGATGCGGAAGGCGAAGACAGGGTGTTGTGCCGGGGACGGCTGACGGAGAGAGCCTCCCGTTTTAGCCGCCGCGGGAGACGCTCCGGGCGTCGGGAACCGCGCGATGACTCCCGGTCACTGTAGGCGCGGACCTACGGGCGGAGAGTAATGGGTAGCTCACCGTCCGATCAGGACCAGGCCCGTGCCGGACGGCGCGTACGTGTTCCACGCACGCCTCAAAGAGATGTCAGCAGGCATATGAAGGGACCCGTCAGGGCCGAAGCCTGCCGGGTTAGCGGGATTGTCCGAAAGGGCTACCGCTGGCCCGGAACATAAAGAGCTAAGGAAGGAACACGAGTGGGTTTTAGTCAGTAAGAGTCTGACACTCCCTTCCGCTCCACCCAGAGCGGGAGGGGTCATTTGATAATTACCCACCCTGAACAAAAAAAAGGGTGTTGTGGCGCAGCCTGAGAGAGGCCGTCCAACAGTGGACTGTAATAGGCTGAGTTAATTGATTGAACTAAATAACTGAGCAAATGGCTGCCTTTTTTATATCGCAGAATAAGCAACAGCGATTCGAGTGTGAAGTAAATTCATGAGAAATATCAAGTTATACATAGTTTATGGCAACTCTAGTCTCGCAGTATGTAGCAAAATCAATCATTCCATTACCAAACACGGACAAAGCCTATTCCATTTTATTGACTTAGCACTGATATAAAAAATCCATCCATCTATTTTTTATTCTTTTTTTTTTTTTTAAAAAAGCGCTGCATCCATTTTCGAAGGCGTGATTTGAAAGCGTGTTAGTTTACAATGTTTTTTTTTTTTTAATACAATTTTTATATAGACGATATCGGTTGAAAGCTATCGTTGGCTATTTCATGATAGGTGTGAATATTGTTGATTTTCTGGAATGGAAGCAACTAGCTTCATATTTCTGACGAACCTTGACTTTTTTTTTATTGCTGAAAAGGGCTGCTCTTGACCTCGATGACACCAGAGGGGCAATTCTACTAATTTTAACAACGTTCACAGTCTGAGGGGCAATTCTACTAATTTTAACAACGTTCACAGTCTGATCTCAGTCTCAATCTCTCAAAAAATACTTCAAATTTCCCTACATTTTGACAAGTTTTTGACATTTCTCTGTCGCTGAGATGAGACTGCGACTAGATTTTGAACGTTTTAAATTACGAGAATTGGCCTTCTGATCTCAGTCTCAATCTGTCAAAAAATACTTCAAATTTCCCTACATTTTGACAAGTTTTTGACATTTCTTTGTCGCTGAGATGAGACTGCGACTAGATTTTGAACGTTTTAAATTACGAGAATTGGCCTTCTGATAGAAAGTGATGATTGAGGTCTATGATGAAATGAGCGTGCTCAGAAGATGCCTATTCACTCTTGATTTGAAGACAGACGGGTTAATTGTGGAAGGGAACACATACGGCAATTAATACGTGATTTTAATTGAAATGAATGAAACATTTTTTTTCGAGTTTTGAGCAATTGACTGTCGGAAAGTATCTCATCGTCCACACGGCTTACTAACGCGTTATTAACTAGTGTGTGACTGGTTGTGTCGTGTACACACCGTCATTGCCGCACTAGTACTGCGACATATTTCTGACTACTCAATGGTGATTTGAGGTTTTAACTTATTTTTTTGAGTAGGTCGTGAATGATGGTCATGAACATGAGTGTAATTTAAACGTTAACCTTTTAACCGCCCGACTTCATATCAGAGCGGCAATTCAAGTAATTTCAAGAACGTTCACAGTCTGATCTCAGTCTCAATCTGTCAAAAATACCTCTAATTTCCCTAAATTTTTGACAAGTTTTTGACATTTGTTTGTCGCCGAAATGAGACTGCAACTAGATTTAGAACGTTTTAAATTACGAGAATTGGCCTTCAGATGTCGTGCCCCCAGCGCCCGGCACAGTAAATCTAAAAATAAATACCTGATAGAATACGGCCTAGTTAAATAAAAAAGCAGATCGTACGAGCTGTGGCATATGGTCGTAAATATACGACCCCGGCGAAATGGACACGAAAATATTTGTCGGATTAATCCGGCGTAAGCGGTTATAAGGTTAAAATACAGGATAGTACTGTTGCGCGCCACAAATAATGCTTCATACATGGCGACATTAGTTACCACTAGCGCCATCTAGTATCGGGTAGCGGAACTAGTACCTTGTAGTACCTTGGTACTAGGCCTTGACCCTACTTGACCTTTTTCTAAGTACTAGTAATTCCGAGAACTATCGACGTCGAGTCAGTCGGGACCGCTATGTACTCGAACATACTAGATGTTTATAGAATAGCTCTGTGGCACTATATGTATAAGGCGGGCGCGAGCCGCGAGACACATAGTTTCGATTAAGCGATACGAGCGAGTACATCGAAGCGATATTCAAGTGCGACTTAAGAGTGATCAGTAAGTGTAATTGTGTTCATAATTAGTGTGTTTGACTTGTAATTAGTGTTGGTGAGTAAAGTGTCATTTTTTTTGGTTACTAAATCGGCAGTTTTAATTGTCACGAACCCCAAGCTCGTAACAGTACCTAGTCTTTCAAATCAGCCTATCGCTGTCCATTGGTGGCCACAACACCCTCATGCCCTCCGCCTTCCGTGTGCACAGACTGTAATTTATAGTTTTGTAAATTATAGTTCTTCCATGTGATATCTTCTATAGTCTATCACGCGGGCCCAGTGAGGGTTGATAAATAATTATGTAAAAATAATTTAAGCCAATACGAGTTCCATAAATTGTAAGGCGACGACGGCACGATATCATACTGTTGCGCGTCACAATTAATGCCTGGTAGTTACCACTAGCGCCATCTAGTATCGGGTAGCAGTACTAGTAGAGTCAAGGTCTTAGAAATTCCGAGAACTATCGACATCGGGTCAGTCGGAACCGGTATGTACTCGAACATTCTAGATGTTTATATAGTAGCTCTGTGGCACTTTATAAGGCCGGTGTGAGCCGCGAGACATATAGTTTTGAATAAGCGATACAAGCGAAGCACATCGAAGCGATATTCAAGTGCGAAATTGTCACGTATAGAATCAAAGCATTTAACTCGCTGAGTTAAATGCTTTGATTCTATACGTGACAACTTCCACCTTAAAAAAACTCGCTCACTCAAAAATAATAAGGAACATTCCGCAAACAGAGCGAAAATAAAACAAATATGCTCTCATTCAATTCGAATCGTTTATGAACGAATGAAATGAGTGAACTGAGTATCTGTCGAGTTTTATCCAGCCGTAACAATGGTTTTATTGGTGCTTACTGTCTTATGGTTTAAACCTTTAAATGTTGCTTTTTATGACATCATAAAATTGTGAAAAGCCTTAAGTATGGGGTGGGAATGCAATGTTGTGGACAAAGTTAGTGGTTATCCATGTAGTTAATCATATTAGATTAATCTTACTACTTATTTAATTACTAGGTATATTAATAGTAAGAAAGACAAAGGAACTAAAGTCTATTCAAATTTGTTTCAAATGAATGTCATTTAAAGTTGACAAATATAAATTTTATTTTAGAGGTAATTAAGTTTATTTCAGTGACTAGGGCTATTGAAAAAGTTATAAATTTTTTTGCGTAAACTGCAGTTTATAGTGTAGGAATTAAAATTATTTTTCCATAAACTCATAATGTTTATATTTTTGGCAAACAAGTCTCGAATGCAGATTACAAACGACGACGCGTAGGCACGAATTGCTACAATCACGTAGCAAGCGTAGCGGTGAAGCTACGCCGTAGCGACCGCGTAGCGCTTTTATGTTGCCGAACAGACTGATTAGGTTTGTCTCAAAAGCTGAATGCTGTGATGATCATTCAAGTGAATATTTCTTTGGAAGAAGACGTTCAAAAGTATTGGTGGTCCATATAGAGCTGATAATATCGCAATAATAAAATTAATACATAAATAAATGTATTGACAAAATTACCACACGGCGCACACGATACAATCAATAAATTCTTTTGTATAAATTTTCGTAATAAAATTGATATTCTCTTTGTAAAATAATCCAGTTAATGATCTACTTAACAGATTTTATATTAATATCAGTTGCAATTTTTAACATGAAATCTGTGTCATTTACTCAAATATCGTTGATGATATAAATCACGGTAAGTACTTATGCAAATATTAACGAGTTGGATTTAATTCTTTAAAATTTTGTGTCGATATTTTAATAGTGATGTAAATTATTTCATCGCCGCTGCTCTCAAAACGGTGAAGGAAAACATCGTAAGGGAACTGGCATGTCCTAGAACCAAAAACTCGAAGACATGTGACGTCCATCAACCCGTACTGGGCCCGCGTGGTGGATTACGGCCCACTCCCTCTCACCAAGAGGAGGCCTATGACCCAGAAGTGAGAACACTATAGGCTGAATATGCTTCTCGCCTTTGACTTCTAAACCTTAAATTACCCTGGAATATGTGGTAGGTAATATACAGGGTAAATTTATGAGATGAAACTTCAGAGTGATCACGGCTAAATCAACAAACGTTTTTTTTTTTTGTTAAAAAATTTACTAAAAACTAATCTCAATCATGTTACTAACAATTGGGCCTAGTTGCCATAAATAAACAAATATTTATTATTATTTATTTATTTATTTTCACAAAAAATATAGTTCCTCTAAAAAATATAGTTGGAACCTACAAAATTGCACCGAGTGATACACTGATACTGATAAGGACCGCATACCACTGACACACCACGAAATATTCATTGTTCAAAAGCAAAGATAAATTTTGTTAAAAATAACCTGAAGAGTAGACACACGCCCGCTAATCTTCCCGCATCCATCACCGATTCAAAAATAGAACAAAAGGTTTTAGGGAACATTGTATTACCTATGGTGTTCAAATCCCTGGTTATGACAGCAATTTATTGTTCCATTCCTGTTTATGGTTCCATATTTGAATGTGGTTTGATGGATCTGACGTCAACGCTTTTGATTTTAATTTACAGTCCTTTCACAGTTATTTTACCTCTGACTGCTGCAACCTAATAGCAATCTTATTACAACATCAATAAAGATCACTATGATTTTGACAGACTTGACAATTGCAGAAATCCAACAACAACCCTATAGTCAAAAGATTAATGATCACTGTAATATTGACAGTGATGCAAAATCAAAGATAAAATAACTGTGTATTGTCTATTCTTCGGACTTTTAGGTGTACTGGATTTTTTTTATACTGTGGTTTTTTGTTTGTGTATTATGAAGAGTGTCTGTGAATGTTGTTATCTTGTTTTTGTTTTGTACAACGCCAAACATCGTTAATTTGTTTGTTTTGTTTTTACCGCCTCAGGCATTTGTTCTTTTTTATTTATTTTCTAATGTTGTCTTTCATTTTATTAGGGATTTTTTTTTGTGTAATGAATCGCGCTTTGGTATTCTTTCATTACCAAACACTTTTTTTGCGAACGGTCCTTTTAATGATGTTATACTTATTATACTTACGAAAATTTCCAAGGTAATTTTAATTTTTAGGCAGATATGAGTGAATTTCCGCAAGGAGATGCCCTAAAAAGACGCATAGTAACCATTGGCGATGTTCTTCAAAAAGATGAAATGTGGAAAAACTCGATACCGGTATATATGTATAACTAAATGTATGAACGTAAACGAAGCTAAAGCAGTAGTAGGTAGGGATCATAGTAGCGTGTGGTCAGATAGGCAGTCTTTCCATGTAAAATACTGGTATTCAGGTGCATGCGGTTAGACTAGAAGCCGACCCCAACATAGTTGGTGCAGTTCTGTAGTTTCTGCTTAACCCAATGGAAAGAAGATATACGTTTATAGGTGCGTTTGTGAAAAGAATCACAAATTCTTTTGAAAACATCGACATGTTAATAAGGCTGTTAATTTCAAAATTGCACACAAATCCTATATATCTAAATTCCTTTCATCAATGAACCCAGAATTTAGATTACGCCGAGCGTAAAAATAATTTACCGTCGCAATTCAAAACCCGTTTTGAAAAGGATGTTGGGTAGGTATCTATTTTGTATTTGCGAACTCTTACGTCCCTTTCGAAGGGATGAAACAAACGGTGTGTGATTAAAATTTACAGCACACATCTGCAGGAGACATCAAAAAAAAACGAAAAATACGAAAAATAATGTTTTTAAAAATAATATCAAGGCTTATATTTTTACTGCGAAAATATACTGTATACAAGTAAAATAAGATTTATTTTTGTAAGCATAATTTACTTGTACGTTGTTTTTATATGAAACTTAATTAGATATACGTGGAATATTTTACCAGGTTCCTGCAGTATTAACGAATCCTGCATGATATTTATTTGTCATCCATCCTTCTTTAAAATTACCTATATGCAACCTTTTTTGGTAATTTTTCCTGATTAAAAAAACATCTAACGTTTGACTAACGAACTGTAATTTCTGTCCAGTTATTTTTTTCCTTTTGAAGTTTGTGTCACTTGTTGATTGAACGTTATTATTGTCATTATATTGTTCTAATCTCAGTGTGTGATATGTATGTTATATTTTTGGATTGAGGTATGTTTTTCTGTCTTTCGATTATTCAAAGACTTACCATTTTTTTTTCATTTTGTTTATTCGTATTCTTTCATTGTCATACGACAGCTTAACTCAAAACCAACGAGTCCCAACTCCTGTTGGAAAAACCGATATTTCAATTCTATTTGTTGCAAGGTTTGTATAATTCTACTCGTATTTTTTTGGTGTAAGAGATTCAGCTTGTTACCTGATTCTTTTTGGGAGTTATTTGTCTAGGATACGCCTGAGGATCTGACAAGCCGAGTTTTCGGCCCTCGGTTTTTCTACTACCATTATGTTCCTGGTTTAATGTCAATAGGAAACGGGCAGATTCAAGCGAGCAGCTTTCTTCATTCGAACGAATTCGCGGGCAGAAGCTAGTAATAATTATAAGTTTACAAAGTCTAAAAATCTACTTTCGTTTCTAAAAATATGTCACCTCGGGATGGTCGGGATAAAAAGGATCCTATGTGTTATTCTAATATATAAGCTGTATTATTGTAAAGTTTCATCAAAATCCGTTCTACAGATTTTGCGTGAAAGAGTACCAAGCATCCATCCATCTATATCCTCACAAACTTTCGCATTTATAATATTACTGGTGGGATAATTTAAATATTTAACTTTCACAATTATCAGCCAGTTAATAATATTAATGAAATACAAATACTGTTTTAAACAAACTGTTATAATTATTTAGTTCAATTTCTGCTCATTGATATCAAACAAGTAGTTAAGTTGATTGGGAACGTACATTTAAAATAGGTATTCAGTAGAACTACATACTACTACATGTACCGACGCCAGCACATCAAGCTACCCGAAACTGCCAAATTTTCCCAAACAACTTTGAACCTTGTGCTTTAGCGATAGAGTTGAAAATCTATTAAAGAAATTTGACAGATTGTAGTAGCTTGACGTGCTAGCGTCTGTACCTACTAGGATTTTTTATTTTATTTTCGTTATATAGGCAACCCACATTACGACGATGTCGAAGGCTGCAGTTACCTTTGCGTTGACGGGTGCTGCTCGTGTGTATGCACACTAAGACAGAATGCTGTTTAAAATATTTTTAGCGCTAAACGCATTTGGTGATTTTCTATGTAAAGATTCAGCTGCGTTTGAGACTTCTTGAGCCGTAAGAGAAGACCTATTTTATTTAAGACGAGATACAAAATATAATATATTGATTTGAACAGATTTGAAAGCGCTGAAACCAATCACTGAATCGCTAAGAAAACAAAATATTCTTGAATGTTTTCTTGTAACTTGATTCAAAGGTCATAGCATCAAAATTTTGTTCCATCACAGACTTTGATCCTAGTAGGTCCTTTGATGCCAAACACGAAATTCTAATTTCACATAACGCGAGACCGCGACATGAAATATTGCTTTGATTATTTGATATTACCCCGTTAAGGGGGAAAATTATTATGTTATTACGATTTAATAAGGAAAATTTGCAGTTTATCCTGCTTATGTAGGAAAGTGGTATTTATTAGGGTTTGGCTCAGACACTTATGGAATACTGCTTTTGAACGCGGATTCATTCGTCTATAGGTTATCGGCGGAAATCATCCCACGGGAATCTTCTTCTTCTTGTGTCGATGGTACTTTTCCTCGTTGTTTTTTTTTTTTGCGCCCAATCAATGCGGCCACCTGGCCAGGCCAGGTGGCCGTTTTGATTGCGGAATCGGTGGCATTCTTTAAGTCATCTAAGGTGCAAGTGAAGGGGCACTTAGGACACTGCAGCAAGTAGGGAATGGTCTGATCAGAAGCACCGCACTCGCTCTGGGTGTTGGATGGGTCAGTAATCCCCCATTAGACACGTTGTGTCTGCCGCTTTTTCTGAAAACAAGTTTGAGCTACTAAACTTTGCCACGGGAAAGTACTTCTGGGATCAAAAGTATCCTAAATGTCCTAACCCAGGTCATGGTATACCTGTGCACCCTTCAACCACTGCTGGACATCGGCCTCTCTCAAGCATCGCCACTTCGACCAGTTCTGTGCTTCCTGCATCTACCGGATATCTGCGGCCTTCACAAATTCATCGGTCCACCTTGTGTTAGATCTTCCAACGCTACGTCTTCCGGTACACGGTTGCTACTCATGAAACTTTCGACCCCATCGGCCATCTGTTCTGCGAGTATTGTGCAAAGCTCGTCAGTCATCAATTTTATAACACAAGAGAAAAATTATGTTTTATAAATACGGGCTAAACTACTAGGCTGTAGTTTCAGCAGTCATACTGGCAATCACTACACTAACGTGGCAGCCATCTTAGATTATATTAAATTCCTTTCTAATCCACAGTAAACACATCTCCCACCCTATATGCAGATCTTAGTCTACAGGCCCCATTTTTTAAACAGACAATGAAAAATTACAAAGCCCGGAATGATTGATGGGTACGCTCGTACGTTTAAAAAACGATTCGGATGCTTAATTTCAGTGTCGTCAGATGTCAGTACTGTTCGCCCGTGATGGATTGAGTTTGACGAGAATGTAGTCCGAAGTTGCCAGTGTTTTGGGTCGAATGGTAATCAGTAACTGTTCTGCTTTGTTCCATTATCCCCTTGTCTCTGGAAACCTGATCTCGTCACTGATCAGTTGGTGTCCTGTCTAATCTCGTGTTTCTGTGATTGGGGAGCCAAAATAGCAATATGAAACTGATCAGTGGGGCAATTTCCGTATTGTTAACGTTCACATTCTAATTAGTCTCAATCTGTCAAAAATACCCCTAATTTTTATTGGAATCAGGGTGGCAAATCAAACAAAATGTTATGCAAGTCGATAGTTGCTTATATTTCTAGCACACTGGATACACTTTTTCAGTTACGTCTGTCCGATTCAACGGTCTACCCCCGAATGCCCCCCTCTGTCAACTTGTTCTTATTTATACAATCCGTTATCAGTACCTCTTAATCATAAACAAGATAAATAAATAAAAAATTATTATCCAAATATGATTCTTACAATTTTAGACTATTCCTCCATTTTTTAAACATATTTTTACTTCGCTTTTGATTGTAGTCAAATTACATACTTTCAATGTATTCGAATAAACGTTTCTAAATTAGACATAAATAAATTAATAGGCCTAAGTGAATATAGTTCCGAATAGCAATGGTGTACAAATATATGATTACCTTTAATTCTAACATTCGGCCTTTCCTGACAATAAGTTTGTCCTCAAACTTAATAACAGATAAATATATAACCCTACTTATATCTACTTTATTTCATAATATCTTAAAATCAATAAAATATCAAAAACACCCATGGATCTGTCAACATGGTCTCAAGTGTTTTTGCTACCTCTCTACATATTTCCGGTTGAAAATACCCATGGATCTGTCAACATGGTCACTCAATATTTTCAACCTTGGCCATCAAAATGCTGATTGATCTATCAAAATCAAACATTTCAACAGCACCCTCGTAACTTTTCATGCTTATGTGTCCATGAAGAGATTAAAAATACCCATGGATCTGTCAACATGGCAACCAATATTTTTAATCTCCAATTATTGGCCAGAAAAATGTCGATTGATCCGTCAAAATCAAACATTTTAAATGCCACCATATTCACTTCTACAATATCACACATTAAGCCCACGTACCTGACTTTCTTTTGAATTTTCTCAAAGACAGAACACCCATGGATCTATCAACACGGTAATCAATATTCTGTCTTTCAGTTAATAGAACCCAATTATTAATAAAAATTCTTAGTATAAAGAAACCAATTCTGCTATAATTGAATCAGATTTTATTACATAAGTATTTAGCAATACATTTAGCTCTAAATCTCATTGTAAGACGCATAGACAAATTCCATGTCCATTACATATTGCAATAAATGATATTCAGTATCACGTATCTATAATTCCTCAACAATTAATTAACATAACCAATTATTACATTAACACTATTTCAATAAACTAGTCTCGATTGTTTCAATAACAATATCATTACAATAGTAGTCCCCATTGGACATACATAATCTTATTACCTATGTACAAAATTCATGCGGTAGATATTATTATGAACACATTACATATAATCATAAACTAAGTTAGTTATAACTACTTGATGATTCCTACATTTACGATTGTCACCTACTTTTATTATATCATTGTACAACCTACTGAATTACTGTGACTCAGATTCGCTAGTACCACTAGTATCATCTTTATCATTCAGTTCGTCATTACAGATGGATATCCAAGGTTTGATGCGGTCAGCCGCCCAAACATTACAATAGCTCTTTTGCGTTATTTTCGTACCGGGTATGCTCGACACTTCGTACCTATCGTTTTCGAGGATTTTCGTAATTCGAAAGGGTCCCGTGAACTTTGGTAGTAATTTTTTACTATTGCCGTCGTTATGAGGGGTTGGTTTTAATATCTTTACTAAATCACCTAGTTTGTACTGTTTAGCTTTAATTTTTGTCTTATCGTATCTACTTTTCTGAGCCTCTTGGTTTTTAATTATATGCTCGCTTATCTGTCCCCTTATTTCTTCCACGTTACCTAGATGCCGCGTCTCATTTAGAATAGAGTTAAATATGTTATCACCTCTGCTTACCATAGTGATAGCAAAGAGTGCCTCAGCCGGTGTTTTTCCTATCCCTTTGTTGTTTGTGTTATTTAAGCCCCATTGTAATTTACCTATCGACCGGTCCCAATATTTTTCGCCCAGTTTGTTAGTATAAGCTGTAAGTGCATCTAACACAGTCCTGTTGTACCTCTCCACCTGCCCATTGGCACGGGGAGAGGCTACCGCATTGAGAATATGGTTAATCTTAGCGTCCTTACAATAATCCTTGAACTCACGTGAGGTAAAAGACGAGCCCTGATCCGATATTAATCTATTAGGGTAACCAAATAGGCAGAAAGTGTTGTCCAAAGCACGGATAGTAGGTGCGGACTTTAGATTTTTCAGTGGTGTCAATATGCAAAATTTGGTGAAGCCGTCAACTAAGACAAGGAGATAAGAATTACCGTTAGCACTTTTGACGAAAGGCCCCAAATGATCTATATGAACCGTGTCAAAGGGCTTGTCAACCTTATGGATCGGATGCAGGAGGCCTTCCTTCGGTCCAGCTGGTTCTTTACTGTATGCACATTCCAGACAAGAACGTACATATTTACTTATAAAACGTTTCATCTTTGGGAACCAAAAGTCCTTACAAATCTTGTCAATAGTTTTGTCAACGCTAAAGTGACCAATCTCATCATGGTTGAGTTTACATAAGTGGAATCGAGCCATTTTGGGTACAACCCATTTGAGATCATCTCCAACTTTCCGAAATAGTTTATTGTTTTTAAGAACACAGTTTTTCTTAATATCGGTATACTCATTATCTTCTAAAACCTTTCTAATTCGTAGCAACTCTGTATCTTGTATTTGTAACGTCAATAGCCAGTCTTCTGGAGTTATTCTAAATACACCTAACATCGCTTCGTGTCCCGCATCCGGTTTGCAAGGCAATGAATTTCTGCTTAAGGCATCGACATGTGACATCGTATGCCCTGGTTTGTATTGTATGTCGAAGTCAAATTCCTGTACAGCTATCCACCAACGTGCTATTCGTGGTATAAGGTCACGCTTACTGAACGTGGCTCTCAACGCGGAGCAGTCAGTTACCAAAGTAAACCTAATACCTATCAAATAAACTCGAAATCGTTGGAGAGAGGCTACAAAGGCTAATGTTTCGAGTTCATAGGCGTGATAATTTTGTTCATCTATTGAAGTTTTCCTACTGAAATAGGCAATTGGTTTCATTTCTGCGTCATTAATTTTCTGTAATAGAATTCCACCTAAACCGTATTTACTAGCATCTGTGTGCAAGAAGGTTTCATTTTTAGGATCATATATACCTAACACTGGTCTTTGTATCAATGCTTCTTTTAGTTTTGTGAACGAATTCTGCTGTTCGAGACCCCAACACCACGACGCACCCTTTCTGGTCAAGTCAGTCAGTGGTCTAGCGATACTCGCAAAATTTTGTATGAATTTTCTAAAATAGCTGGCTAGCCCAATGAACTGCCTCACCTCATGTACATTACATGGAGCCGGGAATCGTTCAACTGCGCCAACTTTCTCTTTTCCAGGTCTAATTCCGTGTTTGCCTATCTCGTAACCAAGATATTCTAGCTCTTCTTGAAAAAAATTACATTTTTGTATGTTCAAAGTTAATTTCGCTTTTTGTAATAGTTTGAAGGTATTTTCTAATCTGACAAATTCCTCGTCAAAATCTTTCCCGGGTATAAGAATGTCATCCATATAAGCCAGAGCGGAATTAAACCTGGAATTACCTAGCACTTGGTTAATTGTCCTCTGAAATACCGCTGGAGAATTGACTAAGCCAAAGGGCATTTTCTTAAACTGATAAAGTCCATCCGGTGTTATGAAAGCCGTGAGGTGCCTACATTCATCGCTTAACCGAATCTGATAGTAGCCACTAGCTAAGTCAAGGGAAGAAAAGTACTTGTTACCATTAAGCATATCTAACTGATCGTCTATTCTCGGCATTGGAAAATGATCTTTCTTAGTTTTCCGATTTAACGCTCTGAAATCGACACATAGACGGTACCCTCCTGTCTTCTTTTTGACAAGTATAATTGGACTTGAGTAAGGAGAATTTGACTCTTCTACGATATCATTATCAATAAGGTCTTGTACCATTTCACGCACTTTTTCTCGCTCAGAGTAACTTATGCGGTACGGTCTATAAACGACAGGAGAAGTATCGTCTAGTTCAATATTCATTTCGGTTACATCGGTGCATCCTAACTCGGACAAGGTTTGTGCAAAACACTCTCTATATGCATTAATTAGGTTTAAGACACTCTGTTTCTGCTGTGGTGTTAAATTAGGATTAATTCTCGTTTCTTCCATAGTAAATGGTGTCAGAAGGTGACTGTTAATCTGACGACAGGTCAGATTTACACCATTAGTGGCGGGATTGGATGTAAGTATCGGTTCCCCTCGCGATAACACAGAATTATTACGGAAAAAATAGGTTCTTTTGTCAATTTACAGAGTACAACTTGACACTCTCCCTCATTAACCTTGTAAACACCTCCCATAATGCAATAGTTTGCATTGTCTACCATTCTGACACTATTTTCTACATAAACATCACAACTAGATCTTTTATTATCCACGCATTTGATATAGTCGATTTGGTCCACGACAACAGTGTCAGTTTGTATTCTTAAAACGATTTTATGATCACTATGATCGTCTAAGTTTATATTTGATAATTCGTTTGAGAACGATATTTTCAGAATATCTAGCCTATCGTGCGTTTTTAGAACCATCACATCTGCGCGTTCAGTAAAATCCTGGCCTACTAACAATGGTTCACTAAGCAATGAAGAGTCAATAACGTACGCCTCAATATCTGCTAAAACTTCACCGATATGCAAGTTTATCTTCGTTTTACCCAGCGGAATGGTTGTCCCGTTGCCGAATCCACGAATACGTGGAACATCATTTTGTTCCACAGGTAACGAGTATTTATTAACAATATCCTGACGAATCAGAGTGCAATCGCTGCCAAAGTCTAGATAACATTTTAAACTAATATTACTATTTATGCGTGCAGTTTTGTAATATTTAGAGTCTGAACCAAATTTTTGTGTAAATAGGGTTTTCTTATCCGATTTGGAGCCGTTATTTAATTGTTTGTTATTGTCTTTAGACTTATAACAATCGTTTGTATTATGCCCGACCCGTTGACAATTATCACACCGAATTATTGGTTTTGGACATTTATTAATCGTGTGGCCAGGTTCTTTGCAATTATAACAGATTACTTCATTTGTACCTTTACTGCGACATTGAATTGCTCGATGACCGGTTTTTTGGCATTTAAAACATTTGATATCGTTTGATGTAGAATTAGAAGCAGATCTTTTGGTGAAGCGAGAGAAATTAGATTCCCTACATAAATCTTTAAGAAATTTTAGTAAATCCTCTGGATCTTGGCATCTGATCGACGACGCACTAGCCCTAATAGTTCTATCCTCTATCCCATGTACGAGACAGTCGACGGCCCGTTTTTCTGTTATTCCACACGCGTTTAGCAATAGCATTTTATCGTAATAATATTCATCTACTGATTCGCCAAATTTCATTCGCCTGTCTAACATTTCAGTTAATAAAGCTGCGTAATTACTTTCAGAAGGGAATGCTTTCATCAACCTATCCTGCCATTCAGTCCATGTCAAAAGTATGGATTGTAGTCCTTCATACCACTTTTTAGCGTGACCGTCTAACTTAGGCAAAGCGTAATGAGCGGTCTGTTCGTCAGTCCATTTGTATATCTTTGAGCATTCGTTAACCTTGGCTATCCATCCCTCAATGCGTTGATTCTTTTGCGATGGGTCAAATGTAGGTATAATATTTTTATCGTATGTAATCTTAGTTTTATGAGTAACGCTTTCAATAAGTTGTGATATATCACTAATACTTAATAATAAACCAGATTTACTTGTTGTGGAGTCCAACTGCATCCCCGCTGGTGGCTGCCCGAGCACATTAGCACTGTCAGGTCCTTGCTGCACAGGTGGAGTCATCAACTGTCCAGTCCGTGATTGCGTGATCTCCTGTAATGTTTTATCGGTGCGATACATATGCGTGAAATAATACAATATTCAAAGGAATGTAAAGGGGCTACAATTAACAATAACTAGCAGTTTAAAATAAACAATACCTAACGAGATATTGAGATTACTATTTTTAAACTAATTCTGTACTCATAAGATTCTTTCGCCAAACGTTATTTTGGTAGCATTCAAATAATTATTAGTACATATTTATGATACCCAAACATACATAACAAACCATGAACTTCTTTAATGTACCTATAACTTTATATTATACTAAGTAAACGAACTTATTTTTACTTCCGAGTTAACCGCAACAATGCATGAATACACGTGTAGTTAAGATTATCATAGAGGTTACATCGGCAGTACCTAAACTTGGATTGATAAATTCAAGCGAAATATTTGCACGCAGAACATATTGTAACGGAAGAGGAAAAAAAGAAAGAAAAAAAAAATATGTCGGTAGTTCTACTTGCCTGTGATAATTGTTTTTCCTTCGAGTTAAAACGTTCACTGTCGCGCTCCAGGGATTGCTTATCGCCAGACTTAGAAACACCGCTCCGTGCCCTTGAACTGCGTCGATGGTGCCGTCCATGGCGACGTTTCCTCTTCGCATGGTTGGTCCTCTGACGACTACGATCGTGTTCTGACCGTGACGTTGATGTTGCACTTTCTGGAGTGGTACTGCGCCGACGGCGACGCTTATAACGGTGAGAGCGTCTTGCAACGTTTCGTGAGCGTCGATCGTAATGCTCGCTGTCGTCGCTACCCATTTTGGTTAATATTCCACTTCTGATATTGGAATCAGGGTGGCAAATCAAACAAAATGTTATGCAAGTCGATAGTTGCTTATATTTCTAGCACACTGGATACACTTTTTCAGTTACGTCTGTCCGATTCAACGGTCTACCCCCGAATGCCCCCCTCTGTCAACTTGTTCTTATTTATACAATCCGTTATCAGTACCTCTTAATCATAAACAAGATAAATAAATAAAAAATTATTATCCAAATATGATTCTTACAATTTTAGACTATTCCTCCATTTTTTAAACATATTTTTACTTCGCTTTTGATTGTAGTCAAATTACATACTTTCAATGTATTCGAATAAACGTTTCTAAATTAGACATAAATAAATTAATAGGCCTAAGTGAATATAGTTCCGAATAGCAATGGTGTACAAATATATGATTACCTTTAATTCTAACATTTTAGTTCAATTTTGACAAGTTTTTGACGTTGATTGTCACTGAGATGAAATTGCGACTTTCTAGTCGCAGTTTTCGAAAGAACGTTTTTAACTACGGGAATTGACCTTCAGGCTAAATTAACCCGCGGGGTAATTGCGTAACACACATAAAATGGCAATGGATCGCAATGCTTTTCATTTGGACAATTTAGCCACGTTCATTGCGTCATTTAAATTGCTGAGCTGAGCAGACGACTTTTCAAACCAATGAAGCAATTGATGTGCTGCGCAATTACCCCGCAGGTATTCTACTATCAGGCTGACAGGTAATATAAATGGAAAACGTTAGCATAGTGGAAAAATAAATCTATCTTCTGTAACAATGAGGAAAATTGAGCAGTTTTTAAACTTAGTTAAAATTTAAAATATTTGAGTTTTATTTTTAGTTGGTCTCTGAAAATAGGTCAGTTAGGTCAGAATGATTTCCATTTTGAACAAATATGTGGTGGTGATATTTGAGTAGAAATATAATTTAAACTACGTATAACTAATGACATTCCCAGTCTGCGTGCAAAAATTCTATCAAATATATCCAATAGTTTACTCACGTTGGCCTATCGCTATTAATTAGCTTGTTTGAATTTTTATTTTTATTTGATAGTTCCAAAACACTTCTTTGTATTAGTGCTGCCAGTATTTTAATTTATTTTTGTATTATTGTCCAAATTATCAATTAAAACATCAATTATATAGATTTTTTTCTGATAACTATTATGACTTGGCCAATTCCAGCTTGACGTCAACTTCTGGGACTGTATAATAATAATTAGTTCCACATGCTGCGGGAATTCTTTCATGTGACGAAACATACTCATCATCAACACTTCAGCTGAAATACGTCCACTGCTGGACATAGGCCTCAAGCACCTCCACTTCAACCGGTTCTGTGCTTCTTGCATCCAACGGGTTCCTGCGGCCTTCACAAGGTCGTCGGACCACCTTGTGGGATGCCTTCCAACTCTACGTCTTCCGGTACGTGGTCGCCACTCCAGAACCTTTAGGCCCCACCGGCCATCTGTTCTGCAAGCAATGTGCCCTGCCCACTCAGAAATATACTCAGCTTGCGACATTCACAAACTTTCATTTCAGCTTTCCCGTAATAAAAATAACATAACTCCCTCATTTGCACCTAATTAAAACACCAGAGAATTCTTAAACAGCAAAAGCTCGACATGTAAATATATTCCATACCTCACGTTAAAATTCAGGAGTAGGGATCTAATATATTCGGTGCCGTAAATAAAACGGTCACGCCACCCCAAAACCTATTTGGACTCTGTCCAAATATGTATAAATATTGCGCGATGTACGCTAAATAGCTTGGTTATGAGCGTAATACTATATCTTATAGCGTGTTGGGCACTTTGATATTTGTTGCATAGTTTGGAACCAATGTTTTTGAGTGTTAGCTGGGAGTTACGGTTTCGAATTTGAAGATGACTTTCAAAGAATAGTAGCAACAGTAATCGCCTCTGGTATGTGTATGATCACTTGTTAATTTTTTGGGCAGCTGGGTTTTCTTTCATTTAACGAATTATTCCCAATCATTTTTTTTTTTCGTCTTCGTCCTTGAGGACAGGCAAAGGGTCAAGCCCATACAGCCAGGTCTGTAATATTAATTTAGCTAAATATTCCCGATCATAAAAGTTTTCGAAATTCGAACTTGAAACAGATAAACAAAAGTTTCAAACCTTGCGCATTGACTTATATATTACTCTTTGAAATCATTGACCTTGCTTCAAATTGCTGTCTTTTATCAGTGGTTTTAAAAACCACGCTTGTTGTTACAGCGATTGGCTTGGTGACCTACTGGGCCCAACTCATCTAATAGCTATACCAGTACTATTAATAAATAATACACACATAAACAATACAAATACACATTGACTTTAATGATTTTTTTTCTAAAACAATGACATTTGCTTACTTTGTAAAGTATTACATTATTTTAATTATTGTGAATATGAAGACGATGTGGGTCATTTATTATATTCATTTTATATATTTTTATTATTCTCTCCATAGTCTGGCAGTTTGAGTAATTTATGTGGCCTACCCAAATGTCCTTTCTTTGGTATTGTTCGTTGGATCGTTGAGCTCCTTAAGTCTTGAGTTAAGCTGCACGATTTCTGACAAATGCGTGCACTGACTGGACAGGACCTCTCAATCTGTGTGGTTCTTTCTTCAAAAGACCATCTCAGACATCGACCTACATGGTATTCATATAACCTGACCAAGATTATGTCTGGACTTTAAAAGAGACTATGACCTCTGAGTTTGTTTCGGCCTTTCTGCTCAGAGTAGTCAGATAGGAAACGCCGACCTCATCTAGTTAAAAAATATGATTGACGTGTAAAAGTGTTTGTGCAAACCTACTTACAAAAATAAAATCATTTATCATTTAAAGCTAAAAAGTTGGTTTGTTTGTTTGAACGCGCTAATCTCTGGAATTACAGCACCCGAATTGAAAGAAAGAAACAAAGAAAAAGTATTAAAAAGCGAGATCACAAACTAAACTAAACACAGAAAAATAAAAATCCAAGTTACATTAAAAAAAAGTAACATAAGGAAAATGGAACAGAAAGTCCTATACGAGGCCAAAAGGCTCCTATGTCAGCATGGTGGTGCGATATTTAAAAAATAAATGTCGCAGCGCTGGTGTTCTGATAGGGCCCGTTGTGATATCACAGGCAGTTACAGAAATAAATAAATAATATGTACAATAATAGCAAATAATAAAATAAAATAAAAAATCAGCATGTGTGCAATTCACACGTGGTAGAAGTGAAACTTTCAAAAACACTGTATAATGCTTCCTATCTCATTTTCTCCCACGTTAAATCTTATGAATTTACATGTCTCGTTTTACTGTCGCTTTTTCGTTTCATAAACTTTTAAATCCCAACGATGCTAAAGAACATACATACATACATACATACATCCATCCATCCATCCATCCATCCATCCATCCACCCATCCATCCATCCACATCCACATCCACACATCCATTAAATGTGATGTCATTTGTACTAATAAAAAACAAAACCACTGTATCTATAATGCTTCGTATCTCATTTTCTCCCACGTTAAATCTTATATATCTCTTTTTACTGTTGCTTTTTCGTTTCATAAAATTTCAAATCAAAACGATGGTAAAGAAGTTTTCACTTCAAAAATATTTTTTCAATCTGCGCCAGACGTAACCTCATTACTTGTCTATGCCTTGAGTGTCAGAGGTACTCTGGTGTGTCTGTGGTATAATTGCGTGACACATTATAAATCTCAATCATCATTTTGAAGGATATTGCTAATCCATTGCTTCATATGTTCGATAAATGTGTCTACTCAACAACGTAAATAACGCAATGAATGTTGTTGAACTGTCATAATGAAACGCATTGCTACTGATAATTTGTTTTACGCAATTAGCCCGCTGATCGGATTTATAAAATTTTGTTGTTGTATTTGATAGCTCAATTCTTGAGGAAGGCTATAGCCTATTTAACATCACGCTATGGCCCTTAGGAGCCGGAGCAACATGAAAAAAGGTTGAAAAAACACTAAGTGAAAATAAAGTACAGTACCCGGCAATAAATATTGCACATCGACCTTTGCTAAGAGACAATCGGCTAATTTTGGCTTCGTAGTGCGAACAAAAAAATAAAAAATACCGTTCCCCCCTTATCTCCGAAGTTTGCATAGACAAAAATCTGAAATTATTCTGTGATAGAAGTTTGTGTAAAGATTACAGGAAAAATAAAACGATGTCTCTAAATAGCACACTTTTACAGAAATCATCAACAAAAGTTACATTAGTTCAACTATCGGTCAAGAGATGGCGCTGACTTAAAACTCCAATATTCCACACTGCAGTGTTAAAATTTTCTGACGAGTATTATAGGCCTCGACGATAAAAATGAAAAAAAAAAACGTTTTTTTTTTTGTTTCAACTAGGCACCCACGTAGTGCTCACTAAAATTCCTATCCATTTATTAATTTGTCGATATCGACACGACGACAGCAACTAGAATAGATATACGTCAAACTCCATGTTGGTCTTTTGATTAGTCAAGGGGTCTGTCAGTCAGGAAGATGAATCTAGTTGTCCATTTCAAAGTCTACGCTTAGGTTTCTATGAAGTAGAACGGGCAAGAAACCCCACGGACACCCTTATGAATCAAAATAATAACTCAAAATTTTGGTAACATTATTCATGACGATACCTATTATAAATGAATGATGATAATAGAAAGACATGAATAAGCCGCGGCAGCTAAGAGCTGCGCGTGAGCGTGGGCGTTCACGAATATGACGTATGGATCAGCACCACTCAGTTTTACCATTTTGAAGGGAACGTAATGATTCAACACACACGCCACTATCAGTAAACATTTGAGTAAGCACATTCAAGATAATAAAAGACGTACCCAGTAAATGGTAGATTTATAGTAGATACAGACGCCAGCACATCAAGCTAATACAATCTGTCAAATTTCTTTAATAGATTTTCAACTTTATCGTTAAATTATAAGGTTCAAAGTTGATTGGAAAAATTTGACGGTTTCGGGTACCATGATGTGCTGGCGTCTGTACATAGTACTAAGCCATCTCAGAGGGACTTGTGGTTAAGTAGAGAGGCTTGTGGCTAAATACGTAATAACAGCCGCACGGGTCGACCGATCAGGTTAACCTACGCTTGCCGCGTTCGGTCCGTGAATGGGAAACCATCTTCATATACCAAGACCCTCCGTGCCTCGGAAAGCACGTTAAGCCGTTGGTCTCGGCTGTCATTCGTGGATCTTTGACAGTCGTTACGGGTCGTCAGAAGCTCGGAAGTCTGACAACCAGTCTTACCAAGGGGTATCGTATTAAGGCTCCTTCAAACAGGCGCGACACGACACGCGACACAATGGAACCGCAAGTCGCGCAACGAGCGGTGCCTTTGTGTCCCGCGCGAATTTATTGAGTGTCGCGCCTGTTTGTAGGAGTATACTGCTAGCTGTTTGTAGCCTTTAACCAGTAACTGGATTGTGGAGGTTAGATAGGCAGTCGCTCCATGTAAAATACTGGTATTCAGCTGCATCCATTTAGACTGGAAGCCGACGCCAACATAGTTGGGAAAAGGCTAGGGAGATGATGACACATAGTACTTATAGTCTCACACATGTGCTATTCGTGTCGGCGGTACCCACTTTCCTCATTCCCACGATCACATTACTGTTCTAATCTTAACATAAGTTCCCTTAACCCATCTGCCTCTTCCCATCTCGAAATAATTTCACTTAGGATTGCAAAGTTCGAATATCATCCTCCCACATGCAATCGAAATTTAACCATATCCGGGATAAAGGAAGTTTCCGTGCGCCTGCATTAATGAGGTCCGGGCTTTATACTTTGAGCAAAGTGGATGTCACTTAGAAGGGAATCATATACGTTTTCTTGAACACCTAGTTATGTATCTAATGTGATCTATATTACAAAGTTGTGAAATTGTATGTGGGGGTAATCTTCGGAACTACTAATCTGATTCCGAAAATACCTCCATTAATGGGAAGCTCTGTAGCTTCCTTTTTGTGAAGTCAAAAATCGCCAATACTGTTATTGCAGACTGTCATAAGATGTTATGTTAATATAAGAAATTTCACGCGGACGAAGCCGTGGGTAGAAGCTAGTGACCTATTAAATGAATTCCTTATTTTAAATATTTTGTTTGTGTCGCCATTAAAAGAATTGTGAATAGCAAATCAAATAAGGAAATACCTACACTGTTAATTTTGAAAAGGAACGAAAAACATTATCCGCCTTTTGGGATTCACGGCATTCGGGTATGAGCAATGGTGGCCCTGTGTTATCGGCCGCGACTTACGCTTTGTAGATCGTAGGTTCGAATTCAGACAGGCGCTTTACTTTGTGTAAATTATTTCAACAACACTGCTCTCAAAACAGTGAAGGAAAACATCGTGAGGAAACCAGCAGGTTCTAGAATCAAAAAATCGAAGACATATTGACATCCACCAACCCGCACTGGGCTCCGTAGTTGATTACGGCCCACGTCCTCTCGCCGAGAGGCCTGTGTCCCAGCGGTGGGAACATTTTAGGCTGATTGTTATGCATTCGGATATAAAAAAGTTACTGAAAATTTTGCGAAGCAGCCTAATAAGATTACCTACGCGATGTTGGTTCAAAATCAATGCTAAGATTCTGCAAAGACTGGTGTGAAATAAAAGCACATCATAATATAAAACAATTCAAGGCAATACCTGCAAAGAACAGCGTAGACTAGTCAAATCACAAGAACCATTCTATCAAATAACGTGAGATCACAAACAGCTGATCCAAACAATATTCCCTTCCATTTCACCGAAATCCATCTTAGCCCAAAGTATTACGTACGAAAGGGAATAAGAATCTCACTCACACACACTCAATTTTCACTTGCAAAGAGTTTCCTTTCATTTTCACACACAAAGAACGAGAAAATAGAAATCTCTCCTAAACAATCAATATTGCATGACGTAAGATTCTGAACTGTCTCACTACTTTTTGTTCCCAGTCCGTCATGTGAGGAGAAAAATATTTTTTCCTCTCCACCCTTTGTGCGAACATCATGAATAAACTCGAGATTCCTTAAGAGCGGCTTACTCGATCCTTTCCAATAACGTTTTGTGTATTCAACGAGCTAAAATGTGGATAGAAAATTTATGACTACGGTACTCTGTTGTGTGGATTTATTTTTGGATTCTTTTTCGGTATCAGGGTATTGGGATTTTTGAAATTTTTTTAACATACTCATAATTGTGGAGGGAAAGATACATTTTTGTGTTGATTAATTAACGGGAAAACTTAATTACTAATTGTAAATAACATTTATATTGTAGTTTGATTGATCAACAAACTATTTGAAAGAGTTAGAAGTATTTTATAATAGTATAATTAAATTAGCGGTTTTAATGAGGAGCTCGTGGCAAAATACAGCCGCAAAGGCTGGTCGCTTACCAAATCGCCTCAGAACCCAAATCGCCACACCATTTACATTCCTTCTTGGTAGTGTTATCGTGTACTTCATTACTGAAGGTCGTGTCCCAGAAAGGCCTTCGCTGCTTTATGCACGATGTTTTCACCCCATTTACACAGGTCGATAAAAATCGCAAGTGGCTAGATCATTTTGCATCAAAATGTCGACTTTCATGCGGCGGGCGATCGCCGGTGACTGAGCGTATTTACGGGCGATTTTAGTCACCCGACAAAAGTCAACACCTGCTCTACTTTAGAACTTGTGATTTTAGTTACCTCCAGCCTAGCCGAATTGGGTAGTTCCACTGCACTCCAGGAATGCATTTCACTGCGCTCCAAGTTTTAATTACCTATTTTAAAAATGATAAGCACCAAAATGGTTCCACAGCGCTCCAAAATAAAATAAGTATAAAAGCATAAAAGGCAAACCATAAGTTGTTTGTTATAAGCAAAAATAAATATCGGTAGTATGTTTTTATCGTGGATTCATCTCGTGTGTTAAAAATGCTCAAGGCATCGCATGATGTTGCATGATAACGCGCGAAATCGCGCGCGCCGCCCAGGGTTATTAAAATGACGATATGTACAGACGCCAGCACATCAAGCTACTACAATCTGTCAAATTTCTTTAATAGATTTTCAACTTTATCGCTAAAGCATAAGGTTCAAAGTTGATTGGGAAAATTTGACAGTTTCGGGAAGCTTGATGTGCTGGCGTCTGTACATCTATAATTTTATATGAAAGCTATGTTTATGTATAAAACTGATATCGTTGAAATTTTATACTAAAAAAGCTAACCGAATATTTACAACTTAATACAGTTTTCCTTTATAATATGTTGTTTTTTATTTTGTTTTTAAGAAAAAAATATTGTTACATGTGACGTTGTGATTATGACTGAATAAACATATTTGGTATTCATTTTTTTTCTTTTTTTATGATATTTAATATAATGTTTCATGCTAAATTTATTTTTTTACTGGAAGCCGACCCCAATATAGTTGATAGAAGGCTAGGCAGAGGCAGACTAAATTATTTTTTTTGCTAACACTACTCAAAATTGCGCGCTGGAACTAAAATATTGAAATATTTTATTGCTAAAATTTCTTGGAGCGCAGTGGAATCAATGATTGAACATTAAAATTATGAGAACATTGGGTTTTGGAGCGTAGTGGAACTACCCGCCGAATTGCCATTTAAACGCAGCTAATAGTCACCGGTTGAAAGCCCGCATTATTGATGTATTTGAAGGTACAATCTTAACCTTTTGGACAACTAAAAACAATTCTATTTTCTTGTAAATTTTGATGTTCAAAAGTGTCTTTTACGTGGCTTTTTGAAATGAATGATTTGACTTTGACAAAGTGGAATATTAATAGAAGCTATTATTAGGAACTAACACCAGTTTTATAAAAAATATAGCTGGCATTTAAAAATAAAGTGTAGTCAAGCGTTAACAATAAAAAAGCAACAAGTAACTCAAAGGCTTTTTCCATATTCGTAAATTAGAACATGCACTCTTTTGATATTATTTTTTCATTGTACATGTTGCCAAGAGTATAGCTTGAAGGGAGAAAGTATTCAAGTGCGTTTTGGTTTCACTCGGTACTGGTTCCGTAGTTCCAGCCTATAAATATGATTTTATTGTACATCAAAACTTTTGAAGTGCTACATAATAGTGCAATCTGCATTGAAATACAATAGAAAGTTTATATTTAGGTAACAAGAGCTAAGCATCAGTACTACTAAGGGAATACACAGATAATAAATTTGGTTATTGCATAGTTTACACGACCCAAGGTCGTTTATGCTTTGTACTTGTCTCGTATGCTAATATTTTGGGACTTATTAGCCGATTCGCATATATTTACTCGCCCGAAACGAAAGCGAATCGACTCTTTTGTATCGATTCGCCCACAAGTAAATTAACTTCGTGCGAGTCGCCTATAGAAAAAATAATATTTTTATTTTATTTATTTAGACAACTAACAGCGATACAAATAGTATGTAACAGAGTATTTGTATTACAGTATTGTATGGCTAATATTAGGTTTTATAAATCGTGCGAACGGACTATAGACTAGGAAATATTTAAATATTATTTAAATGTGTCGATTCGCCCGTTTCGGACGAGTAAATTCGTGTAAATTGACGAATAAGCCTATTTTGCGTGCTAATAAACTGAAGTTCTGCTGGTAAATACAAGTCGACATAGTTAAACACTACTGACCTACTGACAACTGATGCGGTCGAGAAACGTACTAGGCAGAATCGTTACATATTTTTTAGTTGTGTTTATACATTTTCTGTAGTTAAAAAGTTAATAGAATCCGGAGTTCTTTTTTCATGTTGACATACGTAACCCTAAAACGTGATTGAAGTGAAAAGCAAGACGGGATGTTCAACGATTTTCTTTTGTTTTTAGCCGGATTTTTCCGGGTCTTGGAGTAACAGAGAATACGAAATGTATCTACCCGTTTGTGTTATTAACTAATTTGTAAAAGTTGATTGAAAAGAAGTGGGTATGTTTGCAGTACAAAAAAGGCGATGGTAAAAATAATAATAGATGGACACCCAGATGCCTGAACATTTAATTCATAAATAAGATTACAATTTATTAAATTTTCCAACTTAGGCGGCTTACGAGATAAGTAAAAAGTAATTTAAAAGCAATTCTAGGAGATAGGGCCCTTGAAATAAAATATGTGCTAAAACTTTTTAATCCCAATTCTTGAAATTCATACCTAATAAATCAAATAAAATGTTTTGATAGCTTGGCTGAAACTGCAGGTTCCTATAGAACCACGAATTGTATATTTTGTACGTCTACGTGTATTGACAGTAGATTTTTTTGAAGTGAAAACTTCTTTAGCGGCGCTGTGTACTTTTTTTGGAATGGGTAAAAACTTCTAAATTCGCGTCAGGTCACGTGACCCTGATCGAAAATTCGTAAGACGTAAAACGTCAGACGTAAAACGTAAGACGCGCGTTGTTGAGGACAGCGCCATCTATGCACATCGGGAAGAACTACGAGGGCCTCGCGTACTAACGTCAGACGTAAAACTTAAGACGCGCGTTGTTGAGGACAGCGCCATCTATGCACATCGGGAAGAACTACGAGGGCCTCGCGTACTAACTACGTAGTTCATCCAACAACGACGAGATGGCGTTGTAAATCTGAATAAATTCCTTTCACGAGAAGAATAAACCAGTCACTTTGGTCATCATACCTGATTTGCAAAAAACCCTATAAAATAAGGAACACACCTTAACACGCGTGTTTTGTTTATAAGACGATTCACAAAATACACTCGTAACTGTTCAAGTTTTCACTTCTGTCGGCACTACCGGAGTGCCAGTGTTTTTTTTTTTTTTTGTAATATTCACTGTGGGTTCCCTACGTGACCGAATCAGAGATGAGGAGATTCCTAGGAGAACCGAGGTTACCGACATAGCCCGAAGAATTGCTAAACTTAAGTGTCCTGCGCACATTGCTTGGAGAAAAGATAGCAGATGAGGCCGAAAGGTTCTGGAGTGGCGACCGCGTAACGGAAGACGTAACGTTGGAAGGCCTCCCACAGGGTGGACCGATGACCTGAAGGCCACAGGAATCCGCTGGATGCGAGAAGCACAGAACGAGTCGAAGTGGCGATGCTTGGGAAAGGCCTATGTCCAGCAGTGGACTTCTTTCTACTGAAATGATGATAATGATGATTATTTAGTGTAAGTACAACGTAGAATTAAGGCTCCTTCAAACAGGCGCGACACGCGATAAAATCGCGCGCGACACCGGCACCGCAAGTCACACAACGAGCGCTGTTTTTGTGTCGCACGCGATTATATCGCGTGTCGCGCTTGTTTGTTGGAGCCTTTATATTTACAGGAGTGAAAAAACCTTAAGAGGAAATGCGGGTGGTCGTTTCTCCATAGAAACGCTCTCGCCTGTTTTCTTTCTAGTAAATGACCATAGAGCAATGATTTTTTACAAAATAATAAATATTAACTACCTATATTATGTCCCTATGTTTTCCTTTTGATGATAGGTACATTATTTTTATAAGCAATAAAAGCCTCAAAAATGCTCAAAATTGCCGCTTCAAACCGTTGTCAACCTTGTGGAGACTGTTGTCCAGCGGTCTGTGCATGCGGCTGTGATTTATTTTTTACCATTTTGGTAAGGAGCCTTAAGGGGCTTACAGAGGGGTGCTAGGGCAGGAAACCTCCACGTGTGCCTGGGGGCTGGAGTTCCTTTCTGGATACGTCCGGGGGGAAGACCAGCCTTCGGGCCGGTGCATCCTGGGGTGCGGACAGCGAGTTCCCATTGGGATTATTCCCAGTGGGATCTCGCTGTCCGCATGCTAATATTCTGCCACGAGGATCGCTCCACACATGTCGCTCTGAGTAGCAGAGCGGCAATTGTGGGGGGTCAGAGCGGGCCCGGTGTGCACTTACCCTGCCGCCGGGCAGGCAGGAGGGGTAACCCCCCCCTCCTGCCACCGCTAATCTCGTAGCCCCGGAGACAGTTAAGGTCATGTCTCTGACTGTTGAAGGGGGTCGAGGGTCTTGGCTTAACTGCCCGGACCGCGAGGAAGATTAACCTCTATAAAAAATTCCCCAAACCTCCAAGCGGCGGCGCACCGTGACGGAGGTTGTAAGCTTGACTGATGGGTAGCTTGGTTCAGTCGCTAGTGCGAACCGATAATTTTTTGAGCAAGTACAACATGTAATATACTCGTGGGAACAACTATGGACAAGAATACAAACAAACAACAAAAAACAAAAGAGGTGAGGAGTGATGCGGAGTCGGAGTCCGACGCCGCATCTGAAGGCGCAAGCACGGTAGGCTCAGGGAGCCTCTGCCGTGCTAAGGAGATGGCCGCTGCAAAGAAAAACTACAGCAAGCGGCCAAGGTCAGGGGACGGCCAGGGGTCGTCCTCCGACGGGGAGCTGGCCTCGGCTCGCAAGATCCCCACCAGTAGGCGGGGTGGAGCTCGAGAGCGAGGCAAGGGGAGGGGGCTCACTGCCAGGGAGGCGGCAGAGAGAGCAGAGGAGCCCACAAAGGAGGGGGGGACCGATCGCGCGGTCGCTTCGGGGCCCTCAAGCGACGAGGCGGGTGCGGTTGGAGGCCCCGAAGCGGACCGCAAGCTAAGATTTGCGGCGGTCGTGGAGGCCGCGATCCGGGACGTGGCCCTGAAGAAGCTTCCAGCTTCTAAGAACAGGGCCGTAGTCTCGGCGACGGCCTCCATCATGGCGGCAGCGGAGGCGGCCAACTACGCCGGCCCTTCGGCCGGCGAAGTGGCCGATTTGCGGGCGGAGGTCGCCCGCTTGACGGCCGCCATGGAGCTTCTCCAAAAGGAGAACGAGAGGCTCCGAGCGGACCTGACCGGCCTGCGGGCCACCGGGGGCGCGCAGGCAAACCAACCGGGCCAACCTGTCCCAGTGGAGGACCAGGTCCTGAGCTTGGTTCGGAAGGAGCTGGCGGCCTTCCAGGCGCGGTTCTCCTTCCTGGAGGGTATAGTCCTGCGCCCCCCCCTTGCGGGCAGAACAACTCCGGGGCCAGAGGCGACCTCGTACGCGGCCGCTGCGGCATCTGCCGCCTCCAAACCCGGGCCGTCTGGCCGGGCTCAGGCGTCGGCCAAGCCGGCGTCGGCTGGCGGAGCCCCGGCGCCGGCAAAACCGGCGCCGGCAAAACCGGCGTCGGCGAAACCGGCGCCGGCGAAACTGGCGTCGGCAAGCGGAGCCTCGGCACCGGCGAAACCGGCGCCTACCGGCAACACCCCGGCGCCGGCCCGGAAGAGGGGCGGAACGGTGCGGGAGGCAGAGGCCCCAGAGCCTACGCTGCACTCCCAAAATCCTCCCCAGACCGATGCCGAATGGCAGGTGGTCGGGGAGAAGAAGAAGGCGGCCAAGGCGGGCAGGAAAAAGGCGCAAAGACGGCGCCGCAAGGAGCGAGCCGTCGCGGCTAGGCTTCGCGTCCCGAAGACCGCGGCTGTAGTTATAACGCTACAGCCGGACGCGGTTAAGAGGGGCGTGACGTACTGCGACGTGCTCACCAAAGCGAGGGAGACGGTGGACCTCCGAGAGCTGGGGATCACCGGGGGACTCCGGCATAGGGTGACCGCCACTGGTGCCCGCATGCTGGAGATCCCCGGGGCGACGAGTGGCCCCACCGCTGACGCCCTAGCTGAGAAGCTAAGGGCGTCTCTGAATGCGGAGGAGGCCCGAGTCTCCAGGCCCGTCAAGTGCGCAGATATGCGCATCTTGGGCCTGGATGACTCCGTAACGGAGGGAGAGGTGGTGGCCGCCGTCGTCAGGACGGGCGGGTGTCTGGCCGAGCAGGTGAAGGCGGGCACCATACGTCCTGACTTCACGGGAATGCGAACCGTAACGGTAAGCTGCCCCGTGACGGCGGCCAAAACAATAGTGGAGGGCCGAAGGCTCCTGGTGGGCTGGGTCTCAGCGCAGGTCAAACTGCTGGAACCCAAGCCTCTGAGGTGCTTCAGATGCCATGTGGGGCACCACGTTGGCGTCCAATGCACCTCGGAGGTAGACCGTAGCACTCTGTGTTTCCGCTGCGGTCAGCCCGGACATACGGCCGGCTCGTGCAACGCCGCGCCGCACTGCGTCGCATGTGCGGCTGCTGGTAAGCCGGCCGATCACCGGGCGGGGAGTAAGACCTGCGCTCCACCCGCCGGAACCAGGAGAAAAGGTAGGCCCTCCACCACCGTAGCCACCCCCACCGTCGGCGCCGCTGCCGCCGCCACCGCTGCCGCCACCGCCGCACCCGCCACTGCCGCCGCCGCCGCTACCACCACCGTCGAGGGGCCCTCGCAAGGAGCCCGGGAGGCCGTCGAAATGGAGGAGTAATGGCTCCATTTCGCCTCCTCCAGGCGAACATCAACCACTGCGCCTGCGCTCAGGACCTGTTGCTCCAGAGCATGGCGCAGTGGTCGATTAACATCGCCGTGGTCGCTGAGCCGTACTTTGTCCCGCCCAGGGAAGACTGGGTGGAGGACCTGAGCGGCTCAGTGGCCATCATTTCGTCGGCCGCCGCCGGCACCCCGTCCCTCGAAAGCGTTACGAAGGGACAGGGGTGCGTAGCAGCACGGTTCGGAGAGATCGTAGTAGTGGGAGTGTACTTCTCTCCGAGCCGAACTCTCGCCGAGTTCCACAACTCTCTAACAGAGTTGAGTGTCGTCGTCGCGGGAAACCATTCCTTCCCCGTGCTAGTGCTCGGGGACTTCAACGCCAAGAATTTGGCCTGGGGTTCCCGTTACACGGATGTGCGGGGCAGGATGGTGGAAGACTGGGCTCTGGAAGCAGGCCTGGTCGTCCTAAATCGGGGTTCTGTTCCCACGTGTGTGCGGATGCGGGGTGAGTCAGTGGTGGACATCTCGTTCGCAAGCCCCGCTCTGGCACAGCGTGTTATTGACTGGCGCGTCATGGAGGAGGTGGAGACCTACTCCGATCATCGGTATATCCGGTTCGACGTCTCCACCCAGACCTCCAGCGCGCTGGTCCAACAGGCCCCGAGTGGTCCGCGGTGGGCGCTGAAGCAGCTGGACCGGGAGCTCCTCCTGGAAGCCTCGATCGTGCAGGCCTGGGTGACATCACCGGACAGGCCTGCCGATATTGATGATGAGGCGGAGTGGTTCCGGGAGGCCATGTCCGGGATATGTGACGTGGCAATGCCCCGAGTCCGGCCAGGACGCGCCCGACGTCAGGTGTACTGGTGGTCGCAGGAGGTGGAAGCGTTACGCAAGGCGTGCGTGGACGCGCGACACCAGTACACCAGGCACCGCAGGCTTCGCATCCGCCCTCTGGATGCGGAAGCCATGGAGGCGGAGCTGTATGAGGGGTACAGAGCGGCGAAGACCGCCCTCCATGAGGCTGTCCAGCGGGCCAAGTATACGGCCCGCGAGGAGATGCTGGAGACTCTGAACAGAGATCCGTGGGGGCGCCCATACAAAATGGTGCGGAATAAACTCCGCACCTGGGCCCCCCCGCTGACGCAGAGTCTCCGCCCCCAGCTCGTGGAGGAGGTGGTGAGCGCTCTGTTCCCTTCACGAGGGGAGCACACTCCCCCGCCTATGGCTCCGCCACTTGCGGTGCCCCAAGCGGACCACATGGACGACGACGACATCCCCGAAGTGACCGGGGTAGATCTGAGAGCGGCGGTAGGAAGGCTGAAGGCCAAAAATACCGCCCCAGGACCCGACGGCTTACCAGGTAAAGCCTGGGTCCTGGCCTCGAGGGCTCTCGGGCCTCGACTGGAGGCGCTCTTAAGCGCATGTATGGAGAGAGGCCAGTTTCCACTCCGTTGGAAGACGGGGAAGCTGGTCCTCATTCAGAAGCCAGGGCGCCCTGCGGACTCTCCGTCTGCATACCGGCCCATCGTGCTGCTCGACGAGGTTGGCAAGCTCTTTGAGAGAGTAATTGCGGGCCGCCTCGTCGGGCACCTGGTGAGGATGGGGCCGGATCTTGCGGATAGCCAGTTTGGCTTCCGCAAGGGGCGCTCGACGGTGGATGCCATCATGCGCGTGAGAGCCCTCACGACGGGGGACGCGGTGTCCCGGGGTGGGGTCGTCGTGGCGGTGTCACTCGACATCGCCAACGCGTTTAACACCCTGCCCTGGGGCTGCATTGGGGAGGCACTCCGGTATCACCGGGTGCCGACCTACCTCCGTCGAGTAGTCGGGGCGTATCTGACGGACAGAGCCGTCATCTACCCCGGTCGCGATGGGGAGTGGAACCGGCGAGAGATGTCGTGCGGTGTCCCACAGGGATCGGTTCTGGGGCCGCTCCTGTGGGACATCGGTTACGACTGGGTGCTGCGGGCCGACCTCCCTGATGGCGTCAGCGTGGTTTGCTACGCTGACGACACGCTAGTCCTGGCGCAGGGGAGGTCGCATCAGGCGGCAGCCGACGCGATGACACGCGGGGTTGCGATAGTCGTGGAGAGGATCCGGCAGTTGGGTCTCGAGGTGGCATTGCACAAGTCCGAGGCCATGTCGTTTCATGGGCCCCGGAACGCGCCACCATCGGGATCCCAACTAACGGTAGGAGGGGTTCACATCGGCGTCGAGACGACGATGAAATACCTGGGTCTCGTCCTCGACAGCCGGTGGAACTTCGTCGAGCATTTCCGACGTTTGGCTCCCAAACTGGAACGGGCCGGGGCCGCCTTCAAGCGGCTCCTGCCCAACCTGAGGGGGCCAAACGCCTCCTGCCGGAGGCTTTACGCGGGGGTCGTGCGGTCCATGGCCCTATACGGGGCCCCGGTGTGGGCGCGTTCACTGCGGCGGCGAGCCGCCCATTATTTGAACGCGCCCCAGAAGGTGGTAGCCGTTAGGCTGATCCGGGGGTACCGCACGATCTCGGGCGAGGCGGCAAGCCTCCTTGCCGGACTGCCGCCATGGGATCTGGAGGCGATAGTCCTCGCGCGCCTGTATGAGTGGCGCGCGGAGGCACTACGCCGGGGGGAAACTCCGCTTCCGCAGCAAATTGCGGCGGAGCGGACGGACCTCCGGCGCGATCTCATGGCGGCATGGAAAGAGCGACTGTCGCAACCCAGCGCAGGGCACGCCACGATAGCGGCGGTAAGACCCCTCTTTCAGGAGTGGCTAGAGAGGCGTCATGGCGCCCTCACCTACCGCCTGACGCAGGTCCTCACCGGACACGGAAGTTTCGGGAGGTTCCTGCACATAATCAGGCGGGAGGAAACGCCCGGGTGTCACCATTGCCAGGATCGCCCAGAGGACACGGTGGAGCACACGGTGGAGGTCTGCCCCGCTTGGGCGGAGCACCGCCGTGTCCTCGTAGAGGCGATCGGCAGCGGCGGCGACCTCTCGCGTCCGGGCCTGGTTCAAGCCATGGTCCGGGGCGAGAGGGAGTGGGGGGCAGTCGCCTCCTTCTGCGAAGCAGTCATGCTAGCGAAGGAGGCGGCGGGACGGCTAAGGGAGAGAGCCTCCCGTCCCAGCCGCCGCGGGAGACGCTCCGGGCGTCGGGAGCCGCGCGACGACTCCCGGCCACCGTAGGCGCGGGCCTGCGGGCGGAGAGTAATGGGTAGCTCACCGTCCGATCAGGACCAGGCCCGTGCCGGACGGCGCGTACGTGTTCCACGCGCGCCTCAAAGAGATGTCAGCATCAAGTGAAGGGGCCCGTCAGGGCCGAAGCCTGCCGGGTTAGCGGGATTGTCCGAAAGGGTTACCGCTGGCCCGGAACATAAAGGGCGAAGGAAGGAACACGGGTGGGTTTTAGTCAGTAAGAGTCTGACACTCCCTTCCGCTCCACCCAGAGCGGGAGGAGTCATTTGATGATTTCCCATCCTGAAAAAAAAAAAAAAAAAAAAAAAGGGGCTTACAGAACCTAAACATAAAAAACGCATGTTTTAGAAACAATAAAAGTTCAAGTTTAAAAGTTAAGATCGACTACAGTAAATAAAACCAGAAAAATATATGATATTCTTCAGGATATATGCTAGGTAGATAGTGTGTTGAAAACATAATACCTACAACAAATTTGATACGATAGAAAAAAATTAAGATACCTCTAAAAACTGTCTTTTTACAATAAAAACCATAGTAATATAATACAATCTTTCTGATTTTTTGTCAGATTATTCTACAAGCAACATACTAAAGGACTAGTGTTTTAATTTTTAGTCTAAACAATAGATTTTTTGTAAATAGATAATTCAATCATATTTTGCAATAACTTACCAGCGTTGTGTTATCGCGTTTCTCTTTGTTTTCTATGCAGTCCGACAAAGACCGCGCTTAAGGTCATGTAGTCGCCTTAAAAACTGTTCCATTATACCATAATTTGTTGTTGTTTAAAAACGAGGATTTTGTATATCATATAAAATCCTCGTTTTTAAACAACGTACTATACTGACAGCGCGTGGTTATCGCACGCCACTGTCGTAAAGTTTTATTGCCTATGTTCCCTCTATTGTTTTACACGATAAACGGATCAAAATTACCATCCTTTTGCACACTATTACGGTGGAGGTTTTAGGTTTATTTGTGTTAAACCGCTAAGTGAATGTTTAGAACTATTTTACATTGATTTCGGGATGTTAGAAATCCAAAATAGAGGTATTGCCTAATCTACTGCTCTAATATAGGCAGAAAGTATTAAAAAAAAAGAGCTCATAATTATCGTTGTTAAAATAATTGTCAGTCAGCAATGTGCCGAAGCTGACTCCATAATGTGTGTTCTTTTGTGCCCGGCCCTGACATCAAGCAATGGACAAAATTGTCAACGTTTTCTGAGCTTGAATACATGGCTTTTGACTACGTTGTGTGTGTGTATTTTATGTCTATTTTTTATAATTTTTATTTACAATGTGCGTTTTTGTTTGTGTAGAATAAACAAATTTTCTTTCTTTTCTTCCATATGGTTTGTTGGACGTCAATAAAACAGTTCTCATCAGCATTGGTAAAAAAGAAGGCCAATTCTCGTAATTAAAAATGTTCTAAATCTAGTCGCCACCTCATCTTAGCGACAATAAATGTCAAAAACTTGTAAAAAATGTAGAGAAATAAGAGGTTTTTTTGGCACATGGAGACTGAGATCAGAAGTTCAATTCCCATAATTAAAAATGTTCAAAATCTGATTGCCCCTCTGAACTGTTTTAATTATTAAGTATTAACAAAGCGTTAGGGCGGGTTGTTTCACGTCCACTTGACATACGCATACACGTCAAAAATGGCGCTAACTATCGTCAAACCAAAAAAAGCGTTGTTTCAAATTACAAATGGCTTTGCCGTACGTCTAATAATAACGAGTAGGTCATCGTTATTATTTGACGTACGTATGTTACGTTTACCAACCGTTTGAAACAACCGGCCCTAAGCTATTTCGTTACTAACATTGTAGACCTTATTGTAGTCTGAATAAATAAAGATTAATATTAGTAATAACATTTGCCAAAGAGCAATGGATCGCAGCATTTTAGGCGTTAAACGAACTGACAGAATACGAAACACCACGCTGCGCTCCAAAACGGGGAACCTAGACGTAGGCAAAAATGCTGCCAAGTTGAAATGGGATTGGACGGGTTACGTCAGCTGCATACATAGTGATTTCCGGGCAACGTTCTCCACATGGTGGGTGGCTGAGGATGGACGGCGCCACCAAGGCCGGCTCAAGAAGAGGTGGCGAGTCGATCTAAACGCGTACCGCAAGGGTTGGATCGAGGTGGCCTTAGAAAAGGGTGCATGGAAGCATTTGGGCGAGGCATTTGTTCGGCAGTGGGTGAGGGTAGGCTAAATAAAAATAAAATGATAATAATTGGTACTCTGAAGATAAATCCTAAGCGGACACCTAAAGTCACACACTCCTTTACGATCACAAATATTTTACTGAAAAGTCTGCTACACGGCTATCAATCAATTAGTTCACATTTTAAGACATTACATGACATGACAATACTGTTGGATACTACTACCCGGCCCAGGAGCGCGTGGGACGCGCTTACTACAAGAAGGCTACAGCAGGCGGCAGGCCAGGCTCTCTGGTCTTTGTTTGGTGGTCTATGGTTTTTGACAGCGTTGCGTGCAGAAGCGTTTTCCGTCAGCTGTCAGCCGTTCGGTGTAATCTGTAATCTCTTGTTAATTTCTTTAATTTGATTAGTGATGATTCTGTTCCTCAGATTGTAATTTTACTATGTTTGATAATTCTTTTTATAATTATGTAATTAGTTTTTACGATATCGTTTACGATATCGTTATTTTAACGATAATTCTTCTATTTAATTGTGATTTCAATTTTATCCTAACAATACATTTTATGGAATCGGGCGTTACTTACATAGATATTGAAATGACATTACATTTTATTAGCTATAGCTAGTTTTAAACCACTTATAATTTTTTCTCATAATGTTATCATTGTCCTAAGGGCTTGTGGCCAAGTAATAACAGCAGCATGGATCAATCGATCAGGTTCAGTTACGCTTGCCGCGGTTGGTCGGTGGATGGTTGATCATCGTCACATACAAGACCCCTCCGTGCCTCGGAAAGCACGTTAAGCCGTTGGTCCCGACTGTCATTCATTGATCTTTGACAGTCGTTGCACTCGTCACAAGCTCGAAAGTCTAACAACCAGTATTACCACGGGGTATCGTATTACCCAGTAACTGGGTTATGGAGGTCAGATAGGCAGTCGCTCCATGTAAAATACTGGTATTCAGCTGCAGCCGCTTAGACTTGAAGCCGACCCAACATAGTTGGGAAAATGCTAGGGAGATGATTAATGTTATCATTGTTCCCTTTACAAAAACCATGTGTCAAAATCCTTTTGAAATGAATCTTTTAGGCTAAAAAGTTGAATAAGTAGATCTTATTGACCTTGGCTTGTTTAGATCTAAACCGTCTAGCTTAGAATCCTCAAACCTATAACCTACATCATCCTTAAACCTACATTAAAAATACTAGACTAACAAACTAAAACAGTGTTCATAATCTTAGACAATTACATACATACCATCGCCACTTAATCAGTTACCTACTTTAGTGAAAAGAAATCTAAGTTGATTTTGAGTGACCATTTGTAACAAAAAAGGTCCTCATAAGATTTGGTTGTAATGGAATTTGACCTTTGTTAAGTATGACAATCAGTTTCAATGCGTTCAGTTAGCATCCTTGATCTTGTTATAAATACTGGACTAAAGAAAAAAAAACTAGACTCTAAAGAAAAATAAACTAGACTAACTAGCTAAAGCAGTGTTCATAATCTTAGACAATTACATACATACCATCGCCACTTAATCAGTTACCAACTTTAGTGAAAAGAAATCTAAGTTGATTTTGAGTGACCATTTGTAACAAAAAAGGTCCTCATAAGATTTGGTTGTAATGGAATTTGACCTTTGTTAAGTATGACAATCAGTTTCAGTCCGTTTAGTTAGAATCCTTGACCTTGTTAGAAATATTCGACTAAAGAAAAAGAAGCTAGACTAACAAACTAGTCAGTTGATTGCGGCAACCACCTCGGTACATGGACGAGATCTTCTTTTGTTTTGTTTTATGTTGCATGGTCGGCAGCTGTTACGCTGTTTTTTTTGCATTTCCTAGTATTGTAAGATTAGAAATAGGCAAAGGGAAGCATGGCCATCTTGTTTATTTACCTAGTTTTAAATCACTTTCAATTTTTTACCCTTAAGAGCGTTTACGACGTACAGCATTTCATACAAACTTTCAACCCCATGTTTGTCGAAATGAATGAACCAATTTTAATGAAACATACGCATAAGCATGATACAAAGATTTAAAAAGTTATTTAAGAACATTTTTGAAAAATAGTGTTACAGCCAAATTAGACCGACTTTTTATTTTCCATACAAACAGAGATTTTCAATTATCTTTTTTTAAATAAGATATTTTGAAAATGTTCTTAAGTAACTTCTTAGACCATTGTATCCTGCTTATGCGTATGAAGTTTCATTAAAAATGGTTCATTCATTTCGAAAAACAAGGGCTTCAAAGTTTGTATGAAATGCCGTATGTCGTAAATGTTCTTAATGTAATCATTGTCTCTTCCACAAATACCATGTTTCATAATCCTTTTAAAATATCAGCTCATATGAATAAGGTTCCTCACTCCAACGAAAAATATCAACGAAAGCGTATAACAAAAAATCTCATAACGCTAGTTAGATATTTTTATTTTCTTCAACACGAAAATGGATGCGAAAGAGACTCGCTAGACAAGTCCCGTTCACATTTTCTATGTATTTTTGTATCAAAGCATTTTTGTTCTGTTACTATTTGTCTTGGTTATGCTTTATTTGTTGCGCAAGTGCAGTTAAAAATTATGAATGTATGTTTTTCAGTTAGACCGTGGAAGTAATACAGAATTTTTTTTTAGCTTTTAACGAGTTGGACATTTCTTTGTGTCTGTGCTGAAAACGAGAAGTTTTATTTACAAATACTTTTATGGCAAAGTAATTAAGTTAATTTATTTTGTTTTCGAACAATGGTGGTCCAGTGGTAACTCTCGCGACGTAACAAGTTGTAGGTCGTAGGTTTGAACCCAGACAAGCGCTTTACTTTGTGTAAATTATTTCATCACCACAGGCCTCAAAACGGTGAAATAAAACATCGTAAGGAAACCGTTATGTCCTAGATCAAAAAATTCAAAGACCTTTATCTACCAACCAGCACTGGGCCCACGTGGTTGATTACGGCCCACGCCCTCTCACCGAGAGGAACCCTGTATCGCAGCAGTGGGAACTTTATAAGTTGATTGTGATGATGTATGTTACAATTTCAGCCTAAACTCCTGGAATACAAGTGATGTGATTTCAGCAAATTAACCTGCGTAGCCTTTTCCCAAATATGTTATAAATGATAGATGATTTTATTTTTGTAAGTAGGTTTGCACAAACACTTTTACACGTCAATCATATTTTTTTAAACTAGATGAGGTCGGCGTTTTCTATCTGACTACTCTGAGAAGAAAGGCCGAAACAAACTCAGAGGTCACAGTCTCTTTTAAAGTCCAGACATAATCATTGTCAAGTTATATGAATACTATGTAGATGGATGTCTGAGATGACCATTTTAGGAACGAACCACACAGATTGAGAGGACCTGTCCAGTCAGTGCACGCATTTGTCAGAAATTGTGCAGCTCAACTCAAAACTTAAGATTGACTTCCAGTCTAACGGCATGCAGCTAAATACCAGTATTTAACATGGAGCGAAATTGTATCTGACATTCTGACCTCCACAACCCAGATACTAGGTAACACGATACTCTTTGATAAGACTGGTTGTCAGACTTTTGGGCTTCTGACTACCCGTAATGGCTGCCAAAGATCTACGAATGACAGCCGGGACCAACCGAGGCACGGAGGGTCTCGATGGTCAATGCATGGCCAGTCATCCACGGACCGACCCCAGCAGGCGCAGCTTAACCTTTTATTGACCTATGCGGCTGTTATTATTTAACTGCGAGCCTTTTGATGTGATTCCAGCTGTCAGATTAATTATCTAGACCCAGAATACAACGTAAATGTTCCGACCATTAATCTGAAAAACAATCTTGACAGACCTACAGGTTACATAATTCTGGAAAAGTAATTAGCACATAATCAATCATCGATAGCTATTGTGTGGTTAGTTTTTATCACGATCATCAATCGCCATTTCGTAGCGTATTTAGTGCAAATGTCACCTATGAAACTGGACACGGATTTGATGTGCTTTTCGCGTTCGGTTTCATTGGTGAAATTCGCCCTCATTCGAAAAATAACGTATATATCTATACTTACTTATAATAAAACTGAAGAATTTGTTTCTTTCTAATCTCTGGGACTGTCAGTAGAATTAAAAAATCTTTTTGCATTATATAGCCCAATCTATAAGGAAGGCTATGGACTACTTAATATTATACTACGACCCTTAGGCGCCGAGCAAAACGAAAAAAAGAAAGACCGGTAAGCGAAACGAAATAATAGCGCGAGCGGACGATGTAAAAACAAGAAATTTCATGCCGATGCAAGCAGAAGCTAGTAATATAATAAATTGACGTTTCTCTTATCTGGTCTCTCTCAAAACAGTAAACAAAATGACAAGCAATAACTTTCCCTACTCACTTTAATAAAACTCCCACGATGTAACCAGTTTCCTAATAACTAAAAGTGTTTACCGCAAAACTATCAAAACTTTTTACCTTCCGCCTTCCTTGCAAAAAGATAAAGTCGTTTTCCTAAGAATACTACATAAAACAGAATTCCCAATGGGGAACTACAGAGCACAGAGAAGCCTCGGCGGCCGCTGTTAGGTCGCATTAACAACACTTTCCGTACAAACTAAGCGTGTCACCAATTTAAATAACTTGTGATATGATTCTCCAGTATTCTGTTTATTTACTTTTTTGCTTAGATTATTACACCAAATTACTTTTTTGATTATAATCTTCACAAAAATCCCAGTGAATAGACTGGCGAACGATGACAAGAAATACTGAAGCCGTTGCGAGACAGTGCTTCCTTGCTGACGATCTCCATCTAGGCAAGAGTAACCTGGAAGTCTTTAAACAGACTGCGGACTCAGATTGGCCGAAACAAGGAAAACCTGTTCAGGTGGAGATTCATAGACGACTCCGCCTTGGCAGAGAGATAGATTGCATCCCTGGGAACCGGGATGCAATCTATCTCTCTGCCAAATTTTATCGAAATCCGTTCAGTGGTTTAGGCGTGAAAAGATAACATACAGACAGACAGAGTTACTTTCGAATTTATAATATTAGTATGGATTTACTAGCTGACTGAGCTCAGAATCGCCTCAGAATCGATAAGATCGAAAGAAAGTATGAGAAAATGAATTTTCTTTTTTTCGTGAATTTTTCTCATGTTTTATAGTTATTCTGATATTTGGGGCGGAGACAAATCCAAAAAATCAAATATCATCAAAATCGGTCCAGCCGTTCTTGAGTTATAAATAGTGTAGCTAAGACGTTGTTTTATTTATATACATAGATTGTTTGTACATAAAAACCAAAAAAACAAAGAATCCGCATAAAATGGCATTAAAAACAAAATCCATAGCAACACACAAACACTTAAAAACTCAGCACTTTAAAACAAAAATAGACGTTACTTAGACGCGGAAGCCTTAAATATTCACCGAGGTAGCACTTGACCAATTTTTTGTTTGCCCACCGAACGACCAACACAAAGAGAATCCGTGAGACACATTAAAACTTGTACTGTGGCGATTCTAAAAGACTGTTTTAATGGTCCAAAGAAAGTTGGAACCATTTTCCGAAGGAGTGAACTTACTAATTGAAAAGTTTCGAGATTAGAGGGCGAAGCTGTTTTGGGATTACGCTGTTCAGATAATATTGTTAAAAGGGCAGAGAATTTTGATGGGCTTAAGTGTCAGAAATGTTAATGTGATGGTTGTCTGCTGTCTGAAGTTATTATGTATGATTGAATTAAATGAATGGTAGCAGCGTATTTTTATACCTTTATTACTTTCATAATCAAAATAAGAGTACCTATTATTTTCAATGCATAGCATTATTCCAGACAAGGTCGCTGTATAAAAATATAAGATACGTAGGTTCTATGTTTAGCCATTTATAGAGCCATTTTTAATACACTTGGCAGTATTATTCCCATATTTATAACTAGCTGCGCTCCGCGGTTTCACCCGCGTAAATGTCGATCTCGTGTAAATATCAGAATAAAAAGTAACCTATATCTTAATCCAGGGTGTCAGCTACCTCCATGCGAAATTTTATCATTATTGATCGAATCGTTTGAGCGTGAAGAAGTAACAAACATATAAACACACACACACACACTCACAAATTTTCGCCTTTATAATATTAGTGTGATATATCATCATCCAAGTTTGTTACCAGGACTCAAAGTTTATTTAGTAGGTACTTAATTTGCCCCAATTTGTTTATTCCCGATTTAAAGTGTTTAATAGTAGTAATAATAATAAGAATCAATCAGGCATAATTATTATCTCCGTGTGTTCTCGTCTAGCTAACGGAGAGTACTTGCATAGACACGACCTTGTAGCCAAGATAATCTGGAGCCAGGATACTGGGATCGATCCATCATCACTAACAGGACTATTGTTGCCAATAAGCCTGATATAGTGATGATGGATCGATTAGAGCGGCGCGCAATGATTGTTGACATAAACGTCCCGCATGATGAGAACCTCGTGAAAGCCAAGAAAGATAAATAAATCAAGTATCTTGACTTGGCTCGCGAGGTTGTCGACATGTGGGATGACTCAGCAATCAATGTGCCGATAGTCATGACAGCCAATGGGCTAAATAGCCAAGAGCCTCGACCAACACCTGAAGAGGCTCTCGTTGGACAGCTGGATCAAGGGCTTGATTCAGAGAGCAGTACTTCTGGACACGGCCCGAATTGTTAGGAGGTTCCTCTCTCTGGTGCCCTGACCGCCGGCCGGTAGCTTGGATCCGTTCCCGATACCGGTGGGCTATTTTTTATTTTTTTAAATGTTTTTTTTTATTTTCATATTCTAGGTAATATTTAAAAATATAATTTATAATATGTTCAAAATGAAATAAGGAGATAATAATAATAATATGTTAATTGTACACGAGAACACACAAGATTAGACATACACTAATCATGATTACATAAGCAGTGGACAGAGGCAAGTTGAACAGCTATAATCTGTTGTTATTGTAGGTATGTCCTTGGGAACCCTTAGGACGAAACGTCTAATAAAGATTTATTACGTCTCCACTAGCAGAATCAAGGTTTCTTTTATTTTTCTTTTGAACTAGCTTTCCACCTTCTTTTTTTTTCACAAAATATTATAGACCAAATTCGGCAGTTGTAGGAAGGCTCATCAGGCTGCATGTAAACTGATTTCTTTGTATTTTAATTTAATAATTTATTTCAATTTTATTTTCATTTATTTTAAATTATTTATTTCAAGTTCATTTAATTTACCTATTAACTTTAATTCCTTTAATTTTTAATCTGTTTTATTTAAGGGATTTTTGTACGCTTATGCGACGATATCAATCCAATCGTGCTTTTACAAATGACAACTTACAAACTAAACTAAACAAACTAATCTTAGTCATACAAAACTTAACTTAATCTAATTTATTACCTAATATAAAAGTATACAATATTTTTTCTGCTTTAGAAGTAGGCTTGGCTAAAACACCATAAGACATTCCAACATCCATTTTCGACAATTTCAAAGAGTTGAGAAGTGCGTTTCTTTTGTTAGTATATCAGACACATTCCACCAACATATGCTGTGCGTCCTCTTCTGTACTACACAACTCACAAATTATTTATTTAGATATAATTTAAATTTATGTTCAGTCATTTTGTTTCCATTTTTAAGTTATACATTATTTGTTCTTCTCATGACTAACATAGTTTTAAGATAATGTAATACTAACAAAATATGGACATTTAAATAGTTGTAGCGGTATCTACAACGCCACATACAAACAACGCGTCATACTGACGTCACGCAAATCCTGCATCGCGCAAGCAGAGTTTACCGCGCAACTAGCATAGATACAACTGCCCGACATGAATCAACGGGCAGTTGCCCGCCAGACACAACACCCGTCTGGTCGGAGGATCCTCCCTTTTCTATGGAGGTTGAGTGAACTTTACACCCTATTCCTCATAAGTACCTCTATACTGGTGACCCCGACGTGATCGTCAGCGCAGCCTTCGTGCAAATACTTCAGCGTGACGTCATCATCATCACTCCCGCAAGCGTTAGCGGCGAGTCACTCAGCCACCCAGCTCCCACGGCTTCAACGGGTATCCTGACCACCAGCATGCAGCGACCGCGCATACCTGGTCATCACCCTCAGCCTCATCAGCAACCTCGGCACAGCACACTGCACTTTCGGCCGGTCAACAAGAAGAGCTCAATTCCTCTCCTGGTCGACGCAGCAGCCAGCCTCAACTCGGCGCTTTACTACATCCGACGCACTGGAGCATAACGCAGCACCACCCCGACTCACTGGGGACATCTTCGCAGACAGTTCCGACTCACCGTGAACTATGCGGCAACCGGTTCCGACTCACTGGAACCTCAGCTGGCCTGGCAAGCATCGCAAGATACAAGACTCAGCCCACTATCGACCTCCGGTCTCCGGGGGGGAGTGATGTAGCGGTATCTACAACGCCACATACAAACAACCCGTCATACTGACGTCACGCAAATCCTGCATCGCGCAAGCAGAGTTTACCGCGCAACTAGCATAGATACAACGGCCCGACATGAATCAACGGGCAGTTGCCCGCCAGACACAACACCCGTCTGGTCGGAGGATCCTCCCTTTTCTATGGAGGTTGAGTGAACTTTACACCCTATTCCTCATAAGTACCTCTATATAGTCTTTATAGGACATTTAAATTTTATTTTTATTATAAACTTTCACCTCCTGACATATTAACGGATTTTGTTTAAAAAAAAATCGTGGTACTACTATGAGTCACTATCTCTTTTTTTTATGATCAGTATTCCAATATCCGTTAGTAACCGTATAATAGCCGTTGGTCCTGTGCCTGATCTGTCTCCGGTCGTATCGGATTGCCTTCCCATCGGACAATGAGACTGAGGGAAGAGAGAGTGCATCTGTGTTTGCGCACACACTTGTGCACTATAATATCTCCCGCGCCGATGGCTAGTCTCGCCTTGAGATTGGTCGCCATCTTCGAATCTCGGTCTGGAGGACTTTTACTCCATTAAGTAACAAACATACTCGAATCACTACAACTTCTAAGAAATATTATTTCCAAAATTTCTGTGTAGTATCTATTAACAATAATTGTAATCTTTCTTTATTTGCCGGTTTAGTGCGCTGTCTGTTGTCTGCTAGACACCAATCTGTGTTATATACAGGATCCCATTAAAAAAGATGGACAAATTTTAACACAGCGCTCAGTACGTCTAAATAAAGATATCCAAGCAACAAAAAAACTGATTAAAGTGTTTTTATTTTGACCTAAAATAATAAATTGCCGGCACATTAGTGTATTTACGTTAGCTGATTATATTTCTTGTCTATGCGTTTTTGTTATGTATTGTTTTACCATCGTCCTTATTTTGGTAGTCTGAATGATTTCTAAAAGTTTGTCCATCTATTTTAATGAGACCTTATATAAGATTTCATCCATGTTTATTTTTAAGTTTCGCAATATGTCTGATCTTTGTCTATACTCATCAAATTACTAGGTATTAGAAACTCTCTCCATGTTTAAAGTCTAAAGTTCATAATTAGTTCTGGACTTTGCATGATATTAAATGTATAGAGAGTGTGGGAGTTGGCGTTCCACTTATAGTTCGTCTAGTAATTTGTGGTGCTTTTTGACGACATAAGTTGGTATCTTGTTGGTTATTGTGGTGAACTATATTTAAAGGTACTGGTAATAATTCTTATTCTCTACATTACGCTTTGCGGTCATGTTAGTCATTAGGATGATGTCAAAATTGTACACATCTTTCTACAAATCATGAGAGATAGTGTTCTCGCGTTTGTCATGATAGCCCTTCGGAACAAACAGACATCTTAAACCTTTGTTACCATCTTTTTTTGTTCGCAAAGACCTATTTACAAAAGAACGTGGGAAAACTCATGTTTGCAGAGTTGTTTCAAGTTAACAATAGGTGCGCTCAAAGAACTCCGATTAGATTCAACAAACAGTTTCTAGGCAGCAAAGTTTTAGGATTGGATTATAAAGACTTTAGTATGGTGCCATTTGCAGAAGAACGTAAAGCTGAGCTAAGCTGAGCCAGGCAGGCTTGCTTCCTCTCATTAAACTGCAAATTAAAAAGAAGAAGTTACCAACGCTGACAAATTAAAAAGGAAAAGTTGAAACTTGCTAAAGTTGCAGCTAAAGTAAAAAGTTTTAACGTGATTAAAATTAAAGTATCCTACAACCGGAGTAGAATGTGAATATTATGAATAAGATGAAAGCTAATGAAATATTCAATCATAGAGCCACGTATGAGACTATCGTAAAATAAAGCGGAAAACGACAATTTATGACGTATCTTAATCGATCTGTCTAGCCTTTTCCCAACTGCGTTGGGGTCAGCTTCCAGTCTAACCGGATGCAGCTGAATTCCAGTATTTTACATGAAACGGCTGCCTATCTGACCTCCTCAATTCAGTTACTGGGTAACATGATATCCCCTGGTAACACTGGTTGTCAGACTTTCGAGCCTCTGACTACCAAAGACTGTCAAAGAGCCGGGACAAACGGCTTTACGTGGTTTTCGAGATAGGACGGGTTTCTATTTGTAAAGATAGTCACCCATCCACGAAATGACAGCGGCTAGCGTAGCTTAACCTGATCGTAATTACTTAGCCACGAGCCCCTTCCTTTGAGAAAACGAGACCTATACCTAAATATGAGTTTAACATAAAATAAGCTCTAATTAACTCAAAATGCTTGTATATACTCGAAATATTTAATTAAACTTTGTTTCATTAATTTGTAACTTTGTAACATAATAATCTTTTTAGTCCCAAAAACTTTAGATGATAATTATGACGAAGTGCTGTTAAGCAGTCCAACAACGTATTCTCTGGATGGAAACAGTACCTGAATAAGCCTGTTTATTTGATGAAATAATTCGTTTATTTCATCGACATTATTGAAGTTTCGCTTGATTAATTTTGTGGGTGGTTTGTTACAAATGCCAAACGAGTTGCTAGAACAAAATAATGTCATTGAAATAATTTAAGTTTATTTTTGGGAGTTATTATTGTCGAGCCGTTTGGTTTGGGCCATGGGGTCTGGGTGTCCACTTGGTTATTCGATGCATAGCCAAGCGGTTGGTCGACTTTTCATGTGACTAGAGGGATGGACTATTGTTTGGCCAAAGAACAGCATTACCATACAACGTTGCAATGCTGCCAGATTTTTGGGTACTTTTCTAGTTGACAGCGATGCGGACGAATTTTTCATGCCCTATGATTCTTTATAATTACCATTACCATTACCATTCATACAGTTTATTCTTAAAAGCATATATTATTATGAATGGTTAATTGATAACAACTTTTATAATATAAAACAATTCCTAGAACGAAAATAGTGTCGGTGTAATATAATAATAATTTGGTTAAGGAAATTGTGTAAACAAATATTTGCATGCTGTGTTTAATCTTGGCAAAACAACATGTCCGCTCTATTTTTGTACTGTAAGACCATTTTATACCATGTTTTACGCAAATAAATATATTATTATTTCTCCTCTTTTTTAGGGTTCCGTACCAAAATGGTAAAAAGGAACCCTTATGGTGAGACTCAGTCTGTCTGTCTGTCTGTTCGTCTGTCACAGCTGGATATCTCAAGAACGACTAATGCTATCAATTTGACATTAAGAATAGTCTTAGATGACGTTTGCCCAATTATTTTGCAAATATGAAATTTTTGAAGTGAAAACTTCTTTAGCGGCGTTGTACACTTTTTTGTAATGGGTAAAAAATGTTAAACTCGCGTCAGGATACGTGACCTGATCGAAAATTCGTAAGACGGATGGCCGTAGCCGGTACCGCGCGTGTTTTGTTTATAAGACGATTCACAAAATACACACGTAATTGTTCAAGTTTTCACTTCTGTCGGCACTCCCGGAGTGCCACTGTTTTTTTTTTTTTGCTACAGGGTGTGAAAGGTGGTCTTAAAAATTCGAAGTGGGGCTACTTGGGCGTGTGGGGTATCATATGAAAGAGCGCTGTTTGCACATTCTCAAACATTTTTTCAGGCCGCATTTTTTTCGAACTTTGACGAAAAATGAAAAAAAAAATACCGTTCCCCCCACACCTTATCTCCGAAGTTTGCATAGAGAACATTCTGAAATGATTCTATGTGATAGAAGTTTATGTCAAGATTACAGGAAAAATAACTAAAAGTCTAAATATCACACTTTTACCAATTAGTGCCAATTAGTGTAGTTTCAATTTGATAATCAATTTACTTAAATGTACTATCTAAATTACATAATTATTGTACGTTGAAGGATGCTTTGAGTCACAAATTCTAACCTCACCACCATAAATGGCATTCCAGTAAAAGGCAGGCCTTGGAAAATAGTGCAGATGGTGAATTTCATTGCGTTTTTTGATGCGTGAACATTGAAACAGTTGACAGACATTTCTTGGTTCCACACTTTTTCTTCCATATAATGAACTTTGGGTGCCCTAAATTTTGTTCTAAAAAGGCTTTAAAAGCATCTGTGAAATAGTTGTACTTTCGCTTGGGACTGCTTGCATCATCAGGTCATTTCAAATGTAGGTTCCTAAATTACACCTCTGATTTATCCTTTGGGGATTACAATACAGACCGACTTTATACCTACCTTCATATTAATATTACTAGACACCCGCCCCAGCATCGCAGGGGTTTGATCTGATGTGGGAACATAAATCAAAACTTCGAGATTTCTGTGCTAGGTATATCTAAATTAAATATTAATGTATTTATATACAATTACACAAACAGGCCATGTGTCCGATTGGATTTTGCCCCTGCAAAATTGACGAATTTCCATTCAAACTTTCATCCCTAATTTAACCCCTTTAGGGCATTAATTTTCAGAAATCTTGCTTTAGAACTCATCTTTGATAACAAAGGAACTCGTGTGCAAATTTTATGCTTCTAGACCCACCGTTTTAGGCTGTGTTGTCTGCCAGTGCAATTAAAGCATGCAATTTAAAATTATGAAACTTTCCGTAATAGTTTTTTTATTATTTAATGGCAATCGGAGAAGGCACAGCACAAGGAAAGGTGGGAGAATATGGCGGATGCCTTTGCCCAGCAATGAGACAAAATAGGCTAAAAGAAAAAACATATAAATAGTCACCAATCCGCCCTGCGTGGTGATCAATACTTATACAGTACCCGGCGATAAATATTGCACATCGACCTTTGGAAAGAAACAATCGGCTAATTTCGGTTTCATAGAGCGTTATCTCTGTCGCACGAAATACAAACAGTCCGGTATCTATTACGAGCTGTTAAAACAATTATGATTTACTTCTTTTGATAATTATTTTTATTCTTTGTATAAAATGGTTTTGTGTAAAAAGGTCGATGTGCAACATTTATCGCCGGGTACTGTAGGTACCTTCTCTGTATGAGACATAGATTAAGTATATCGTAGTATATAATAAATCTATGGTATGAAACTAGTCCTTTGCTCTGAAATAGTACAATAATAGGCTGGTATTATTATAATTTTGTCAAGTAACATTTTCTCTTTTAATTAGCATCCCTCTTTTGTTCCAGATGATGCATTCGAGTAACAAAGAACAAGAACACACTGGAAGTACAAAACTGTACAACGAATGGATGAGGCAAGGTTGAGTCATGCCGGGGCTGAACTGGAGGGTCGATATGCATGCCATGGGCTTCAGCTACCGACTCAAGATCGGTATCGTCGTCATTGTCATCATGGTTCTGGGGTTTTTTAACGAAAGTCAAGGTGAGTTTTGTTGAAGTTATATTTTATAATATCTAGGCAGTGCGTTTATTTATTTAGTAAACCTAGAGTAAGATTTTGTCTTAACTCTTCATGATTATTTGATTTAATGAAGTAAGCAAATGTGACTTTGATTATATTTCGCGAAATAATAAGCAGATAAAGGCTCCTTCAAAAAGGCGCGACACGCGATAAAATCGCACGCGACACAAAGGCACCGCAAGTCGCGCAACGAGCGGTGTCTTTGTGTCGTGCGCGATTCGCGTCGCGCGTCGCGCCTGTTTGCAGGAGCCCTAAGGAGCAGGCTGACTTACAAGTTGTGGGTCGCGGGTTCGAAATCGGGCAATCCCTTTGCTTTGTGTATACATTTCGTCATCGCTGCTCTTAAAATATGCATGTCCTAGAAGCAAAAATTCGAAGACACCTACCAACCCGCACCGTGCCCGCGTACTGTATTGCGGCCCACTCCCTCTCACAGAGAGGAGGCCTGTGTCCCAGCAGTGGGAATGGTATAGGCTAATTATGATGGTAAAACTAAGCAGTACATACCAAGTACTGTTTCCTGTATCCAAAAGATTAACAGCAAAGTCTTCATATTCCTAAGTTAGCGTTTCGGTCTTACCAAACTTACTAGCAATAACAATAGTACAGTACCCGGCGATAAATATTGCACATCGACCTTTGGAAAGAGACAATCGGCTAATTTCGGCTTCGTAGAGCGTTATCTCTGTCGCACGAAATACAAACAGTCCGGTATCTATTAGGAGCTGTTAAAACAATTATGATTTGCTTCTTTTGATAATTATTTTTATTCTTTGTATAAAATACAAAAAAGTTAAAGGTCGATGTGCAATATTTATCGCCGGGTACTGTAAATGACGTTACGGGAATATTACAATTACTAAAAGCTCTATTAGGTAAGTACCATCCTCAATACACTTAATCTGAACTCGATTGCATCTTTCACAAATACAGCGGAGTAATTGCGTAACAGAGTATCAGTAGCAATACATTTACATACAATATATGTACATTTTGACAGTTCAACAACATTCATTGTGTCCTTTGCGTTGTCGAGCAGACGCGTTTTTCGAACATAATGAAGCATTGGATTAGCAATATCCATCAAAATTATTCAGATTGGGATTCATAGTGTGTTACGCTATTAGAGTAAGAGTGCAGGTCGGCAGGGACATTGACGCGCAACCTATGAGTTACCATGGTTTCAATACTCATGTATTGAAACCATGGTAACTCATAGGTCAAATTTTTTACTGGCTTTCAGAATCATTTCTGAAAGCCAGTAAAAAATTTCTTCGACGGATATTAAAAAAACAATTGCTGTTTCATACATTTTGATCACGTAGATACAACCTATGAGTTACCATGGTCTCAATACCTGATACCAAAAGCCCGTAAAAAATTTCGGTGGTTATTAAAAAAATAAATTGCTGTTCCATACATTTTAATCACGTAGATAACGCACTTTTCAATGAAACAGCAGATTTTTTTTTTGATAGCAGACTAGAAATTTCTACGCTAGGGGGTTTAGAAGCATGTGTTGAATTCATGGTTTCAGTTTGCGCGCCAGTATCCCTGCCATCCTGTAAAAGGATGGTCTGTAGAAACATTGACGAAACTCTCGTTCTTCGTAAAAGCAAGTTTCCAAATTCAAAGTGAAAACGATAATCGATATTTTAATTACGGTACTAACAAAGAAAGGAGGTTGCCTTGAGTTTAAACTAACGGATAATAATTACTTTTAAGCAACAATTTTTAAGTGCTGTTATTCTTTTAAATAAGGAATATGGTGTTGCTAACGAAAATAATAAAAATAACAAAAGAAACAGGAGATTACGGTATAGTTATCTGATAACAAGAATGACCAGAGTAATCATTATTATTTTTTATGGCAGTGGTAGCCCGTTGGTAACGGCACCGACTTACTAGTTACTGGTCGTGGGTTCTAACCCAGGCAGGCGCTTTACTTTGTGTAAATAATTTCAACACCACTGCTCTCAAAACGGTGAAGGAAAACATCTTGAGGAAACCAGCATGTCCTAGAACCAAAAATTCGAAGACATGTAACATCTACAAATCCGCACTGGGCCCGCGTGGTGGATTACGGCCCACTCCCTCTCACCGAGGGGAGGCCTGCGTCCCAGCACTGGGAAAATTAAAGGCTGACTATGTATCTTTTATAACATGATGGTACAGACGCCAGCAAATCAACCTACCCGTAACTGTAAAATTTTCCTAATCAACTTTGAACCTTATGCTTTCGCAATTAAGTTGAAAATCTATTACCTAAAGAAATTTAACAGATTGTAGTAGCTTGATGCGCTGGCGTCTGTACTATACCTGCCTACGTGTTATTTTTTGACGATGTTTTTTTTTGCAGTTTTGGTACTTAATGACCAATTATTAAGTAAAAAAGAAATCTTGTAAAGGTTTCGTTTTTTATGAAGCTAGGCTTCGTTATTTAAAACATTTATTTTTATTATGAGCCTGTGTTTTCCCACTGTAGAGCAAAGGCCTCTCTTCCCTCTTTCCACTTTTCCCGGTCTACTGAATAAGTTTGAAACAATCTTGGTAATAGTAATATACTACAATATAGTTCAAATCCTTATTCGCAATATTAACCATCTTAATCGTCGACCATATACATAATGCTACCAATATCTCGAACCACATTCCAATAGCCACTTAACTAGTGTAAACACGTCAAATCCATTTGCTCTGCATCATTGGGAACGTCGTAATTAATGTTTCCTAATACCTCATTAATTAGATCATAAGTTAGATTTAGTGGCCTAACGTACTGGGCTATTAGGCAACCATAAACTGTTGAGTATGGACCAGTAAACTCTAGGAAATTATAGACTTTGATATTATGAATTTGTGTTTCGCGTTCTGTGAGCGTAATGAATGGTCTTTTGGGGAATATTGGAGTGAGTTTATAAAGTGGGTTTAAAGCCATTACTGTAGGCAATTTATAGGTGTTTTAAGCTTTAGATAACGTGAATGTAAATGATAATTTCAAGTTCTACGATGTATTTACAAGATGTTATGTGGGAAAGTTGCAGTAACCCAATAGATATTCAACGGGATTGTCCGAAAGGGTTACCGCTGGCTCGGAACATAAAGGGCTAAGGAAGGAACACGGGTGGGTTTTAGTCAGTAAGAGTCTGACACTCCCTTCCGCTCCACCCAGAGCGGGAGAGGACATTTGATGATTTCCCATCTTCAAAAAAAAAAACCAATAGATATTCTGTTGTCAACTAAACTGAAATATGGGTCTAGTTTTTAGTCACAACGTCGGTAACAATTACTATACAGGGTTCTTGGTAAAACATTAACAACCTCTTAAGAGGTCATTGTAATCATCATTATGAACAACTTTTACTATGGGACCAAACCTGAAATCGCGAAAAAGAAATCAGCTGTTCCCTACATTTTGACGAGTTATACGAACATAAATGTACTGATTTTTTGATTTTGATGGTTTGAAAGTCTTTTGGTTCAACCAGGTTTCAGACTGGCTAAGGTAGACTCATCTTTTATGGGGTACTGTTTAAAATGTTATAATAAAATACCTCCCCACATTCTTGAAATGAATGAGACAAAATTCAAGTCTTGTATAAAACGCACACTATGCAGTCAGGCATATTATAAGTTAGGGGATTACATCGCTGATAAAAATGCCTGGCTCAAGGCTGGTCCTGCTCCACAACCACAACTAATTGATTAACACTTGAAGATTCTGTTGGAGCTGCTGAAGATTGTAAGACTATCTTTGCATTGTATAAACTCAATTTCCTTTGTATTGTATAATTGCATAGCACAGATGTGAGTTCTATGTATATACTATACACTATGTACCATTTACCGGGTAATGTGTCTTTCATTGACTTGAATGTGCCCTGGCGGCTGATAGTATGTCATGCTCACACAAATGTCTCGCTGACGGTGGCGTGTGTGTTGGATCATTTAGTTCCCTTCAAAATGGTTGAGCTGAATGATGCCGATCTATGCGTCATGTTCGTGAACGGGCGCCGTCAGTTGGGGCTGGTCATCACTTAGCTGCCTCGGCTTATTTTTAATTATTTTAATATTGAATTGTTGTTTTCTTACCATTTGCTGTACTCTGGACACTTAACGCGTACCTACGTCTTTTTTACATCGTTTTCACATATAATTATAAATTCACATTATTGATGTAACTAATATTTATGTAAAACTATAATTTAAAAGAGTGTCCATGGAGTTTCTTGCCCGTTCTTCTCCATAGGTACCTACGCTTTGGAATGGGCAACTAGCTTCATATTTTCTGACTGACCGACTTTTTGACAATTCAAAAGTGCCTGTAAATGGTTTAATTGAAATAAATGCTTTGAGTTTGAGTTTGAGTTTATCGGTAAGAAAACACCTTAATCCATAATTTACGGATTTCAGATAAAGTGAAGGGATCAGTTAGAGAGCACTGGTGGCCACTGGGCCACCACTGCTCTCTAACTGATCACTGTCCTGCTCAGTGGTCATGACCACTGGATCACGACCGCGATTTACGAGTTGAAGGGCGACCTCCATGAGAAGGCCTGCGGGCGGCAGACTAGGGGCGTCCGTCATCAGACCAGATAAGCACGGGTTGGCGCCACAGTGTGCCACGCGCACCACTCGAGAGTAGATGCAGCCATTGAATGGCCGCACGGGGAGGTGGGATCCGCTGAGGCATAGCGGGTCGAGGCCTGTCGGGGGAGCGGTGCTTATACGAATACCGCAACCCCGGCCATTGGCAGAGGTGGAACACCGCGGTGGTTTTAGCCGGCCTGCCCCTCTGTAACGCCCACAATGGAGGAAGTCCATGAGGATTTCCACCAAAACAAAAAAAAAGGTCGTAGTTTCGAACCTAGACAGCTCAAACCCAAAACTATGGAGGAAAATTCGTGACGAAACCGGCATGTACTAGAACCAATAAATTCGAAGACACGGGACATCTACCAAACCGCACTGGGCCCACGTGGTGGATTACGGCCCACTCCCTCTTACAGAAAGGAGGCCTGTATCCTAGCAGTGGGAAAATTATAGGCTGATCATCCTAGATAAAGTAAAAGTCTTAGAAAAAAGCATAATTTATATATGATTCTATTTTAAAAATATCCCATGTTGAAATGGTAGCGATTAACACAAAGATGAAACGCAAACAGCCATTTAGGTCATACCAATCATCAATAAACATTCCCAGCTTAGTCCCTAAATACACAAATACGCTGTTTTACTATAGACTAAGATATCGCCGAACTTAGCACAATAGTTGAGAGAATAATTAGAAGCTCTAGGTAAACTTGGCATTGTCCACACTAAGTTTATGGAAGTCACCAACTAATTTGGCACCTCATGTTAGAACTTGCTGTATAATCATACAACAGTTGCTTATCTTAGTTTAATAGACAAGATCTTTGTAAGGTTTCTGAATATGAAGTATCTGAGCCATAAATCTGTTGTCAAAACTCATGGTAGCAGTTGTATAGATTAGCTATCAGCATAAACAAACCTTACGAGATAGGAAATAAGGTCTAAAAATATTTGACACTCACTTGAATACTGGTACCATCTAATGTAGTCGGGTAATACTATTGGATCTATCGAGTCTTATTATTATTTAGTGACTTGTCACTGTTGTGGATTGTTGACGTAAATAACAGTTAACAATCAAATCATTTGACATGACATTGAGCTACAATTTAAATGGATTACATATTAATTTAAATAACCTAATTAGGCCTTGAGAAATCAGAAGGTCGAGAGAAATTTAGGCAAATTAGAGTTAATTTTGACAGATTTCGAATGATAAAACAGAATTTGAACGTTCGTAAAAGTATAGGAATTGTCTCTCTGGGGTTGGATAGTAATAAAACATACACGAGTATGTGTAAATTAATGAAGAAAGTTTTGTTAGAACAAAAACCGAATGGTCTCTTCGTAACCAACTCAGCGATGTCCACTGCTGGAAATAGACCTCTCGTAAGTTGTGTAACAAAACTCAACTCACCATCTAAAAATAAAACCCTGTATAAAATAAAATTAAGATCTTTATGTGGTGTTAGTAATGATGACCTTAGGAATGCCAATGATCCCGCAATCAACGTGACCACCTACTGGACCACCTACTCAAACAATATACCTAAAACACCGCAGAAGAGTACCATCGACACGAAAAGAAGAAAAAGAATAATGAATTATGCTGAAAAATAAAAGGAATTTGTGCTACATCCATATTACAAATAACAACAAACCAACCATGTTATTAGTCCTAAACCGTATGATATACATCAAATATGAATTAGGGAGGTAGGACGGTTTCAAAAGGATTACCCAAAACCTTTATCAGAAGGACAGACAGACCAACATGCCTTCGCATTAATCTCTCTTACGATCACTAATCCTACCAAACGTGAGATTATGACACATCAATGACTGAATATTGCAAAGATTCTGAATTGATAAAAGGCTCTGACGTCATCGATATCATCTAACTACGTTGGATTAGAGATCCAATGTATTTTGATGGTATTGATGAAATAATGATTAAGTGGTTGGTTACTTTGCTAAAGATCGCGAATATGATTCCTCTCCTTATTAGCTCAACTGTTACCAATGAGACACAATTTAATTTCTATTGTTATAAATCAAATTTTGATTTTCCAACAGTTGAGTGTGGGATAATGTTTGTATGGCATAAGATTAAAATGTACCTTTAAGAGGTGAGTATATTTATTTTTAATTTCATCGTCACCATTGTTTGCTGCTCTGATCCACCTATTGCAGAGTATATATTACGCTGTCTCTTCTTTTATATCATGCTGATTTTTTAATTTATTAGTTACTAGGTTCTGCCCGTGGCTTTGCCCGTGTGGATGTCGTGCTTTGTACTACCGTGACAAAAAGTAGCCTATATACTTCCCCAGAATGCTATCTCCTTGCCAAATTTTATCGAAATCCGTTCAGCGGTTAAAGGCTCCTACAAATTGGCGCGACACGCGATATAACCGCGCGCGATACAAAGGCTCGTTACCGGAATTGCGGTGCCTTTGTATCGCGTGTCGTGTCGCGCCTGTTTGATGGAGCCTTTAGGCGAGAATAGGTAATATACAGACAGAGTTACTTTCGTATTTATAATATGAGTATGTGTACAGATTAACCTACCATTATTTGCTACTTTTTCTCTAGCAACTCATCATCGAGGAATAAGCTTAAGTGTGCACATCCTCTTCTGCCCATCAGCAAAGAATGGAATCTGTCATTTGGTTTTTACCTATGACCATTTTTCTTGTCATTAATGAGTTGTTTTTGAGAAAATGATATTAGTTGTAACGAGATTTTCGTATAATACAAAATAATATGCAAAAATCCAACAAAAAAATATAAAAAGCAACACAGCAAATATCAAATCGTATCTATCAACAAATAACGCGTAGAGAGCTACACTATTTGTGCACCACTACATATGTTTGTCTAACTAATGTGATTATTTTGTTCAAATATATTCACTCGCATACTACAACCATATGGAGGGCCTTATTCGGAATGTATATTATTTCCAACGTTTGGATATTGTTTGTCACATTTGTTTGTTGGTTTCAACATGGATTCCTATTGTTTGGGCGGTGAGCCGCAAACAAGTTTAGCCGAATTGATTTTCAATTAAAAGTTATTTTATTAACCCATTTATTGGTTTATCGTTTTGATTTCGTGATGGATTTTTTTATGTGGCTTGTTTTGGTGGGATTTTATTGACATCTTTAAATACTTTCGAAACTGTTTTATTATTCATACCAGCTTCTGCCCGCGACTTCGTCCGCGTGAAATTTCTTGTTACTCCGACCAACCCCGTCGCATCGCATCGCCTGCTCGCGCTTTTACTTCGTTTCTGCTTAGCGTTCTTTCTGACTTTTTTCTTTTTGCTCGGCTCCTAAAGGTCATAGCGTGATGTTAAATAGCCTATAGCCTTACTCAAGAAATGGGCTATCAAATGCAAAAAGAATTTTTCAAATCCGACTGGTAGTTTTAGAGATTAGCGCGTTCAACCAAACAAACAAACTCTTCAGCTTTATAATATTAAGTATAGATTTAAATTTTTTATTTTAAATACAAATCAACCATAATTCTCCTGATTTTGTCCCAAATTATTTAAGTTTGGCGCAACATGTGTTTTTCTTACATACTTCTCATTTGTCGTCATCTCAGTAGCCACCCCCTTTCTAGCCATTTCACACAGTCAAATTATTTAAGTTCGTCGCAAGCGCAACATGTGTTTTTCTTCTATACTTCTCATTTGTCGTTATCTCGGTAGTTTTTAGCCATAATAATATCATCTTTCACACAGTCTATTCATCGTTTTTTTATCTTCCTCTACATATTAATCCGTAGCAATATTAAAAATGGCTCCTAAAGCTTTGTCTTCCGTACCTAATAGTTTATAAGGTTTTTGTACTCCACTACCAAGAGCGTATTTTTCGTATGGTTTTTATAAAGCTATAGTAATGCCTACCAACAACAAAACCGTTTGTAAAACTGTTAACAGCTTTGATGGTACTTTTAAAACCAATCATTCAACGAAAAATAACCTCTTCAATACACTTAGAAGGAACATAAATGAACACAAAATCGTATCCATAAATAAAGATAAGATACAACCAAAATGATCAAACGAAGGCGAAACAGAAATGGATAATTAGAACAATAAAATAATCAGGAAAGCTAGACGCGCTTACGTTATCAATTATTTTTGTTCTAATAATTGGGATCTTTCTAAAAACCCTTCATTAGGGACCTTTTGGAATTAAACGATCTTTTTTAATAGGATATAATGTTGTTTCGTTGTACTAAAAGGAACATTGTTTCAATTAGTACCTTGTGTTCAGTTACTTTATTATAACTGTACTGAAGAGAACTCCCTGTAGTTATTGTTTCAGGACAGGTTGCTCTTTCCTATCTTATTTAATTCTATAGGACATGTATAAAATTGAAGCTCTTTTCCAAATTTTCTTTTCCAAATTCCTATTTTAGGGACCCAAAAATACTAAATACCCAAATAATTATTGTGACCAACTTGAATTTAGCGCTGTGCAGCCGTACCGTGGCACCTGTAAAAAAGGTAATGCGAACAACTGTAATAAAAGACTAAGGGCTGATTTTTCAATCATCTGATAACTTTATTCGAGGAATAATTTTAAAATGTTGACAATTATTTCATACAAAAACAGTCAAACGTCAATTTTATTCCTCGAATAAAAGTTATCTGGCGATGGAAAAATCAGGCCTAAGTTAATAATGAAGTCGGTTAAAAAGAGGCCCAATTAATTAAAAAAGTGTGCTATTTTTTTGTTTACATAATGGTCCTGGTCTTGCTCTCAATCACGCCTGATGGAAAGCGATGGATGAGGTCTATGATGGACGAGCGTGCTCAAAATATACCTGTTCACTTGATCATATCATTAGAAGATTCATAAGTACATTGATGTTTGTTTCATTGCTATTTTTATAGTTATTACGTCCTTCTGATTGAAGGAACAGGTGATAAGTTGATAATTTTTTTTCCTCGGCTAAACTGGTTTAAAACACGCTTTGTATACAAGTCCGATCTAGTTCATCTCAAAATAAGGTTCGACCGGGAATACATCGACCGTTACAATCGCATACAAAATACATGTAAATTCTATTTCGACTGCCCACGCTGAAACCGAGACAGAATCTATCACATATTTGGCCATTTCACCTTCATTTGTAAACAATACGACCTTTATTACGGACCATAAGCCTCTATACCGTTTCTGTACAATATTTCGCCTACATACGGAGTTATTAACCGAATATAACGAAACAAAAGAGGGGTAGAATTTCCGAAATCGCAAGGAACAAAAGACATTTTAGTGAGCGCAGATGTTATTAATGTGTTTCATTAGTGAGGGGGCACGGATAGTGGCAAATGGAAGCGGTAGAGTGAAACTGGTTAGAATTTGAGCGTAGTTTTTGGAAGGGATTTTCGTTTTTGGTTTTTGTTTTCATAATTAAGTACGTGAAGCAAATTCAATTTGAGTAAGTGATAAATTTAAATTAAGAATTGCTAACTCCATTTAATATAAAATTTGCCTAATTTGAAAGCTAACAATCTTAAAATACTAATAGTAATAGTGGAATAGGAATGAATGATAAGGCATCAAAAATTCGTCCGCGACGCTGTCAACAGGAAAAGTGCCCAAAAAGATTTTAGATTCCAGATATAACAGTGAGAGAGCCTTTCCATTTATTTTAGAATCATGATATTATGCGAGGTTCTTAAACTAATTATATTTATTTAAAAGTGGCTTTAGTCAAACTAAGAGACGATGATTCTGAACGGAGTTCCAAACAAAAATTTAACACTTGTACGATATGCATAATAGGAAAAAAGTGTATATATTTCCTCATTCAGAATTATTAATTAGATTAAGTACAATTGTTTCTTAAAGTATCTACTAATGGCCACCCTGAATCATGCCACCACTTTGAATTGAAAATAAACAACACAAACATCAAAAATATTAACAAACGTCTAAATTATTCAAGGAAAATAAAAAAGAATAATGAAGGTAAATTGCAAAAAATAATTTGACAGAACTCATTTCGAGTTGACACAGTAAAAAATGTTTAAGACTCACTCACAAAGGAATCATGAAATAAATTATTAAGAACTTTCAAAATGAGCCAACGTTCTATTAAAATTATATAAATGTCATTGAGTTTTTAAATAGAAATCCATTACAAAGAATAAATAAAAAATTAATGGAAATCTGTTCAGTGATTTATTATAGTAAAATAGAATTGGATCTGTTTTAGTTATTAAGTACTAACATAGGCTAAACTATTTTGTTATTAAGAGCGCTTACGCCGTACGGCATTTCATACAAACTTTCAAGCCCTTGTTTTTCGAAATGAATGAACCGATTTTAATGAAACTTCATTCACATAAGCAGAATACACAGGTCTAAAAAGTTACTTAAGAACATTTTCGAAAAATTGTATTACAGTCAAGTTAGACGGATTTTAAATTTTCCACAGAAACAGAGATTTCCAGTTATCTTTTTTTAAATAAGACATTTCGAAAATGTTCTTAAGTAATTTTTTAGACCTTTGTATCTTGCTTATGCGTATAAAGTTTCATTAAAATCTTTTCATTCATTTCGAAAAACAAGGGCTTGAAAGTTTTAATGAAATGCTGTACGGCGTAAACGCTCTTAACAGTGTGGACTTATTGTAGTCTGATTATAATGAGCGAAATTTATTTATTTAATACTTCAAGCACATATGTGTTTTCGCACAAATCAAATGAAATATTTATCTTACAAACAAAACATAACACTCATGCCTAACCCGTCGGGGTAATCTCCGAACCAACTGACCAGCGTCTCTTTATCAGTATTCAGAACGTGGAAGTAAGAATCAATCAATCATCCAGCCTTTTCCCAAGTATTTCGGGGTCGTGTTCCAGTCTGTGTGAAAGCAGCTGAATACTAGTATTTTCCAAGGACGTAACACGCTACCCCTTGGTAAGTTTGGTTGTTTGTTAGACTTTTGGGCTTCTGACTACCCGTAACGACTGTCAAAGCTCTATGAATTACAGCCGAGACCAACGGCTTAGCGTGCTTTCCAAGGTATGAAGGGTTTCGATATGTAATGGATGGTAACCTACCACGGCAAACATAGCTTAACATTCAAGGTAACCTACAATGCGTCCCACGAAAGATGAGACTTGACACACCACGTGGTTTGACTTGCGCAGAACACGATTTTAGGTATCTTTAGTCTCATCTTTCGTGGCACGCATTGTACCACGGCAAACAGCTTAACATTCAATCGACCCGTGCAGCTATTATTATGTAGCCACGAGACCCCCGTGAAATTAGTGGAAGTAATAATCGATAAAACAAAAGAACATCACATCTCTTCACATACACAAACAAACTACATACACTAGAGTACGCACATAAGCTACTTACAACCCCATATAAGCAAAAAGGGTTATTGTGTCGATCACGGACGGGTTCTTATATCCAACCGCACGCCACAAACACTTGAACTGCTAAAACAGTCCTTACTGCAAAGAAATAAAGACGTTGTCAATGCCAGATTGTACCCATAGACGTGCGCTATTGTCAACTTGAAGCTCACATGTCTGGGATGCACGTGCCTTTTGATTGGAAGTGACGGTTCCCCAAGTCGAGAAGTGTCGAAGCCAAAGGGATAGTGATACTGAGGCTTGATTGATTTTTTAATTGATTTGATAGGTTTTGAGGTATGTCTTGATTGATGTCTGATTGTCTTGGTTGATGATTCCTAAATTGCTAACCTGCTAGTGATTTAAAAATGGTTATGTCTACGTCATCATTGCAGAGTTCTTATAACAATTAATTATTGTGGTTTAACTAAATTTAGATTTTCATTTTTGTAACTACGGTTATACGAACACTTTCACTCGTCAATAATATTAAAAAAACTATATCAGTAAATAACTACGTCACTTCCTGTACAGTAATTTATATAGCCAGTATTAGTAGTATACGAATTCGTGTGTGATAGGTATCACAATTATAAAGTTATAAATAAAACTATTTTGCAAAAAAAAAACAGACTTCCAAAAAACACAATAACGAACAAGCAGGGGATCGAGGAGAGGGGGTAGAGGAGTGTTCAGGCTATCAGATCGGAATAACTCTACGTACAGACGCTAGCACATCAAGCTACCCGAAACTGTTAAATTTTCTCAACCAACCATGAACCTAATGCTTTAGCGATTAAAGTTGAAAATATATTAAAGAAATTTGACAGATTGTAGGAGCTTGCTGGCGTCTGTACAAAGTGAAAAATATTTTGAATTTCGAAAGCCTGTGACAAAAACTTTAAATATAATACTAAACACACCGACTTTATGTAAAGTCTTATAGTGCGGCCGAAGAGCGAATGTGTTCTTGACACCTGTCAGTTTTATACAAAAAAATACGTGTTTTGCGAATTTGATCTTTATTACGTACCAGAATTGACTATAGTCGCTGTTCTATATAATTATCTGTAACCAGTGGGTTTCTTACTGTAAATAACAAAGTGAGGCAAAAAATCTTCACCTCCAACAATTACTTTTTATAGCAACTTATAAGTCTTTTAAAAGCCCTAAGAGAGATCGCCCACGAGCATTTTAGTTGCCCAGCAACTTTTTTGTCTCTGTCGCTGTCTCCTCACCGAGATTTGGACGATGCGCAAACGGGAGCAACAACAACGCTACATTTTTGTTAAATGCGGTTGAGCAGCAACTGGCTAGCTGGCAACTTATTTGTCGCCGTGCGCGCACTTGCATTGCAATCAACAGACGGGCGACAGTTGCGTTTAAACCCGCAGGCAAAAATATCTTCCAGTTGTCGCGTCGCTACATACGCGCACTTTCATACAAACCCGTTTTGATGTGAGAGACAAATTGGTTACGGAGACAAAAGTTGCTCGTGGGCGCCCTCCCTTAATGGTGTCCAATTTAGGTGTCTTTTCACTGAGATTATTACTACAAATGGGCTAATATTTTAGAGCCTAGCCTTGTAGGCAAGATTCTGAGATATTTAAGCGCTAAATGCCAGGTTCTATGACATAGGGTTTCCTCACAAAATTTTCGTTCACCGCGATAAAATAATTTACCTAAAGTTAAGTTCCGGCCTAGATTCGAGTTCATAAGTTTGTAAATCGTGAGTTCGAACCCAGGCCGGCTTTCTAAATGAAAGATTAGGTGAACTAAAAGATTAGCTAAAGAGGTTGCTAATCCCTCACGCTTCTGCTACGCACTTACCTCTCTTTCAGAAAATATTAAGCAAAGCTTATCCCTAACTAAATGACGAGTGATTCCAACCCAAGTTATCAGGAAAAGAGAGATACCTGCAGTAAAAAAAAAGAAACACAACAACAACAGTGTCTGAATGATGTCATTTGTATGTTACTACATGTGTATTATGATGTTATATATTTATTTATTTATTATTTTAATTTTGAATTGTTGTTTTCTTACCATGTGCTGTACTCTTGACGCTTTTAATGCGTACGTCTTTTTTACATCGTTCTCACATATAATTATAAATTCACATTAATGATGTAACTAATATTAAAAATATAATTTAAAAGAGTGTCCATGGAGTTTCTTGCGCGTTCTTCTCCATAGGTACCTACGCTTTGGAATGGGCAACTAGCTTCATATTTTCTGACTGACCGACTTTTTGACAATTCAAAAGTGCCTGTAAATGGTTTAATTGAAATAAATGCTTTAAGTTTGAGTTTGATAATAATATTATGTTGTAATCTCTTCGGATAAAGCTTTTCATATTTCATTCGAATTTCACTTACAGGTTAGTTCGTTGAATCACTAAATATAAAACCAGGGTCCTAATTCACTATGACCGCTTAATGATTGCTTACTTCGAAACCACGTCAATTCCTAATTTAATCACGACATTTGCTAATAACGTATTCTCTATGACACAATGAACGAAACCGCGCGAAATGAAAGCGAAGTCGGCGTGGTTTGAACTGTCAAAATACATGTTGTCCGTATGGTTGACATTTCGATTCCTTGCCTTACAAGGGTTTCTATAAGACACGATATTAACGCAATTTGCACGTAATATTTTGCGCGGAATAATAATTACCATACAGAATTGGGGCCCTGGTTATATAAAGAAATGTTGGTGTTTTCTCAAGTCGTTAAAGCCGTGTCAGCCGAAGCAGGGGCGAGCCACATGTTACGCAAATAATTCGTTTCAGTAAAGAAAAAAATTATAGAAAGAGAGCAACAACTTTACCTAGACAAAACATTTACTTGTTTATCAAAGAAACTGTGTTATACGACCCTCTTCAACGAAAAAACATGGATACTAGAAAAACAGTATTTACGTCACAAGAGATATTTTTACAACAGTAAAAGAATATGGCAAAGTTGAGTTACCTATACCACAATCAGGGTCGGCACGCGGATTTTTCCGAGACATTCTGCATAAATTGCTTTTTCTTTTTTTTTTCGTGAAAACTGTCAAAAAGTAAGATTTTTAAAGCAGATTATCTCATAAACCGTATATAATTGTGACCAAAAATAAATAAATTAATTAAGTCTTATTTTAATACAGTGATTGAACTCAAATCATTATTATGCATACATTAATGCATCAAAAAAATCTTCAAATACACCTCTTAATTGTCTTTAAAAGCAGTTTATCCCTTTATTAACAATTCTAATTCTAATTAAAAATCTACCATCAAATTTCTAATGCCGAATTGCAATTAGTGATGGATTATTTATTATTAAATAGTTTTTTTAAATGCTTTATATTTTGCAATAAATTACCTGCATTGGATCGTCGCGCTTCTCTTTCTTTTCTATGCAGTCCGACAGTGACCGCGCTTTAGGTCATGTAGTCCCCTTAACCTGCAAATCTGCAATCGCCAATCCGCCTTGCGTAAGCGTGATAAACCAGCCTATAATGTTCCCACTACTGGGACACAACCCTCTATTCGAGAGGCAGTGGACTTTAAATCTACCATGCGAGCCCAGTGCGGGTTGGTAGATGTAATATTTCTTCAAATATTTGGTTCTAAAACACGGTTCCCTGACAATGATTTCCTTCACCGTTTTGAGAGTAGCGGTGATAAAATTATTTACACAGAGTAAATGGCCTACTTGCTTTGAACCCACGATCTACAACTCGTAAGTCGGGGCCGCTACCACTGAGCCACCCTTGCTCTCATGCCTTCGTGGACTATTTGGCTTGATATATTTTTTAAATGTATGTGATTGACATAATTATGCTACCCAAAAACCTCATGTAAATCCTGTTGAAAGTCGTTGCAGAAATACGAAACGATTTGACAGCGAATGTCACTTGTCTAGGTCCTTAGGCTGCGGATTTTGACGTTCAAAAGTGCCTTTTAATGGCCTTCTTGAAATAAATGATTTCACTTTGACTATAATAAGCTTTTCAACCGACTTCAAAAAAGGAAGAGGCCCTCAATTTGTGTGTTGTATTCTTCTTCTCCGTCATGTAAAAACCGATTTGAAAACTTCTTCTGTTGGAAAGGGTATACTTATAAGGTGGTCCCATATAAATTTTGTCAAGTTCTGATGAGTGGTTATTGAGTTAGCTTCAATAATAATTAAAAGAAATTACTTAGTGTCTTCCTGTCACTATTAGTAAATAAAGGTTTACGAATTTGTGTGGGGTGCTACCACAACTAAAAACTTTTCATAAGCAATCGATTTCCAAAAAAAAAACGCTACAAAGTGAAAAATAACTTTAATTTCGGAAATCGGTGGCAACAAAAACAAAAATACAAAACCAATGATAACGAATTTCGAAATTATAGTAGATTGTACAACTGGTGCATAAAAGAAGCCATTTTACCCCAAGACGTTTATATCCACCCAAGCCGCAGGCGAGGGTGGATAATTAAATCGAGGGGTAAAATGGCTTGTTTATGCCCGAGTTACTCTGCTTGTCACACTGCTTTTCACTTCAATTGTGAAAAAATTAAACAGGCATAAAGTCTATAACAGTATTTTAACTGTTAAAAAATGTTGCAATTGAAGAAGAGAATAGCTAATTCCTGCCACGAAACTTTCTATAAGTTTTTTATTTTTTTTATTTTCATCATGTGGCATTCGACTTGGGTAAACATGGGTACTTCATACTGCCAAGTCTTATAAATGTTTCTTTGCATTGTTAAAATAAATACCAAGTATTTTATCTGGTTTTATTAAATTAACGATAGAAAACACGGAAGTGATATAAATTAAAGCAAATGAAATAAAATAACGACTTTAATCTGCGACGTTTTATTGTGCGTGTGGCTGTTGGGCCTGATTATATAAGTCTAAGAAAAAACAAACTTTATGCACTAGAACATAAGAAGCGATTTTATGTCGCCTACGCACAACCTAAAGACGAACTTTTAGAACATGAGAAGTGATAAAGTTATTTTTCATTTTGTAGTGTCAACCCTGACATACCTATCGAGTCCGGATGAATAAATGACGATACTCTTTCATCTCAGTAAGGGATCAGAGAACGATAAATTATTAAAGACGGTTCCGAAGCAAAGCATAAAAATACTGAACACCTGAAGGCAGATCATGGATCAATACTAAAACAAAAGCTGTCTAATGCAATCTATATACATATATCCCCTTACTAATAAACGTTGTATAGCGTCTGTATAGTTACACAATGCTTTGTCTTCTTCTTTCGAAATTCAAATGACTGACGATTGAAAAAGAGAAATTGGTAACTAATCATCTGATATAATACGCTTATACTCAGAGAAGAAAGGCCGAAACAAACTCAGAGGTCACAGTCTCTTTTAAAGTCTAGACATAATCTTGATCAGATCATGTGAATCATAAGATACCTGTTTTCCCCAAAGGGATAAGCAGAGGTAAACATATAGTATACTCTCATAATTATTATCGCCAGTTATGTTTTTTAAATCCCATGCAATAGGGAGCTAACTTAATGTCATCAATCGGGCGCAAAATCCAGACTCCGGTTTGCTACTGAGAAATTCCTGATGGAAAATTCCAATTAGGTATACTTTGCCCGAATTGGAATCGAACACTTTAAAACATTCAATTGTAATGATGTCCTTGCCCGAATTGGAATCGAACAATTTAGAAAATTCAATTGTAATGATGTCCTTGCCCGAATTGGAATCGAACACTTTAGAACATTCAATTGTAATGATGTCCTTGCCCGAATTGGAATCGAACACTTTAGAACATTCAATTGTAATGATGTCAAAATAATGGATAATAATAAAAATCGGTCAAGTGCGAGTCGGACTTGCGCACCGAGGGCTCCGTACAAATTTGTAAGTGTAGGTATGCAAATAGTTTTTTTTTTGTAATATATCTATAAAACGGTTTTCGGAATTTTTCATTCACCTTTGCTACATGATATTGCTTCATGACAAGTTTCATGATTTAAGGTCAACGGGGAGTATCCTATAGGTTTTGATTTCGGAACATATACGTCCGTATCTTTTGATTGCGTTGACTTAGAAGTTTGATTTTTTCATTGCTGCAAGGGATTGCAGCCCTTATTATTATTTGATATTAATTTCTCCTTGATAACTCCACGCATTCCTGAGAAAATGGGTCTTGACTGACTGACAGATAGATGGACAACGAAGTGATCTTATAAGGGTTCCGTTTTTTCTTTTGAGCTACAGAACCCTAAAAAGACCCATATTGTTAAAACTAACGTTATAATCTCTGGAATACTATGGATTTAGCACGAACGCACGGAGTAAGCGTAACGTAAATTAGAACGATTTTACGATTGTAATTACTCGTTTCGCATTTGCAGTTTAGTTAGTCCTAAAACTACGTTCATATTTACGTGTGTAGGGGATCCCCACACTTACTGATATGATAACGGGGCGATTCTATTAGGATGATCAAATAAACCGACCGCCTTGAATGCACGATTTATTTAAATATATTTTTACATATTATTCGCATTAATAGGTACAAATGCTTGTGTATGCAGAATGCACAGCGTCTGAGTCAGTAATGTACGGTTCCGTATATCCAAACGGGACAATGCGCTCATGTGAAATATCTGTTAACATCAATCAACGTTTGTTGAATCAAACGTATATTTAATAGAATTATTGACGCTGCTAGGACTGACGATGTGATATAAAGGCCGTATTTATTATCAAAATTTATTCATCTCAGTTGATATATTTTGAAGACGTTGCTTGATGAATGAAAATTGTTTATTCGTGATGTTTTCAGTACGACATATGATATTAAATTCTGATTCTAAAATACTTATCTGAGTTTTGATAAGGTTTTGAAGATGTTCTTCATTATGACTGATCTGCTCGATGTCACTCTTGTATTTTTCGTAAAACCTATCATCCAGCACGCCGAATATTGTAGAATTATCGATATTAACTCAAACCGTTTGATATGCCTCTTTTCAGCCTCTTCGGAATTTGATATATTTAAGTAACATTATCAGTGTTCAATTTCGCTAATTCTGTGATTTAATTGAAGAATGATATTCTGATATTGTTGACTTTCATGGTGTTGCATACTGACTTAATTGACGTTACCTTTCATATCGGACCAGCCTTTCCAGTAGGCAGTCATGTTGTAGACCTCCGGTGTGTATGCTGCGTCTCTCCACACACAATGGCTCACCTCCCATCTTGCACCGCAAGCCCTGTCACCTGCACACGTGAGGACCAGATGGCTGCGTCAGCGATGCTATCCGCATTGCTGAATCTTGGGCCAAAAAAATTTAAATAAAAGAACTATATTTTTACCATTAACACGCTAAAAAGAGGACAAGACTATATTGATATGCCGAAGTTGAGATACTCTGTTAGGTATATTCTATTGAAGTAAATATATATTTGTATACTGTGACGTCATTAGATTAGAATCAAGCTATGTATCTTGATTCTTTTCTAATGACGTCACAGTATACGAACCATGATTAGGTACGCGTTGAAGTAGGTGATAACATGAAAAATAGTAGTAATAAGAAACTAGTGAATAAGCTGTTCAATGATACCTACGTTGTTGTGAGAGAAAGTCGCTTTCTCTTGGTTCACTCGTTTGAATAGTCTTGATTGAAATTAGATCCTATGTTGTGTCCTAGTTTACTGGTAACAAGTCTGGATCTAAATGACAATCAGGACAATTCAGAAGAGCCAAACCGAGGATCTGGCTCGAAGGACCAAAAATAAATGTAGGGATCCCTACACTTACGTGATAACGGGGCGATTCTATTGGGATGAGGAAATGAAACCAACCGCCTTGGATGTTCGTTAAATAAAAACACGCGGTAAAATCGTGCACGACATAAAGGCACCTTTGTGTCGCGCGCGAATCGTGTCGCGCATCGCGCCTGTTTGCAGGAGCTTTTATTATGCTTGTCGCGAAAGTTTAAACTAAAATGCTATGGTATAATTAATACATTCATAAATTCTATAGTATAACTATCTAAAATTACCTAGCTAGCTAAATAATTACTAACAGAGTGAACTGTCCGTATATAATTCACTGCTGCCAGTTACATGTGCCATCGTATCGTGTTGTTTACTTACACTTAGTTTTAAGAACAATGTTACTAACCCTATAATTATGAATCTTCGCTCGAATCAAAGTTTTTGAATTTGAATTTGATAACTATACTATACCGTTTTAGTCTTTAATCAGTTTGGTTTCGATGTTCGATTTTTAATCGGGAAACAGTTGTATTCCCGATTAAAAAACCGTTCGGAAACACGAACGTGTGTAACTTGACTGTTTCACACATTCGTAATTTCGAAGGTATGTACATACGTTACTTTTCTGTAGCGCGTCCCAGATGACTTGTACTTAACTGTTAAATTGTCTTAAAATATAAGACAATAAATATATATATTATTCTCGTAAACCGCGCTGAACTAAAGCTAATTTTCTTCCTTCTGAGTAGTTGACTCATTACTAAGGTTCGTGACTCCTTAGATCTACATCAATCTCATCTACAGACGTAAAACAACCAATTTAGAACGTTTTAAATAAAATGTTGCCGTCTTAAACCCCAAATAAATCGTTTTAAACGGTTGAAAAGTCGCCTACAAAAATAAAAGAACTGTGTTTTACATTTTATTATGGGCAATTTTCGGCCACCTGACGTCATGTTTCGTTTTAATTAGTTTATAGAAAATCAATAGAAAGTACCTACCTACATTAACTACTACAAGAAAAAACCGAATCAAATTGATTATTTATATCGTTTGATAACAATGAAAAAAATGTTTATTTACCAACACAGAGTTTTACCTTATCAATATAGTTTTATAAAATTGCCTAATACGTATTTATGAAGATGTCGACTCGCCAAAAAATAAATTAACTTCGTGCGAGTTGCCTATAAAATAATAATATTATTTAAAAGTGACGATTCGCCCTTTACGGGCGAATAAATTCGTGCGAATTGACTAATAAGCCGATTTCTTCGTACTTACCGAACTACATTAGATAAATAGTAGGTACCAGTGTACAGTCACTAGCATAAGTATGTATACACTTGGCTTTATTCAAAGACGAATATCTCCTTTAGTTCTGAATTACATTTTATTTTATTACGAACAACGTATTTTCGAACCCATAGGTTTGTGTGAAGTGTCGTATTTCAACGTTGCATTCGTTATTTCACGAAAAAATCGCAATTGAAAGTTGCCTAGTGTTGACATATTAGTGCTCGTGACTGTACAAGTGACTGTCAACCACTTTCGCTATATCATAAGGTATACGATAGTTCACTAAGGAGATTATTTCGAAAATTCTTTATCATTTCATTCTCTAAAGAACATAGTTATTTTTCTAACTTTAGTGGTTTATTAATTTTATAATATTTATGTACGCACAGTAAAATTCATAAGGATATGACATAATTACAATTTGAGTACAAAGGTACTGCTTATTTCTTGAGAAATTTCTTCCAGCAGACCTGCGAAAGGAGAAGTAAAAAAGAAATGTAGACAATAGTATGTCACTTCACAAGAAGAGAAAAATATGAATGTGTGAAACAATGTGTGTGTGTGAAGTCTGAAACTAGAATATTAAATAAACCTACACATATAATGCAAAAAAAAAACATAAAAATACTTATTTTACGAGTTTATGTTAAGAGTATGTCTGTCAGTCACTTACGGAAGTATTCAGTATACGTTAGCAAAGACAGCTTCAATAACCACCATTCTTTCAAAAATTATTACCACGCCAAGTTCAAAGACCCTTAAAATAACTTCGGGGCTATCTCAACGAGTCGTGGCATTGTACGAAAATTGTTCTAATCTTCTCTGGAATGTTCTGGAATTTCCGTAACTTCACCTTTATCTCTCAATTCTCGATCAGCATTTAAATTGAAAATCGAATTAAGTCTTGCACTGGAAACTGATAGTATTGCATTTGTGCGAGAATGAAAAGTTAAATAAAACAGTGGATAAAAAGTAAACATTGAGAATTTAAAGAAAGAAAATTTGTTTATTCTGCACAAACAAAAACGCACATTGCAAATAAATATTAAAAAAAGACATAAAATACACACACATAACGTAGTCAAAAGCCTCGTTCTCAATCTTAGAAAATGTTGACAATTTTGTCTATTGCTTGATATTAGGGCCAGGCACCAAAGACAACACACATTATTATTTGACATTGACAATACATATCAATCCGTGATGCGCCCGCGACACTGCTTAAATATAACAACAAAATTGCAATTTTTCACATATTTTGTTCGAAGATTTTTTGCTGTTATTCAGATCATTTGCGTTTAAACAAAGTGTAGTTTTTTCGGGTAGTATTTTTATGATTGCCCATTAGGCATGAGATAGATCAGCACCATCGTCAACGTAGCCTTTTCCCAACGATGTTGGGGTCGGCTTCCAGTCTAACCGGATGCAGCTGAAAACCAGTATTTTACATGAAGCTACTGACTATCTGACTTCCACACTCCAGTAACTGACATAAACTCGTATTTTATAAGGAAAGAAAGTTAACCAACATGCTAATCAATGCTCGTTTCTCATATGATTAGCACAGGCTCAGCATGAACTGTCTGTTGTACAAACTGTATGTACAGACGCCAGCACATCGAGCTACCCGAAACTGTCAATTTTTTCCAATCAACTTTGAACCTTATGCTTTAGCGATAAAGTTGAAAATCTATTAAAGAAATTCGACAGATTGTAGTAGCTTGATGTACTGGCGTCTATACATATATTGCGGGTGCTAGCTGCCGTATCGCCAAAAATGTAACTACATTTAATTAAATGTTTTGTGTTTCATTATGTTAATTACTTTATATCGAATTCTTTTTTATCGCACCTGTTCAAAGAGAGCTACTGTAGTCTTCATAAACAGGGACTAAAAGTTATTTGAATTTGGAATGTGGATATTGTTAGTAAAAGTTCCATTCACCAAAGAGATTAATCATTGTATGGACAAGTTTGTGAAAAAATAAAAAACGCGCTAAAAGCATTCCGCCTTCGTTCGTAATTGTTTATTCAAAATTGTATGTAAATAAATAAACGTAGGTACCATTCTTATTCATAAGTTGCACTTACTTATTTTTTTATAGAGGGTGATAAAAAATACTGAGTGGCCACCTCGGGAGCAACACTATTTTAAGCTCGAGTGACGTAGGTACTTTGAATTCCTCGCTGCGTTCAGGATTCAAAGAAACAAAATAGTTGTTTGCTCCCATGGCAAACAATCTACTATTTTAACTGAACAGACAGCTGTGCTGCTGGAGATTTTGTTGCGCCATTTCTTCTTCCTAGTTAACGCAATAGGAAATGGTGAAAAGCGGGCCTCTAATGTCATTTTGACGTTCAAAAAGTGCTGATTCTCAGCCTAGTTTGAATAAATGACTTGTGATTTTATCTTTAACCAGTATGAAGGCCAAAATTGTTTCGTATTTCGCCCAAAAACAATACAACCAAACATCCGAATCAGCTAATCCTTTAAAATTTAAATCTCTGTAAAACAACGTCGAAAACGAAACAGTGCGTTGCCCTCCAAAACTTCCCGGTAGGGAGAAAGGTTGTAAAAAAAATAGACATAATCATAGAAATTCGCCCATTTATACTTCAGTGCGTGCTCAATGTTACGAGCTGGGTCCCCAAGGTGTGCTGAGAATCCATATAAAGGTTATCTCTGTGCGGGATATTTGGGTCTTTGCGGCTGTATATTTTGAGTGCGTTAAAATGTGTATGTATCATTCTACCTTATCTTGGCGGCATAGTCTTCCTGTATGTAGAAATATACATGAAGCGTTGAGTTTTGTACTGAAATATTTATGCGATTTTTTCAGGAGTGATTTTCTTTGCAAAAGCAGAAATTATTTTACTTTAGAGCGCGCTCAAATTGAAAATTTAAGCTATTATATCGAGACTATAATAGTTGCTAACTAGTTTTTAGCCTTTGTATTGCTATTATTCTCTAACCTCTTAATTATCTTCTTAACCGTACCCGTGCTCTCAACTTGACCGTACCCTTGAATGCTTTATTTCACTGGATGACACTGATTTCAATGATGATCAACACTCTTATTAAAATAAGTTTTAGAGAGTTTAAAGAAAGTTTAAATCTCACCAAATTGTTACTAAAATATTGTTATAATATCGCCAATATTGCTTTTAATGGAACATTTACTTAAGTAATATCATGAGGCCCTAGGTGCAGATAGACATGCCAGTGTGTGCCAGTGGATTAGTCTAAAACCATAAGTCTCAATCTAAAACTCAAAGCATTTGTTTCAATTATACCATTTACAGGCACTTTTGAAATATCAAGGAGTCGATTAGTCAGAAATATGAAGTTAGTTACCTATTCAAAAGCATAGTAGGTACCTCAGGAGAATAACGGGACCTAAAATCTATGGACAGATCCCTTAAAAATAACATTGGTATGTTCAATGACCTCAAACGAAACAGTAACAACACTACGCTCAAAGACCTTGATAATTACAGATTGTCACGTCACTAGACCATTATTTAAGGGGAAGTAATTATCACGTCTCCTCCAGTCCGTCTCGAAGTCGGGAAACGTCCGATGCAGCAAAGCTTCTCTTTAATTGGAGAGTAATTGCCATAATCGGTGCGCTCAACAGGCTAAGGCTCTGTGATATTATAAGGTTCATTTATAGCAGAAGAAATACTACTAATTTAATAGGAAATGAAAATATTTTTTGGACAAATTTAGATTTATAAAGCGAGACAAGTCAAGAAAATACCGTTTCTGAAAGAGTAGTTTCGTAAACAACAATGAGATGTTTGGTATAAAAACCCTTTATTATGACATCGAGGTTGAAATTACTGATGCTTAGGATCCACTATTCCTGTTCATATTTGTAATGACTTTGGTAATAGATCGTACCATCTTTCACACAATAATATTTGCACTATTTTCTTCCAAATTGTACTAACAAAACTATATCCGTTTGCAATATCACGGAAGATAATCATATAACTGTCATGATTTATTTTTATAAAGACTGAGAGTAATAAATAAAAAATCAATGACACTAATACGGCTTAAGACATTTATTTCTCAAAAAGAATACAATTCACTTATCATGAGAAATACAAGTTAATCACACATAATACTCGATACACAAACTTATGAAGAACGGTAGGTACTCGTAAATAAAGTAGTAAGTCGTAGATGCGCAGATGTTTTCTTACAAAGCTGTGGGTAACAAGAAAAAGTTAGTGTACTATTTATTACATATCGTTTCTTAATAGCAAGTCAATAGCAATTACACATTGTTAATAGCAAGCTGGTAATATTTTTGATTTGTTAATGTTTCAAAATGATAATATAGTTTAGTGCCTAAGAGTTTAATGTATTTAAATAAGTAATAATATGTTTTTCCTTCCGTAGTTAGTACGCGGTGGCCTTAGGCAGGTGTAGTTTTTCCGTTTACTAATACGTTTTTGTGTTTATGTTTATAACAATAATAATGTCTTTATATTCTAATATTTAAAAATATAATTTATATGTATTTAATGAAATAAAGAAACAATAATAAAACTATCTCAATAACAATAAGAAAATTAAAATTCGTTCGACATTTCATTTTCTATCAAAACAGCTTCCACACTACTAAGCATTGTATCTTCATCAGCCAGAAATACTATCTTTGAGATTTTCCTTTCCTCCTATGCCATCAACCTAGACATTTACATCATTCTCCCCACATCCTCAAACACGGTCATTACCTTCACCAAAATTACCTCCTACATTACCACCAGCAGGTGCGTCCATTAAAATATACCATACCTCAAAGTACTCAAGTACATTCGAAGTTCTCTTCTGGGAGCCTAGCCACTTACGCGTCCATAGGCCCTCCTCCACTCTACGTCTTTATTATAAAAGTTGCGCTCATTCAACAAACACTGTGTATTACATACTGCCTTTATGAGCTCGGTAAGGGCTAGGTTATGTTGTTAGCGGGGTTTTAATGGAAATTTTATTTATGGGCAAACATTTAGGCAGGATGAAATTATGGAGGTGTTTGTAACCCTTGAAATGAGTGGGTATAGTACCCTTGAAATTAGTGAGTGTGAGCTTAATGGTGTGGATGGAGGATGTTTTGTTAGTTGTTGTCGCATAATGATTTATATACTACTAATGATTTAAATACTACTAATAATTTAAATATTTGGGCAGTGGGCACGACCAAAAGAGTGTTAAAAGATTACTAATATGGTCCTATAGTGAAGCCAACCAAGTCTTTATAAAACTGCATTTCTTATTCCATTATCTTTACCTATAATCTAAGTTATATACCATATCCAAATCTATATTCACTGGTGAGTATGAGCTACGCCATTCAATCCAAAAAATGATTGGCTTTTACCAACAAGTATTCGCACAAAAAACGCTGAGTTAGAATTATTTATCTCGTACTTCTATAGATTCTTGTACCTGTTTTTCATTTCGTTAATTAGAGACTTCTATACCTTCTCAATTATTCGCAGGGTAGCGCTCATCAGAAAAGTTTTCCTAAAAGAACTCTTTTATGAAAAAGATTATTTAGCAGTAATTTTTCAGATCGCTGCCTAATGGATTTTTGAAGAAAAAAGAAGAATTCCTAGACCTTTCCATAAACGATAGCCTCATGGACAGGTCCTTAATTTAATAAATGTCCCTTTACGTGCAGTACTTTACCTGTGCCATGTTCTGCTGGTTTAAAAAGCACTTTAAGTGGCCTTTTACAGTCCACTAGCGCCGCTAATCGAAAAAATGTCATAACTCGTAAATAGAATCAAAAATACAAAATGTGGTCTATTATTACTGTAGAAAAGGCAATAACGTAATTTTATAACACATTGTCAACACTTGAAATATAGCTGTTTAGCTAAATCGTGCATTTGTAACAAAAACGGCCGTTTATGTTTTGAATGCACGATTTAGCTAAACAGCTATATTTCAAGTGTTGATAAGGTGTTATACAATTACGTTATTGCCTTTTCCACAGTAATAATAGAACATATTTTGTATTTTTGATTCTATTTAAGAGTTATGACATTTTTTCGATTGGCGGCGCTAGTGGACTGTAAGAGGCCTCTTAAAGTTAAACTCTCAATGTGTGCCATAGAGACTTTTTATCGTAATTTTGGGGAAGATAGCTTTTAAAATTGAACTAGTCAATTAGAAAATTTATTGTCACATTTTCAAACATTAAATTTTTAGTAACTCACAAGTCGAGAGTTCAATGAGATTACCCATCGGCAAAAAAGGCGATCTCCCATAAAAAACTTTAATTCCCTATTTGAATTATTACAGGGAAAATTTTCGAAAATCCTCTAAACAAAATTTTATGCTTCTAGACCCAGCGGTTCAGGCTTTGCGTTGTCTGCCAGCCAGAGAATGTAAGAGTTTTATAGAGTAGAAAATTCTTAAATGGAAATAACTGTATTTATGTTCAAAAATCTTACTTTTAATTTGATAGCTTTTTTGCACCTATACAAATTAGGTATTTTAGTTCTGAAAGTTTTTTCGCATCTTACGAACGAACATTGCTTGTTCTTTCCATCCCACTTTACCAATCGTTGTTTCAAGGACTCAGTTTCATTCAACGTCTTCCCAGTGATTGTCTTCAACTTTTCCATTCATCGCAAGTGGGTCAAACATTTAGAAGTCCCTCAACAAATAAGAATCGGCATATCCCATACTCATTTTTGATCCGTCCGTGACCCAAACTTCGGTATAATAAATCAATGTTTTGTTTACCTTTTTGGAGCACGATTGCATAATTCCTCCATCAGAAATATTCGTTTGACAAGCAGTACCTATAATGCATTCAAATGTATGGCACGCAAAACCAGAATAGCTTTGGCATCTATTATTGTTTTGTTTCATCGAATATTCAATGTATCAGTCGCTTGTCAGTTTTGCAAATACTCGTAGAAGCTCACACGCAAAAATGAAGAGAGTGCCTCATTGTTTATTCTGAGCCCTATTTATCCTTCATTGTGTTTAACATAGAAAATTAAAAAGCAAATTCATCGTCTGCCTAGGCAGATAAGGAAAAGGCTAGCCTTTTCCCAACTATGTTAGGTTCGTTTTTCAGACTAAATGGATGCAGCTGAATACCAGTATTTTACATGCAGCGACTGCCTGTCTGACCTACTCAACCCAGTTACTGGGTATTACGCTAAGACTGCCAGGTAAGACTGGTTGGTCAAATTTTCGGGCTTCTGACAACCAGTAACGACTGTCAAAAATACAAAAATAACAGCCGGGCCCACCGGCCTAACGTGCCTTCCGGGGTACGGGGGGTCTCGGTATGTACAGATGGTCACCCATCTACGGAACGACCGCAGCAAGCGTAGTTTAACCTGACCGATGAAACCCTCTGGCTTCAAGTATTTATCGTTTTTATTCTCGTTTCATAGTGAATTTTATGAAGTCCAATATTCCTTACGACCCCGAATAAAGTGATCGTAATTGATCGTTTTGGGATTTTATTGGAATATCACAAGTAATAATTGCGATAGACCCCAGCGCATCAAGCTACCCGAAACTGTAAAATTTTCCCAATCAACTTTGAACCTTATGCTTTAGCGATAAAGTTGAAAATCTATTTAAGAAATTTTACAGATTGTAGTAGCTTGATGTGCTGGAGGCTGTACATACATACTTAGTACAGAACCCCATCTGCTACGATCCTAACATACTCCTTTTGTTTCGTTTACGTTCATACATCTGGTCATTATTCTATGATAACAATGTATAAGGTCAATGTAGAGAATACTGCTAATAAATCTACGGGTAGGTTGTCTTGACAAATTATTCTGAAAACACAGTCAATTCAGTGATAGAACTTGGACACAGGAAAGTCCTTCAAAAACCTCTCCACAAATTGCTTAGCACTAAGTGTCGAATCCATTGTTCCTTCAAAAATTGAGGCTATACCACCAAAACGTTTGTTATAGCCTTTTGCATCGCGTGTACCAAACACGGTAGGTATGTGTGTTTTTACAAAAGACATTCTCACTTTGAGCTTTGACTTTTATGTGGTACCTAGGTCATGTTTACTATTGTGGCGTCGAAGTCAAATATGTACGGTGACATCTCTGATTTTTTTCGAAACTAAATACGCGCGCGCTGAGTTTTAGAATTTTATAGCTGGAGCAATTTAATATGCCTATTTTTCACAATTTTGTAGATAGGCACTATCAACCATATAAATAAACACAGTTGCACGGTCATGCCCGAAAGTCTGACTACCAGTCTTGCATATGGTTTCGTGTTCACAACCCAGTAACTGGGTTTTGGTGTTCATATAGACAAAAACTGGTATTTAGCTGCATCCGGCTAGACTAGAGGTCAACCCCCAGTTAACTTGGAAACGGCTAGGCAGTTGATGATGAATAAGATAAAAAAAACAACTTGTATAACTGAAACCAATTTAACCGAAACTTATCTAGACCGGGTGGAACTGGCCTTGAAAGGTAATAAAATAAATGCTTATCAATAAATGGTAGACGATCATTAACATTTCCATCATGCCATAAAAAAGATGAATTAAATTCGCAACAGAGGAAGAATGTTTACCTTCTTTATTTGAATGTTTACCATTTTTCATTATTTTTTCTTTCCGTCTTTTTTTTTGTTTACCTACCTGTTTTTTCTTTGTTTTTTTCTATTTTTAAAATATTTCGACGGTTATTAAAAAAAAAACATACATTTCAACGTGTACGTGTGCACATTTCTATGAAACAGCAGATTTTTTTGATAACCGACTAAATATCTCTACGCTAGGGGTCTAGCATCATGTGCTGAATTCATGATTTCGTTGCGCGTCGAGGTCCTTACCCTGTATAGTGAAATATACTATTATCATAATGAATATGAAAATACAATACCGTAACAATTAATAGCTCCGAGATAGTAGTGTAATGATTAATGAACTTCGTATAAGTACCTACTAAGTAGGGCAGTTAATAATTAAAACGGAAATATAAATCATCTCTAAAGGAATGGAGCAGTTTCTGACAGGACTAGTGTAATGATGTCTCTTGTCTAAAGCAAGATATTATAATATGTGGATGCGGGTTCAACTTACATTTAAATGCAGTTTGCGAATTTTGAATGTATCTTTGGACAAATCTATTTTTAGACTAATCTTGCAATGAAAAAATTTACAGAAATAGTATTTTAAAGTAAGGTGCAGCGCAGACGACAGACTATCCGTGGCGCACTTTTTATTCTGTGAAAATAGAACCTATGCAATTATATGCAGTAACGCACACGACGCGCAAAAAGTCCGGCGCACAAAAAATCCGTGTAATTCGGACAGACCGCACCGCGCCGGACCGCGCCGCTCCGCACAAAAAGTGTGTGAAAAAAATTGAACGTTTGCTTTAACACGCGCTAACGCAGACGGCGCACACTTTAGTCGGCAATCTGCATTTGCTAGGGGTGGACGTAATGCACGCGATCTATTATCATGGCGCCAGAGGTCGATTTAACGATGTTAATTCAAGAAATACAAAACAGACCAGCAATTTATGATACTTCTAAGGCAGAATATCATGATAGACATTTAAAAAGAAACCGACAGAATGATCGAAGATGTGCGTCGTGTGCGTTGAGTCTGTGAAAAATCCGCGACGGACTTTTTGCGCGCCATGCAGACTTTTTGTGCGCCGCAGACTCGATCGTACAAAAAGTGTGCCGTCTGCGCTGCACCTATCCGTTACGAGAAGCTTGAATTTTTTTAAACACACATTCAGGGGTTCGTAACCTCTGGATCAAATAAAAAAACAATTTTGTAATGATTTTTATTTTATTATAGGGATATAATTATGTTAACACACACATCTAATTACTGTCGTCAGGCGTTAGCGTGAACTTACTTCAAAATGGTGGCCCAAATGTTTACGTTCCATGAGTCAGACGCGTTCCAGTACCACAAAACATTAGACGACAGCGCTTTATATCACTAAAATATAACCCGGCCAAGTATAATATTGCTCGTTAGTTTCGTATTACAAGTATGTTACTTTGAGTTGATTGAATTGTCGCTACGTTACTTAGTAGAAGTTCTATATTTACAAAATGTATAGCTTCTCGTGACGGATACTGTAGTCTATTATAAAGTTTATCGCGCGTTTGTACCAAGGCATAGGCATAGGATTTTGTATACTAGTTGTACATAAAATATCTAGAAAACTTGCCAAAAAGGTGAACAAAATAGCTAACAAAACATGTCTGAAACAACGTAAATATAAATATAATACATGTTTTATACACATCACAACTTATAAAATATATGTACGTGTACCTAAATGCGCGGTTAGGTTGGAAAATTCAGACATAACAAAACGTAATAAAAAGTGCTTCTTCGGCAAATTGAACAAAACACACTTAGTTTAACTCTTTAGAGAGAACGAACGTGAGTTGTTTACCTAAAAACAAACATTTCTAGTAAACAATTGACAGTTTCTTTCAACAAGTATTGATTAGCCCGCTTGTCGCTTCTTCTCTGACCTTGCCACAGTTCTATTGTCCAGAAAACTTTGGGGTACTCTCAAGAAAAACGGTAATATGTATTCAAAGGGCGTTCTGCGGTAACCTTTCACTTGACCAACCAAAAACGTTACCACTTCGTTTAATGGCTCTTGCGTTCAAGTTTGAACTTTGAGTTTAGGGCAGGTGTTTCTACAAGTGTTGTTCGGGTTTCTTTTGAACTATATGAGGGTGGTTATATGCAAAATTTCAGGATGATCTGTTCAGTGGTTTAGGCGTGAAAAGGTATCAAACAAACAAAACAACTTACTTTCGCATTTATAATATTAGTTAGGATAATAAATATTATATTATAAATATGTATCTCAATAGTTAGGATAATTCGCTATCTCTGTAACGTTTGATTTTTCATATTTTGATATTCGAGAATTTGTTGAAAGTCCCAATTCAGAACTAATTGTTTATGACAGATTAATTTAGGTTCCTACAAGGCTCACGATATTTTGAGTGATGTCTTCTCAAAAGGTTACGTAACATTTCAAAGATGTTAAATATATAATTAATTAAAAAGAAATTATTCTCAAAATCTTTAATCATATTAATACAAAGTACCTACTTCACTAAGAGAAGTGCCTTCAGGAATCCCTACTTTCATTGTAATTGAATTACCACTCAACAAGGAGAGAAAACTCCCAGTGTTTGTCAAACACTTTATGTCAAGTTTTGTGAATAGCAAAATCTCCTTACAATAAAATCAAATCCAATCTAATGCCAATCTTTTTAATACTAGTAAGAAACAAACAACAGGCGTAAAAGAAAATTTGATGCTAAACCTGTTCTTATTTGCAATGTTTTTACGTATTTTACAATCATAATAACAACGGTTATCAAAGCTGTTTTGGGGTAAAAAGATACAGCAAATATTGAACGTAACATGGAAACGTGCTCTGTTAATACTGAATTTGTTACTTTATTAACTTTGTCCATATTTAGGAATATGTTCATAAAATGTGGTGAAATATGTATAAGTTTTTGTCGTAAAAAAGTTCATTTCGTTTCACGATATCACGTTCCGATCTGAATCCCAATTTGTTCTGTTTTAACAATGAATAATGTCGCTCTCTGTCTATTGTTATATGTAATTTGATAATATTGTTCATTATTTTCTCTGTTATTGTAAACTAGCTGCGCCCCGCGGTTTCACCCGCATAAGTTTCGATCTCGCGGGAATATCAGGACAAAAAGTAGCCTATATGCTTATCTAGGATGTCAGCTACCTCCACAAAAAAAATTATCAAAATTTGTCCAGTCGTTTGAGCGTGAAGAAGTAACAAACATATAAACACACTCACAAACTTTCGCCTTTATAATATTAGTGTGATTCTTACACTATCTACTGCTAATATAATTTGATTATCTTTTTTATTATTTTTATCATTATCAACATCATCTTTCTGCCCTTATTCCGTGTTGTTGGTGTACCAGTTGACGTCAAAACGTCAACGCCGGCTGTCGCTGAAGACCAGCGCTGGTGCTCTGTCTCGCATATGGTCTTGGCATTATACTTAGCGATAGCCGTTTTGCGTGGATGTGACGCATATTCCTCCTCAACTTGTTATTTGTTTGTGTGTGAGATATTTCGCTGCGTCATGTTTACCGCAAATAAACGTATTGTCTTTCTTTCTTTTATGTTACATTGAGTTGGTGCAACATGTTCTTCTCTTCTATTCTCCCTTCCTTCTGTCAACAATCACGCTATAATTCATTTTCATCTCCATCATCCACCATATCAAGTACGTCTTCTTTAACAAAACCACGTGTCATAATCCCAAGGATTTCAGCCACCCCTACCAACTCAATTCCACACCCAGTCAGCACCCACACAGAGATTTCTCTGCATTTAAGTCTGTAAAAGGTTCCAGGATTCTTATTTAATGTAACAGGCTTAACAAGAAGCCACACATGATGGCCACTTGACCTAATAGTCTTACACTAAGCCTAGGCTTTAAAGGAAGTACTAATATCTAGCTATCTAAACGCATCAGGTTGAGGATGCGAATGCAAAAAGGTTTTTCCTTTAGCATTTTATATGTGAGACCGTATTTTCCTTTGATGGCGATTTTTGTAAAAGGTTGTGAAGGATATTCTCGGTGGCTTGGAGTTTTGTGGGCATTTTCTTTAAAGGCTGTTTTATGTTAATAATACATATATTATAGATATGTGTATTATTAACATTAAGACTTAATAGTATTAGAATCTAATGTTTAACTTAAACGATGAATGTTCAAAGCATCATTGAGGATTATGAAATCTGGAAGATTTGATCATTGATCAAGGAATATTATCGCTCTATCTGAATCCCGTCCTACTCATTAACATAATTAGGTAGGTAATTATCTTTATTATACAAAATGGATACTAGAGGGGCTCGCAGTTCGCTGCAGGGGTCGATCGATCAGGTTAAGCTACGCTTGCCGCGGTCGACCCATGCTATCATTACATACCCGTCCGTGGCTCGAAAATAAAGTTAAGCTGTTGGTACCGGCTGTCATTATCGACATCTTCGAATCTTTGACAGTCGTTACAGGTCGTCAGAAGCCCGAAAGCCCAATCTTACCAAGGAGTATCGGGTACTGGGTAATAACCCAGTAACTGAATTGCGGAGGTCAGATAGGCAGTCGCTCCATGTAAAATACTGGTATTCAGCTGCATCTGGTTAGACTGGAAGGCGACCCCAACATAGTTGGAAAAAGGCTAGGCAGCTGATGAGTAATGTATTGTATTGTGTGGTTGGGTTTCTTTATATTACCGGTCACCCATCCACAGACCAACCGCGGCAAGCGTAGCTTTACCTGGTCGACCGACCTGTGCGGCTGTTATTATTTTAGCCACGGGTCCCACAACAATACAAACTATACAGTACATTACTATACAATAGTAAATCCAACTGTTAACATTTGATAGTAGCAGAAACTCTATTAATAGGCTTACGATGCTTACCTTTGTATAATCACATTGAAGCCGTTGTAATGCTATCTATTATGTTTTATGTGATAGTTGAAGTAGGTGTTGTTGTATTTCCCTGGGGTGGTCACGGCGTGCTATGTGTTCTGGTGCGCCGGTGATGGGGAGTACTCCCCAGAGGAGGGTCCGGTAACGGACGGCCGCGGCGGGTTCACGGATGAGTGCTAACGCGTGCCCGTGTTCCCTCCGTAAGCGGCAGAGGAGGACACCGTGGAGTTTTAGTGGGTTAGAGTCCCACATAACTGCACTATCTCCCCGTGGTAGTGTAGTATGAATGAGCATTTCTCCACGTGAAAAAAAAAGGTGTTGTTGTATTGAATTAAATAGATAGAATAAGGTTGTTGCTTTCTAGTTTAATTAAATTACTTGAAGAGTCAGGACGGCCTGGTGGCCTTTTCATCAGAACTCATCTTCTTCTAATTATGTAGGTAGGTGGGCGCGGAAATAGAAATAAATGACTTCAAATCACAATCGACGTATTTTAATCAGCATTCACAGGAATCACGATGTAATTAGGTAATTAGCGATTACTACTATACGAAATCAACTTAATTAAATCTTGAAATAGCGTGATGACGAAGATTCTGAGCGATTCGTCACAAGCGTGGTGCGCGGGCGCCGTCTTGTTCAAAAGTGAGTTTAAGATCGCCGCCCGCACTACCATCGACAATGACCCTTCGCTAGGTTGACTTTGACAGCTAAAAGTCAACCTGACGTCTGACGTTGACGGATGCGCCGTCATACTTTTAAATATGTTTGATACCTTTCATTGTTATTTCAATTGTCCTTTTCATCTTCGTTGCTGACTATTTAATGTTTGTTTAGTCTGTAGGAATAGTTGTTGCACAAAATAACACGAACACCCAGCGAGTTTTAATGAGAAGTTTATTGGTAGGTACTTTAGCGTAACACATACAGTTTAATCACAGCGCACAATAAGAGGAAGATAAGAAGGATTTGTAGAATAGAATGAAATATTTAAAACTAATAGAAAGAATAGTAATAGTATGGCAAGATAAGCAAGCGTGAGCGGTTAGGCGCGAGGTAAATTTGAGCGTGCATTCGCCGTCGTAGCAGGTGAAGCACTGGCGCACAGAACACTATTACTCTAAGGAGAAGAATAACGACTTAGTACAAAAAAAGTAAAGACAGTTTTGCTGCGCGCCATCTAGTGGCACCCCAGAACAACGAATGGGCGCGATCAGGGCGGGAAAATTACAGCTCAAAACTGAATTTTTCTTTCTAGTTGTGCAATAGGAATGCATAATTATCTCAAATTAGCATTAACGACCTATGTAATTTATGCTTATGCTAATTTGAGATAACTTTTCATTTCTATTGCACAACCAGAAAAATGTAACTTCGTTCATTTCCTACTTTGCTTTACTAAACATTAGCAAAAAAAAACTCAGGAATTATAATAATTTTCTTTATTTGTATGACAAAACAATTTTTTTATTTTATTTGTGTTTTAATATATCTATTTTCCTTTTTAAGGAAGCTTTCGAAGCTTCCTCTGAGAACTGGCGATTTCTTAATATACAGTACCTTTTTACACAAATATATGATAAATTTTCTATAAAATAATTGAGATTTTTTTCCCAATGTGCTGGACAAGCCTTTAAAAACTCATGATCGACTGATTTTAAAATTTTTTCTTTTACTCTTTCAAGCACATGCTTTTCGTGCCCTATATCTTCAAACATTCTGTTTGCCACCGAAGCACAGGATTCCACATAATTTATAATATTTATATGAGGATAATTTAAGCTCTGCTTTTCGGAATTGTATTCTTTAAATTGAATAAATAAATGTTCTACTGACCATTTTTCCTTTGAAATTAAAATGTTATGACAGCCTGTGCAGGTGCAATCAAGTCTTTTAATTAAAAATCCACAAATATATGCACATGCCTGAGTTTCACCACTTGATGGTTCAGCATTAAATACATTTTCAAGTTCCTCAGAGAAATCTGAGGAATATGAAAAATTCTGTAAGCTTGATATAGCATCATTTGTGCATATTATGTTTGTGGATTTGGGCAACAACTCTTTATAATTATCAATTAGACTTTCCGCGTTTATTACCGACGACATAGTCACGTTTTAAGAGTCACTTTCTCGAAATAGGTACAGAAACAGTCACTTTCTCAAAAAACAGAAACAGAGTCACTTTCTCAACAAACACATACAGAGTCACTATCTCAAAACGAATAAACAGAGTCAATATGTCGAAACACACATTTAGAGTCACTATCTCAAAATATTTGGATCGCACTGAGTCGAAACAAACAAAAAAACTTACAACACAACAAGACGCTACGAGTTACACAAACAACTCCGCCATCTTGTTTGGTCTTCATATCGGCACGTCAACTTCATCGATGTCAATAGTGACATTAGTGGTATGATTAACGACCTAAAAGCTCATAAAACGTAATTTTTTAGTCTCGCGTATTAGGTCCCAATTTTTTTTAACTCTAGCCACACTTGAAATAGCCCTTGAAGGTATGTCGTTCTTTCGACGTATAGAGTTGACACCCCCTGCACTGGCGGCCGTGACCGAGCGATAGCGGTTCCACCGTCTCAGGCCACGGCGACGGGTGCGCGGACGCAGGGCGGCGAGGCGCACAGTCAACACGCCGCGCCAGGGTGCACCTTCTTCATACGACCATTTAATGTGCGTCGCCACAAGTCAAAATATAATTTAATGGCATTCTGGTTTAAAATTCATTGTAATGCTTAACTGTTATCTGAAGGCCAATTCCCGTAAATGAAAACGTTCAAAATTTGGTCGCAATCTTATCCCAGCAACAATCAATGTCAAAAATTTGTCAAAAACGTATGAAAATTTTTGGTAATTTTGACAGAATGTGACTGAGATTAGAATGCGAACGTTCTTAAAAATACGAGAATTGACCCTTAAGGCCCTCCTGTAGTGCGGTGTGTACAGTGCGTGCCACGTAAGAGGAGACTTGACCCCGCCTCCCCCGCCTCTTTCCGCCGCCCCTATGACGTCCGGTCCTGTCCCGCACTCAGACCTCATACCGCTAAAGATACCTAAAATCGTGTTCTGCGCCTGTCAGACCACGTGGTGTGTCAAGTCTCTTCTTACGTGGCACGCACTGTAGGTATGATAACGTTTCCTCACTCCCCGCATAATACGTATCGGGGCATCTCTCTCTCGCAGGCACTGGCTAGCAGGCGTGAGCGCTTGAACTGCTCAATATCGTCTGATTTTTGTTCTTACGAAAATAAATAACCACTTATAATCAAAATCTTCCTTACCCAGCGCTAGAAAATATTAAAACCTATTTTTTTGATATATTACTTAGATGGTTTCGTAATATAATTTTTTGCTAAGAAGTACGTTCGAAATATCGGTTTAGTGTCATCGCGATTTTTTTTTATCGAGTCAATTATTAGTAATTACGTTTCCGTCTTTAGTCAGCGCTTGACCATATATTCAATTTTGTTATAATTATTTTTATTTTGCGCAATATTTACATTAATTAAATATAAATAGCTCCAAAAAACTTAAAAATGCAACAACCTCGCCTTAAGGCTCCTACACACATGCCGGCGGCACAGCCGGCGGGTTTTTGCCGCGCGGGTATGCCGTCGGCATAATCAGGCGGCCGCGGAGCATCATCTCAGTTGTGCAGCTCGTTTGTGCGGCAAGGCTCAAATACCCTCCGGGAATGCCGCCGGGCTTGTTGGCGGCATCCCCGTCGGCTGGGCCGCCGGCATAGTGAGTAGGAACCTTAAGGTGTATTTTAAAGCTTGCTTGCATATTGAATTTCACTGTCATTATTTCTGACAAATTATCAACAAAACTAATAAGCTCCGAAACACAATGGATTCATCTAATACGTATTTGACGTCATAATCACGATATATATATAACATATAACTAACAATGAGACATGATTATTTGTTTTCACGACAGATGCTGTTTAATAAAGCAACTCTCAATTTTCAGGGTTCCGTACATTAAAAGGAAAAGACGGAACCTTTACACGATCATTTTGTTGTCCGTCTGTCTATATGTATGTCCCTTTATCTCTGGAACGCGTGGAGGTTTCAAATTGAAATTAAAACCATATACTTAGGTCCCTTGAAGCTAGAAAAAAAATGAAACTTCTAAGTTAACGTAATAAAAAGATACGGCCGTTTATGCTGCAAAAAACGTATATCACGATCAAGGTAATGAAAATTTATAGGGTACTTCCCGTTGACCTTGAATCATGAAATTTGGCAAGAAGCCATTAAAAAAAAGAAGAAAACCCGTGGTAAACTATTTACATACCTACAAATTTGTACGGAACCCTCGGTGCGCGAGTCCAACTCGCACTTGACCGTTTTTTTATTGTTTGCTACTTAGCTTAGTTACGCTAGTCTATGGTATATTAATTTAATATATTGATTTCAATTTCAAGGCAGCAATATATTGTGGTGAATTCTGTGTTTCTACGCCTTATAAATCTATACAAATAAGTAAAGGCTCGTACACACTGGCGCGACGCGACACGCGACACAAAGGCACCGCAAGTCGCGCGACGAGCGGTGCCTTTGTGTCGCGCGCGATTCGCGTCGCGCGTCGCGCCTTTGTGTAGGAGCCGTAATATTGAGGTGTCTGTTTGTAATATCAAAATAACAGCTTTTTAGTAAATGCATTTATGAAAGTAGGTATATAAATAACAAAGGTAATCTCTGAAACAGCTGGACCGATTTTGATAAAACTTTCACTGGCAGATACCTGATGTTATAAGGAGTAACTTAGGCTTCTTTTTCTAAAATAAAAGAATCCTAAGTTACTGTACCCTTTAAAAGGGGAAGGCAGATGTTACTTGCTATGTAAATATCAGTGACAGGAAGCTATTGAACACATCTGCCTTCTCCTTTTAAAGGGTACAGGCGTGATGTTATGTTGTGTGATTGCATAAACAACGCATGCATATGCTATAGCAACAATCGCGGTTGATTAGCTGGCATTTATTGAATATTTCCGTTGTCTGTCTCCGAAACTCATCATCAGATTGTTACGAAATTTAAATGAGACCATTTCGGAATAAACCTCTTTCGAACAAAATTTTGCAAATCCGTCTATATATGAGAGAGTTATGCCCGAATATATAAACATCCGAATTGAGAACCTCCTCCTTTTTTGAAGTCGGTTAAAAACAGAGTAAATGAGGCGTGAACTGCGCAATTTAAGTTTGGCAATTTGGCAAAATGGCGCCAGAATGTAAAAGGTTTTCATTGACGTTTAATATAATTGGCGACGGATGCGGTATACCACCAATAAAATAAATCAAAATACCTTTTGATTCTGTTGTTTGTCAGCCAGCCAAAATAATTATGTATAACAGTTTCACGTAATTTGTTCCGGAAAGTTCAACCAATAAAAAATTTTTCATGGTGAAATGAAAAATAGGATATCATAATAATTTATAATTACAATATTATTATTAAAAGTTTTAAAAGTTATAATATTATTATAATTATGATTTCATATTCATCAAAATAAAAATAAAAAATCATGGTACCTATTTTAATGTACTTATCGCATTTTACTTTATCGCGCGTTCCGATGGCAAATTTTGCTCGAAAAGAGGTTTTTTTTTATTTGACCCAGAATTCAGAAATGCTAACACATTCACTGACCCAGACATTAGGTCCTCACGTGTACAAGTGACAGGGCGGCGCAAGATGGAAGATGGACCATTTTCTACAGGGAGACACCGCATTTTATTTTATTATTGCTGAATGTGTATGCTCTTAACCTCATTATACTCATCAAACTCAATCTCAAAGCATTTATTTCAATGGGCATTGTTCATATTTTTTAAAATATTGTAATTGAAAAACCATTTCGAGGAATAGCGTTATTGATCATTACGGACTAATTAATTATGAAAAATAGTCATCATTTATTGATATTTTTGATAAAATACGATTGACCTTCTTTGCCCTTCAAATTACGTCGGCTTTGGCCGTACAGTTTTGTATCGTTACCTCAGAAAAAAAAAGTAAGATTGTCTACAAGCTGTCAAATGTCAAATTATTATAAATATGTCAAAAATATAAACATTCTTGTTTATATTACATTACTTACATTATTTCAACACTCGACAAAATTTAATATACTGGAAGAGTTATGGAATACAGGAAGTGCTTTGTTCCAACTTGCAGTAATAATAGCAATAATGTCGCCGCGTGCGTTATTATTCTATTTCTAAGTCGCCGCGTCGATTGTTCTAGTGACGATAGAGAGTAGTATATTCCTTGGAGGACACTTACACATTAAAAAAACCATTTGTAAATAAATACGCTAAGATATAGGATTCGATTATTTAAGACGTCTATTCGGCCTATTGACACTTTGACAGATGGGACAGTACTCTTTGGATTGATGACGTTGTGTTGACAGATTTAAATTTTTAATTATGTACTAGTCAGGCAACGGCACTAAATCTTTATGCCACTGATGACGTCACCTACCTTAAAAACTTAAAATAATTCAATATTTTTTTTTTAAATAACTATTGAGCCAATCATCAAAATATTCAAATCAGTTTCTCAAAATACTCTATATTTTCAAAAAATAAAATAAAATCTAATGGTTAGAAATTTTGGACAATCCCCATTAAACCATTTACAGACACTTTTGAATAGTCAAGGAGCCGGACAGTCAGGAAATATATAGTAGGTACCTATGGAGAAGAACGAGCAAGAAACTCCATGGACATTCATCTACATTGGAAACAATTTGAGAAAATCCATCTGTGGAAATTGTCATTCCTGCGGTCGACCAGAGTATGGGCTCTGTTTCAAGTTTTCCAAGTCGGTTTTTATTTATTTATTTATTATTTATTTATATATACCTACTTAAAAACTGTTTTGTTTTTACTGTTCTTAAATTTTACTTAAAAGTTGGACCTGTCACAAGATCCTCAGAAAAATCCGAAAACATTTTCATAATACTGAAAACCTCACGCAACTCAAGTCCAGTCGTAATTGGTCAAGATTTTCTGGAAACGAGTTTAATTTCTTTAACAACGGTATGTAATAACAGCTGTTACGTCTAAAATGAAACGTTAGTGCAACAATACACTGGGTCGCAAAACATTTTACAAGTAATTGGTAGTTTGTTCACAGACTTTTATAGTATTTTCCTCTAATAAGGCTGAAGTCCAATACCATACAGAGAGATCAATAGGGACCTAATTACGTAATTGGCATAGACAACATAGCATTATCATAATCCGACTGTAATCTTCCTACAGGATAAAGGCCTCGTCTCTATGGGAGGGAGTGCGCCATGATTCGCTACGCGGCCCCGGTGCGGGTTGGTAGATGTGTCTTCGAATTTTTGGTTCTAGGACAAAGCGGGATTCCTCACGATGTTTTTTTTTAGTTTTTTTTTTACACTTTTATTATATGCCAATAATATTTTTAAATTAGATGAGGTAAATGCTATTGGATGATTGCACTGATTGACCGATGACCGGGTTCACACTAATCGTTCTTTTTTTACAAGTTCAACATTTTGAAATTCAATTGGATTGAAAGTCTGTTCAAATGACTTAGAAGTTGATCAACTGAAATCGAACCATGTGAATCGGTATTAAGTTGCATTTTCGATTAAATGATCGTTCGAATTTGCGTACGTTAATGTCGCGCCTCCGTCTGTCTTATTACTCTTACATACTCTTTTGGGGATTCGCTACGGTAGCTCGCGACACATTTTCTTACTTACGTTTTTTGAAATTTGCAGGTCATTATCAGGTTGTACGTTGATCTGAATATGATTCGCAGGCTATCCTGACGCTTTCACCTTAAATGAAACACAAGCCCGTCTGCTTTCAAAGCAAGAGTGAACAGGCATCTTCTGGGCACACTCATTCCATCATAGACCTCATCCATCGCTTTCCACCAGGCGTAATCGAGGTCAAGAGCATGCCCATTTAGCATTTAGCAATAAAAAAAACAACACTGCTTGACGACAGAAATTAGTAGGTTCTAATTTCTGCCCGCGGCTTCGCCCGTGTGAATGTTGGAAATTATCACACAGGAACGTGCTAGCGGGACAAAAAGTAACCTATATGTTATTCCATAACATCAGCTATCTGCCAGTGAAAGTCCCGTCAAAATCCGTACCGCCATTGTACGGTTCACGTACAATTTATTAAAGTGCATACGCAGCAACTTACTTACTCGTACTTTCTTCATTCATAATAGCGTTAAACATATTTTTAAGTCAGTTGACAAAATAATTACTACTATCGCGAGCACTGCGGATTAGTATCCAAATATTTACCTACTTATAAATCGGGCTACTTAATAAACTTACGAGTGTAACTAATATCCGTGGTTTCCGTCAACTCACCTAAACTAACTCTAACGACTTCAAGTGAGCGAACTATAACTTATTGTACAAGTGTAAGGTGCCTGTTACTTCCGGACCTTACAGCCGTTTCGGAGATTAGCCGGAACAAACAGACAGACAGACAAAAAAAAAGGTTTTTTTTATAAGTAGTATTCTTCCATATGCATTTAGTAAAATGCTGTTATCTTGATATTACAGACTCTTCAATTTTATTTCTTTGTATAGATGTTTCCCGACGCTCATTGTTTCGCTTGTTTGTTTTGTTTTGTCTTGTGGTTAAGTAATAGCAGCCGCACGGGTCGATCGATTGCCGCGGTCGGTCCGTGGATGGGTGACCATCTTCACATACCAAGACCCCTCCGTGCCTGTTATTTGTAGATCTTTGACAGTCGCTACGAGTCGTCAGTAGCCCAAAGTCTGACAACCAGTCTTACTAAGGGGTATCGTATTACCCAGTAACTGGGTTGTGGCGGTCAGATACTAATTTATTTTTATTTATTTACTTAATTATGCATACACATTACACACATCACGATGCAGTATAAAACTGATTTACATCCGTCACCTCACACATCAGGTCCAGTTGAAAACCAGCGTCAGGCACCAGTTGTCTGGCATTTTTGCTGAACTGGGCCTTTTTGGCGCAGCCGTGAGGCACACTTTCCTCCTAATTTCTTCCATCGGACTTTGCACTTTTTATTTTTTATCTTATTTTTTATTCTGATGTACGACTAATATCTAACTACCTGGTGTATTCTGTGTCTCTTAGTCTGTGCTAAATAAATGTATTTTCTTTCTTTCTTAGATAGGCAGTCGCTCCATGTACAATACTGGTATTCAGCTGCAACAGGTTAGACTGGAAGCCGAACTCAATATAGTTGGGAAAAGGCTAGGCAGATGATGAAATCTTTCTCGACGAAATACTTTACAAAGCGCTTCTACTAAACAAAATGCATATCAAACATGCTTACACTATCAAACATTGTATTCAGTGTTTAAAACGTCGTCTACCGTGAAAACATGCTGGGTTGAATGTAAATGAAAGTTATACAAATGATTGCATAAATATTTGACTTGCTATAAGCGTTGCTAACGAGTTGAGCGGAAAGTTGCATTTAGTACTAAAATGTTCTGCTTAAAATGATATTTGACGTAATGTAACGTACCGCTAACTTTGTTTGGCGTTCTAGCGATGTGATGTTTCGTTTACTCCATTTAGCGGTAGTTATTGCTTTATTATGTTAATAGCTTTTTCCCGCGGCTTGGCGTAGGCCATTTTCGACCTACACGTAGGTGTAGGTCGAAAATTATCCCATGGGAACGTTATACCGGGATAAAAAGTAACTCAGGTTATAAACTATCTGTGTGCCAAATCTTATCCATAAGGCTCCTACAAACAGGCGCGACACGCGATATAATCGCGCGTGACACAAAGGCACCGCTCGTTGCGCGACTTGCGGTGCCTTTGTGTCGCGTGTCGCGTCGCGCCTGTTTGAAGGAGCCTATATTCGTTCAGCCGTGTTTGCGTGATTGAGTAACAAACATCTAAACATCCAACAAGCTATCTCATGTATATTATATTATTATATTAGGAAGAAGGTGGCTGGGATGCGGAAGGCGGAGGACAGGGTGTTGTGGCGGTATCTGGAAGTGCCTATGTCTGGCAGTGGATTGCAATAGCCTGCGTTGATAGTAGGAACACTATGCGTCTGCCGCAGCCCCTGCAGTCCTGCTTCGCACGGTTTCTACGACTAGACAATACGTATCGTGAATTATTTGTTATATGATTTTTTTTAAGGGGTGTCGTATTGCCAGTAACTGGGTTGTGAAGGTCAGATAGGCAGATGATGATGGTGATTTTTTTATAAGTACACGTAATCCTTCCGGAATAAATTCTCTAAATTATGGTAAATCCGCATCAACATCAGTTGCGTAGTTTAGAAGAACAACGCGGTCATACAGACAGATACGATAAGCTGTCGCGAAGATTATGGCATTCCTACACCATTGCTATTCAGCAATTTTTTTCGTGCAAATATTTATATTGTCTTCTAATAAATAGGCTTCTGCAAACAGATACGACGCGAATCGAGCGCGACACAAAGGCACTGCTCGTTGCGCGAGTTGCGGTGCCTTAGTGTCGCGAGCGATTTTATTGCGTGTCGCGCCTGTTTGAAGGAGTCTTAATAAAATCAACCAAGGGACGTTATAACTACGTAAATGTCTATTAACTGCTCCAAATTACGATGTTTATTTTTTATTTATTTTTCACAAATAATTCTTTGACATTGACATTAGATAGCCTACAGACAATTCTAATTTCAACTCTTTATTAGTAGTATCGTACACTCAATAAATACATCGATTGTTCAAAATATCGAGTGTGTGTTTGTGTTTTTTATTTCGTACGCTCGATGTATTGAGCGTACGAAAAACGCGTTGAATGATCGATTTATTAACCATTCGATACTAAGAACGTTCGAGTATTTAGACATATATTATAGTGGTTGATCAATTAATATTCGATTATATGGCATTCGATTTGGCATAGTACACCCCTTTTAGGCGGTACTTTGAACTAAAGGAATAAAATTCAACATCAGAATACAAAGTAATAATTTCAGGCTCCAATTTTCCCATAGGAGGGGGAAATTCTGGGGAACCGCAAACATTTAAGAACATGTAGAAACAAGAAGAAAATTATCAGCTAGGACGTGACAGGCCACTAAAACACAGGCCCTAAAAAGGCCACTTGTTAAGTCAATCGTATCAAATCCCATTGGTGAAGGATTTTTCAGTTATTTGTTTTTGTCTGTGCCAAAGTACCAATCAATCCAATCCAAATGCAATCCCAACCTCTTTGATTATACCTATGTAGTGCAGCGAAAAAAAGAAAAACACGGACTGTCTTCGCCATATTATAATTCATAATGTTATCCTTTTATCATTCTACCAAAGAAGCCTTTTAGGCCCCTAGTTCCTTAAATCCATACTTGGTTCTGCTTCTAAGCTTACTAGGTGCGGCTAAACATAGATATTTTACACGAAGCGCCCACCTTCCGCAATCCAATTACTGCGAGAAAACCGATATCCTAAGGTTGGACCGTGGTCAGACTTTCAGGTTCCAGACAAACCGTAACTATTTACGACGGAGGTAACTAAGGTTAAACTTCATGCATTATTTTGTAATAGTGTTTTGGGATAGTAAGGTAAACTTTAAGCAAGGTTATTGCGATAGGTGGATTTGCGATTAAGGCCAGGTATTCCCGTTTTTGCCTGTTTTAGAATTCATTTTTGATAGGCAAATTATAACATCTAAAATCTGAAATAAATATATATTTTAGATACATTCTTTCTCCTTACCATGTACCCGTTCAATACTCGATACAATAAAATTTTCTCGATAGAAAAAAATTCCGAACTAACTTCGATTTGCAGTTTTTTTACAAGCAAATTTCATTTTAAACAAGTACTAATACTCCTTTTTTTCTATAAAAAATATCAATTTGTAAGTAATTCATTTTGGAATCGATTCTACCCGATCGTTTTTTTTTCATTACATTTATAAATTTTTTATCGATTATTCAAGTGATTTTCGATCCGCGCGTCGCTTGCCAGTGTCCCGCGGGACGTTACCGAGGTGAGACGTGTGCCAAATTTTTGCGCTCGCGCTTCTCTTCTGCTCCGTACGTAAATAAAATAAATTGTAAATAATTATTGTACTAAATAGACATAGTTAAGATTTTGTTTATGTGTTTATTTCTCATTGTGTAAATATTTTGTATATAACTTTTAAGACAATAATTTTGTGATTGATTTGTGAAAATGGCAAATAAAGGAAATAAAATAAGGGCTAAATCACGGTTGAAGGCAAAAAAAATTGCGAAAGAAATATCATCATCATCATCATCAGCCTATAATGTTCCCACTGCTGGGACACAGACCTCCTCTCAGTGAGAGGGAGTGGGCCGTAATCCACCACGCGGGCCCAGTGCGGGTTGGTAGATGTCACATGTCTTCGAATTCTTGGTTCTAGGACATGCCGGTTTCCTCACGATGTTTTCCTTCACCGTTTTGTGAGCAGTGGTGATGAAATAATTTACACAAAGTAAAGCGCCTGTCTGGGTTCGAACCTACGACCTACAACTCGTAAGTCGCGGCCGTTACCACTTGGCCACCACTGCTCCGCAAAAGAAATATGGTAAGTTATATTTTTTATTCATTCATTCCTATTGACAACACTCACAGTACCCTATTACCAATTTATTATTTCCCTACAATAGTGAAACACCTTTGATGTCGGGCGACACCGTGCACCACCCGCGCCGCCCGTGTAGGTAGGTACCCGGGCAAGGTAGTTCCCAATCTTTTTTAATACCATAACTTATTTTATTGTTTCAGTTTAAAAATGAATCGAAATAAAAAAGGCTTATTTGTTCGAAAAAACAGCAAAGAAGTACTTTCTTTGTTTTCTTGATAATCGGAATCCTCGCCACAGAATACGGAGCATATTTACCAACCGCATCAAGTGTGTAAAACAGTTGAATTTGAACCCTATTCAGAGTGAATAAAGCCGCCGCGCGCGCAAATGGTATAATGGTTTACTGTTTTCAAATGTCTAATAGGTAAGAATAAGAAGTAGTTCAACCCGCTGCGTTGGTCCGGGTGGTTTTTATAATTTTTATTAGCCTAAGTGCTACCTAGGTACTAGATGTGCAGTCGACCATACCACAATAAATATAGGTATATAATATATAAGTATATACATATATATATATATATACATATCGTCTGTGTACGTAGTAATATATTATCTGTGTCTGTGGTAAGTGATAACACTATGGTCTTGAGCTGGCCCGCGTATTGAAACTACTGAAAAAATAACCGTATTCTATTGAGACGTGCGGCCTACTGTACGAGAGTACGTATTTACTACTATTATGGTGTCTGCAACGAATGTTGTGTAGTCTATGCCATCTACTACGCGCAGCAAACTCGTGCCATAGTGTAGAAATATGGCAGTATGACCATTTCCTACGAATATTATTTTTATTATTTTCGGTAATGTTTAGGCACAAGCTCGTTTATGCTCAGTACAGTAGCCAATCCCCTTACTAAAATACTGTTCAAGTTATAACAAGCATAGAAATACATAAAAAAAAAATCAATGGCTAGTTTGGCTATAAAGAAGTTCTCCAATGCATAATTTTATTCAGTATTTATTTGCAAAAGGAAAAGTGTGTAGAATTCACTCGAAATTTTTGTTATTGCATGTTTATTATTAATTATGCCACTCCAAATGGAATAATAAAAGGAACTTGGCTTGAAATGTTTACGTGGGTTTTTAATGTTTTAGAGCAATGCAGTTGCAGACCAAGCGCAGTGCGCATGTATCAACTAATGATTCGGCGAATATCGAGTAAGTTTTTTAGTAATAGTATCTCACTCGTTATTGTAACACCATTAAAATTACATAAAGAAATTAAATACATATACTTAAATTAAGTAGGTACGTATGTATGTAAAATTTATAGGCCCATCAAAAGTCTGCAAGACAGCATATTATTACAGGAAGATCTGGATCGCTTCAGTGAATATTGCAAACGTAATAAATTGCAACTGAGTCTGTCTAAATGCTGTTGTATCAGTTTCACGAAGAATAAGAATGTTTTCAAGCACCCATATTCTTTGGCTAATACTTCACTATCAAGGGTGTCCCTTATTCGTGATCTTGGTATTCTCCTCGACGATAAACTTCACCTTGATGCCCACATTAACAAAGTTGTAAATAATGCCTATCGGATGTACGGTTTTGTGATGAGATCTGCGAAGGAGTTTGTGCGCCCCTCTACTTATTTATATTTGTACAAGTCTCTGATCAGATCACAGCTCGAATACGCAGTGCCTGTGTGGAATCCCTTTTACATTAAGTATTCAGAACGTATTGAAAAGGTTCAAAGAAAATTTTTAAAAGCCATGCATTACCGTTGCTTCCACATAGATTTATCCTATGATTATTTGCTTAAGAAGTATAAATTACTTGACCTAAAATCAAGACGCACTCTCCTAGAGACGGTATTTTTGTTTGATTTGTGTAGCAATGTTTATGACTGTATTGATATCCGTAATAAAATAAGTTACATAGTTCCTAGAACGACAGTATGTCGCGGGGTGCGCGCACGGCCGCTGTTTGCAGTTACCTCATGTCGCAGTAACGCAGGTATGCGGGCACCTTTGCGGCGACTTACTAATAATTACAACAAAAAATTCCATCATATCGATATGTTTGCTCTTTCTGCTGGTAGATTCAAAAATATTGTACTCAAAGCACTTAGTCAATAGTCATTTTAATTTTAATTAATATTTGCATGCCTTCCCAGTTTTTGTTTTGTTTGCTTTTACTTTCTTTTTTTATACTATTTAACACAAGAAATGTTTTCTTTACTTAACTTAAATTGTTGTAGTTTGTAGGTTTTAGTTAAAATAGCATGGTTTGTAAAGATTATTATTCTTTATGTATTCCGTGGAAAATGTTGTTGGTTACACATTTGGCCGTATCTTTTTTGTATTTCTTCCTACAAAATGTAATGTGTCACTGTTTGTTTTCCCTAATAAATAAAATAAAAAATAAAGTATGTGGGGGTAACATACATATCTACTTTATTGTTAAAATTACAGTACCTATTTATTCATTATTATTACTGTTTGCGTATCTTTGTTTCTGTATAACTGTCTGTATGTCAGTGTGCGTGTGTATCTGTCTTTGGAATTGTAGCTCCTAAACGGAAAACGGATGAATCGATTTCAATGCGGTTGTCTTTATTAAACAGACTGGTTTAATAATAAGAAAGTTTTACTTGTTAATTACCAACAAGTCAAAAACAACTTTTGTGTTACAGATCAATAGAGCATGCGGAAGGGCATAACGTGTCTCCATTGATGACTTTAGAGCATGGTTTACTTGAATAATCTTAGGATTGAGGAGTAAGTAATATTGTTTTAACCGATTCAATTAAAATCAGACTAAAACATGCTACGGCATGCCATAGGCATAAGTAAATAGCCCATAAGATTCGTAAGTTTATATATCCGATAACTATCGCATTTACTAACAACTATGAATATTGAAACAAAAAAATATATTTTATTGTTACAGAACGACTATTCATGCTGCCAATGCCCATGTCACACATGCTGAAATGCCTTTAGATGAACATAATAATGTATCACCTAATAATAATATCAATCAGTAAGTTGCTACTTTTTGTTTTACATAATAATTATATTACCATGTGGAATTCAATAGGTTATATTAAAATAATCTGTTTTTAGAACAATGGAGGAAATTGAAAACTACACTCTAAGCGTTAAAAACGAAATCGAACACGACTATCAACCCATCAGTGGACGACGAATTGTTGACATGAATTACCTGATGACACAGCTCCAAGAAAAAACGCATCATATCGATTTATTTGACAGCAGAGTTGGATATTTTAGAGATATAAAAGTGTTTACTTTTAATTTGGTAAAAAAATAAAAATAATTTATTTTTATTTTATTGACGACTCACGCTTCACATTATGTGTTACACGAGAAGACCATTTATACCTCTAAGCTTTGTTGAATTACAATATACCTACATTGATCTTGTAATTCAAGAATTGTAATACAATTCTCCTAAAGTAAGTGTGCCTACTGCTTGATTTTTTATACTGTAGCACGAATATTTGATTTTAGTCAGTCAGATTTTAAATCCTTTTTATAAAAAAAAGTATACAAATTATTTTTAATAATTAGTATCAAGTTTATACAATACGTATCTAATCTATCTATAACCTTAAAAATAACTACTACTAGAAAAATAAAACAAAATAAACTTATACTAATCAATTCAAGTTGATCTACTGCATTGCTCTACTCTGTGACGCAACTTAGTACCTACTCGAGGTCGTGAACTCATGAGCGGTGAGTTTAGCGCGCGCGTCTCCCGCGCATCGTAACTTATTACGTATCGCTAGTCCTTGCGGGGGCTGGGGTATGCGTTAAATGCCTACGGCGCTCGGAATACCTGGCCTTAACCATACATTTTTTACTTTAGTAACGTTTATAAATAAAGCCCTAAAATCTTGATGTGGAAAAACTAAATTGATGTTATTAGCGTTGGAAGTCCGCAGGTATATCGTATAATTGAAGTGGCGATGCTTGGAGGAAGCCTACGTCCAGTAGTGGAAGTCTTTCAGCTGAAATGAATGATGATGATGTGCAATATTTGTGTAACTACTACTTTTTGTTGGAATTAACGATTTTTGTATGTAGGTAGAAATCCTTCGATTGTTTTTAACAGTAAAGTTATTATTGCTGAATTAATTTGACACTCTCTTGACATATTTACCCTATATTATTACCACATCCATTTTAGTATTTCTTCATCCACAAAAAAAGTATTAAAAAAAAATTTATCGACTTAAAAAAAAGAAATTAACTCAAAATTATGAAATAACTTTAATTTCGGATGTCGGTGTCTTGGGATCTGTATTTTAGTTTTTTGCCACCGACTTCCGAAATTAAAGTTATTTCATAATTTTGAGTTAATTTCTTTTTTTTTGAGGTCAATTTATTTTTTTAAATTACTTTTTTATTTCGTAATTTTTAGTTTTAAGTAAAAATTTGAATATTTGTTTTTTGTAATAAGTAGGTGATAGTATTGTTGTAAAAGTTGCACTAGTATTTGACCAAGGTTTTGAGATGTTTTTTCCCTTTGACACTACGCCCGTAGCTCGTATCAATAAGCCAGTCCATCACACTTACACGTATTAGTCCATATCTTGAAAATTACTGAATCGATTTTGATGAAACTTGCACTGTTCCCTAAGTTGAAGTAAATGTAAGCCAATAAAAAAAATGGCCACGATCCGATTAATAGTTGCGGAGAAATGAGTGGACAGACATATTTGTTTAGAAGCCCTAATAGATTGTCATATGTGAATATAATGCAGTTTCAATAATATTACATACATACGTGTCGAATTGATAACCTCCTTTTTTTTGAAGTCGGTAAAAAGGCGCTTCAATGACCCCTAAAATTAGGGTTCTTTACCTGAACAGACACATTATAGTTCTGTTCTGATTAATATCCTAATCAGCACAACCTTTGTTTCGGATAATAATTGTGTCATTTTGTATTCTTTTTGCAGCCAACAGAATTGCTAGGTATGATATAATGAGCTGCATTAGACGTTGCGTTTATTATAATATTTAATATTAAAAGAACACTAGAATTCTCTGGCATAGTGTGTGTATTCACAGACAGAAATTAATTATAATAATTACACATGCACTGTTAAACCCACACAAATGTTTCTGACACCAGCATCGGAGTGAAAGTTTGTTTCAGATTTCGTAAAAATAATTTTGGGAAATGGACATTTTGAAGCCGTTAGATATTTTGGGAATCGGACATTTTAAACTTAAAGGGATAGAGAGATGTTTTCTGGTATTTAAGAACGAACGTTATACTTGTCGAATGACAGCTAGACGGAAAAAAGTGTATATTTTGACCTTCACGACACTTTTTATACTGTTTGTTTTTTTTTCGTTTACTCTCAAACGTTAATTTATTTTATTGTTCCTGTTATATAATACTTAACATACATCTAAAGGAACCTTGTTTCAAGCGAGTGTCCCATGATATTTCTCAACTTAATTTTTTTTATTTATTTACTTTTAATTACTTACATGTGAAAATAAATCGATACACAATGTTTTCATTTCAACTCTTGAAATATTTTTATAATAAATTACTAATTAGAAAATAAAAAACCATGAAATCTGGATACAAAGACGAGTCAAAAACACAAATAAAATAAGTTGAAATCACAAAATCGAAAAACCGGAATAGTTTTGGAGAACGAATGTCTACAAATTCAAACACCCGTGTATTCGTTACGTCAAAGTGACCCTTTGCGCATAATTTATTATAGCTACGGACTCGCTGTAAGATAACCAACATTTCTTTTCCTATTTTGACTTGCAAAGAAGATAAATTGGACCAAATTTATCTAGGTAAAGGATGCAAAATAGAATGCAAATACGATGTTAATTTGGAGGGAATAGACTGAGAATCTTGGAAGCCAAATACCACACCAACCACGCCAGTGCACTAGATGGTGGAGCTTCATAATCATCCTATAAGTTTCCCACTGCTGGGACAAAGACCTCCTCTCGGTGAGACGGAGTGGGCCGTAACCCACCACGCGGGCTTAGTGCGGGTTGACAGATGTCACATGTCTTCGAATTTTTGGTTTTAGCCTAGGTCATGCCGGTTTCCTCACGATGTTTTCCTTCACCGTTTTGAGAGCTGTGGTGATGAAATAATTTACACAAAGTAAATGGCCTGTCTGGGTTCGAACCTACGACCTACAACTCGTAAGTCGCGGCCGTTACCACTTGGCCACCACTGCTCTTCTAAATTTATTATAAATTAATGTATTTATTTAATATTTACTAGCTGCGCCCCGCGGTTTCACCCGCGTGAATGTCAATCCCGTGGGAATATCAGGAAAAAAAATAAACTATATGTTAATCCAGGGTGTCAGTTACCACCAAACAAAATTTTATCAAAATTGGTCCAGCCGTTTGAGCGTGAAGAAGTTACAAACATATAAACACACAAACTTTCGCTTTTATAATATTAGTGTGATTTACCTACATAGAGGTTTTTTAGTACATGAGAGACTTAAAAAGTATGCATTATTAATTGCATGGTATAGGTACAACGAAATGTTGGAGGAATCGCTGCTTCCTAACTAGACCACTGAGCAATCTGTACTTAGGAGAGAAAAATACAAATGATAAAATTATAGCTTGACCATTCGATAAATAATAGTTTTATCGACACATAACTAAGCCGTAAAGCGCAGTCTTCATTAGCTGGAATGAACCCATGAACGTTACCTCAATATGGTAAGACGTGTAAGTAGGTGCTTACACGTTATACCATATTGAGATAACGTACATCCGGTACATCTGATATCTAGACCAAGCTTAATAACGCTGCGATAGATATACCTACTACGTGCACAGTGACGTATCGGGGACGCATTCCTCAGACCAAATAAAAATCCAAGACCGAGGGCTGTCAACAGTAAAGTGAGGCCGGTTTCGTAAACATGTGTGCACTTAGTGAGGTGTAGTTTGATTGTAAATGGTTGTTAATGTATGCGTATGAGCATGTAGGCACAGAGCGGAGGTGTAGTTTTTGCATGCTTCACTGTATTGTTCACAGCGCTGTGTCTTGACTTTTTATTTGGTCTGAGGACGCATTCATGTAAGTATATCTCGGATTTTGGTTTTATCATTGCTTGTAGGTAAGCACTGTTAGGCCCAGGGATTTAACTAAATAAAAGGAATCACATATACAGGGTCCCATTAAAATAGATGGACAAATTTTAACACGGCGCTCAGTTCGTCTAACGAATATCAAAGATATCCAAGCAAAAAAAACACTGATTAAAGTGATTTTATTTTGACCTAAAATAATAAATTGCCGGCACATAGTGTATTTTCGTTAGCTGATTATTTTTCTTGTAAGTATCTGTGCGTTTTTCTTATACCTATATTTTTTTTTACCATCTTCCTTATTTTGGTGGTCTGAATGATTTTTAAAAGTTTGTCCATGTATTTTAATGGGACCTTATATACCTAGTACTTGCAATTCGATACGTAATTAGGAATAAACCTCTTTTATATTTTAACTAGTACTTGCAATTCGATACGTAATTAGGAATAAACCTCTTTTATATTTTAATACACCGCTGTCAGCTGTCGCGTCTGACACTCGATCACTCTTTCTCTTTTAGAGTGCGCACAAACTAAGTCTGCGCGCGACCTTGTTGTTGTATCCCTGACAGCCCTTATAATCACTTTCGGTATAATGATGGCGATTATTTACTTTGGAAAATATGGAACACGGCACACTCTCTTGACACCTGTCATAAACGTCAAGATTTTATCCGATTTTGGCCGCGCAGACATATTATGCGCGCAGTCTTAATATGAAATAGTGCTCAACTCCATATTATAAACCTCCACGAATGATATAACATTCGTGGGGATCGGATAAAAAGCCATTCTGATAAAGCCTCTACAGTACTTAAAAAGTATCCTATGTCCTTTCCCATGGAAAGCACATAGGAGACTTTGGTATAAAGATAGTTTAAATCCCGGTACTCAAACTATCTTTATACCAAATTTTCATCTAAATCGGTTCAGCGGTTTAAGCTTGAAGAGGTAACAGACAGACAGACTTTCACATTTATAATAATAGTATGGATTGTTTAAAGGACTGGTGCCCGCACTACACGTCCAATTGCGAATCTTGCGTACCTACGGTAAACATTGTTTCAAGTGCCTATAATGTTAAGACCGTTTACCCGTAACGCAGCAATGCATGATTATAGTGATAAAAAGACAAATACTTTCCGAGATAAGCACTTTAATAATGAGCAAAACATTTTTATAGCACTGTGTGACCTAAACCCGCACTTAAGTCAGGCTTTTTAAGTAGTCCATTTTTACACAGAAAAGCGTGACTTAAGTGCGGATTTAGGTCACACAGTGCTATAAAATACATAGTATGCGATACGTGTGATTAAGTAGTCTGTTAATTCACGGCGTTAGCACCTTCGTTAAGCTCGGGCCCTAATTTCACGCCGTGCAATAATGAACTACTTAAGTCCCACGTGTAGTAATGTACTATTTTTCAATACTTAGGTAATAAACAAAAATATTCAACACTAAACCAACAATTTGTTTGCCCACAGGTACAGCGCACTACGGAGAGGACAGTGTGGGGTCATTTCCGTACTTCGAGTACAATGTGCCTCGGAACGTCACTACCGTGGTCGGACAGACCGCGTTCCTGCATTGTAGGGTTGAACAACTTGGGGACAAAGCTGTAAGTAACATTGTTTGTTTGGCTTTTGTAGATTAGTATGGACGTGTGAGGGTTGAGGATTTATTTGCGTTATTTGTTTATATGGTCTCCATCAGATAACAAAAAAATAAGTCATTGACCCGACTTGTACCAAAAAATCCAAAATTATTCGATATGGATCGCTCGTCATACAAAACTGTCACAAATACTGTTTCGGACGAGTTTCATAATAGCGACAAAGACGCCCGTTACCGCGATACGTTTGTGTTGATCGTGTTAGCGACACTGCCTTCACATTTTTTTCGTATCGTTTTGAAATATTGGAAAACATTGGTAGGATGTCAACGACTTTTATATTTTACTGCATCAGACGAGTTTCATAATAGCGTCAAAGACGCCCCTTATCGCGATACGTTTGTGTTGATCGTGTTAGCGACACTGCCTTTACATTTTTTTCGTATCGTTTTGTAATATTGGAAATCATTAGTAGACGGGTGTCAACGACTTTAATTTTTTTGTTAACTGGCGGAGACCATAGTTAGACGACAAATTGGAAAAAGATAAATAGTCAGATGTGATAATTTAATTACCATCGGGTGACGTATATGTAGGTATGTACGATATGTATGCAAAACGGCTGATAGCATGTTTCCTAATAAAATAATAAGTTTCACAGTTAATCAATAAACGAATTCAGTTAGGTTAAAATTAGACATCAATTAATGATATTTACAGGATGTGTAAAAATCTATCTAGAAAATGCAAAAATTATAAGTAAAACCAATAACTATAAAGTGTGTGCACGGTTATTAATCCTGTGCACCCGTAAATTACTTACGATAATATGCATTCTATTTTCTACACAATAAGCTCAATTTTCCATAATAGTACATAACATCATCATCACGCCCGTGATCGCCGTTAGGTAGACGTGCACCCTATAGTAATGTTACGAGCTTGGGGTTCGTGACAATAAAAACTGACCGATTTAATAATCAAAAAATGACACTTTAATCAACAACACTAATAACAACTCAAACGCACTAATTATGAAACACAATTGCACTACTGATCGCTCTAAGTCGCACTTGAATATCGCTTCGATGTACTCGCTGGTATCGCTTATTCAAAACTATGTGTGTCTCGCGGCCCACACCGGCCTTATATAGTGCCACAGAGCTACTATATAAACATCTAGAATGTTCGAGTACATACCGGTGCCGACTGACCCGATGTCGATAGTTCTCGGAATTTCTAGGACCTTGACCCTACTAGTTCTGCTACCCGATACTAGATGGCACTAGTGGTAACTAATGTCACCATGTACCAGGCATTAATAATTGTGGCGCGGAACAGTAAGTAAACCAACATTTCGCAAGCTACATATGTTTAGGTCCCATGCAATAGGGGCAAGCCCACGCTCATCAACCGGGCAGAAATCCAGACTGCGGGGTTCTACTGAGAAATTCCAGATAGAATAAACCAATAACACTTGGAGTAAAACCTAAGACCTCATTCTCACCCGTGGCGCTTACGACCACTATACCAATGAGGCAGTCAAAGCTGGATTTTATTCCATACAATAGAATAGATTTTTTGAAGTGAAAACTTCTTTAGCCTCGTTGTGATTTGAAATTTTATGAAACCAAAAAGCAACAGTAAAAAGAGACATATAAGATTTAACGTGGGAGAAAATGAGATAGGAAGCATTATACAGTGTTTTTGTTTTTTATTAGTACCAAATGACATCACATTTAATGGATGTGTGGATGTGGATGTGGATGTGGATATGGATGTGGATGTGGATGTGGATATGGATGTGGATGTGGATGTGGATGGATGGATGGATGGATGTATGGATGGATGGATGTATGTATGTTCTTTGCCATCATTGTGATTTGAAAGTTTATGAAACGAAAAAGCGACAGTAAAAAGAGACGTGTAAATTCATAAGGTTTATTAACGTGGGAGAAAACGAGATAGAAAGCATTATACAGTGTTTTTTTATTGGAGTAACCAAGACTCAAACAAGATTGTTAGTAAAACTTACGACTATGTTAGTAAGTACAGATACTAAACAAAAACACAAGAAATAACGGTTGGTCACAGTTGCGACATCCCATGAGAGACGGTACAACAGTGACCCACGTAAACACAGTCCAGGCGACTCGCAACTATGTTTAAGACACTATTGGAGCCGCCCCATACCATGAACATTAGGGAAGCGCACCTTTTACGTATGGCAATTTACATGCCAATTCCGCGAACATTCCTGACGCACTACAGAAACGGGACAGCCCCACCAGTATCGTAAACCATTACATCATTATCCCAAACAGAATACCCGTCATGACCCATTGCGTCGGTCCGCAGCCCATAAAAGGCATAAGGGACATCAACGCTAGTGACCTTGACCTCCTTCCGATCCTGCGGTATACCGTAGTGATATAGCAATTATGTGTCAATCAAATGCGTCAGTAATTATGTGGTTTTAATAGCAGTTGGAGATACATGGTTATTATTTTTATTTATTTATTTATTCATTAGTACACATACATTTTATACATTTAAGTTGGTGCCAACATAAACTCATTAGAGTTTTACCGTGCACCAAAATCATCGACTACATAATTTAGAGATTATAACCACTCAAGTAGGTACTTAGACAAAAAGTAACAACAAAAAAATAAAATTACAACGGGTATCAGCGAAATATTAGCTAAACAGTAACCAGTGCACATCGGTGACCAATCCGGCCGTCCATCGTTATAACAAATAGTGGTGGAGAGTTTTTGAATTGATACAGGCTGTTCCTAAAAAGTACCTATATGTATTTAGTAATAGATAATTTTAACTTTTATTTGTGTTATGATATTTATTATTAGGTATTATTTTTGATTTATTATTGTTTTAAACTATTTATCTAAAGTTAATTAAGTAATATATTTTTATTAATGTATCTAAGTATGTATATATATTAGGTATTTATATTTTGTAAAAAATGTTGCTTTAATTTGTATTTTATGTTTTTTTGAGTAATTTTGTCCCTCAATGATATAGGCAGTTGATTAATAAGGTAAGGTATTATATACTTTAACGATCTCTTGCCGTGAAGATTCGTGTACTTTGGAAGTACCTAACAGCTGAGCATTGATGACGCTACGAGTCCTAATTTCATTACTATTAACGTTTTTTGTTTTCTTTAGATTTTCATTAAAAAATTCTTCTTTTAGCAGTGCAAATTTAGTTTTTTCATGTATTGGCAGTATTGGTTAGTAGTAGGTATGTGAAATAGGAACAGGATTGATAATTTTCCAAAGGAGATTGGCAGAAACCCATGTATTTTCAGTATCACATACAAGCTTACCGTTTCATAGAATGAATATATGGATTTGAATGCTACAATAGAGTATAACAAAATATATAATGGTAAGACATACATTAGACTTGGGGATATTAAATTGATTTATACCTCAAAATGGACCACCAGAAATATTTTTGTGATTATTGATTAGGTACCTTTCAACATAACATTATCTAACTTTTTTATCTCACACCACCACCCGTAATTTACTTATCATTCATGAGTCAGTACGTCAAATCCGATTTACGTAGTTTGCACATATTTCTATCGTATTGAACTTATTTTATAGAATAAACAAATTTTTTCTTCTTCACTAAAGTGATTAAACTCACACTCAAAGCATTTATTTCAATTAAACCATTTACAAGCACTTTTGAATTTTCAAGAAGTCGGTCAGTCAGAAAACATGAAGCTAGTTGCTCATTCCAAAGCGTAGGTACCTATGGAGAAGAACGGGCAAGAAACTCCATGGACACCCTTTTTAAATTAAATTTTACAAAAATATTATTTACATCATTACTTTTAAATTTAAAATATAATGTGAGAACGATGTAAAAAATAAAAAAGACGGACGCATTAAAAGCGTCCAGAGTACATTAAATAGTACTTAACAAAACAATAATCTAAAAATAAAATAATTAAAAATTAGCCGAGGCAGCTAAGTGATGACCAGCCTCAACTGACGGCGCCCGTTCACGAACATGACGCATAAATCAGCACCATTTAGCTCAACAATTTTAAAGGGAGCCAAATGATCCAACACACACGCCACCGTCAGCGAGACATTTGAGTGAACATGACATACTATCAGCTGCCAGAGCACATTCAAGTCAAGGAAAGACAGTCATATTATTACCAGGTAAATGGTAGCTATAGGGTACATAGAAATCACATCAAATCACTCAACTCTCACCAAAAATCATGGTTTTTTAATTACTCCCAAGAACTATAACAACCTTTTAGCTTGGAAAATGACAACGGATATAAGACCTATAATTTGCATATACATAACTATATTCTGAAACGATTGGATTTGATGAGGTACCCTACTCGCCAATCTCCTTTGTGAACCGACTGGTTAGAATAATATAAAGGCAAACTAAATTAGCTGAAACTTAACATATTATATGATGGGTTAAAACTAAACGGGGTTTAAAAAAAGAATACTAAACAGAACTCACACTTCAAGTAACTGCGGGGTCAATGACCGCAGGTAGTTTTAGAAAATCAGTTTTTTTTTTGTGTGAATTTTACACTTGTACTGGGTATCCATACCTAAACCCGACAACACAAAATAAAATTATTTCTTAAACTATAACTCAAGTATATACACTGCCTGCGGTCTACTTATTTGTTTTGTCTGTGAAGTTTCGCTAGCTTATTTAATTCGACCCTGTAAAATCAGAAAGTTTCGTTACCTCGTTGGTCCAGTGGTCGCAAGAGCGACTGCTGAACGTGAGGTCCTAGGATTGATTCCCAGGTTGGGCAGTGTTATTGATTTTGACGACACGATTGGCGCAGTGGCTAAGCGATCGACTGCTGCGCTGCGTGTCGTGGGTTCGATTTCCGCACGGAACAAATATTTGTGTTGTCTACAGGTAGTTGTTCCGGGTCTGGCTGTTTGTGTATGTGAATTTAAATGTTTGTAAACGCACCCACGATACAGGAGTAATTCCTAGAGTGGGGTAACGTTTAAAAAAAAAATTGCGTATTTCCATTTGGGATTTCTCAGCCAGGAGTAATTTGTACCCCGATGATGGCAAATAGGCTCACCTTTCTGTGGCTTAAACATATCTGACGCTATAAACAATCATAAATGTGGGTGTATCTATCCTACTAATATAAAACGCAAAAGTTTGAGAAGATGGATGAATGGATGTTTGTTACTCTTTCACGCAAAAACTGTTGAACGGATTTGAATGAATTTTGGCACACAGATGGTTCATAACCAGGATTAACACATAGGATACTTTTTACCCCGATATTCCCACGGGATCAAAACTTATGCGGGTGAAACCGCAGGGCGCAGCTAATCTACTATAAACCCCTGTCCAACCTTTCGGGAAATTCAGGCGTCATATTATGACTTCAATAAACTCTGTAGCGAGTAGGCAAGTCCACTCGCATGACTAAACGCAGCACAGGATCACGTCGGGGTCACCAGTATAGAGGTATGAGGAACAGGGTGTAAAGTTCACTCATACTCTATAGAAAAGGGAGGATCCTCCGACCAGACGGGCAGTTGCCCGCCAGACACAACACCCGTCTGGTCGGAGGATCCTCCCTTTTCTACAGAGTATGAGTGAACTTTACACCCTGTTCCTCATACCTCTATAACTCCACTAAATTTAAAAATAATAGAATAGCAAGGGCATTTGATTGGTTTCTAGATTGGTCACGATCCAACATAATTTATGTGTCCCTAGATTGACTGGAACCGAAATGTGTTCCAGTTAATTCGTGACCAACGTAATGTTGACACAAGCTGTTACTCTCCTGGGTATTACATGTTAGATTATTCTACAACAATACACCATACATTTTGGCCCAGTTCGCAATATGTTGTGACGAAAGATAGTCGTCATGTGTTTAATTTTAATGTTATAGGCATAGAGCTGTTCTAAACCGCAGTACGATTAACTGTCGTGGTTTTAGTATTATTCTTATTAATTTCTGTCGTCACAATGCAGTTGGAATAGCCAAAAACGACAGACATAAAACATGAAAAAATGGCATGTATTTAAACGAATCCTATTTTGGTGCCCTCAGAGGATTACTGGACACTCTGATATAATAAATGTGCCTCTTTATGTGCGCCAATAAACAGCGACCAACTTGGAAGTATGCAGCTTGCTAGTGGCTGCCGTGGTACTGCTCGCATCGCTCGCTCAGCTGGCGCAGCTTTGGCCACTGTTTTAGCTTAACCGGTCCTTTGGAGAACCTTGGTCCTAGAAGAAATTTTTCGGGCTGCCCTAGCTAATATTATAGTTATTGCGAATAAGTTTGAAAAAAGGCCAGAGAGGAGGAGGTACAAAGAAGAAAAGAGGGACATTTAACATTTTGAACAAGCGTACCCCATTAGAAGCACAAAAAGAAATAATAAAATAAAGTTTACAGAGGAACACCGAATTAAATCGGAAGGAGCGACTAGAATCAATTCAATTTATTCATAAATTTTGACGTTCAAAAGTGCCTTTCATGCGCTTATTTAAAATAAATGATTTGACTTTAAACCTTTCCTTTTTAAAATACTGTCTGGGAACACTCAATTCGGATCTCCACACTCCGAAATTGGCGCAGTGCTGTGCCAGCAGTCAATAACGTTTTATATTGTCTTTTGTCAATATGAAATAGATATAAAATTTAACGTGCACGACACCATCTTCATGCCCAGTGGGTGAAAATCCTTAGATGCAATATTAAATGAACTGTCTACCTGTATTGGTCAATAACCAGTAAGCTACTGTGGACATAGGCCAATTTGCTGATTGGTTAACGAGTCTGTCAGATCGATGTGATTATTTAAGAGAATTAGGAAACCGATAATGACATTCAAGGCGCCTCCACTAGTAAGGATAGGTACTTCAGTATCTCTGTCCTGACTGATGTACCTTAGGCAGTTATTGCTACTATTCTTCAGATAAATGAAGAAATCATACCTAACAGAGTCTGATTTTTTTCAAGGTGAAGGCACATGAAATCGTCCCAGCGGTGATTTACCGGATTCGTTTTCTCCACCACCTATCATTATTTCTCCTAGCAATTTTCTCTGATTTTCTTTGTACCAATATTTTTGGGTGACTGGTAGAAAATGCCTCAGTTTTGTTACCTTGTGCATAAAGTTTTAATAAATTAATATAATTTGTCTAGAATTATCTTCATCTTCTTCGTCGTATCGATGATTCCGTTTTGTATATTTTAAATAAGTATCGAACAGAATTTGACCAACTTCAACATAAAATAATTAAGAATAGAATTATCTAGGTCCAAGAAATATCAACGAGAATTTTTGCAACGTGAAATAGACTACTGAAGTAAAATGAAAACCTTTCCATTATTTTAAAACCTCCTAATACTATTGTCATCGGCTCAGTTTGACATACTTTCCGCTACAAAAATAAACAGGCAGGCCACAGCCTTCTGGATATAGTGCTCCAGTTCCATACAATACCAGCAGTAACAAAGAGCTTAGTATTGATTATTAGCTATTTTAGCATCGCAATCTGGACTGGAAGCTGCCCCGAGAAGTTTGCTTAGGAAATTCTAGTAAACGGAAATTAAATGTTGGTTTTTAATTAAGGATTGATGAAGTATTTGTTTGAGCATTCAGTCTATAGTGAAGTGGGTTCTTGACAAGTATCACTCGTATTTCACAAATGATTAATTAGTGAAATGTGTGCGAGTGTTTTGTATCAACACTTCAATGAACATTTCAAATTAAAACTTACTTGCCCCTATGGTGTAATATCAGTTAAAGCAATGCCATCAAAAATATAACTTGTAAAAAAGCCAAGTCTCGCAACTCAGTTAAAGTTGTGAGATCCATGTAATACCAAGTCGGTTAATTTATTCAGTCCCTAATAAAGGGACCTTTTGTTTTAAGTTATTACGTAATTAGCTAACCTAACAACATCTTATAGCGACCATATCGACATTAAAAATCTTTTATGTTTTAAATAAATATGAATATTGACTTGGCCATCGCATGAAAACACAGTGTATCTCACAAGTAATATATATTATATTAAATTGGATTGTTTAGTGTGTGTGTGATTGATTGTTTAGTGTAATTAAATTATTTGTGTGTTCCATTTTTTTAGATTGTCAGTGTACAAGTACATAACAAAACAAAATGTATCATTTTGTAAAAGGGCGGAGACCTGAAGGCCAATTCTCGTCATTTAAAAGTTTCAAAATCTAGTCACAGTCTCATCTCGGCGACAAACAATGTCAAAAACTTGTCAAAATGTAGGGAAATTTGAAGTAGTTTTTGACAGAGTGAGACTGAGATCAGACTGTGAACTTTCTTAAAATTGCGAGAATTGCCCCTCAGGTTTCCTGAAATACGACCAGCAGTGCGATTCTGTAACCATCTCACCGTGAAAACTTAGGTGAAGTGAGCGTGGAGTGAGCTGTCAAAAGTGTCAATTCCTAGCAAAAAAAACTCACTTCACCTAAGTTTTCACGGTGAGATTTTTACAGAATCGACCGGCAGCTAGGCAGCTTAGTTGAGGCACCAGTGTGCCACAATATTAAAATGTTGTCTGGCTCTAATACCATGTAATATGCATTTTGTAATATTGTGGTGAGAAAATAAATAGTGACAGCACTACGAAGTGGTGAAGGGCGGGCGTTTTGGGGGTCTGTCTTTTGTAATTTTGACGTCCTGATTCTCAGCCTACTTTGAATTAATGACTTTTGATTTTTTATTTATTTTAAATCCATTTTAATTATTTTCATTCTTATTATTATTAACACGAGAACTATACGAGAGTAGCTAATGAGATGATAAAATGTGAGACAATCAACAATGTAATTAAATGTATGTAGTAGGTAGAAGAGGGGTAGAATGTCTATGGGGCGACGGGCGTACACTTAAATATGTCCTACCTACAGGCTATTATACAGTGTGGAAGGGAACATCGACGCGCAATAGGTTACCATGGATTCTGCACACGATTTTGTACCTTATCGCGGCTGTGCAACGCGTTGAAATTGTTCGCAGGTTATAAAAATAAAATTTGCTCTTCCATACATTTTGAAAGCCTAGTATTGCGCTTTTCTATGAAACAGCAGAAGGTCTAGAATCATGTGCTGAATTCATGTTGACTTTGTATGCCACCTGTATAATGCTGCTTGATGGTTAATCATCACAAAAATGTGTCCATTCTGATGCCCAGATCAAAAGGCTGTTTCAAAAGTCAAAGCCAGGACGTTTCAACACTTATTCTATAACGATACTCCAGCATTAATCTATTTTAAAATAATACAGATTAAATGAGTATCCATTACAGTCATAGCATTATGCCTTGCTAACAATCATTCTAACTGGCTTATATCGCCACGGCATATGATACCTATGCTGATATAATTTGTGCCGAGATACACGTAGTGGTAAATTCAGTGTCGTTCTAAAATATTTTAGTGCTCAGTAATTTTTTACCTTCTCTGTATGACCCTCTTCGGCTACAGTGGGACAATAATAGGCTGGTATTTTTTAATATCACTTAGGTATTAATTTTTCGACAACAAACTGTCAACAACAAGCACTCCTACAAAATAGAACAATTAGAATTCCATGAGAAACAATCTCAAAAATATTATTTCCACACATTCTCTTTGAATTTAGTAACGACAAACGATTCTGCGTGTGTTGAATCGAAAAGTCCGTTCTTGGGAATCAAAACTGGGTCAAGGGAACGAGAAAATGGCGAAAGTTGGTACTCAAGTTTTACTTCATTTCAGGTATCTTGGATCCGGAAGCGAGATCTTCATATATTAACGGCCGGGATCCTGACTTATACATCGGATCAACGGTTTCAGGTATGATTTATATCAAGAATATACATTTTGATCACGTAAAATAAATCGTGCAATACATCTGGTAATGTTCGGTTGCTATGTTGGGGTAACTTCGGCGCTGGGATAAAGCCGTACGAATCACATTCTGCGTCATTTTAGTCTGCCCGACGATTGGGATAGAATGTTTTTTTTATTTATTTAATATTTTCATGGACACTTGTGAAACCCACTATAACTATAATTAATTAGCCTTCCATAGTATAAAACAAAGTCGCCGAAATGTCTGTACGCGTATTACTACACCAAATTGGACATTTTTTTGTTTTGTGTTTTTGTTGTGATCAGTATTGCCAGGACAAGGTTTGTATGAAATAAAATTTCGATATTTCGGAAAAAAATTGCACCCGTGTGAAGTTGGGGGGCCGCCGCGCCAGTTCGTTATAAAAAATAATGTAAATTGTAAACGTGATAGGTACTACTGAGAAATTAAAAATTGAAAAATACTGTCTAATTCCCCAGCTAATTGGGTACTCACTTTGAGTATTTAATTATACAGCATGAATCAAACAGTAAAAAATATCAGCCGTCCCATACATAATCTACCTTTAATGTTCCCACTACTGGGATACAGGCCTCTCTTTATGAGAGGGAGTGGACCCTGATAACACGCGAGCCCAGTGCGGGTTGGTAGATGTCACATGTCACCGAATTTTTGGTTCTAGGACATGCCGGTTTCCTCACGAAGTCTTCCTTCATCGTTTTGAGAGCAGTGGCGATGAAATAATTTACACAGAGTAAAACGCCTGCCTGGGATCGAACTCACGTCCTACAACTCGTAAGTCGGGGCCGTTACCTCTGAGCCACCACTGCTCTCACATAAAAAGTTTTATTATAATTGCGAAAGTACCTGTCTGTTACCTTTTATCGCCTTAACGGCTGAACGAATTTCGATGAAATATGGTGCACAGGTAGACTATGACCCGGATTAGGATATAAGATACCTACTTTTAATCCCGGAAGTCATTTTTTCAAATCATCCCACGGGAATGTTCCCGTGGGATGATTTCCGCTCCCGCCGAAGTCCCGACGTCCCATACATTTGGGTCGAATAGGTATTGAAATATTGGAGGAGCTCGTGGCCAAGTAATAACAGCCGCACGGGTCGATCGATCAGGTTAAGCTACGCTTGCCGCGGTTGGTCCATCTTTACATACCGAGACCCCTCCGTGCTTCGGACAGCACGTAAAACTGTTGGTCCCGGCTGTCATTCGTGGATCTTTGACAGTCGTTACGGGTCGTCAGAAGCTCGAAAGTGTGACAACCAGTCTTACCAAGAAGTATCGTATTACTCAGTATCTGAGTTGTGGAGGTCAGATAGGCAGTCGCTCCGCGTAAAATACTGGTCTTCAGTTGCCTCCGCTTAGACTGGGAGCTAACCCCAACGTAGTTGGGAACTGGCTAGGTAGATGATGATGAGGGATGATGATGGGGGATGTACGGGACGGTTGATAACTTTTTTGCGAATACGATATTGGTGCCATAGAGAAAGTTGTCCTTTTTGATGATCTATACCATACCCTAAAATATGTATTACCACTCCTTTCTGATCGTTACATGCTGTATTAATTATGATAAAGACACAAGATAGGTACTCTTAGTAATAACCGAAAACGCTTACAAAGGAATAGGAATTAGAAATTAAAAGTTACTGAATATTTTCATTACTGTGAAGATATTACCACTTATCCTATTCAAACTTAGTCTGTACTATGATTTCCGCCGGTCTATCTAGCCGTCATCGTAATTAATGTTCGGAAATTCAGTTGCACATACTAACTGTGCATATGAACACATAAATTCTATGATATTCCCTCTGTCAGCGTCTGTGTTCCCTTCCACATTTAACCGGTCTGCCTTCAAAGCAAGAGTGAACTGGGCACGCTCGTTCTATCATAGACCTCATCCTTCGCTTTCTATCAGGCATGATCGAGGTCAAAGCTATAAAAGATCCAGGAATATATATTTTTTTAAATATTCTATATAATATTGTATCTCGGATAAACAATAATACTTGAACCAGATTTTATCGACAAAGGTGCAATAAAACTAGTTTTCCAAAATCGACTTTTATCAAAATCGTCTCGTCGAGAAATTCGACAAACAGGAAATTCAATTCTTTGAGAAAACATCTCAAACTGCTACACTTCGAAATAAACTTCGACTTCTTTATGAAACTAGAGGTTCACAAGCTCGTTCCGAAAGACATGACATTGACTGACTTTGCGAAAGTTCTAAAAACGGAACGAACGAATCTATGCGAAACTTCATATAATTTCATCAAAGTTCTAGCTCTCTACTTTCCATTTTTATCTAGTCAATATTAAAAAGAATTGCATTTAAAATAATTTCAAGGATATACATCCTTTTTTTTATACGGTTTTGTCTGTCGTGTCAATGACAATGTTATCTAAAAGCGATTTTCTATTGTTTTTTTTTTGGGACATTGGCTATTAACATATTGTAATAGGTATGTCGGAATTCATGATTTGGATATTTTTACAATTGGATTAGTATCATAACAGTCGAAGAGAAGAAACTATATTAATATATTTTTTCTAAAATGGACTGGGTATGTTATGGATTAACTATTTAATAGCGAATTCGCAAATCCGTCATTTCGACATTATCCTCTTTCTGGTTCGGTAACACACTATTTCAGCATCAACATCAACTGTTTTTTTTATTCCATTATCAAGTTGTTAGTGACGCCTTATGAGAAAGTAGTTTTATTATGACAAATTCAACTACATATTAAATCTACTGCGTTTTAGTTGTTTGGTGGACGAAGTATTTAAACCAAAATTGAAGAAGTTATTAATAGACTTTCTGTTAGACCTTTCTTGAGACTGACTTCTTGAGACTGACTGAGACTGACTTTCTGTGACATCTTTCTGTGTTATTATATACCTTCTGAACCTGAGTTGGCGAACCTTAAAGGCTCTGGCAAACAGGCGCGACGCGCGACGCGAATCGCGCGCGACACAAAGGCATCGCTCGTTGCGTGACTTGCGGTGCCTTTGTGTCGCGCGCGATTTTATCGCGTGTTGCGCCTGTCTGAAGGAGCCTTAATACTGTTTACCATGTAGGTAACCTAGATAGGACGCCAGATACAATTCTGTTGTAGGTAGGTAACTCTCTTTATGATTTTTCCCCTAATTGTAAAATCATAATACATATTTATTATAACAAACTGGAACACGAACTGGAAAAAAAATTTAAAAAAAATGATTTATTATTATGAAAAATTCGTTTGTGGGGCCCCGTTCACACGGCGCTGATCAGTACGATGTTTTCCTGTATAATTATAGGATCACATGGCATTTTGGCATGAAGGGGCTCATGGCTAAGTAATAATAGCTGCTCGAATCGATCGATCACCTTAGCTACGCTTGCCACGGATGGTCCGTAGATGGGTAACTATTTTTTCACACCGAGACCCCTCCGAGCCTCGGAAAGCATGTTAAACTTACATGTTTATAAACTCGCATGTTTTACTTTTATACCAGACAAGCTCTAGACGTGAAGACCTGTAATTGGCTGTCAGATTATCATACTGTTAATTATCACCATTGTATTTAGCTGTAAGTCTTCCAAAGTCCTTAAATAAATAAACAGTTGGTCCCGGTTGTTATTCGGGGATCTTTGACAGTCGTCACGGGTCACAAGCCGGTAGTCATAAGCCCGAAAGTCTGACAACCAGCCTAACCAAGGGGTATAACCTGGTAACTGGGTTGTGGAGGTCAGATATACAGTCGCTCCATGAAAAATACTGGTGTGCAGCTGCACCCGGTTAGACTGGAAGCTGACCCCAACATAATTGGGGAAAAGCTAGACAGATGATGAATTTCAGGATCACATGGCAGTTTTTTTGACTGACTTTGTTTTTAACCATATGAACAGTGGGATTTTAACGTGTGATTCCAACTTTTTACAGTAAATAAAATATCATAGTGGTCATAGCTGTATGATCGAGGCCTATATCTATAAATGTGCCTATTTTATCAAATATCAAGTGTATGTTATCTAGTAATTACGAACTATAAAATAAACTATTTTAAATGGCTAAACGCTATACAAGTTTAGCCATTAAGCGCAGATAACGCTTGACTTCAATACGATGCGATACAATCTGCAAATTGAATCTGGGACCCGCGTACCTAACTCAAAATAGGAACTAAAGATCTCGTCTTACTATCTTGAAGTTCAGATTTCCTAACTATAATCAGTTCTGGAAGGGACGGGTTGTAAGACAAGTGAATTCAAAATAACGTTTTACATTTATTTTGTTAGCTAACACAGTTATAATATCAATGATTATAATATAACTAAGGAACTTTCCTTTGAAATCTTGAAGATAAGCATTTGACATCTATATAAAAAACCGAACTTATCCTGAACAGACTACAACTTTAGCTATACAAACGAGCGGCACGCGTCGACGGCAGAGGGAACCGCTGCCGTCGACGTCCGTCGTCAACGTGTCGGCAACTTATCGCTCGTGTATTTGAGTACCGTACTGAAACACACGATCGGCACGACACGCAACGACGCTTTTCGACACCTGCAGTGGCCTCTGCTGTTGAGGCTTGCTGCTCGTGTGTATGCACACTAAGGCTCGCGCACATTTTGGCGAGCCGCGTCACCGCAACACAACGCAAGAATCCTCCTACATCATCAATGCCGAAATATGCGAATCTCATTGCACTGTAATGGAAACAGTTCAAATTCAAATTATAATGTTAACCTGTCAATTACTGGGTTGCCGTGCGGCCGGTCGCAGCACCTGAAGGCCAAATCCCGTAATCAAGAACATTCAAAATTAATTAATGTCAAATAATGAACAATCAATGTTAAGAACATCTCAAAAACTAGAGGTGTTTTTGACAGATTCAGACTGAGATCAGACTGTGAACGTGCTTATTATTACGAGAGTTGCCCCTTTTTTTGAGGATGGGAAATCATCAAATGATTCCTTCCGTTCTGGGTGGAGCGGAAAGAAGCGTCAGACTCTTACTGAGTAAAACCGACCCGTGTTCCTTCCTTAGCCCTTTATGTTCCGGGCTAGTGGTAACCCTTTTGGACAATCCCGCTGACCCGGCAAGCTTCGGCCCCAACGGGCCCCTTCGTTGATGCTGAAATCGATTTGAGGCGCGTGTGGAACCCGTACGCGCTGTCCGGCATGGCCCTCATGCCTCTCAGGCTCGCAAGTGTGTTTTGGCGTATTTTTGAAATACGGCGCACTGCGACCCACCGCGTCTATAATGTCCGCTTAGTTTTAAAGTTCAGTTCAAATTATAATTCATTATTTTCCCCCAGGTGATCAGACCAGAAAAATCAGAAAACTGGACGCTCCAAATAAAGTTCCCGCAAGAAAGGGACGCAGGTATCTACGAATGTCAAGTCAACACCGAACCGAAGATGTCTCTGGCTTTTCAACTCAACGTCGTCGGTAAGTCCAATTATATCAATTGCTTTAATTTCCTAATCTTTCTGAGGTCCGTACGTGATCGAAAGTTGGGAAAGAAATGGAGAAATGACTTCGTTAAACGTAGTTAGGATCCAATTAATATTAGGGAAACTTTTGCTGTGTAGGTGGGAAATAAAATTGGGGAATCCTTTGTAGAGATTTTATTTATAGGAAATTGAGCAGTCTTTTTGGGTAACCCAAAAGTCTGGCAATTAGTCTTACCGAGGGATATCGTGTTATCAAGTAACTGGGTTGTGGAGGTCAGATAGGTAGCCGCTCCATGTGAAATACTGGTATGCAGCCGGTTCCGATTACATTGGATTCCGAACCCAACATAGTTAGAAAAAGGCTAGACAGATGATGATTTATGGGCAATCTCAAAATAAAACCTCCTCTTAGACATTATTGGTTTCGTATAAAAAAAAGATATTAAAGTGTAATGAAATATTCATAAAAATAAAGGTGCTAAAAACTTGTCAATATATTTTGTATTCATCCAAAGAAAGGTGTCAACGCCCTTGTTAGAAGTCTAATTTTATCATCCGCATTGCAGTCGTTGAAAGGAGTTTTTATTTCAAAACACAAAAGCAACTGGAACCCTTCTTTAGTTAACGAAATGGTCTGCTCTCTTCAGATATTTTTGCTTTGGTTTTCATGCTTCGTGTTTCATTCTGAGGGTAATCGTTCGAAAAGCCATTTAAATCGTCACGTCAGCGTTTCCTGATTGATTAGATGCACGAAACTACTTTCGAACTGAATTCTTTATTAAATAAATCCAACGCAGTTTTATTTAATCGTAGCCCATAAGCCCACGCTTCGATTCACTTTATCGTTGCTTTTGCTACGGTCTTAATAACAGAATGATTAACGCTTGAAAATGTAAATATTGAGAATAGTACCTTTATTTCAACAGTTATGTTATAAGTTTCGTGTATTGCAATTTGACGGTCAGGCTGGTACTAAGAATTTCCAAACGGAAACCCATTACACTTTGTCACTACCTGGGGATTTAACCCATGACCTAGCGGGCTCAGCAGTAGTGCTTGCAACCACGGAATGACTATATCAAAAAACTAGAATCTAAAATGTTATTTTAGTTTTAGACACTGCACCAATATAATGTCTTCAACATAGTCAATTACCAGCAAAAAACTGTGTCACCCAATCAAAACTCTCAAACCCTAACGAGATAACCTCAAATCCAGAAGCAAAGCGTCAAATAACTTGAATGAAGCATAAACTAAGCGAAATAGCGTTCACTCCTGACGCAGTCTAAGTTTCACCGCAAACTTTCCAACTACATACAATACAAAGGGTAAAACTGGCGCCACTTGACATTGCAATTTTCTTAGCTTCCTGAGCACTTAATGCTTCGCTGTCTTGCCACTCGCCTCTCTTGAGCCGGTCTAATGACACAGCAAAACATGCTCCCCAAACTTGAATATTTACGAACTAAGTGGGTCAAACGCTAAGATGTTTTTGGGGATTACGGCTTTCACACGAAGTTTTGATTTATATAGATATTTTGGTAAGGTTGTAATGAATTGGTGCCGTAATTATAGCAGATAATAACGTTTTTGAAATAATAGATCTTGTTTAGAAAGCAGTAAATAGTTTAGACGTAGGAGAATAAAATAAAATTATATTGTTGCGTACTCAAGAAATCTGATATAATATTATATAAGATTGGCTGAATGAGATCTTAGAAGCGAAATCTAATATAATATTTTCAACTGAGCGTAAACAATATGAAAGCTGAATTTCGTTATCTTTATTCATGGTTCATAACGTAATTATCTTTCACAAGATCACAACGAAACACATTTACACGTAAAATGTTGATAATTGTGCTATAATTTAATTTATACTTTGGCGTGGTACACCAGTATATCGTTGAGCTTGATATCGTATGTCGGAGTCGTTCATTTGCGCTGCCTCGCGGCGCTTGACAGAGTCTAGCCTGAGTTCGTGGGAGTCGACGAGAGCGCTACAGAGCGGTGTGGAGCTCTCTTGACCAGCGGACATCGCACGGACAACATGTGCCCAAAACAGACCTAAAGCACGCCCAAAAAGACCTCGAAATGCTGCAGTGGTTCGCTTGTGTGGCAATCACTAGCAGCATGAGAACTACATCCACTGCTGCCCTACAGGCTATGCTTGGACTGCCGCCCCTACACCTCATCGTGCGGGAAAAGGCGGCCCTGGCTGCCTTTAGGGTCTAAATATCAGGAAACCTGAGGAAAGTCTCTATGGTCAAGCACATACGTTTAAAGAAAGATGCGATAAAACGGCAGCCAATGATGGCATCAGACTGCGACAAAGCCCCGAAACAACATTGCTTTCAAAAGCATTACAACATAGCGCTTACAGAGGAGCAGTGCGACTTAGGCCCGAAGGAATTGAGAGTTTACTCTGATGGCTCAAAGACCGACTGCGGAACTGGAGTCGGAGTATTCTCACACGACCTCAACATAAAAATATCCAAACCGCTGGGAATTCTCAACACGGTTTACCAAGCGGAGTGTGTATCCATAATACAAGGGGCTTATTCCATAGCAGCCAGGTGATTTACGGACACCCATATTCGCATACTCTCTGACAGTCTCAGTTCTCCAATCCTTACGAAAAAAAACACATCGAACCATATACTAAAATATCAGAATGCGCTTGAACGGGTAACTGTATCGAACCACAATACAGTGACACTACAATGGATAAAAGGACACAGTAGATCGCAAGGTAACGACACAGGTGACGAGATGGCCAGCAGGGTTTCCAGTACGTCAGCTTGTGGACCGGAACCTGTTGTGCCCTTCCCCTTCAAACAACTACGCAGGTGGCTACGGGAGCACATCCACACACAAGCAGAAAGCTGGTGGATGTCGTCACCGGGCTGCAGGCACTGCAAGGAAGCCATGCCATCATTAGATGGCAAGCTAACCAGAAGTTTATTACCCCTGGATAGGAAAGGTCTGCGCCTGGTGACGGGGACCATCATGGGACACTGCTCGCTAAACAAACACTTCCACATAATAGGCATAGCGGACAGTCTCCTGTGCAGGACTTACATGGAGGCTAATGTAACCGTTGCGCTCTTTGAGTGCACAGGCGTGACCCAAATCAGGTCAGAAACCCTCGGGACACCAAAATCTTACACAGATGTTCTCAACAGACCAGGAGACTTAAACAGCTTCTGGAGAGAGGTGGGCTGTTTGGTATAACCTCCGACGGCCGCCATGGCCCACGCATAATGGTCCACTTGAAGGATTAAGTTCGGAAACCAAACCCCATAACATGGAACATGTGCTCAGAAACTGTCTCGCGTTCCGTATCATCGTATTGTGTACCTACAGTGTGTGATTCGCTAGTGTGACTAACTTGTTCGTTAATTATAATCTGATTTGAACTGCAAATGGTTTTTCTGTTGCGCAATAACCAACACTAACCATAGTACGCCCACAGTAGTTAAAATATAGCTGATGATAACGAGAGACACATACCATCTCCGTCACGTACATAAAGCGAAAGATAAAATTAAATTCATGCTTGTATTCATTTTCATCATTCATTTCTGAGGCTCTATGCTCAAAAAGAGATAAAAAGGCAATTTCTGTGAGATTCTCCATTATTTTCATAACTTAATTGGGTTCTCTTAACTTTCTTGGAAACTGTTTCACTTTATAGTTATTGTTACTTGTCGCTGTAGTTAACACAGCGACTTCAAAGTCTACAGTTCCAGTGATGCAAATTTAAAATTGTTTGCTGAGACGATTATTTTCTTAGTTAGAGAACTTGGCTTTTTAAATAAAACCGTATACGACATCAAAATATTTGTTGTTAACAAGCAGTTTATTTTCATTTAAATTGTTAATCGGTTTAAGGTAGATAACATCCCCGGATTTTCTTTATCCTTACTTATTAGCCGTGACTACGGAAACCCCTTGCATGAAACCTCTTGAACTTTTTAAATCCGCCGATAACAATGTGAAATGAGGGCTTCAACGCAACCTTCGAGCTTCGTCAGATTTAATCTTGGCCTAATTTTTCCTTCATCGTTTTAAGGGGCATTTTCTTTCTACTATACACGTGCTGTATCACGGTTTGAAGGTACTTGATAGGCTCTCATGTCTTTAATATCTTAACAGACAACATCTTTTGCGGAATTAGGACAGTAAACGAGAAAATTCGTTTTTTTTTGTCCTCTATTACAACTCTTAGATATTCATACAATTAATATTGTTGTAGAGAACACTTGTGCTTAATTAAGAATTGCTGTCGTATGAGAGCTGTACTGAGTGGATTCAGCGAATACATTTTTCATATTATGGAGCATAATTTGAATTTTAAATGTCGTTACGGTCTTGTTAATGTTGAACTGGGAGATTCGGGTTTTTGGTTATTTTAGGACGGCAAAATCAAGTCTGGAAATTATCTACTTTAAGAAAAAAAAAAGACTTGGACTTAGTTATTACAAAATGTAGGTCGCTTTTTTGAATGTATGAGGATTTGCAAAGCAGAATATTTGTTTCTTTAAAATTACTATGGGGAATAACTTAATGTGTTTGTATTTTTTAATTTATTCATTAACTTATTTTGTGATGAATATTTACAGACTTGTAAATAGCTTAATTTTTGATTCCATTTTATTTTGAACTTAGTTATCTACCAATTAAAGAGATCATTATTCATATAGCACCAATCCTGCCTGATTTAGCAACAAAATTTCAATACCTACTCGACCCAAATGTATGGGACAACTGATTGTTTTTCGCGATTAAGACGTTGGTCCCATGGAGACAGTTGTTCAGTTTAATGGTCTGTACCACGACCTTAATTTTGACCACACCTTCCTGATACATCTGTAGAATCTATATTTCCACACTAATCCATACTTTTTAATATTATAAATGCGAAAGTGTGTGTCTGTTACCTCTTCACGCTTAAACCGCTGAACCGATTAAGATGAAAATTGGTATATCTATATACCAAATTTCATCTAAATCGATTTGATTCCCAGGAAAGGACATAGAAAAGTTTTTATCCCGATAATCCTACGGGATCGAAACTTACGCGAATAAAACCGCTGGGCGCTGCTAGTATTATAAATGCGAAAGTGTGTCTGTCTGTCTGTTACCTCTTCACGCTTAAACCGCTGAACCGATTTAAATGAAATTTGGTATAGATATAGTTTGAGTCCCGGGAAAGGATACAGGATAGTTTTTATCCCGATATTCTCACAGGATCGATACTTATGCGAGTGGAACCGCGGGACGCTGCTAGTCTAGAATAAGATTATGTAATAGGTACTAATAGTCCTCCAGACAGTATTTCAGCCATGGCGGCCAATCTCAGCCGAGACTAGCTCACCATAGCCTGTAAGACGCTCCGTGGCAATATTGACGCGCCTGATCTACATGCTGTTCTGGCTCGCTTCTTTGTGCCAGACAACTACTGCCGCGGCAGAAGGCACAGGCTGTTTGCTGTGCCTCCATGTCGCACAGTTGCGCGTGCTAAGTCCCCAATACCACGTACTCTGGCCGCACTTAATGCTCTCTTGGACTCTAATCCAACAAACGATCTGTTTGCGGACGAATGGACGAAGATTTTGTCGGCATGTCAGAAGTACTGTGAGAGGGATGTATGAATGTGTTGTTTACTTTTTATTTGATTTTATATTTAATGTTTTATGTGTACCTATGTGTAAACTGTCTTTAACTTCTGTAATTGGTTGTAAACCGTTTTAGTTAAAGAATAAATAAATAAATAAATATTATAGTGCACATGCGTATACGCAAACACTGGTGCACTCTTTCATCCCTCACTCTCATAGTCCGATGGGGCGGCATGCAATCCGACACGACCGGAGAGAGATCAGGCGCAGGACCATCGGCTTAACATGCTTTCCGATACACGGGGGTATCACTCCACCAACTTCCAAACTCTGGGCTTTTACTAAGAAATTCCTAATGGAAAAACCCAATTACACTTTGCTCAACCAAAACCAAGACCCGACCCCCAGCAGTCGCGCTTGCGACCACGAGACCAATGGAAGATTAAGTATTATGGGTAGAACTACATAAATACTGATGAATTAGGGGAATTAGTTCCAAAGTTTTTTAAACTAGTTAGTAGTTAAGAAATCTTAGCAAGTAATTTCCCTGGAGATGCGCACAAACTTGTGCAAAATCTCATGTGGTTGAGTTCAGTTAAACGCTGGAATTTACAATGACAATAACGTAATTACGTTTAATATGTAGTTCTAGTTATAAATGCAATTGTGAACGTAATCACTGTAACTACCTAATTAACCATTTAGTTGCCCCTTCCTCCCGGACCGCGAAAGTGAATAGACGTGTGCGCTATTTGAATTTTTAATTAATATTCATAATTCTCGTTAAAAATACATTTTAAATAAAAACAAAAAGTACCAGGAGCTCATGAATACTAAGTTACCGCGGTGTTTGTGTTGAACGCGGAGTCAGTGAAGAAAAAGGACAGCAACACCTGAGACGGTGATCGACGCCTGAGCTACGCTGCGCCTGCGGCACTGCGCATCACACTCACGCTGACTACGTAACAAGAGCGCGTCATCGCAGCGCCGTTCACTAGGAATTCATGTGGCCCTAGTGTAGTACTTACTTTATTACTCGATATATAAGGTAATATTTTTAGTTATTAACTATGTCAGGTAAACGCTCACCAACGAAAAAACAGCTGGAAAAAGTAACGGCGGGACCAGTTTCATCTCCTATCTCTGGAACCCGACCGTTCCTGCAGTCTGAATCATCTCCGGACCTCTCGACTTTGGGTCAAGATAACAATGTAACAAGCCGTAAGCGTAAGCGTGGCGGCTGTGATTGTATGGATCGTCTGGACGAAATTCGGGCATTATTGTCAGAATCTTCCGCTAAGTCTGAAGAGAAGCTTGCGGCTTTACAGGCCTCCATCTCTGGAATTAGTGCTCAAAACGCAGAAATACAGAAGTCTATGGAGTTTATCTCAAACGACTACGACGACTTAAAAGTGAAACTCACTAACTTAGAGTCAGAACGTGAAACTGACCGCTGCCGTATCTCTGAGCTGGAAGAAAAAATAGACTTAATAGAACGACAACTGTTCTCAACCAAGATTGAGATACGGAATGTGCCCGAGAGACAGGAAGAGGATAAGGAAAGCCTTCGCGCCATTGTTACGGAGACAGCCAACATACTTGGCTCACCGATAAACGGTAATGAAATAAAAGATGTTTTCCGTACCAAGAATAAAAATAACATTTCTACTATTACTGTAGATTTTATAAGTGCAATAACTAAGGACACTATAATTAAAAAGGCTCGCAAATTTAATAGCGCAAATAAACAAAACAAGCTATCTACAACCCACCTAAAATTCGACGGACCCAGCAAACCTATATACATCTCCGAAAAACTTACACCTAAGACTCTGCGCCTTTATTATCTGGCCCGACGCTTTGCTGAAGAAAATATATATAAATACTGCTGGACCTCCTATGGTAAAGTTCTGCTGCGAAAAGTGGATGGTGACCGACATGTCGTTATTAAAAATGATGCAGACCTCGACAGCCTACGGCTAAGTACATGACTAATGTCTGGGTCCGGTTGTCTAGCTAAAATACAAATAATGTCTTGCTTTTTGTTTAAACACTTATCTTTTGAAATGTATACCTTTTTACTTTATAAGCCTAACCTACACACAAATTCAGACACACAATTTACACACATATACGTATCAGAAATTAATCAACACACAAATTTAATCATACACACATACTTATCAGGAGGTCAACACTACCCAAATTCAGTCACGCACACGTACTGCCCAGGAACTGAAATCAACACAGAAAAACCTAATTTTACCCCCACAAGCTTATCTCTAAATAACCGGTTTATTTGTTCTGTATTGCTCGGATTTAGTGCTCACTTAATCCCCGAGTTTGAGCATCTCAGTCTACAAGCTGTGACAAAATTATTTATTCTTGTTAAAAATGATGAATATTGATCAAGTATCTCAGGAAATAGATAATGTTTCTATTGCTGATTCTTATACATGTACTCCGGAACTATGCCGAGATTTTGTAGTACAGAGCGATCGGGGTCTTCGTATTATACATATAAACATCAGGAGTATAAAAAAGAATCTAGATCAATTTGTTGCCATGTTAACACTAACGAAGGTTAAATTTGACTTTATTGTACTGACAGAATGCTGGCTACAGGTTGCAGGTTACATCCCTGTCTTACAGGGCTATACTTCGCATTCTACAAGCAACAACCCAATAAAAAACGATGGTGTCGTAATTTACGTCAAAGACACAATTAACTGTACCACACATGAACCCTTATTTTCGGATGCCAACTGTCTAGTAACATGCTATAATAACACAGCTATAATATCAATTTATCGTTCTCCATCTTATCTAAACCCAACTAATTTCTTGTCTAGTTTAAATGATACAATAACATCCGTTAAATCTCAAAACAACATCATGCTCATCGGTGATATTAATATTGATATCAAACCCGGAAACAACGATCGTCATTCAGACGATTATTTAACGTTAGCAGCAACGCATGGGTTATTGCCAGCCCACAGTTTCCCGACAAGGATAAACAGTTGTCTGGATCATGTCATGATGAAGACTAAATCGCCTGCAAAGGTTCTAGTGCTGGACACCCACGTTACTGATCACCTTCCTGTGGCTGTTTTCCTAGAGACTAATAAAACAACCTCATCCCCACCACAAAAAACCTCTCTCCGATATGACTATGACGAAATAAAAAAGGAAATTAGTAATCATGATTTTACTCTTATTCTCAACACCACCGACCCAGACCAAGCAACAAATATTTTAATTGCCGATATTCAAGCTGTCATAATAAAAAATACTAAGATTGTTCAGACACCTAATAGAAAAACTGTTAAAAAACCTTGGATGACTGCTGGCTTATTACGATGCCTCCGTAATCGCGACAAAATGTACCGACGGGTCAGTAAGTCTCCCAACAATCTAATATTAAAAACGACATACACACGGTACCGCAATTTTTGTAATTCCCTACTTAAAAAACTAAAACGAGCCTATGAAAAAGCAGAATTTAAAAAGGCAAATAACAACCCGAGAGCTACGTGGAAAGTAATTAAATCGATCACACATAGTAATCAACAAAGGCACTCTCCTAATGCCCTGCTACAATCTTCCGTCGCGCCTATCGTGTCTGTTAATAATGCCAATAAATTTTTTGTTAACGTTGGAACAAACCTTGCATCAAAATTTTCTACCGTCACACCGTCCGTTTATTCATCTTCTTCCTCATCTCCAGTTAACTCTTTAGTTATCCCACTGGTTGACGAAGCACTTGTAATAAGCACTATTAATAGACTACGTAGTGATTGTGCAGTTGGGTGGGACAACATCCCAGCAAGTATAATAAAACAATCTAGCTGCATTCTGGCTTCTCCCATTGCTCATATTTGTAACTGTGCCATTAATTCGGGTGTTTTCCCAAAAGCTTTCAAGCGTGCTATTGTTCATCCAGTGTACAAAGGCAAAGCTATGGATGACGTTTCCAATTATCGGCCAATTTCAGTCCTCAGCTCCTTATCTAAAATACTTGAACGAATCCTCAACACCAATCTGACAAAATTTCTTTGTAAAAATAAATTAATTGCTCAAAATCAATACGGATTTCGTTCAGGAATTTCCACAGAAGATGCTGTCTCTGATTTCACCAATACCCTGATTGATAGATTAGATAGTCGCCTTAAATGCTATGGTATCTTCTTAGATCTGACTAAGGCCTTTGATACGGTGTCTATTCCCAGACTGGTGGCCAAAATGGAGCATATGGGAGTGCGTGGTGTAGCTCTGGATATTTACAAAGATTATCTCAACGGGCGTAGCCAGTGTGTTAAAATTGACTCTGTCCTTAGTGATGAAGAATTTATCAGCTACGGTATACCTCAGGGCAGTATCTTGGGTCCCACGCTCTTTCAAATATACATAAATGACCTCTGTCAACTCTCCCTTTCCCATTGTGACATTTTTACCTACGCCGACGACACAGCACTATTGATATCCGACGTGACCTGGGACTTGGCTAAACAAACCACTGAACTTACCTTGCGAACAATTATGGACTGGCTTTCCTCTAATCTACTGACGCTTAATGTCTCAAAGACCAAAGTAATTCAGTTTAAACCACCAAATTCACCTAAACCGTCAATGAACTCGGACAAAATAATAGCACATATTTGTCACGACTCCTCTCCTTGCAATTGCAATTGCCTTGACATGGTCCCAAGTATCAAATATCTAGGTGTTTATATCGACGAGAGGCTGGATTGGCGCACCCATACGGATGCTCTATGCTCCCGGCTTCGTAAACTAATTTATTTGTTTAAAGAGCTCAGACATGCTGCCGACATTGAAACAACATCACTAGTATACCGTTCACTATGCGAGTCGATAATAACTTACTGCATCCCGGTATGGGGCGGTACCTTCAAAACAGTGATGCTTAGGGTGGAAAGAGCTCAGCGAGCTGTTCTCAAAATTATGTATTTCCGTAAAAGGGACTATCCCACAGCTCAGTTGTACTCAGAAGCCCAAGTACTAACGGTAAGAAAATTATACATCCTTCGTTCTATCTTGCGCCGACATTCCACGATGCCACTAGACGGCAAGCTGTGTAGTCGGCGGATTGGCTTTCCTATCTGTGATTCTGTCCAATGTCGTACTGCACTTGCGCGACGACACTATCGTGCCCAAAGCGCACTAATGTATAACAAAATAAACAAAAAACTTTCAATTTATAAACTAACCCTACATACAGTCAAGCAGACTCTTAAGCCATGGCTACTGTCGCTGAACTATGACGAAACAGAGAAAGTCATCATATCCATTTCTTAACACAAAAACCCCTCCTAATCAATCATTGACATACACACGTATACACAAACACACACACACACACACACAAACACACACACAAACACACACAAACACACACACAACCACACACACACACAAACTCTCACAAACACACATACACACACACACATATAAACTCAATACAGGCTTCTTTTAACCGCTTTTGCTTATCTTGCTTTTTATTGTTCCCATATTCTTTTTATTTGTTATTCTTTTTGCATAAGATTCTGTAATATTTCCTACTGGGAGAGGGCACTGGCTCTTGTAACACAGGTCTATAACCTAGCACAGGAGTCAGGGACTTCACACTAGTATTTTGTAACCACTTTCTTGTGTAATAAAGATTATTATTATTATTATTATTATTATTATTTACCAAAAGACTTAGCCTAGATAACATCAGTGTCTCCCCCGGTGGGTCCCGCATTGTTGAGGTGGGGGGGCTCATTAGCCGTGGCTTTTGGCGTGGATTGCGGTGCGCCGCTCTCCCTACTACCTTCCGCGGCCTTGACGGGGTCGCCACCGTCTTATGGCGGACGCGGTGGGGCCGCAGGGGAGGAGGAGTGTTGGTATGACGTTGGCCGATCTCCCTATCCTCTGCGGCCGAAAATTGGCAGGCGGCAGGGCCAATGACCTGATCCGTCGCAGGGGGAGCAAGGGTGCCAGACACGTGGTCGTCTGGAGCCCTTGTGCTGGTTTGGTCACGGCGTGCTATGTGTTCTGATGCGCTGGTCATGGGCAGTACTCCCCAGAGGAGGGTCCGGTGACGGACAGCCGCGGCGGGTTCACGGATGAGTGCTAACGCGTGCCCGTGTTACCGTCGTAACCGGCAGAGGAGGACACCGTGGAGTTTTAGTGGGTTAGAGTCCCACATTACTGCACTATCTCCCCGTGGTAGTGCAGAATGCATGAGCATTTCTCCACGACAAAAAAGGTAACTTCAATGTTGTTTCAATAAAAGTTGTGTGAAAGCCATACCCATGTATGGCTTTTACAGATTATTAAGACCCTAAAAATATCTATCAAGTGGTCTTGAATAGTTAGTTCTTTACAATTGTAGATTTCTAGTCGGATCTTTTGTCGTCTTCATTGACGCAGTGTCTAAGATCTTCAAGTAACAGTAATTTCACGGACGAATCAAATATTGTATGAATAACAATCTCCCGAAATCTAGTAGATATCTGTAAAAGTGGGATTAGGTATTTTGTTTACGCTTCCACGATACAAGACAAATTATTGTAGTGAACAACTTGTGTATTTTTCACTTATTTATCATTAAAATGACGAAACTTTTTCATTTTATTTTGTCAACAGAAGCGAAAGCACACATCCTGGGTCCGGTAGACTTGTACGTGAAAACTGGCAGCTCATTGTCACTGACGTGTATATTGAGTCAGGGTCCGCACGACCTGGGCACGATATTTTGGTATAAGGGTAAGTCAGTTATTCTATTCTTAAGAGGGCGCCAACCGCACAGTGGCGCCCTCATCGTTTGTTTGGTTATTTCTTTTATTTTAGAATGAAAATGCAGAAAATAAGCACGTTAAGTTGTGCTCAACAAAATTATACGTTAATATTATTATAAACGGTAGTTTTACATTGTTTAATTTTATTATAATTACTAAAACGGATAATAGTGGCCACTATTATCCGTTTTAGTGATTATAATAAAACTATTCAGACACCGATCTACATGATATGACCAAGATTATGTCTGGTCTTTAAAAGAAACTATGACCTCTAAATTTGTTTCGGCCTTTCTTCTCAGAGTAGTCAGGTAAGAACGCCGACCACGTCTAGTTGTAAAACGAAGTCTCTGTGCACTGTGCACACCTTTTCAGAAATCATCAACAAAACTTACATTACTTCCACTATCGGTCATGAGATGGCGCTGACATAAAACTGCAATGTTCTACACCACAGTGCACAGTGTTAAAATTCTCTCACGAATATAGGCCTCGCCGATGAAAAATTAAAAACATGATGGTACGGAACCCTCGGCGCGCGAGTCCGACTCGCTCTTGACCGGTTTAAAAAAATACGATTGACGTGTACAAGTGTTTGTACAAACCTACTCACAGAAAAAATATCATTTAAAATTCTATGCTGAGTATGTGAGTGAGCGAGTTACTTTGTGAGATAACACGTTCACAATCAATTTTTAAATGGATTGATTTGTTTTCAATTCATTTGTTGTGACAAATGACAAAATCTAACCATAGTCTTCCATCCCCAGGACCAAACATAATAGAGTATAAGGAACTAGAAGAGAACGAGTTGCAGGAAGAGCCTCGTGTGAGACTGAAGACAGAATGGACGGAGCAGCTGACGTCACGGCTGACGGTGGAGAAGCTCCTCCCAGGCGATAGCGGAAACTATAGCTGTGTGCCGACGATGGCCGAAGCGGCTTCAGTTAACGTGCATGTCATAAATGGTGAGAATCTTAGTATATTATTTTACCTCTGACTTTGCATCACTGTCAAAATCACCGTGATCTCTAAAATTATTACGATAAAGTTGATGTCGGGTTGCCGCCACGAACAGGTTTACCAAAATCTGATCTTGACAAATCAAGATCACTGTTATTTTGGCAAACTTTCTTTTGTTTCTTAGGCTACTTGCACAACAACTCACACATGAATTTAGCGCTAAACGAATTGAATACCTTATTATATTTAGAATAGAATAACATTTATAGTCTCCTGTAAAACCAGCTAGTCACTACTAGCTAAGTAAGTACATACATTAAACTAAATAGTTCTTTTTCGTGTCGCGGGCATGACTGTATTTTAAATCGTGTTTTCTCAAAACTTTGCCACTTTCACGGCGTTGTCGGTGGCAGCGCAGATGTCACTTTGGCTGCATGTTTTTGTTTTTGGCCCGAAAAAACACGTTTCTTGTATGGAGATCTCTTTAAATTTTTAAGTTTAGCTTATTTGTTGTTAAAGCAGCAATACAAATATACACTGTGAAAATTTCAACTGTCTACCTGTTTCGGTTCATGAAATACAGTCCGCTGACAGACGGATGGACGGACAGTGCAAGCATAGAAATAGGGTTCCGGTGGCGCCCTCTGGGTATTACACTCTAAAAAGAACACCTATTTTTTACTATTTTCGTCCCATCCTTATTTCGCAAACGTCTTAACTGGCAAGTGCCAAATTAAGCCTTATTATAGTTAATTTAATTTTATAGTCTACTCAAGAACACGCTCCACATGAATTTACGACTCTGTCCATCAGATATAATCTCTAAGTTGCCACTTACAACACCCTTGTTTAAGATATAGGTGACCTATATACAAGTAGGAAAAAGGGTCACATGGAAGCAGCCTTGATTGTGTTGTGTGATAACTTAACTAACCTTTAAGTATTGCTGTCTTACTTGACAGTCGAATAATAAAGAGACGGAAGATAATAAGAGCTTTATATGAAACTAAATTGGAAATTCCATAAAGGCGTCAAGCTGAAATATTATGTTGAAAACATCGTGAGGAAACCGGCATGTCCTAGAACCAAAACATTCGAAGACATGTGACATCCACTAACCCGCACTGTGCCCACGTGGTAGATTACACCCCACTCCTTCTTACAGAGAGGAGGCCTGAGTCCCAGCAGTGTAAACATTACGGGGCTTACAGGACCTAAACACAAAAAACGCAAGTTTAAGAAACAATAAAATTATATATTCGACTACAGGATATATGCTAGGTAAATAGTGTGTTGAAAACATAATACAACTAATTTGATACAATAGAAAAAAATCATGAAAATACCTCTAAAAACTTTCTCTTCACAATAAAAACCATACTAATATATACAGCATTATGATTTTTGTCAGATTATTCTACAAGCAACATACTAAAGCTCTAGTGTTTCATTGCTTTAGTCCAAACAATAGATTTTTTGTAAATTGATAATTGCTTCATACTTTGCAATAAATTACCAGCGTTGTGTTATCGCGCTTCTCTTTCTTTTCTATGCAGTCCAACAAAGATCCCGCTTTAGGTCATGTAGTCGCCTTAAAGGCTGATTATGATAGAATAATTTGTCTCAAATCATGCTAAAGTTTATACCAAAACTATTTGACAGTTGAAATTGTTACGATTTATACCAAGCTCTGAGTATTAGTAAAAGATGTTCCAACAACGTTATTTTCAGCCAATGCCGATTTAGTTTGGTTCCAAATCTTCCAAAACGCTATTATTATCCAACTGCTGGAAAAAGGACTCTTCTCATACAGCGAAGGCACAAACATTGATCACCACGCTTCCTGAAAACGGGTTAGCGAATTCAGTCTAAAACAAAAAAAAATCACTAAGTAAAAAGTTAAAAACACTAATGCTAAATTCAAAGAAAACGTAATACCCGAAGCAGCTTTGATTCTAACATCTGGTAAATAATTACTTAACACAAAATTTTCTTTCTCAACAGGCGAACATCCAGCAGCAATGCAGCATGGAAACGCAAACACAGCATCTCCCTGCGCATTGTCAGTTAATTTACTCATTTCATTATATTGCACGCTTGCGACTCTCTACACGAGCACCGTAGATGGGTTCAGATGAAAATTACACAAGGTACTATGAAACAACATTATAATACGGTGTTGTTATGTATAAAGGAGTCTTAAGTAGATTTTGGTAAGGGAATAATTGTTGCGGACGTAATTTTTTGTATGTTAAGAAAGATTTACAGTTATCAGTTTTTGAAACACTAAAATACGTATATTGCTCTTTACTATTAACCTCATTATTGTATCAGTTAGTTCAGACAGGGCCTTGGTGAATTGTATAAACCATTAAGTCTATACTGCGTTTGTAATTTAGTTTCCAAACATGTAAACAAAGATTATTGTATTTTTGAAAAAAAAAACTTTAAATCCCACACCACATAATGTTAAGTTTCCGCTGCAACTTACATACAGTATTTTTAATGACTTTTCAATAGTAGTAGTCATTCCGACATCAACCTAATTTACACTTGAATTTATTTTGTTTTAGTGGTAATATTTTTTAAGTCTGTTAGCTTAGATTATGTAAATATTGACTTGTTTGAAAATAAAACCATTTTTGATTACCTAATTGAGAACAAGAATTTGAACAGACTGCAGAGTGTTTGTAATCACTTCTACTCTCATGTCTGCACGTAGGAACTATACAAGAAAATTACTCTGGCCTCTGTGTATGGTTAATTAGAAACGAAGCGAAGAATGACTGACCAAATTATATTTCGCTTAAATATTTTAATGTGGTTTTGAGGTTAATATAATTATGTAGATCGTTGCGGTAAGAAGATATAAATTAAACTTCGTAAATTATCTAATGACGTTCCCAGTCTGCATACAAAAATACAACTAAATATATCTACTAGTTTAGTCATTATAGCCAGTCAAAGTTTGGCAAAATCTATAGTCGGCTCATCACTGCAATTTAGTTTGTTTGAAAAAATCACTTTTCTATTTCGATATTTGGATTTATTTGATAGTTTTCATATATATATATATGTAATAACGCAATTTGAAACTACTTCAATTCAATCACAGAACAATCACAAAAATCATCTAGCTCGATTGGGATGTCCTCTTCACCATCTAACAAATGATTAAATTCATTCCTATCGTTGTACTAATGTGTCAGGACCGGTCCAATGAGTTTTAAACAGAAGGATTTTAACGGACCAGTTGTAATGGGCGATCAAATATTCGAGTAACAAGGTACCCTCCCCTTGCTCTTTGCTACTGAAGTGTTTCAATATTCAGAATGGTATTTTTAGTTCAATGAGCGTGTTCAGTGGTTCAATAGAATTACATTTTCACTTTGATTTTGTAAAACACGCTTAAATTAGCTTTTCATTTGTTATTGCGTAGTCTGTTGGTTCAGTGTTTGTAAAATTAATGGAATCATTTTTAACTGCTTTATGGAAGAGATACAGTAGTATCAAAAATTGTTTTTTTACATACCCTGATTTTGTTTCGCCATTTCTGTTACCTCTCATGGTCAGATAGAAAATGTCGACTCCTTTTTCCTCCGATCGATTTTTTATTTTATTATATCGTATAAAAGTGATTATGATATCCTTTTTACAAGAAAATCTATTTCATTTCATTACATGTTTTTGTAGGTTTCTAATCTTTTGAGCGTCATTCTGCAAAAAATACTTTTGGTACTTTTTAATTTCTTTCCATTTACCATTTTTCAGTGACACATTTTGGATTAATTTATTTAGACGTATTATTAAATCCTATACTTACAGAAAAACTATCTTCTTCGTTTTTGCAAAGACCTTACTGGAACGAAGTACCTGATCGTTAGTTATACTCTGCACACTACGAATAAGAACGAAGCCGAAAAAAGTGTAATATTTTGACGGTCAAGACACTTTTTTTAATTCCCAAAAAACAGTAATTCACATCTAATAAGTCTATCACATTCAAATAATTCACGTCCGTAACAATTATCCATAATAAGAGAACCTTTTTCATTGAACTGTGTATAGAATAGCCTTCATGTTAATAAGATATAGATTAAGACACGAATATATTATTGTAATTAAAATTATTATTAATTTTCACTGTATTGCCGGAATTATCTTTGTAATGTATAGTTTCTTTATAAGAGACTTTACTAAAAGTGTGAAGAATTAAGTCTATGTTATTGTAACTAAAGCTACGGTTTTCTGAGGCTGCGGAGGCCGCCACATAGCGTCCGCAATTTACCGTCGAATGGCGTCACTGAAATTTTATTTATAAAATATATATAATATAATAATAAATCAACATATTAATATTTATCTTCCACAAAGGCGCCCTAATAATATGAAGACACTACACAGATGTAGTGTCTTCATATTTTTAAGGACAGGATTTTTCAGAATAAATCCTTTGTGTGAGACTGGTATCCTGTCACACAAATTAAGCCCCCCCCCCCCCCAAAAAAAAAACAATGATTGAGTATTAAATCTTAAGATAATGATAACAAACTATTTAAACCTATAATAAAAAGTAAATAAATAAAAGTAAGTTGGTGCGTTTTTTGAAAACTTAATGTCAAACTTAGATGACATCGTTCATCTTTTTTATGACAGTTGTCGCTACGGCCGTTATGTGACGGGCCCCGCTATCGCATGAAACCAAAGATTTACCCTATTTGTCTTTATAAACTATATGACATTTGTATTTCATTACAAACAACACACTTTAAAAAATAAAGCGTTACTCTGTAAATGTTTTGTCCCATTTTCAAATAGAATTTATTTTCTTAGCTTGAAAATAATTATTTTTGAAAATTAAATTCCAACTAGCTCGAAATTATTGAATGAAATTCGTCGTAACTTCTTGTCTGTAAATGTTCTATTTTAAAGCTAGTTTCTTAATTATGTAAATTAAAAACAATAATTAATGAGTTTAAAAAAATATTTTAAAATTATACTCAATTTGGGACTGGAACACAATTAACCAGTAGTTTGCACCATCTTGAAAATTATATGAACACTGACCCAGCTTTATCTTCTATACTATTTTATCCAAGAAAATGGCCTTCTAATTTCGGCAAAATGTACATAAACTTAATTTAATGTTAGATAGGTACCATTGAGAAAAATGTGCATAATTTATAAGAGATAGCGATTGTGAAATAAAAATAGTAGAATTTTTAAATGTCAATGATAAAACTATTTTTAAATGACAAAAGCTATCACAGCTACGCGTCGTGTTCGCGTTTTTACTTCGATATTGCATTCATTCTATGAAACAAAAGCCCAAAAGCTACCAAAAATGTTCAGCTATTTATCTTCAAATCCGTCGATCTGTCTACATCCATACCAAGTGTGGTAACAGCCTCAAGACTTAGGTGAAGTGAGCTGTCAATAGTGTCAATCCCAAACATCAGAGGGACAATTCTCGTAATTTTAAGAACATTCACAGTCTAATCTTAGTCTCAATCTGTCAAAAATACCTCTAATTTCTCTACATTTTTGACAAGTTTTTGACATTTGTGTGTCGCCGAGATGAGACTGCGACTAGATTTTGCACGTTTTATATTACGAGAATTGTCCTCCAGGTGTAACTTCTAAGTCTCCATGGTGAGACCGGCTGTTTCGGGTGTCCGACCAGATTGATCTGCTGTAGATTCGTCCGTTCAGATTGACCGCCTCAAGTAAGATCAGTCTTTGCAAAATACAAGAGAGCGACTGCTAAAGGCCACCGCTCTTCTAGAAAACCGTAGTTTCCTAGAAGAGCGGTGGCCGTCATGAAAATCTGACATTTTCGTTAATATTTGACATTAAGATGTCAAAAACGATCTGTATTTGGACAGCCGTTTTTATGTGACCGTTTACCGCTTTAGAAAACAGTAGCTTTAACAGGCGTTCTTTTGTTTAAATGGCAAACGACGCTCTTTATGTAAACTTCCTTTTTTTTTTGTTTAGCCTATAGTCTCACTGCTGGGCAAAGGTCTCCCCCAAGTCCTTCCAGGAACTCCTTTCCCGCGTACCATCCAGGTCATCTCGCCACCGCTTTCTGGGCCGACTTCGGTGGCGACGTCCGTCTTCAGGCACCCATGGGTGGAAACTTTTGCCCAGCGGTCATCCTGCATGCGGGTGATGTGACCCGCTCAATCCCACTCGATTGGGCGTAAACTTCCTACCGATTTTATATAAATTCTAAAGAACAATTCAATGCCACCTAATAAAATGATGTGTGAATGTTCGATTGGCACATTAAAAAAAGGTAACTCTCTAATATTAGTGTAAATGGACATGGTCCTCTTCCTGTTTTTAAGAATTATTCAGCTGGTAAGACTAGTAATTTCCATAAAAGTATTTTCTGTTATTGTCACACCAATGGCAGCTTTTTAAAAACCTTTCAACGAAATACTTTAGTAGCCAATTTCTTAAAGTTTGAGCTAGTAATTATATTTTTCCTTCAATTCCCTTTGCGAAGTCTTTTTAGCAATTTAATTTAAGTTCTAGGTATTATGTAGCAAATTCAATTTCCCAGAAAATTGCGAAAAGGAAAGAATAAATAAAATGAACAGTTTAATTTATTTTTAGAGCAAGTTTGAGTAGATATATAATTTTGTAAATGTCAAATTACATTTACGAAATTATTATTTATTATTGAGTTTAATATTTATTATTGAAATCCTAAAAGACTTGTAAATTTTATAGGAAGTAATATTATATTTTGTTGTTTCTAACATTTAAATCTATATTGTTAGAATTATTACACAATTATTGTTTCCAGATATAAATGTTACATTTAATTGTTAGGGAATTTATTGTAAATAATTATATTTAAACAGATTATAAGTACACGATCGAAAATAAAATAGCACGGAATTATACTTGTATTGTTATTTTGTAGTTGTTTTTCTAGTCGAATGTTTAAATAGGATAAAAAATTATAAAGTGTAATATAAATTGTAAATAATTATTTGTAAATAGTAAAATAATGATAATTTATTGAAAAAAATATTATTTCATTTATTATAATTATTATGCAATGATGTGCGGTAGACAATTGAACGTTGGGTAAAAGTTGGATTACTTTTCAAAGAAAATTTACAAATCGTAGAAAACTGATAAATAAAATGATTATGTAACTAATGGGTAAGGCAAAATTTGACAAATAAAGATAGAAACATTAAAATTGTGTTTTATTTTTCAATAAACTTATTTAAGTAGGTAGATACTCTTCCCAGGGACGTGCCCTAACAGGCGTTGCACTGAGGGGGTTCCGGATTGGTCTTAGTGAGGTAAAAAGCCCACACTCCCTGGTCTTTTTCCCCAAAGTCTAGGCGCCTTTTGAAGGTTTCCCCCAGAAAAAAAAAAGAAGGTACTTTTATTCAATTCAATCAAAAAATAAAACGATTCACAAATACAAAACAATCCCTACAATCATCAATTTGATCTGACACAGCACGTCTTTTACTTCAATTACATCTCTGACATCCTTACTTGTATAAACTCACGCTATACAGAATACAGACAGCCGTAAGTATTTAATGTATTTATTTACTGTCGCCAGAGGGTCGGAGCGTGCACAGAGTGCCTCTGACACTCAAAGCATAGACCAGTAATGAATATTTTATTTTATTTGCTAATATTCTACGTATATCTATTTTATTATTTATTAATTTCTGTAACTGCCCGTGACATCACAGCGGGCCGGCGGGCCCTATGAGAATACCAGCGCTGCGACATTTATTTTATAGGACTTTGTTTCATTTTTCTTTTTGTTACTTTAAAAAATATATATATTTGGATTTTTATTTTTGACTGTGTTTAGTTTAGTTTGTGACCTTCCTGTACGAGTCGCAATAAATACTTTTTATTTCTTTCTTTCTATCACGCTTACTTCCCATGGAGGTAGGCAGACACTACAAAACGCCACCTGCTACGGTCCTTATATCGGTACTCCTTTTGCTTCGTTACAGGTCATACGCACACATTGGTTGCGAGTTAGTACTCGCAACCAATGTGTGCGTGTGCGTGTATGTGTGTGTGTGTGCGTGTGTGCGTGTGTGTGTGTCTGTGTATGTGTGTGGACATGTTAATTATTGTGACCCTATTGGTGATGTTCTACTGAAACTCAGGAGTCAGGTTCTGTTCCGTTCAGTAGAACATCACCAATAGGGTCACAATAATTTATATGTCCTTCTAGTGCATTTCCTCCAGGCGTTTCCATTCACATATACCTTGTTAATAACTTTTATGAGTCGCCTTTCATTCTTCCACATTAGCCGTCATCTCAGAATACAATACAATAAAACCTAAAGGCCGAGACTGACTTGCAACGTTTCTTTGTAACGTAAAATTCGAGGTGAGCTTGGTTACAAAACGGCGAATGCTCGCTTCGAGCACATGGCTCAAGCGAATTTCATTTGTTATTACAAAGCAGCGATACACGAACGCTCGCTTTGAGCACTTGATCCAAACTTGCTCAATTTTTATCCAGAATGGCGGACGTAGATGTGTGATTAATGTTATTTAATATAGCAATGCTCACATTGAGCGGCTCACATCGAGCTGCTCGGCTCGCTGCACTGAATACTGTAACATGTTTCAAAGGAATTCATGAAAAAGCCGACAGTCGAGTGGAGGATCCGGCGCTCGCATCGAGGGGCTCGGCTCGCTTCACAGACTACTGTAACGTGTTACAAGAAGGCCATAGATTACAAACAAACTTTGCAAGTCAGTCTCCGACTTAAAATACAATACCTACAATATCAGAATTCAACAAAACACAAATATACTGATATATAAATATGACAATAAAGCATATTCAGAAAAGATGAAGCAGTAAAACGTATAATAAAGTTACGTTTATGATCTTTTCCTACTATTTTACTATTCCAGGCACCCGTACGTGCCTACGGAGATATTTTTATGGTTTGAATCTTGGTGACTGTTTGCATGAATAAAACCTTTGGTTTGGTTTTGTATAAATAAAATATCAAGATTTAAAATGTTTTCTATAATATCAGCCAGCCATCCGTTTATATTTTGCTGCAGGGTGGAAATCACAGAGCATGGAGATGCCTACGACACTCAAACTACACTCCGACCGTCGAGAGAATGCGTTCCTGATACGAGTACATGTCAGTTTCTTATAAAGGAATACGTGTTTTGTGAATTTAATCTTTCTTAGTTACTAAAATTTACACACTGACATGTGTCAGAAACGCATTCTCTCGGCGGCCGGACTATAAGAACAAACATTTTTAACCGTGTACTCTATGGTTGGAAAAATTAAATATATACAGGCTTCCTCGCTATCTGTCTTCGCCCCTCTGATACCCTGTGTCAGAACCATAGACAATTTATGAAAGTCACTGTAATTTTTTACAGTTATGATGTTGATCGAGTAAAGTTTGCGTTGATTAATTTCCGTACTAATTATTTGCTTGAGGCAGCATGTTCAACAGTTTCCATACAAACAAAGCGTGTCACCGTTTACTCGCACGTTCATGACGTAGCCCGTGACAGAACTTGTTGGCTCAACACACTTTCGGTGCCATGAATTTAAGTGTACGTGCCGCTCGTGTTTAACGGAAAGCTGTCGATGGCAGCCGCCGACGCGTCGACGGCGGGTAACTTCTCATTAGCAGTCTGGAGGCTCAGTCTGGAGTCTGAATTTGTGCCAGTTGATTGCATAGGCTTCCCCCTATTATATAGGACTTAGACATAACTAGCGATATATGGATGTACAGACGCCAGCACATCAAGCTACTACAATCTGTCAAATTTCTTAAATTTCTTTAATAGATTTTCAACTTTATCGCTACAGCATAAGGCTTTTTTTTTCAGGATGGGAAATCATCAAATGACCCCTCTCGCTCTGAGTGGAGCGGAAGGGAGTGTCAGACTCTTACTGACTAAAACCCACCAGTATTCCTTCCTTAGCCCTTTATGTTCCGGGCCAGCGGTAACCCTTTCGGACAATCCCGCTGATCAACAGCACAGCATAAGGCTCAAGGTTGATTGGGAAAATTTGACAGTTTCGGGTAGCTTTATGTGCTGGCGTCTGTACTATAAGTACCTACAACTGCCCAACCCATTGGGGAATACTGTCGTGATGATATGATTTTATATGTATATTAAAATACTTGATACATTTCAGGAATCTCACAATCTACACAATTAATAACAAAGCAAACACAGCTAAATTATTTATTCAATCACGGCTCTTTGTAAAATGAGAGTACCTAAGTAACTAAATAAATACAATAACAATGTAACATTTTAAATGAGTGCAACATTGCATAAATTATCCCTAATTATTTAATTTAAACATCATCTTAATTGCTAATGTAATTAATGAAACTGGAAACCTTCAAATTAAAGCAAAATACAAATTCATTATTTTGTTTCAAATCGGCAATCGGCATGTTTATAAATCTTATTATGAATTTTATGCATCAATGAGGTTTCAAAAAATGTTTATGTCGAAATTTTTCAAGTACTTACCTATTTCAAAAGTACTCGAGTATTTAAGTATTCGAACAACTCGATACTCGTAATATCCTTGTCATCTTTGTCACATCTTCAGAAAATTGTCGATGTATTCTGTCAAAATCTCACCATGATAACTTACAGTACGTCCGACGAGTGACTGCGTTCCTGATACCTGTTAGTCAGGTATCAGGAACGCAGTCACTTTCAGTTTCATACAAACGAATATGTAATTTGCGAATTTGATACTTATTAGCTACTAGAATTGTCGCACTGACAGGTGTCAGGAATGCATTCTCTCGATGGCCGGACTGGAGGTGAAGTGAGCTGTCAATAGTGTCAATACCTAGCATAGCATCGTGGAATAACACACTTCAAGCTGCACTTCAAGACCCGGCAGTTTCTTGATCGCTTATCGGCAAAATCACTAAAGGCTCCTGCAAACAGGCGCGAATCGCACGCGACACAAACGCACCACTCGTTGCGCGACTTGCGGTGCCGTTGTATCGCGCGCGCTTTTATCGCGTGTCGCGCCTGTTTGAAGGAGCCTTAAATATGAAAAGACTGATTGAACTCTGTTTTTTCCGATCAACTTTTTTTCTCATGTTGACAAAAAAGATCGCAGCTTTCATTTTAGTCTAGCAAATTAAAAATCAGAGTGCGGGTAATCAGGATTGTAAATTATAGACGTTTAATATTTTCGTTACGTTTCAATCTACAGGGTTATAGGTAAAACATTAATAACATCTTAAGAGGTCATTGTACTCATCATTATGAACAACTTTTACTGTGGGATCATTTAGTTTTTATTCCAAGAGGTTCATATTTATTTTATAAAACACAGTAAGTAATTTAAATTAGACATATCACTGAATTCTCGATGTTCTGACAGGTCGCCACATCAGTATATTGCACTCGTGCAAAGCAAGGGCGAATTGCTAGTAAAATGTTTAACAACTATTTATGCTTCCTAGTTATAGACTAATTTTCTTATATATGTTTAGATAGTTTGGTGTCGTTTAAAGGATGAGTGAAAGGTGATTTACAAAAAGTATTTACAAGGCAGATAAGTGAGTGGCAATATATACTGCTGTGCGATTCTGTAACCATCTCACCGTGAAAACTTAGGTGAAGTGAGCGTGGAGTGAGCTGTCAATAGTGTCAATTCCTAGCAAAAACAAACTCACATCACCTAAGTTTTCACGGTAAGATTTTTACAGAATTGACCGGCTGGTAGGACATACATACATATAGTAACCTTATTGGTGATGTTCATCAGAAAGATCAAGTGCCTAGTTATCTCAACCGGTGTGTATGACCAGATACAGGGACTCAAACAGTAACCGTAATACTTAAGTCTTTCTAACACTGGCTTTTAAAACTGTTTTAAAAGAAACACACTTCTAAATGTAACAGATAGGTACAATCATGTTACAGAATCAAAGTGTAACCTTTTACGTGAGACATTCAGAAAGTTTTGCGAAAATAACGAAAATATGTTCTATAGGTAAACATTTTTTTATTGAATCTTTTCAAAGTATCTACTGTCCACTAGCCTCTATACAAAGTTTCATGCGTTTGAACCAGTTTTCGAAACACTTTTTCTCCGCCGCAGAGACCTCGTTTACAGCCTGCTCGAACGCTGACAGCGCACCTTCCGGCGACGAAAATTGTATCCCTTTGAGCTGATTTTTATTTTCGGGAATAAAAAGAAGTCACACGGTGCTAGGTCAGGGCTGTAAGGAGGATGACCCGGAATTTGACCGGCGTGCTGTCCAGGAAGTCACTCGTTTTGAGCGCGGTGTACGAAGGCGCGTTGTCGCGGTGGAGCAGTAGCCCGCGGAGACCTGTGTTTGGTCGCTTGATGCTCACAACAGAGAAAACTTCTGCCTAGCATTTGGTAGTATACCATTCACCGTTGATGCTTCTTTGGTTCCGTAAGGGAATTGAAACCAAGTAGCAAGGCAAATTGAAAAAGCTCGCGATCACAATCTTCCCCACACTTCTAGATCGCTTCACTTTGGTAGGCGTTGATTCATTTTGAAACACCCAAACCGTCGACTGGCGCTTCGTTTCTGGATCATATTGATAAATCCAAGACTCATCACCTGTAATGTTGTCGTAAACACGCCGAGATGAGCCTGCTACAAATTTGTTTATCATATCACGGCACCATTCCACCCGGGCCTGCTTCTGAGCATCGGTGAGGTTGTGCGACACCCAACGTGAAACTATCCTCCTCACGCGAAGATGCACGTGTAAAATTTAGTGAAGGCTTCCCGATCCAACCTGCAGTATTTGCTGAATCTCTTGATACGTAACTAGCCTATTGTCTTGGATTAAATTTTTCACTGCTAGTACATTTTCTTCCGTAACAGCCGTCAAAGGGCGACCATTTCGTTCTTCATTCCCCAAAGTTAGACGACCGCGCTTTAATTCATTATACCAACCTTAGAAGCAGCTTAAAAGATCCTTCATCTATGAATGCCATTTAAAGTCATACGATTCGTACGATTTCAGGCGACACTTGAATTCGTAAAACATCGTAGCGCGAAAATGTTCCCGGCACAGATCATTTTTTTAATTACACACGATATTTAAATTAACTCGCAAACAATGTGGAGGGACATTTTGAAATTGGAACGTACCTATTTTTACTTATGGTTTAAAACCATCATGATTCCAGTGTAAGAGAGACGGAGCTATACATGACCGATAGCACCATCCCTGTTTCGCACTGGAATCGTGATGGCAATGTAGCGGTATCTACAACGCCACATGCGAACAACGCATCATACTGACGTCACGCAAAATCCTGCATCGCGCAAGCAGAGTTTACCGCGCAACTAGCACATATACAACGGTCCGACATGAATCATCGGGCAGTTGCCCGCCAGACATAACACCCGTCTGGTCGGAGGATCCTCCCTTTTCTATAGAGTATGAGTGAACTTTACACCCTGTTCCTCATACCTCTATAGCAATAATACTTTGTAATACGGCCCCTGGTATATGTATTAATATGTGTAACAGAAATAAGCATTTTTAAGTATTATTGCACCGTACCGCAAAAATGCGCGGTGGACAGACAGACGCGCCGATGGCAAAATAGCCTCAATCCAGTCGGGATTGCGGCTATTTTGGCAACGCCGCGTTCAGCGGTTACACTCTTAACACTTTTATATCGGTTACATAATTACGAGTATACAGGGTGAACTTGAAAATATGCGACAAATCAAAATGGGAGATTGTAATCATCATTATGAACAAATACTATGGGACCAACCATGAAATCGCAAAAACAAAATCAGGTGTTCCCAACATTTATGTTTGCATAACTCGTCAAAATGTAGGGTGTGTGAAGTGATCACGCAACACAAACTACGTGGAATTAAATTCTATGGTCCGTCAGCCAGGCACACTGTTAGCACTCGATGACTTGACACACTCGGTTATCTCTTTTAATAGAATAGATGTGGGTTAATAACAACGCTGAACATCGTCGCAGTGTTTACTAGACTCGATCTACATTCTACAATCGCTCATAATAACAAACAATGTCGATGCGTATTTTCATCAGTCAAGCTGTCTTAAACGTGAATGTTTTATTTTATTTACTGTTCGTGCGTGACGCGCTCGCGCCTCAGGCTATATAAAGACTTACTAGTCTAGGGAGAAAAAGAAAAAAAAACAACATTGGGATTCTGACTGAGTTTCTGTTTTGCTATTTTATTTTAAAACCCAACAAAATATCTTTAGACAACTAAAATACTAGCTTTGACATTATATAAAATTATCAATATAATTAGCATTTAAAATATTATCAAAATCTCGATTATGATTGTAAATGTTTGCTTGGTCATTAGGTCATTAGGTCATTTATCACCCTAGTGGGATGATACTGACAGCTCACTCCACGCAAGTTTTCACCGTGAGATTTTTACAGAATCGACATGCAGATTTGCTTTCGTGATTGCAGCTTTTGGTCCTTTAATAAAAGTTGTTCATAATGATGAGTACAATCTCCCATTTCGGTTTGTCGCATGTTTTCAATTTAAACCTATATTACTGTTACACTTTTAAAAGTGTTTTGGGTTAACACATTAAAAAACATAATTATAATTATTTAATTCTGTTATAAATTCAATATGTAACACTTATAATTCTGTAACCTTTATGAAGGTGTTTTTAAGTCCCTGACCAGATGTGAACGTAAACAAAGCAGATGGAGCAGGTAGCGTCCTGTAGTTTCTGCCTACCCCCAAGGGAAGATGGCGTGGGTTTATATTTATATGTATGTAATTTATACTTCGATATTATTTACGTAGCGTATCGATACTTTTATTACGTCACAAGCACGATTATCGATACTTTTTATTCGATACCAAATCCCTAGCGTATCACAGTGGAGACACGAAGTATATTATGTAACAGTCAGCCATGAAGCATATTAAATAAACAAAATATTATACTCCGCGCGTGATGTATACCACAGTATGGGTTTACCAATTTCAGTTATTGCATTCGTCTCATGCATTTTGTATAAGGCTTGTGAAATGCAATTATTTCGTTGGTTCTGTTCTGCCTATCGTTAGAATTTTATTTTGATGCTTTTGATGATGTTGATTTTAGTGTTAACTGCTTTAGATAATGTTTGTTTTATAGTCAATGGAAAAAGTGATTATTTTAATGAATTAAAAATAGGCTATCACGTCAATGCCCAATGCCGATTTACGTGGAACCCTGATACAGCTAGAAGCCGTCACGGCAGTCCCAATAGAAGATGGCGACACGAGCTTCAGAATACAAACGAAAAGTGTTCTACTTTAGCCCTGGATCGCAAGACCTGGATATCATGGGGAAAGCCCTTTGTCGAACAGTAGGATGATGCAGGCTAACAATAACAGTAACACGTCAATAGATACCAGGCGATAAATATTCCACATCCACCTTTGGAAAGAGACAATCGGCTAATTTCGGCTTCGTAGAGAGTTATCTCTGTCGCACGAAATACAAACAGTCCGGTATCTATTAGGAGCTGTTAAAACAATTATGATTTGCTTCTTTTGATAATTATTTTTATTCTTTGTATAAAATACAAAAAAAGGTAAAGGTCGCTGTGCAATATTTATCGCCGGGTACTGTAATTGCTTTTGCAGCGGCTACCACCTCTGCTGTGTCACACTTAATATAAAACATCTTGAGAGAAGAAATATCCTCTATTATATTCTAGACATCAATGAAATCAAGATATTAAAACTCTCAAACTCAAAGCATTTATTTCAATTAATCCATTTGACAAGCACTTTTGAATTGTCAAGAAGTCGGTCAGTCAGAAAATATGAAGCTAGTTACCCATTCCAAAGCGTAGGTACCTATGGAGAAGAACGGGCAAGAAACTCCATGGACAGTCTTTTTAAATTATATTTTACAAAAATACAGTAAAGCGGAGCGCTGCGGGGTAATTTCATAACTCACTAACAATGGCAACTCGACAACATTCATTAGGTTATTTACGCTGTCGAGCAGACGATTTCTTCAAACATATTCGTATGAAACAAAAGTGTTTTACGTAATTGGAGTACCGGCGGTATACAAAGTGAAGACGACAATAAAATAAACTTCGTATGTCTATTGTCTAATGACCGGCATGTCCTAGAACCAAAGATTCGAAGGCATCTGACATGTACCAACCCGCACTGGGCCCGCGTGGTAGATTATATAGAATGTCCCAACAAGAGCGCAGGACTTAATTTTACAGAAAAACACATTTGTTTTTGAATTAAGCAAACATTTTTATTTCAACATAAAGAAAAATTATTCCGATTAAGCGTGAAATACAAAATCAGGCAAATGGCCACCACGAAACCTCTGGCTCAGGTTATTCTTTTGATGAAATTTGAATAACATTTTCGCATAAATGTGGCTGTATTTTCACTAATAACGCGCCGTATTTCCTCTTTAAGATGTTCAACTGTTTGTGTCGACTCATTTGGCACATGATTGCGACCGAAAACTTGACGTAATTGGCGAACTGTTTTCGCAAAACTTACATCATTTTTGTAGTTTTTTTACAATAATTAAACGTTGTTGGTATGAACATTATTCCATATTCATAAATTGCGTGGTTGTTACGTGACATCTGTCAAAAAAATCACCGTACAACTCGTATTAACAAAATGGCGGCAAATTTAAATCCGGCGCTCTTGTTCGGATATCCTTTATAATAGCCCACTTCATCTCACAGAGACGAGGCCTGTGTCCCAGCATTGGGAACATTATACGTATAGACTGATTATGCTGTTCTTATGTCTAATGACATTCCCAGTCTGCATACAAAAATTAAATCAAATATATTCAATAGGTTTGTCACTACAGCTAGTTGGCTAATTGGCAAAATCCATAGTGGGCCCATCACTGCCATTTAATTTCATCATCATCATCATCATCATCAGCCTATAATGTTCCCACTGCTGGGACACAGGCCTCCTCTCAGCGAGAGGGAGTGGGCCGTAATCCACCACGCGGGCCCAGTGCGGGTTGGTAGATGTCACATGTCTTCGAATTTTTGGTTCTAGGACATGCCGGTTTCCTCACGATGTTTTCCTTCACCGTTTTGTGAGCAGTGGTGATGAAATAATTTACACAAAGTAAAGCGCCTGTCTGGGTTCGAACCTACGACCTACAACTCGTAAGTCGCGGCCGTTACCACTTGGCCATCACTGCCATTTAATTTATTATTTATTTATTCCTTACAGGCGTTGCAGGGGGTGTTTCGGAATTGGTCTTTTAAGAGGAACTTGGACCACTCCTAGATGCTGATGGTGATCACCTGGGTGGTTTTAGTGAGGTAAAAATCCCACCCTCCCCGAGCTCCCTCCCGGAGGTCAGGTTTCTTTTAAAGGTTTCCCCCCAAAAAAAAGGTACCTAACTACTTCGTCGCCAGCCAGAATGATAAAATAACATTAACATAACATTTCATTCCTGTAACACACCTAAAATTATGCATGCCTTTCGAAATTGATTGTACCATCGTCAAAAATACCAACATCGTCAATTTTCTCTACAAAACGGGAGTATGTGCTTTGATTGTGCGCCTCCATAATTGATGAGAGGTGAATGGCGATGTTACCTTCATTCGTCATTATTGCGACATTTCTACTTCAATTTTACGTTCCATTCGATGTATGGAAGCGTTGGTCGGTGGCAAAGTGTTTTCCCTGGTTATTGCATTTAATTGGTCGCCAGTTTACGTATTTTCAATTTGCACATCAAGCTACTACAATCTGTCAAATTTCTTTAATGGATTTTCAACTTTATAGCTAATGCATAAAGTTCAATGTTGATTGGGAAAGTTTGGCAGTTTCGGGTAGCTTGATGTGCTGGCGTCTGTACCTAAGTGAGGATTGTGATTTGTATTGTAACAACTTATCTAAAAATGGGCAAGAGATTATTGTGACTACATTTTATTCTTTGTTATTAGTTATTAATAGCTGTAGCCACACGGGTCGATCTTGAAGGTTGAGCAACACTTGCCGAGGTTGGTCCGTGGATGGAACCATCTATACATGCCTCGGAAAGCACGTTAAGCCGGTAAGTCCCGGCTGTTATTTCGGTCGTTACGGGTAGTCAGAAGCCCTAAAGTCTGACAACCAGTCTTACCAAGTGGTATCGAGCTACCCAGTAACTGGGTGGTGGAGGCCCGTTAGGCAGTCGCTCCGTGTAAAATACTGATATTCAGCAGCATCCGTTCAGACAGGAAGCCTACCCCAACATAGTTGGGAAAAGGCTAGGCAGATGATGATGGTCTAAAAATGGGTTTGAGTTTGTTTAATTTATTCTGCCACCGTCTTTCAAATAAGAGTTTAAGTAGGTAATCTATAAAATCACTTTCACTAATAGGCAATCTATAAAATCACTTTTCTTAAAGTGGTTTTAAGTTCGTTTGATTTATTACCCAAGAATTTCGAATATTCGAGTGTTTCAGGAAACTATTAAAATCATTTTGAAAATATGGAATCTCTATTTCGAAACGTTTAGAAAAATTAAATGTATCTATGTATATATTATATCTATTCTTATTTTAGTTAATTTAGTATGATGTTTCTTTATCATACTAAATTAACTTAAATAAGAATAGATATAATTTAAAGATACATTTAATTTTTATCTTAAAGAAAGTAATATCGTATTTTTTGGCTAATTACATTTTTATTTTTGCAGTTAATTAAAGTAATTTAAAGAAATTACGCAACAAACTCGTCTGTAAAATAACATTATATTCATTATACGAATCATTTAAAATCACGCTTAAATAATCATTCCCATCATAAGCTAACCATTTCAGTCTCTAAGATTTGCTTCGAACAGACGAAACGACGCAAAAAATTCCCCTTTAAATAACCATAATGCCATCATAACTATACTAAAACTCATCATACGAACGATTTAAAATCAGGCTTAAACAATCATTCCTCTCACAAGCAACCACTAACCACTTCAAATTCTCGTATTCGCTCTCAAACCTAACCACTGACGCTTCACCACTATACAAATAAAATTCAGAAGTTCCTTGAGGAATCAATACTTCCACACTATGGGCTGATTTTTTTCAACGCCAGATAATTTTATCTGAGGAATAATTTTGAATTTTTGACAGTTCTTCCATACAACAACTGTCAGACGTCAATTTTATTCCACGAATATAAATTATCTGTCGATTGAAAAATCGGCCCTAAATATTCTAATTACAGATGCAAACAGTAACTCTTTCTGTCCGTCTGTTTGTCTGTAAGGTTACACGCCTAAACAGCTAACGGATTTGGGGGAAATTTGGCACATGGATATACCATGACTTGGGTTAGCATAAAGGATACTTTTTATCCCGGTAATACGTTCCCGTGGAATAACTTTTGGCCTTGAAAATACCTAGTTTACTACAGTTATTAATACAGTTTCATCAATTGAAAAGTAACAAGTTTTATGTGCAAGCAGCAGTGAAGAAGAGACTGTAGTAGAAGAGTGTGTGTGTGTGTGTTGATTATTATTATTATTTTTTTCAAAATGCTCCTTTGACTTTACCTACTACCAATGCCTACTGGCCGCAAATCTACAAAAAAGTAGTAAAATGCATCCGGCGACTGTGGTAGGTGACTGACAGGTGACTAGAAATAGTCACTTCGTCACCCTATTTTATGGCTCTGGTGAGGCTACTATCGTCAACTGTATGTCATTGTTATATAATGTTGCTGCACTAGGTAATAGATAGAGAAAACCGTTTAATAAAGGAGCATGCTTACTCAAAAACCACAAACACACACAGACAAACTACAAACTACGCGTGAGTTTGTTTATTTTCATTCTTCCGAACTTTATTCTAACTCCAGTAAAATCCTTAATACAAAACTGACAACTTAGATCCGTTTATAAAGGTAGTTGCTCGAACTTTATCCTGTCGGAGTAAAGGTGTGTCCAAACCTGGCGAATGCGCTGCTCGTGAGCCGCTTGCGAACTGCGCGCGTGTTGCTCGCGTGCGGTAACAGCCTATGTTTGGTGCGCCGCTCTAGTCTAGTGCATCTCCGGCAAGGCTCGAGTGGAGCGCGCGTGCAGCGCGCGCGCAGCTCGTGCGCACATAGCTTCATTCGCGTTTGAACTTTGAGTCGAGTACGGCGCGTAGTTTGCACGCGAGCGGCGCATGGATGGCGCAGGGGCTGCGTACGAAAATGAAATGCACGCACGCAATTCGCAAGTGGCTCGCGAGCGGCGCGTTCGCGGCGCATTCGCCAGGTCTGGACAAACCTTTAGGAAAGAAATGCAATAAATTGCTCAACTTTGTTTTGTTTTTAAAAAGAAAAGAGTTTACCAAATAAATTATTACGCACCGTGACACTCCTGCACCTATCTTCTTACTGTCCCTCTTGTCAATATTGCGTCGGACTGCCTTTGATGCGGTAACAGGTCTCCAGCATTCAACTCTAATGTAAATCTAGGAATAGTTCCGTCTGAGTGGCAAATGGCAAGCGAGGGCCATTAGGGGATATAAGGGTCTGAGATTTAACATAACAACTACATATATTACCCCAAGAGGGATAAACAGAGGCGTACTGTGAAAGCTCTTGCAATTCTCCGTACCGGGAGGAGTGTATTAAACAATCAGTTCATTATATAACATTCATAATCCCCTACGTGTCTCGCTAAGTACGTTAAGCCGTTGGTCCCGGGTGTCATTTGTGGATCTTTGACAGTCGTTACGGGTCGTCAGAAGTCCGAAAATCTGACAACCAGTTTTTCCAAGGCGGATCGTATTCTTCAGTATATTGATCGCGGGGGCCAGTTAGGCAGTCGCTCCTTGTAAAATACTGGTACTCAGTTTCATACGGTTAGACTGGCTGACTCCAACATATTTTGGAAAAAGGCAAAAAAAAATATCACAATGACGGGAAGTACAGTCACGAGCACTAATATGTCAACACTTGGCAACTTTCAATTGCGATTTTTTTGTGAAATAACTAATGCAACGCTGAAATACGACACTTTACACAAACCTATGGGTTCGAAAATACGTTTTTCGTAATAAAATAAAATTACATTCAAAACTAAAGGAGAAAATCGTCTTTGAATAAAGCCAAGTGTACTTATACTCGTGTCTAAACACGTGACTCCCGGCTTCGTTAAGTGTATTTTTACACCCGTTATAATTTTTTGTGTTCTATATTCCCGCTTATCAGCTAAACAGAGGGTCTACTTGTTTTATATTCTAATCTTAAACTAAATTAATGTTTGCCTCGACAACAACTTTTAATGGATTCGCCAAGGTTGCATGTAAGTTGTGTGTGTTGTGTGTGTGTTGTGTGTGTTGTGTGTTGTTGTGTGTGTTGTGTGTACTGGCAAAATGTGAGCGATGGCACTGTTGCCAACCCTCACATTTTGCCAGTTATAAGTACCTTATAAAAGGGGTTGAAACTATTGCCATTAATCTGGCATAAATAAATGAAAATGGACTATAGTCTTCTACAGAGAACTTCCTAATCGAAATACGCGAAAATACTTTGGCTGAGCTGGACATCGAACAGTAGCCCATTTTTAGCAATGGGCATTGCTAACGCTATACCAACGCACATTCAATCTACGATACCTCGGGAAATTTAGATATAAACTTAAGAGGATTACAGGACCTAACCGGAAAAAACGCAAGTTTTAAAGCAATAAAAGTATATGATCGACTACAGTAAACAAAATCAGAAAAATGTATCATATTCTCCAGGATATATGCTAGGTAGATAGTGTGTTGAAAACATAATACAACTAATTTGATAGGATAGAAAAAAATCATGAAGATACCTCTAAAAACTTTCTTTTTACAATAAAAACCATACTAATATACATACAATCATTCTGATTTTTTGTCAGATTATTCTACATGCAACATACTAAAGCACTAGTGTTTTAATTTTTTAATTCAAACGATAGATTTTTGAAGTGAAAACTTCTTTAGCGGCGCTGTGTACTTTTTTTGGAATGGGTAAAAACTTCTAAATTCGCGTCAGGTCACGTGACCCTGATCGTAAGATTCGTAAGACGTAAAACGAAAGACGCGCGTTGTTGAGGACAGCGCCATCTATGCACATCGGGAAGAACTACGAGGGCCTCGCGTACTAACTACGTAGTTCATCCAACAACGACGAGATGGCGCTGAACCACGGATATATAACTGACGACGAGCTCCATGGGCTTGCTTCTCTTACCACTGCACTGCCGCGACCAACACCACGAACTGAAGTCTATCCTGTGTGCTTATTTGTAAATCTGAATAAATTCCTTTCACGAGAAGAATAAACCAGTCACTTTGGTCATCATACCTGATTTGCAAAAAACCCTATAAAATAAGGAACACACCTTAACACGCGTGTTTTGTTTATAAGACGATTCACAAAATACACTCGTAATTGTTCAAGTTTTCACTTCTGTCGGCACTACCGGAGTGCCAGTTTTTTTTTTCTAAATAGATTATTGCTTCATATTTTGCTATAAATTACCAGCGTTGTGTCATCGCGCTTCTCTTTCTTTACTATGCAGTCCGACAGTGACCGCACTTTAGGTTATGCAGTCCCCTTAATAGTTTTTTATTTCAAAATCTTCGAAAAAAAAAGAAGGGGCAATTTACAAACAAATGACGACCAATCAAAACGACACTACAGTCCATTTAAATTTATTTTACCTCTGATAGCAGTAACATTATAACAGCAACCTTATTTTGACGACAATAAAGATCATAATGATTCGGACAGATTGGTTAATGGCAGGAACCCAATATAGCAACCTTATTAGAATGAGAGTAAAGATCACTGTGATTTGACCAGTGATGCAAAATCAAAGGTAACATAACTTCGAACCGACAGTACTATTCCTAATCAATTACTTACATAGAGTAATTAATTTAGTAGATATGAAAGACATTGATCAAATCCAAGGGGCAGAAATATAATGTACAGACACCAGCACATCAAGCTACCCGAAACTGTCAATTATTTCCAATCAACTTTGAACCTTATGCTTTAGCGATAAAGTTGAAAATCTATTAAAGAAATTTGACAGATTGTAGTAACATGATGTGCTGGCGTCTGCACTTACCTAATTAGTGAAATATATTACGAAACATTACTGAGAGGCAATCTCTTCTCATATAGAGTGGGAACGACCATTAATTACCACGCTTACTAACTGCGACTTGGCGATTTCAGATCATGCAGTCTTAGATTAATCACGATGTTTCCTTTTAGCACAATTCCGCTGTAGTGTCTTTGATTCATTATTATTTTGGGAGGATGCGAGTTTCTAAACGTTTGTTACGCCACAATTAGACTCATAACGCTTTTATTAACCTTAAAATTCAATAAAAACACGACAATTGCAGACTAACCGCTAAATGCCAACATAACGAATTCATTCTCAAACGCATAAACATTCCATTTCTACCAACATACAGGATTGCACAGCTAATATATTTATGAGTATGCTAAACAAGGTATTATTGAGAACTACCATGCTAATGCGTATGTATGTATGTATTTACAGCCACTAATCTTGGTGCGATGTTGCTAATGAATATATATTGCCTCTTTAGAGCAGTGAAACATATCGTGGTTCGTTTAGAGCTTTTGTACTAGTGTGTTTGAATTGGTGTAGTTTAGATGGAGAACTACTTTAAAAGGGATTTTCTGGAAAAGTATGACATCTATATTTAAACCTGTTTGGATATCTACTACCTCAACTACTTCTGTTGCTCACTCTCTCTCTCTCTCGCTGCTACTTTTCGTTTTTCTTGGGTTTTGAAACAAGGACTTGAAAAATAATTCAAAAAGAGAAAAAAAAATTAAGTACAGTGCGTGCCACGTAAGAAGAGACTTTACCCCGCCTCCCCCGCCTCTTTCCGCCGCCCCTACGACGTCCGGTCCCGTCCCGCACTCAGACCTCATACCGCTAAAGATACCTAAAATCGTGTTCTGCGCATGTCAGACCACGTGGTGTGTCAAGTCTCTTCTTACGTGGCACGCACTGTAAGTCATTTAGTGTGTGGTAAAAACTCAGAAATATCTACATACATTGGTATTTACAGATCTATCTCATCTGCTTAGCCTTTTCCTAACTAGTATAACCGGATGCAGTGATGCATGTATTGAGCGACTGCGTATCTGACCTTCACAACGCAATAACTGGGTAATACGATGATACCCCTTGGTAAAAGTGGTTGTCAGACTTTTGGGCCTCTGACGACCCCTAACGACTGTTAAAGATCCACGAATGACAGCCGGGACCAACGGCTTAACGTGCTTTAAGAGGCACGGAGGGGTCTTGGTATGTCAAGATGGTCACTCATCCACAGACCAACCTGACCGATCTTCCGATGCGGCTGTTATAACTTGGCCACAAGCCCCTCTATTCAAGATAGATAACAACAGCAGATCTATCTAAATAATTACTAAAAATACCTTTAAATTTTCGTTACAATTGATTTCGATTTCTGATTTAACCCCAATTATCACGAAGTTATTTATAATCGAACGAGATCTGAGATACCTACGGCTTTTGATCAACATAATAACCGGCGATAAAACAACTGAATAGCTATTCCTAACATTCCAATAAACAAATAATCGCACAAAGCAACCAAAGCCTTCAATCGCGCAATCACTTCTCCGCAGCTCCTCAACATTCCAAATAACACCTTTAATATTAAAATACATAATAAAAAGGCATTCGACTTTTTAATTTCGCCAGATTCCAGCCAGTATTCGAGGGTCGAGTGCTAACAAAAAAATTTAATATTGATAAAACGCCTTTTATATCGTACCAATTTGGAAAAGTAATTTTTCCTTTTTGAGAAATTTCTCCTTTTGTAACGTACCCATTGTGAGATTGGTCTTCGTTCCACCTTATATTGAATAAGTGTGGGTATTATGAGCACTTCTTCCTTGTTCACTGACAAAATTTTCGTATTTTTCTGATGTCATAATGAGTATTAATGTTTTCATAGCTGTGACTTATTTTTTCAGCTTCGTGTTGAGATGAAATTAGAATTTTAGGTTTTTTATCGTTGTTTCTTTGACCCTGTGATTTATATTTATAGCTGGTAAGGTACACTTCTATTAAATAGCTATTGTTTGTCATGCTCTTCATTTTTAACGTTAAAAAATGCTTCATCTCCGTTTAACACGTACCAAGCCACTTAACAAAATCTGTTTGTCATTCAAAAATTACTACGCAAACAGACAGCAACATTTTAGGCCCTTAAATATTTTTCGTAATATTAAAAACAAGTTATTCCGGTCTGATCCCCTGAACCCCCCTCCTCGATCGTCTGATTGTTCTTAAACCAGTTCAACCCGAAAATTATATTTCCAGACGTAATGTTAGCTCTTCATAAACCAGAACAACGAATGGCAAAACGCGAGGCAAGCAAAGTAATCGTCGTTATTAAGGCACAGGTGGCCGATGTTACGCATCCACGAAGGATAATCCCTTTTTACGGCTCCCATGGCGAATGTTACGTTATCTAAGTTTAAACTGTAAACCAAAACGGATTAAGAGCGTTTCTCCTCTACTCCACTCTTCTGATTCGTTTCACGATAATTATCGGAAAATCCTTAGTTTGTTATAAGAGTAACTCCAACAACAGTGTCATTATCTTCTTCCTGCTCTAGTCCCAGTTATTTAGGGTCGGTGACGTCATTTTCTTCCATACATTTCTATCAGCCGTCATCTCAGTGTTCACTTCCTTTCTAGCTATGTTTATTGCCTTTCACACTGTAGCGGTATCTACAACGCCACATGCGATCAACGCATCATACTGACGTCACGCAAAATCCTGCATCTCGCAAGCACAGTTTACCGCGCAACTAACATAGATACATCCATCCTCATACAATACTTTTCTTGTCACATTTGCATGCTTTAACGGCTGAACACATTTGGATGAAATCTGGCATACAGGCAGACCATGACCTGTGTTAGGACAAAGAATATTATTTTATCAGGTTTGCACATTCTCGTGGAATATTTCCCGACACTCATGCGGGCGAAGCCATGGGCATAAAGCTAGTCAAACTTTATTAAATTAGAATTCAACACGTCAGAGCCTTTTATAATTCCAGAACCTACGTTTGTTTAGGCACTGATGTGTCATAATGATCACATTTGGTGGTGAAATTCTTCTGATCGATCAAATCGGAGTTTAATAAACGTAGCCCTTGTATGATTAAGGCACCCATCACACTTTGCTACTAAATAATCATTGGGTTTCGAAGCGACCGACGTCGATGCTTGCAAAGGACATTTTAGACAGTAGTAATTAATTGTGTCAAATTCAGTACATTCGAAGTTATAACCCACATTTTCCGCCTTCATATTATGCAATTGGGAATGTTATTATGTTACTTACGTTTTGTTATAGTTTATAAATGCTTTGTTTTGCCGTGGGAGTGAGGGAAGAGGGATTGTACCTGTGTCTGCGCGCACATTTAGTCTTGTGTACTATAATATCTTCCGCGCCGAAGGCTAGTCTTTGTTGAGATTAGCCTCCGTAGCCGAAATACGGTCTGAAGGACTTTATTTATGAGTAAATGCCATAACCTTTTTTTTTTTAAATTGGCCCACTCTTGACCCCGATCATGCCTGATGGGAAGCGATGGATGAAGTCTATGATAGAACGAGCGTGCGAGATGCCTGTTTACTCTTGATTTGAAGGCAGATGGGTTCAATGTAAGAGGGAACACAGATACTGGCAGAGAGTTCCACAATTTGGCTGTGCGCATAATAAACGTGGAGGAGAAGGACTGAGTACGACTCGTCGGGACATCAACCAAGTGTGGATGGTACGCTGCAATACGTCTAGTTGTCCAGTGGTAAAAGGGATCAGGTCGTGAAGTTCCTGCGCACACTCTCCGAAATACAGTCTGTAGAAGACCGACAGGCAAGCATCACCAGGCTGTGATGCGTCAGCCAACGTCTCGTCGCCTATAAGCCTTTTAGCTCTGCGCTCCACCGAGTCAAGTGCAACAAGCTGGTATTTTGCTGAGCCATCCCATAAGTGGCTGCAATACTCCATACAGGAATGGACCTGTGCTTTGTACAGACTTAAAAGCTGTCCTGATGTGAAGTATCGCCTCACCTTATTCAGGATTCCATGCCACTATTGAAAAATTACAATTACAATGGGTAATTCTATAAGGGATATTTGGGTATACAACTATATAATTCTCTAAGGGGGGATATTGATAGATGGGGAATTGTACCCGTCTCCAAAAAAGTTTATTGTACCACTCAAACTTAAAACATTTCAATTAAACAAATTACAAGCTCTTTTGAATTATTAGGGGATCAGTCAGTCAGAAAGATGAAGCTAGTTGCTCATTCTAAAATCTAGGTTACTATGGAGAAGAATGGGCAAAAACTCCATGGGAACACTAAATATTAGAAAAACGAGAAATCAGAAAAGTGTATCTTCTAGGAACAAATTTTATAACGAATTTCATGAACTATCAAATCGATAGCAATCGGTTTTGCACAGATTTTAAATGGAATTCAATCTAAAATACATTAGCTAAGTTATCTTGAGATAACTAAAAGGTCAGGGAGTTTAAGGTAGATTTAGATCGTAGTTTCCTGGACACAAGCGAAGGTGGCCACGAAGTTCAGCAGCCAGCAACGTAGAGTAACGTCGCGCGGGACTCGAAGTACAGGAATATTCTGCAGTTTGTTTGATGAATGCAACAACTTGCGACTCGCAAGCTTGTTAGTTGTTCCGGTATCCGGGAAAAAGATAATGAGCTAGCAATGTTTTTTGAAGCCACTAAGATTTTTTCCACACGTGTACATAATAATTATTATTATTAGGTATTTTAAGTCTGTTAGCTTACCTATATTATCATGTAAATATTATCTTATCTTCCATTTTAATAATCTTTGAAAATACTGATTACCTTTCTCTTCTCACTCTTAAACGTAAGCTTATTACAGTAAGACGTTTATCTTCCATTGGTCCCTATTAATTTGACTGTGTATTATCCAACTACCCATATTTTGATTCCAAATAAGCCTGTTTGGTTATTATCCACTCGAATGAACTCACAAAGGGTAGTGTGTTACTGAGTCAGGACCGGTTATTAAGGTCTGTATAACCTGTAGCTCTCAACAGACTACATTTGCATTCAAAATTCTATCCTTCGTCAGACCCGAACAAAATCCTTTCTTAATACACTTTGACATGTTCTAAGAAACATAATTATCTTCCGAATTTCTTGAATTTATATTCTGTTAAGCCTATAGGTATATAGTCCGGTACTGATTCAGTCTACTTATACGGCAGTAGCGCAACTTATATTACTTAAGAGCGTTTACGACGTACGGCATTTCATACAAACTTTCAAGCCCTTGTTTTTCGAAATGAATGAACCGATTTTAATGAACCTTCATACGCATAAGCAGGATACGAAATTCTATAAAGTTAGTTATGAAAAATTTCGAAAAATAGTGTTACAGCCAAATTAGAACGATTTTAAATTTTCCGTAGAAACAGAGATTTCCGGTTATCTTTTTTTAAAAAGGACATTTGGAAAATGTTCATATAACTTTTTAGACCTCTGTTTCCTGCATGTGTTATGAAGTTTCATTAAAATCGGTTCATTAATTTCTAAAAACAAGGGCTTGTATGTTTGTATGAAATGCCGTATGGCGTAAACGCTCTTAATCCCACTGTAAGTTGAGTGCTCATCAACTGCCTTTTGGGTTTTTAGGTGTTACCCGGTAATTGGGCAGTCACTCCATGTAAAGTACAGTATTCAGCTGCATCTGGTTAGACTGGAAGTCGACCCCAATATAGTTGGGTAAAGTAAAGGCAGATTAAGGAAAACATTACCTACATTGAGCCTTCAGAAGTGATGATACAGCATCCATTACCGCTAAACCAACCTTTACTGACCGACTAACACTTTCACTACTACATAAATTGTGACATTTAATTTTGGTTACCCAAATATCGAACCGCAAATTGTTAAAATTGCAAATATATTTAAAACAATTAATTGACGCCTAAACCGTTAAGTGGTTACCTAAACCGTTAATTGGTTACCTAAACCGTTAATCTAATTCAATCACAATATTGGTCTTCCGCCATTTTTTTTAATTGGATTGGATCAATTTGAATTTTAATGATCACGTTAAATCCTTTCCACCTTATCGGTAATTATATTTTCGTGCCGTTTGGGGTTGAAACCCTAGGGGGTCCGAATGCTCATGGTTTGTTCAATGAAATCTCCAAAAGGCTGGTTGACACTTCCCGTGACCCAAGGGCTGGCTCATACCTTGGTCAGGAGCAAAGTATTGAAATACAACGTGGCAATGCTACCAGTCTCGTGGGTACATTACCAGTCGACATTTCGACGCCAGTTAGTTTAGGATATTTTATTTTTAAAGTTTATTAGTACTTACGACTTGTCTGTGTAGTTTTTAATTAATTTTGATACATATATCTAGGATAAGAGTCACCTATGTTTTTTTCTCCAAGTCATCATTCTCCAAGTGACCAGGTGGACTACCCATCTAATTTCGTGGTTTGGGCATGAAAAGGTAATAGAGAGACGGAGTTCGTATCGTATGAATAAAAGATAATAATGTTACCCATCATTAAAGTGTCTTTGACCAGTAATGGCTTATCTACTTGAAGTGAGAAGAATAATTTATGTAATGTTTTGAATTCATTTTGTTATATTTTGGCTATTATTAATAATTCTATCCAAACGACGTAGCCTTTTCTCATTCATACATTAATTAGTCTCGTAAAATATTGAACGCCTTCAACCAAAAAATAATTGTTGTTCATAATTGTTTAATTATAATAATGAGTCTGTACAAAGGGCCCCTTGTCTCTGATATTAAAAATGAATGGGTTTTGCAAAACATGTAATTTAGCTACTAAGGCTTTAACTGGATGCAGCGGGAGTGAAGAGTTCAGGGGTCAAAACGGCCTCATTTTTTATTCAATATCATTTGTAATTTGGACTCTTCAGAATTTAAATGTTGTCCTTTGTAATGACTTTGCTTATTTTCAAACTTTTTAAACCCTTTTTGGTTACAATATATTGTTTTCATGAAAATTCAATATGTCTGCTTGCTGATGAGAATATATTTGCATATGCAAATAATAATTGAAAGTAATTTGGATAAGGAATTTCACAATTGAGGAATTTAATTTTGCTCAGGTAATGTACAGACGCCAGCACATCAAGCTACTACAATCTGTCAATTTTTTTTGATAGATTTTCAACTTTATCGCTAAACCATAAGGTTCAAAGTTGATTAGGAACATTTGACAGGTTTGGGTTGCTCGATATGCTGGCGTCTGTACCTTAGTAAAATTAAATTCTTAGTCATATTCCTTTATTACATACAGGTTTCATAATATCACTAACAGCCTTACACATCATGGCATACAAGTACCTAAATAAAGATGAATTTTTCATGCTTTGTTCTCTCTTTATATAATAATATAATATGTTAAGCATAACATAAACCTACGTACTTCAAACACAAATTCAAAATTACTAGTCTCATCGTTTACAAACATTATTATCAATATTAATTACAGATTGTAAACATAACGCGCGACTCATTAAAAATATTACTAAGGCCGAAGTCACACAGTTAGGAGATTAGTACCACGCTTGTTGAGTAGCGTAGCTCGGACAAGTGACAAATTAGTCAACTAGCGCGGAATCAAGCGTCAGTGTGGCCATTAGGGGTGTGTAACTCTTTACGGCCGACTCACTGATCCGGATCGTTGAAGAGTTTCAAAAGATTGGTTCAGTAAACAACGTTTCAAATGAATCATTTGGGTCTGAAACATTAATTTGCTCTGTGCTCATTCCGCGCGACGCGTCACTCTCGAGGCGAATAAGCAGTGTGCGAGCGAGAGAGGGAGACTGAAATACGCTGAGTTACTTAACTATAGACTCGCGGGACGCGAGTGAGCCAGCGACATAATTCCAATCTATACAAGTCAGAAAGAGATACCAAATGAGATGTGTATCACTCATACTTTCACAGATTTTGATTCTGTATTTTATATCCTTCGATGATCCAAATTAACCAATTGAAACATATCAGTTTCGGATCCTTTCAGTGATCGAGATGCAAACGTTCCAATCGCAAAAATGATACACTTTTCCCACCTCAAGTGGCCATTGCAATTGTAAAACTACGCCTTGGTTGGCTAGGAGCACGCCATCTAACACACACCGTAGCCAGTAACCCCGTGGCCACGTATTACATGCTCAAGTGACACGCGTCTTGCGACAACGTCTGCGGTCAAAACAAATGAAAGAGGTTGTTTCAAGCATGCCACGAGTCACCGCACGACAGACGACGTAAACAAAAGACGCGCGCGCGTGCCGTTTGACGCAAGCCGCATGACCCGCGGACGTGAACGGGTCCTAAACACCTACCTGTGTGACTTCTACCTTAGTTCTAAATCGCACCCGCCTTAGCTCAGTTCGTGGCCTTAAATAAAATGAATATATTAAACACAAAAAGAGATTTTGATATCTCAATGTAATTAAGAAATAAATACATTTTTATCTTTTAAAAATGTTTACTGAAAATAATATCTTATTTGTTTTCCGGGAATCCAGGATTGTTCATTAAAAAAATGTATTTCGTAAAATGGGATTTCACTCGTTAAAATTGTAGGTACGCAGAATGTTTAAAAATACGGACGATACATCGTTTTATGATTCTTTTTAATATTTTCTTTCAATAAGCGAATTCGTTGCATTTTTGTATTCGAATACCTATAGACAACTCTTATTGTGATATAAGTATTTTTCAGTAAATATTAACGTACATACTTAATTTTATTCTTACTTTACCGTCGTTGTTCCCAGCTGTCATTTGTAGATCTTTGACAGTAGTCACGGGTAGTTAGATGCTAAAAAGTCTGACAACCAGTTTTACCAGCCCTTGCTGGTAAAACTGGTTGTCAGACTTTTTAGCGTCCACAATCCAGTTCCTGGATAACACGACACCTTGTCGTGTTACCCAATAACTGGATTGTGGAGGTCAGGTAGACAGTCTCTCCTTTCAAAATACTATAAGTAATAGTATTCAACTGCATCCGGGTAGAAGGGAAACGGACCGGTAAGACTCCACCAGCAAGGTGTATCGTGTTACCCAGGGGTAACTGGGTTGTGGTAGTGGCTCTATGTAACATACTGGTATTCAGCTGCATCAAGTTAAATTGGGATCATGATTTGATTTAAGCATTTTCACAACACAGTTGGGAAAAGGCTAGTCAGCTCTTAATTTATGCATTTCTCTCTTTCTGATTCATTTATAATCAAACTCAAACGCAAAGCATTTATTTCAGTTTAACCAGGCACTTTTGAATTGTCAAAATGAAATAGTCTCTCAATTAGAAAGTTGAAGCTTGTTACCCATTCCAAAACGGAGATCTCTATGAAGAAGAACGGGCAAGAAACTCCATGGATACTCTTTTAAATCAAGATATTACAAAATCCTGGGTACATTATTCTTGTTGCTTCTATATGTGAGAACAATGTAAAAAAAAGACACAAATTAAGAAACAATTCAAAATATAAGATTAAAAATAAGCCTTGGCAGTTATGAGATGACCGACCAACCGACGGCGCCCGTTCATGAACATGACGCGTGTATCAGCACCATCCAGCTCAACCATTTTGTAGGGAACCGAATGATCCAACACACGCGCCACCATCGATGAGACATTTAAGTGAGCATGGCACGTTTTCAACTGCCAATAATATTTTTTTGGAACTCCTCACAAGTAAGATCTTGATGACGCAAATTATCTTCTACGAAGTAATTTCTCAAAACCACTCCATCCTAAATCGAACTCTGATGGGACATTTTACAAAAATGCGAAAATTTTCGTGCCCGATACTTCGTGCTGATCATGAGGTCCTGAGTTTCCAGGTTGGACAAAGTGGCATTAGGTTTTTCCATCAGCAGTTTCCCAGGAGTCCCGAAAACTGGATATGTGCCTGGTTAATGACAATAGGCTCATCCCCAGAGACTTAAGCATAACTGGCAAAATGTTGTGCACTATTACTGGATGATTTTTTTACCGTCTCGAAATTGTTACAGGTTGGTCTACCCATGAATATGAACAACTTTCACTATGGGACAAACTGAAAAAACGAAAAAAAAAATCTGCTGTTTCATACATTTTGGTCAAGTAGCCGGTATTGGAACTTTTGTATTAAGCAGGAGAGTTTTTTTTCGTGATTTCAGAGTTGGTAGTGAAAGTTGTTCATATTCATGGGTAGAACACCCTATAAAATTTTCGAGACTTAAAACAAATATCATCCAATATTATCGAGCGAGCGTTTGTACATTCTCAAACTTATTTTCTTTTGTTTTAGGCCGCATAGTTTTTGACGTTTGTTGAAAAATATAAAAAAATCCCTTCGGAAAACCCCCCCTTATCTCCGAAGTTTGCAAAAAGAAAAATCTGAAATAATTATATGTAATAGAAGTTTATGCAAAGATTACAGGAAAAATAAAACGATATCTCTAAATAGCAAACTTTTCAGTAACCATCAACAAAAGTTACACTAGTTCTTCTATCGGTCAAGAGATGGCGCTGACCTAAAACTGCAATATTCTACACCGCAGTGCGCAGTGTTAAAATTCCCTAACGAATATAGGCCTCGCCGATGAAAATTTAAAAACATATGATGGTATGGAACCCTCGGTGGCTGACTCGTTCTTGCCTAGTTATGATATACATAGTTTTAAATATCGTTCAGGATAAAAATCGAATTTTCGTACAAACTTCACTTACGATAAGTGCAGCGGTCAGGGTACGGTATTTTAAATATGCGCTAGATTTTCATTAACCATTTATGTACACACATAACATAAACAGACAAGAAAAAAAAACAGAACAGAAAAATGACAAACAAAGGTGATGCTTATTGCATAAGAAATCTCTTCCAGCATACCTGCGATAGGACAATTAGATAGAGAGATGTTGACCGCGTGTGAAAGATTAAAGTAAAAAAAAACATAAACAATTCACTTATTCAAACTAAACAAATATTATGAGAATATACTTACATACATACTAACATATAAACATAAATATTCTTCTACGTAATCAAAATAATAAATAGGTACATACCGTACATACACAACTATGATGAAGTGGAAAGATAGGGTATTCTTTTACTCTTCTTTTAAAAACTGCAACAGTTTGGCAGTCTCAAATGTCCAGCGGTTTATATTAGGTTCCTCTAACGATTTAATAATATAGTCCAGTCACTTTAGGGTTTCACCTCGGAATTTGAGATAATAAGCTGGAAACTCGTATACAGCTTTATTTTGGCGTTCTAAAAGTTGTCTCAAAAGTCTCATATTATCTCGTGTCTGCGTCGTGTTATTCGAGGTCAAAGGTCACGAAAATCGGTTTTTTGCAATTATCTCCGTTTCTATTGCTCCAATGATGTTAGCATCCATTATCAAAATTGTAGAGCATAAAGTTTGCGACAAATTTTGTTCTAAACATTTTTTCATAGAGTCAACCGTTTTTGAGATAGATAGCGGAGAGCACCCAGCGCTCAGGCATATATACTGTAATACAAGGTCAACCGTGAATCTCGGTGAATAATACCTTGTATATAGTTACTAAATCATTACAATATTATCAACAATAAATAATTAGTATTATTTATTAGTTAATACATTGTATTGAATGATGTTTTATATATATATGTATTTATAGATTATAAATATAAAAAATATTAAGTATTTGCTCTTTCAATTTTAAAGATTTTAAAATTTTAATTTTAAAATTTACAGATTTTAAAGTTTAAAATGTATGATCTTATTTTTCTATTGAGATTATAACTGAGAAGACGGACCTCTATAAGACGACCTTTTTCTATAATGTCTATACCTGCGAATGCGGACCCCTCCATAGTTCATGTGGCAGATGTTCAGTTGTTATGTGTAGACTGATTTCTTTTTCAACGGACTACTTTCTATTGACTGAATTCTTTAGTTGTTTATAAGATCTCAGCAACGACGGACGTACAATTTTGATAATTATGGCTGATTTGTGTTTTATTTGTAGGAAGTCTCTAACTGAAGGTGATTCTGTGAATGTAGTGCGTGGCTTGAAAACTTTAAAAACTGCAAGTATCGAAAGAAATGATGGTCACATAGACTTCTTAAATACTTTAACTTCTGTGAATGTGCATGTCGAGTGTCGGAAAGTATACATCAGTAAAAATTCTATATTAGCATCAAAACGACGACTACAGGAAGGTGAACCTTCACCATCATCCAGTGTACCTCGTAAAAAAAGGAGTGAGGTGTTTGATTTTAAAACACTGTGTTTATTTTGTGGCCAAACAGCTGACATAGCAGCAGAGTTAAGAAAAAAAGAAAAGTATCGACGAACAATCAGTAACGTAAGTATTCTGGAATTCAAAGACAATGTCATCAAAAGAGCAGAAGAACGAAAGGATTCCTTAGGAGAATTAGTGAAAGAACGTGTACTTCATGAAATCGACTTGGTTGCAGCTGAAGCAAAATACCATACCGTTTGCTATACTTACTTATTTTTTGAATCGAACACCATCTACTGAGAATAAGCCTCGTAAAGAAAATCAAGTTACTCAAGCAATGAAAGAGATTTAAAAAAAATAATAATAAATATGTAAAATAAATAATAAAAAAATAGTAATAAATAATACTAATTATTTATTGTTGATAATATTGTAATGATTTAGTAAGTATATACAAGGTATTATTGACCGAGATTCACGGTTGACCTTGTATTACAGTATATATGCCTGAGCGCTGGGTGCTCTCCGCTCTCTATCTCAAAAACGGTTGACTCTATGAAAAAATGTTTAGAACAAAATTTGTCGCAAATTTTATGTTCTACAATTTTGATAATGGATGCTAACATCATTGGAGCAATAGAAACGGAGATAATTGCAAAAATCCGATTTTCGTGACCTTTGATCTCGAATAACTTACGACGCAGACACGAGATAATATGAGACTTTTGAGACAACTTTTAGAACGCCAAAATAAATCTGTATACGAGTTTCCAGCTTATTATCTCAAATTCCGAGGTTGACCCCTTTTTTTGCCTAAAGTGACTGGACTAATAAGGCTACGGTTTCCTAGAAGACAGGTGTGTACATAGTGTCCGTATTTTACCGGTGAATGACGTCACTAAAACGTTATCTATCAAAGTAAGTTGGTGTGTTTTTCTAGAGACCATTTTTGATACCATAAAGTCAAACCCTGCTACCCAAAGATTTAAATCGCTAGATTTGCCATCACCGTACAAAAATGCGAAAAAGTGACATACTGAAAATAGTGAGCTCACACATTATTATATAGTGGTTTCATCACAATCAAGTTAAGTCACTGCGTCATTGTATGTCAGAAATGTCAAAACGAAACCGAAACGCGACTATCTTTTGAGACGGATGTATCTAACAAGTCAAATATTTGCCGCTGTCATCATTTTCATGAGAGCCATTTATGCGGCCGTTTTGTACTGGTCACCGCATTCCTAGGAAACTGTAGCTTTACTATGGCCGCGTGACCACTGCACGTCGTCACCAGGACGTCACGCTCAGTCCGAATAATCTCGTTTCTCCTTGACATCACGTTGGCGGTGGTGGTGGACAAACGGTGTCATTCATTCATTAATCATTTCCTAACACCTTAAACTATACCGTCCAAGGAACTTGTTCCTGCATTTTTTTGTCAGTAGTTTCTGGTTCTTTCCAAATTGTTTGTCTACCTTCTGTTGCGTAGTCTATACGTTATCAGTCAATCAACCAGCTGCGAAAACTTCTTTGTATTTCTATATAATGATTGGCAGATTCCTTGATTTTCAAAATAATAATAAAAGTTTATGAAATAAACTATACTACTACTGTTTATTTTTGTATTTGTTTAGTATCTTGACTAAGTCTTAGCTTGCGAGGTTGTCGACATATGGCATGTGTACTCAGCAATCATTGTGCCAATAGTCGTGACAGCCAATGGATTAATAGCCAAGAGTCTCGACCAACACCTGAGGAGGCTCTCGTTGGGCAGCTGGATCAAGGGTTTGATTCAGAAAGCGGTACTTCTGGACACGACTCGGATTGTCAAAAGGTTCCTCTCTCTGGAGCCCTGACTGCCGGGTCTACCGGTAACTTGGACCCAGTTCCCGATACCAGTGGGCTACTATTTTTTAATATTTTAATATGTTTTCTTTTTTATTTTTTATCTTATTCTAATATAAAAAATATAATGTATTTATTGAAATAAAAGATTAGAACAATTGAGGTATAACTTAACAAGACACGAAGATGGCTGCAAAAGTAAAATATTGTGGTGCGACTATCAACGCCCCACACAAAATACATGGTTGACATTTGTTCCAGACTTTTACATCTTTTGGGAATTCTTATAATAAATTAAGAATTACAAAAAAAAAATGTAGATTTACCTGTAGTTACAATGGAGTCTGCGAAATTAATTGTTAAGAAAATTTAAATTGTCCGTATATTCAAATCCATTCAAATCAAATTGCCAGTTGCATAACACGACTAATTGACGTAGACTGTCAATTTGCTTTGCAATTAATTTCCCTGATTGTACAGACTAATAACTCTATCAACCCCAAAGCTCTTAAGCCCAGAGTATTAATATTTTTAATTTCAAAAACGTCCCTAATTGCCGTGTCAGTTGTCGGCCGGGTTTGGGTAAACATCGTAAATGTCCCCCTAGAGTTGGCTGGGCCCGTTTTATTTAATTAAGTGGGTACCGCAACGGTAATATTTCATTGGCGAACCAGTTTTTTCTGGAGAAGTATCCCTGTATAATATTTGTTCTGTACTACGCTTTCGAGGTCGTTTAATTAGTTAATGTATGGTTTTGCGCAGTATTCTGAGAGTTTGTTAAGTGGAGATGTGTGTGAAGTTAAGTGCTAATTACTTACTGTATATATTTTATTCTGTGATAGAATGTGTCATCATCTCATTTTTTTAGAGTTGAAAAGCCCATACTCTAATTATTAATTCAAAATCCTTAATTATGTTCGTCGCCATACCACAGTCGACTCTTGTGCCAACAATAACAACTCTGTTGATTTAATAATTGCCAAAATTTGGCAGGCCACATTACTCGCAAAACGAAGGTGAGAGCTCGGGGAGAGAAGATGGCCGATGATGCGAAAGGTTCTGCAGTGGTCTCCTACAAAGACCTGGTGAAGGCCACCGGAACCCACTGGAAACGTGAAGCACAAAACCGGCCGAAGTGGCGGTGCTTGGGCGAGGCCTATGTCCAGCAGTGGACGTCTTTCGTCTGAAATGATGATGATACTGGTAATGATGTAAAGACGATTATTTACATGATTTTTTTGCAGTATCCAAATGTTATGTACAAGTTTTGAAACATAGCATTCATTTTCATCATTACATCCAACATAAAAAACGGCTGAGCACCATAAAAGTGCAAGTCGGTCTCACACAGGAAGGGTTTCGTATCACTGTACAAATAATATTTAACACTATTTTTTTTTTGACGTTTGTATGGTTTGCCAATATTAAGATTTAGCAAAAAACACTTTAAAAAAAACACTTTTCTTGTATGGGTTAAATTGTTAACTTTATTTTTAATTTGTTATTTCTTGCTATAGCAGCCATAATAGTACATACTCTGTGAACATTTTAAGTGTACCTATATCGTATATCTGTTACGGTTCAAAAGATACAGCCCTGTGATAGACGGATGGACAGACAGGCAGCGGAGAACCTTAGTCAAAGGGTCCCGATGCCACCCTTTTGGTACGCAACCGTGAAATCTTCCACTGGCCACAAACATAGCACTCTCGAAAAGATTTTCCAGCAAACGTCTCCAAGCAATGAATAAACTCGAACCAAAATATCCGACTAAAGTTTCACGCACATTTCAGACCAATAAAAATTCACTACAAACTAGGTGATGTAAAAGTCATCACCCTAACTACCTAGTATGTGTATATTTGACTTTTATTTTGTAATGAGCGTTTTGTTTGTCTAGAATAAAAAAAAATCTTTCCTTCTGTCTTCGTTCTTTCTACCAGAATATAAATCGGAATCGAAAAAAATTACAGCACAAGAACACCGGGTGACAAATTTTGTGCCACCTTGTACAAAATTCGTCAGATATTTATCATACACATGACATATAGTTAGAACGTAGTTGCCTAATATTCTCGTACCGAAAATAACTAACAAAGGGCCAGATGTTGACACGGGATCGTAATATCTGACGGATAAAAATGATCCTGAACTAACAGTTCCAGGTTATGTTGCGTAATCTCGAGTTACCACACTGCTTCGGATAATATCTCTGATTTTGGATTCTTAGATGGTTTTAGCAGATTTGCTAATAAATCAGGGATATTGGACTAGCCTAAGTTTGATTTATTGAATGAAATTATTGGATGTCTGTTAAGATCTTAGTCCGTTTCTTTACTTTCATATTTAGTTAGTGGAGCTTCATGTTGACTTATTCAAGATAATATAAAGTATTTTTTGCCAGGACAAGTGCGACTGCTGAGCGTAGGGTTCTGGGTTTGAATCCCAAGTCGGGCAAAAGTCTTATTGGATTTTCCCATTGGGAATTTCTCATTAGTAGCCCGGAGTATGGAAGTTGGCGGTGCGATACCCCCGTGTCTCCAAAAGGCATTTGAAGCCGTTGGTCCTGCGTCTGATCTCTCCGCGGTCGTATCGAATTGCCACGCTATCGGACTATGATAGTAAAGGAAAAATGTTTGACCATAAGAAGTTATTTATTTAAAACAAGCACACCAACAACACCGTCACTTACAATTCAAATTAAATAACGTCTTTATTGGCATTTCAGTAACGATGCAAATAACAGAAGGCTAATTCCCGTAATTAAAAAGTTCAAAATCTATTATAGTCGCAATCACATCTCAGCGACTATCAATGTCAAAATAGTCAAAAATGTTAGGAAATTAGAGGTAGGTACAGTACCCGGCGATAAATATTGCACATCGACCTTTACCTTTTTGTATTTTATACAAAGAATAAAAATAATTATCAAAAGAAGCAAATCATAATTGTTTTAACAGCTCCTAATAGATACCGGACTGTTTGTATTTCGTGCGACAGAGATAACGCTCTACGAAGCCGAAATTAGCCGATTGCCTCTTTCCAAAGGTCGACGTGCAATATTTATCGCCGGGTACTGTATTTTGACAGGTTGAAACTGAGACCGTGAACGTTCTTAAAATTACGAGAATTGCCCCTCAGGTACGCATGACATACACATGCATATGAATATTAGAGACATAGTAGAAAGATAAAGTGTGTGTAGTAGACCTAAATGTAGAACACTACAATGCGTGCCACGAAAGATGAGACTTGACACACCACGTGGTTTGACATGCGCAGTATACGATTTTAGGTATCTTTAGCAGTATGAGGTCTGAGTGCGGGACGTGACCGGACGTCATAGGGCGAAAAGAGCGGGGGAGGCGGGGTCAAGTCTCATCTTTTGTGGCACGCATTGTACAAAAGAAAATAAATTGAGTTACATATAGATGTGCACTATCCTCACTGTTTAAATAGGAAACGTCTGTATGAAGCGAAACCCATAGGGAAAATATCAATAGGTAATCTATCAAGTTTGACCTTTTATTATGTTGTTTTGTCCTACGTGTTAAATCTAACACGTATGACTGCTATTAAATGTGGTAGTTAAGGTGAATGTAGGGAATTCAAAGATGCAATGATGACGCTTACTACGTTGGTTAGACCTAAAGTTAAAATAGTTTAATAATTTCCAATAATTTTGCATCTGTAGAACTGTTTATAATTTCATGGAGTATTAGTAAGTCAGAAAGCAAGCCATGAACCAAGTAAATGTGTGCATGTAGTATGTAAGAAAGAAAAGAAAACTATTTTGGGACGCACCCAGGAAATCCAAATAGCAAAAAAGGAGTATTTAAATTTTAACAAAGTAAGTAGGTAATGTAGACAGTACCTAGTGTATATGTATGTGTGTTTTATAGATATCTCTGAGCTGTCTATCCCGTATGTTGCACCTGCCATATTTTGCCTCTGCATCTCCTTAAGGTTGACTCAGGGATTAAGTCCACCTTTGACACAGAATACATTATAACTTTGTACAATATTTTTTTCATGTACCTACATAAAATGTTAATAAAAAAATCTATGGCATACACAAGAGGAGGCTCTTCTACCAAATAAGATTAATCTCGCAACAAATAAGTAATGCGTACGATAAATACTTTTACTTACACTTTATTAATCCAGACGCCATGTTTCGCTGAAGTCTCTTCAAGAAGAATTACTGATGGTCCGGAAAACTTTCGACTGACTTTCCCTTCATCTACATTTTATTAAGAATGAACTTATTTTAGAAAACTTTTCGGCGTGGCTATTGAATTTTTCATTTCAAACTTGAAGGGCAAGGTAAAGCTGATTAATATTATACTCCTGTATTAAATACTTTATTACTGCCTGAGGGCCTAAATATGAGGCAATCGCTTTCAAAACGTATTTCTGCAACGACTTCCAACAGGATTGACGTAAAGTTTTCGGTAGCTTACATAATCAAGCTGGCAAATGGGCCTCTTCTCGGTGAGAATGGGGGAGTGGACCGTAATCCACCACCCCGGCCCGGTGCCGTTTGGTAGATGTCATATGTCATTTTTTGGTTCTAGGACATGCCGATTTACTCACGATATTTTCCCTTCACCGTTTTGAGAGCAGCTGTGATGAAATAAATTACACCAAGTAAAGCGCCTGCCTGGGTTCGAACTTACTACCTACAATTCGTTAAGTTGGAGCCGTAACCACTGGGCCACCACTGTTCATTCGGTATCGTGATCGCTGATAGAATGTTACTTCGTCGACCTTTTGCGTATTGGTTTCTCTACCTATGAGCTAACCTTCTACCTCACCAGGCAAATGTCATGGCAAATGGCTTTTGTACTTTTGAAACCTTTTGGTCTCGCATAAAACTTTCTGTTTCATTTTTCTTTTTGTTACTTTTTCTTAATATCATGTTTTTATTTTTGACTGTGTTTAGTTTAGTTTATGATCTTCCTGTACGAGTCGCGAGAAATACTTTTTCTTTCTAAATTAATCTTGGGGACCGATAGATTTTCGGTCCCAAAAACATGTTGCAAAAAGCCCTTCATGCACCTTCCATGGCTCTACTCAAAAGTACCTAATGTAGTACAAACGCAAATCACCAATGAGTAGCCAGAATGTAACGCACTAGACGTATTTCAATGATGGTCCTAACAAGACGCGACGTACTAACGCGTTATTAACTGGTTTGTGATTGGTTTCGTCGTGAACGATTGGCCTATGTATTTAACAAATTCAATCATTTGAGACTCGGATTTGATAAACTAGAAGATAAAACCAAAAATAATAATTTTAATAAACGTAGGCAGTCATGGGGACTGTCCCCAGTGTAAAGTAACTTAAAAGTGGACAAATTTAACTCGCCGATAATGAATCACTTCATGCAGGTGTTGGTTAGGTAGGAGTGATTCATATCATCCGGTGAATGTACCTATGTAAATATTGTTTTTTCTGTTAGCTTAGTACTCAACATCATTCTAAATAAATAAAAAAGGGCTCTGAAGGTCCGTGACTTACCTCCCTGTCCGCCCTTTTTTTTTCAAAATGGAGGCCGCGCATTCTCCCTCTATAAATCGATAGCTAGCGACAGCATCAAAATGGCGGATAGGCAAGTATGCCTGACTCCATATAAAAATCTTTACTTAATCCCTTTTAATTTAGTTTAATTTCAAAACTATGTATAGCTGCAGATATACTATCAACATTACCATGTCGGTGACGCAAACCCATAAGATTTTGTACTACCTTAAAATCGCTCAACGTGCCTAAAGACATTTTCACTTCAAAAAAAGACATCATACCTAAACAAAATAAAGGCTAAAACAAGACATAAAGCTAAATCCATACCTGTCGAAGTCACAAAACTCAAATTTAATCCACCCTTGAAACACCAACAATTTTAATTATATTCCCTCAATAATAAATTATAGATCGAGCCGTATAATTCGGTCCAAGTGTGTAATCTAGCCTCGCTTTATGAATATGTAAATACTATAATTAAGAACGGAATTCGGTTCCCATTGGAGTACCTCGATTAACTTTTGGATAAGTTTCTATCGGGGATTTTATGTGCTTACGAATAATTTTTGTAGCGGTGTTTTTATTCTTTTTTTTTGCTTTTTATCGTGATATGGAAGAATTAGGGGCAGTTTAGATGAGCACTCCTGTTTGAGAGCTAACCTGTCAAATAGAAGATGACATCAACTATGTTTGATGCCATGTGTAACCACAAAATAAAAATAAAAAATTAGAAGAATTAATCTAAGAGCCACGAACCTAAAGAAGCTTCCATGAGTGATGATGCTCAAGTACAGTGACGAAAATAAATACCTCATAGATTGTTAAGAAATTTTAAGAAAATAACTATTTTAAATTAGTTATAGTTATGATAATACTATGTTCGTAACACGATAAAAGATCTAGATATCAATATTTTAGGAGAAAATTGCTTATGAATCTGTCGTAAGTATTTATGCTCATAGCTGACTAATTTTTTAAGTAGATACCACGTCGATAATTTTTCGTAAAGCTAGCAAGAAAACTAACTAATCAGCAATTTTGAACCATTTTTGGCCATGTATGTGTGGTGGCATCTACATCGCCATATGCGGACTACGCATCACACTGACGTCACGCAAAATCCTGTATCGCGCAAGCAGAGTTTACCGCGTGACTAGCATACAACGTCCCGACATCAATCGTTGGGCAGTTGTTCACCAGACACGACACCCATCTGGTCGGAGGATCCTCCCTTTTCTACGGAGGATGGGTGAATTTGAATATGAACAACTTTCGACGAAAAATAATTAGCTGTTTCATACATTTTGGTCAAGTAGGTATTGGAATTTTTTATTAAACAGCTGATTTTATTTCGAGATTTCATAGTTGGTCCCATATTGAAAGTTGTTTATATTCATTGGTAGTAGAACATCCTGTAAAAATTAGGAACCGGTAAAAAAAATCAAAATTCATATATAGCGGGTATATAATATGTATATGAATTTTAAAATCTACTAAGAAACTTTATTTTCTTTTTAACTGACAATAGCAGTTTGTACTTACTGTACCACTCCATTTTCTTTACAAAACTTGCTATTATCTTCAAACTGTCGTTTAGCGTCAAACTCCTCACATGCAGTTTTTGCGTCACCCTAATCTTGCTTACATTTTGCTCAGACTTATCTGTACATGAACATTTCATAACATTCTAAGACATGCTATTATTAAGACCGACGAAATACTTTGTATAAAGTCTTAAAAAAACTAATAAGGCAACGTTTGCTGCACAAAATGTAAGGAGCTTTGTGGTACAAAATATAGTTTTTACTATGGAATCCTTTAAATTAAAATATTCGGTCTCTGGCGTGTGGCTCCAAACATTCATTTTGAAGTATTTTTTAGTGTTTCTTCATGGTTAACCGCTTTGAAGGTGTTCTATTGTATTAAGCAAGGAAAATGTATCTGTTTATTAAAAATATTATGAGAGGAATGAACTTTCAGTTAAATGAAATTAACTAATCTGCTGTGTTGCATCTTAAAAATGGTTTTGTCCTGTCCTTATATTATAATCTGTTTTATAAATTGAATCTTTTGATTGACGGTAGGTAGGTACTAAAAACTCTTAAGAATTTAATAAAATGTTACCCTTATGTTCGAAGGATTAAAATCTTATTAGAAATTCAATTAAATTACCAAGCACAACCCGATAAATTACCCGAATCTAAACCCTTAAAATTAAAAATTAAAATTCCAAGGACATTTTATACATTTTGCGTCTGACAGATTTCTTATAGCAAATTTGATCTTGAAAGAGAGATTTTAAAACCCGCAGGCGCCTACTAGTTTATTAATTAAAAACAGTAATAAGCGAGCGAGTCGAGTTCATTGACATTTGCAATAAACAGGACGGGGATGATAACCGGGGCTTTAGTAGCAATATAATGTTCATATTTAATTAAATTTTTATCAGCACGCAGCGGCCTTGTCATGAAACAAAAGAATGCAGCATAAAATAAAAAACAGAAGCGGTTCCTATAAAATTTGATATGACATCTGCATCAAACGAAATTGTTTCGTTGCTCTAGTGGACGCAAGTCCGCCTGCTGAGCATAAGGCTGTGGGTTCAACATCCAGGCCGGGTAGTGTTATTAGGTTTTTGAGTTAGACGTTTCTCATTATCATTCCGGAAAATACATTTGTGACGATAGGTTAGGGCAATACGGTGCGTAACTGAAAAAAAAAATCACTTCTGCCATAGTCCTTCGAAAAATACAGTACAGATGTTAGGATAAAATTTAAAATAACGTCTTTTCACACCTTATATGACATTCGAAGTAATCAAGTGACAATGAAAAACATAAAAAGGTTAGTAATAAATAAAAAAGTCTATTATTTCTTGCACATGTTAAATACATATATTTACTATTTACGGTTTAAGACATTTATTTCTCAAAAAGAATACAATTCACTTATCATGAGAAATACAAGTTAATCATACATATTACTCGATACACAAACTTATGAAGAACGGCATGTACTCGTAAAATAAACTAGTAAGTAGTAGATGCGCAGATATTTTTCTTACAAAGCTGTGGTAATTTATCCTTTGTTATTAAGGTATACATAAAAGTTAGATAATTATCTTATATTTAGGTTTGCATGTATGATAAACTTATTATTGTTATAATAAAACTGCCTCACTTCAGTATAAGTATTATTATTGTTTTACTTCTACAATATGACAAAGTATGATAACTTATATGCAGATCGAGACCAGCAATGTAATATACCAATTAATGTGCGTCTGACCTCGTCGCCACAACCGTAGGTAAAAGAAAAAGCCCCAAAAACCATCTCCCGCTATTAATTTTCATTGACAACCTTTCCAAAGAAAATAACACCAATTGAAGAGTTTCGGTGTTGTCAGCACAATAAGTCGATTACAAATAATCGAATACATAAATAAATAAATAAATAAAAAACTAGATTACTTGTAATCTAGTTTTTTTTTTTATTGTTGAAATTGCGTCAATCAATCCAAATAACATAACAAAACCTAACAATTTTTTATCATCATCATCTGCTTAGCTGCTGCTTGCTCCTTACTATGTTGGGGTCGGCTTCCAGTCGAACCGGATGCAGCTGAATACCAGTATTTTACATGGAGCAATTGCCTATCTGACCTCCATAACCCAACTGGGTTATGGAGGTCAGAGGTCAGGGTATCGTATTACCCAGTAACTACTGGGTAATACGATACCCTTTGGTAAGACTGGTTGTAGACTTTCGGGATCTGACTACCCGTAACGACTGTCAAAGATCCATGAATGACAGCCGGGACCAACGACTTAACGTGCTTTCAGAGGCACAGCGGGGTCACGGTATGTAAAGATGGTCACCCATCCACAGACCAACCGCGCTTTTTTATATTAACACTAATTAAAATTGAACTTAACTCAGTCTGAGAGAACCCTTCCTTTAGAGACCTTCACCTGGAAGGTCTCTAAATATAACCAATGTTCTCTATATTGGGCTGCTTGTATCCAGCCTGTACCAGCCATCTCCATTATATCATCTTTGCATCTCTTGTACGGTCTTCCTCTGTAGTGATTCATTTTTTGACCTTTCCACGGTGGAGGGGTGCGGTGCCTAAGTTTGCCCGCGAAATTGAAATTTTGTTACGTTTTTTACAATTTGCAGGTTAGTGTAAGCTTTTTTTATAAAAAGACTGTAACGGAACGCCAGGCATGAAAAAAGTATAGAACCATTATAGAACCATATCTATTGTTTTCGCTAGATATATAGCCTTTATGGATGATTGTGAGACGACATTCAAGGAAAGATATGATTATACTGGCTATCATCAATAGCGATCCGTATTTCAGTGAAAATAGATTATTAGGTATGACCATTAAGGTCCAGCATTCGTCCGTCAATCGCACTACCAGCTCCGCCCATTACCATTTTAGTTACTGGGCATAGTTATGAGCATCAGTGGCTATATATTTGTATAGTCTTAGTGATGATGGCCCCAACTTACGTGTTGTAGGTCGTGGATTCAAACCCAGGCAGGTTATTTACTTAGTGTAAATAATTTTATCACCACTGCTCTCAAAACGGTGAAGGAAAACATCGTGAGGGCATGTCCTAGAAACAAAAATTCTGAAACATGTGACATCTATCAACCCGCACAGGGCTCGCATGGTAAATTACAGCTCACTCCTTCTCTTAATGCCCCAGCAGAAAAACAAAACAGAAGCATACGCATAGCTTATTCAGCCTATAATGTTCCCAACATTATAGGCTGAATAAGCTATGCGTATGCTTCTGTTAGTATTACCAAGTGACGACATGAAACGAAATATTTAAACAAAACTTACCTAAATACCTGTGTCAAGTTGCACAGTGGTTGAACTAAAGGATCAGTCTGAATACATGGAGCCGGCTTCAAGCATTACTGACGACAAGCAAGTGCTGATTAATTATGTACTTACAACGTGTCTGGCAATTGGACTTAACCAGCCATACTCCAGCGTTGTAGCGCATGGTTTAACGGAGACTGACTGTATTTAGGGATATAATGTACAGACGCCAGCACATCAAGCTACCCGAAACTGTCAAAGTTTTCCAATCAACTTTTAACCTTATGCTTTAGCGATAAAGTTGAAAATCTATTAAATATATTTGACAGATTATAGTAGCTTGATGTGCTGGCGTCTGTACTAGCCCGCACATTTGCCCGCAGTTTTACTCCTAGCATAAGCATAATGTTCTAACTGGTGGGACACAGGTCTCCTCTCGGTGAGAGGCAGTGGGCCTGAGACGAGGGAAGGAGGCCTGTGTCTCAGCAGTAAGAACGTTATCGGCTGATTATGCCATATTTTAATTTCGGTCATAATCTACCGGTGCGCCAAATTTCATGCAAATTCGTTCAGCCATTTAAGAGTCATTGTCATCAGTGGATAGTCCATTATCAAGGAACAGCTTAATTCACTTTTTCTCTCAGCACCAGTTTAATATCAAAAGCTATAGAGTAAAAATATTAGCAATTAGCTTCTGCCTGCGGATTCGCCCGCGTGTTTTCGAAAATTATCCCACGGGATCAGGCTACCGGGACAAAAAAGCCTATAATTAAGTTACTCCTTAACATCAGCTATCTGCCAGTGAAGTCCCGTCAAATTGGTTTAGCCGTTTCGGAGATAAACCTAAACAAACAGACAGTCAAAAAGGTTTAAAAATGTTTTTTTATTATAAAGCATTTAGTAAAAAACTGTTATTTTGATATTACAAGCAGACAGTTCAATTTTATTTATTTGTATGTATAGATTAATGTTTCATTTCACCCACAATTTCTTACCGTCAGTCAGCGATGTCGAAGATTAATTTTAAATTTTGATGTCTTATTGATCTGTACGAGGTTTTAAACACGCAACCTTCTACTTAAGGTCCATCCATTCGCGTCAAATACTTGTTCGATCTAAAATCTCAACTGGTCTTTAGACTTTGACTCAAAAGACCAAAAAAAAGTCTACGATCACCCTTTTCCCTTGTTCTTTAGTCCTTTTTATTACTCAAATTCTTGCAATCCCTCTTTCTGGCAATGAACAGAAACAAAGGGAGATTTAACGCCAAATCATGAAGCAGTTAATTACTCGTCAGCGGACTAAGTGATCATAATCAAACCTCAGGAGATAGCCGTCCGGTTGGTGCGCTGAAATGTCAATTAATCATGGTATAAATAGGTTATAATACCTTGTAACCGAGTGATGGTTCCGTAACAATATTCTGTGGTCATTGACGTTGAATTGAAGGAAGGGGTAAGATCTGTATTTGATTTATTAGTGTGGAACTCGTGGATCATCTTGCTAATGTTTTTTTATATTCTTGTAATGTAATACTACCATACGCAAAATGCGCGCATTGACGTGGAGTTGCGGACACCAGCCCGTATTACCTATTACCTAATGTAATACTATCCATACCTATTTTAATGTTAAAGTAATTGTGTCTGATATTAACTTTCTCACGCCTTACCGACTAAACGGATTTTGGATGAATTTCGGCACAGGATGGAAATTAAATTTAAACCTAGGTTAGGACACACGGTACTTTTTATCCCGGTAGCACATTCCTGGGGGATAATTTCCTACCTCCACACTCCTCAAAACAATAGTTGTAGAAAAAAAACTGAATAAATTGTTGCCTTTTGTAAGATCAGTAGTATCTTGAAAGCATACCTCTTACAATTAGAGAATTCCACTACCGAGCATTAGTTAAGCATGGACGGATATTCTGACACCCACGTTTAAGAGATTAAGATTATTTTGCTTAAAAAATGTGAGTAGAACAACCCTCTCCTTGATCTAGAGTAAAATGCCATTAACTTTAACAGATTTACGTTCACCAAATATTACATTAAAGTGGATTTATAGAACCATTAACGAAAGCTTAGATAGATAAGAAAAAGATTGAGAAGACCGCATTGTCTTCGTACCTCCTTACGACATTATAGCTCTCGTTATTTATGGTATAACTACTAAAACTATTATAATCTGTAACAATATTGTAGTGGTTATAACCGGATAGTACCTATCTTGTTTAAGTCACTATTAAAATGACGATAACATTCTTGTCTCACCTAGATATATAGTTTTGTTTTTTTTTTCAAATAAACTTTATTGTCTTCGTGCCTCCTTACGACATTATAGCTCTCGTTATTTATGGTATAACTACTAAAACTAGTGTAATCTGTAACAATATTGTAGTGGTTATAACCGCATAGTACCTATCTAGTTCAAGTGACTATTAAAATGACGATAACATTCTTGTCTCACTTGATATATCGTTTAGTTTTTTCCAAATAAACTTTATTGTCTTCGTGCCTCCTTACGAGATTATAGCTCTCGTTATTTATGGTATAACTACTAAAACTAGTGTAATCTGTAACAATATTGTAGTGGTTATAACTGCATAGTGCCTATCTTGTTCAAGTGACTATTAAAATGACGATAACATTCTTGTCTCACCTAGATATATCGTTTTGTTTTGTTCCAAATAAACTTTATTGTCTTCGTGCCTCCTTACGACATTATAGCTCTCGTTATTTATAGTATAACTACTAAAACTAGTGTAATATGTAACAATATTGTAGTGGTTATAACCGCATAGTACCTATCTTGTTCAAGTGACTATTAAAATGACGATAACATTCTTGTCTCACCTAGATATATCGTTTTGTTTTTTTCCAAATAAACTTTATTCTTTATTTATTTCTTTTCTTTTTTTCACTTTATTAACGGCTAGGTCTGCCTCGTTGGTCTAGTAGTCTCAAACACTACCTATTAGGTTTTTGTAGCAGCAGCTCGGTGAGAAATGTATTCTCAGCGAGCTGCAGCTAAAATATATATTATTATTTATTTATTCATTTATTTCTATGGCTATGCTTGGAGTTTCCCTGCGTGATCGAATCAGGAATGAGGAGATCCGCAGGAGAACCAAGATAACCGACACAGCCCGAAGAATTGCCAAACATAAGTGGCAGTGGGCAGTGCACATTTGTTCGCAGAACAGATGGTCGAAGGGGCCGAAAGACAGACAGAAGACAGCGTTGGAAGGCCTCCCACAAGGCGGTCCGACGACCTTGTGAAGGCCGCAGGAACCCGTTTGATGCGAGAAGCACAGAACCGGTCGAAGTGGAGGTTCTTGAGGGAGGCCTATGTCCAGCAGTGGTCTTCTTTCGGCTGAAATGTTGATTCCATTATTTCAGGCATCAAGGCCCATATAAACACATACAATCTTAATATAACTTAATAATACTATAAATACGTACAACATTATAATTACACCAAAAACCCACTATAACCCTAGACATATTCAAGGTTTTCGTGGGTTTTTCCATAAGGATTTTCTCGGTAGCAGCCCGGAGTCTAGATATGTACTCAGTTGATTGCAATAAGCTCGCTCTGTATTACATAACTGGCGAAATTTGAGTTTACTTCAGGTAGGTAGGTACACCTTTACCAAACCCTTCGGGGATTATAATGTGTTGTTATGTTACGTGTTATTTTAACGGATAGGATGGCGGGTGCTTATACGAAACATTAAACTTATAGTGTAACAATAACACCCTTGTGCGAGTTTACGAAACGCACTAGTAGGGAGTTACTTGCGGCAAACTCGCGTGGCTGCCTGGTTCTCGTACGATACTTTCAAACTGCCAAGTCTTAAGATGTTTGACGAGTATACAAACATCTAAGGCAGCATCTAGGCAACTCACATGATGTATTTGCGTTGTCAGGCACATGGAATCTGGTCCTGACACCCGCAATCATGAGTTCTAAGTGAACAAGCATTAACTTTGTAAATAAAATAACTCATTATGACAATATAATTTATAAGATCTATAATGTATTCTCGTTGGTTAAATACAGCATAAGAAGAGTTAGTGACGACAACTTTAAATTGCTGGGTTTGATTTGTTTGTGATTGATTGAATTGTATTTGAATATCCGTCCATAAAATCCATAAATGCGAAAATACATATTTCACGCCTTGACCAATGATCCGATCGTTATATAATCTGACAGATAGCATGCGACCTAGGGAAGGACATACGTTACTTTTCATCTTGGATATTTATATATTAAAATTATGAAACATAGATAAACACGCGGGCAGCAGCTGCTACAATGCTAAAATTTAGCTTACAGTTCACTAACAAGACGTACCAAAACCTTCCAACTCACCACTTCCAGAGCCAAAGCATCATTGTAATTCGCATAATTCCAAATCTAACATGCACTAATGAGATGGTTAACCGAGCATTAATTGCTGTAGCCTGGCTGTTCGGATTGTCATGATAAATTACACCAACTAATGAATTTGGTGCCATAGTCTGGTTGGCTTATATCATTTTTATTGAGTGACTTGCTGTTATAACATCAGATATCTGCCAGTGAAAATCCCGTCAAAATTGGTCCAGGTGTTTCGGAGATTAGCCGGAACAAACAGACACAATTTGTTTTTAGTGTTTTTTTTTTTTTTTTGTTATATGTGCCGTATATGCTTACATATTATTATGCATTTAGTATAAAGCCGTTATTTTGACATTACAAACAATCACTTCTATTTTTCTTCTATAGATGTAGAATGAATTATTTTAGGGAAAAAATGTTGGCTGAAAGAAACTGAAAGATGTTTGTTTCTTTACCGTCGATAAAGGTCTATTTTCACAAACACTGAGCGTTGTCTAAAGTAATTAGATCCTTACTTAGCCTAAAAAAACACTTCACCAGCCACTACAGCTGGTCGATTCTGTAAAAATCTCACCGTAAAAACTTAGATGAAGCGAGTTTGTTTTTGCTAGGAATCGACACTATTGACAGCTCACTCCACGCTCACTTCACCTAAGTTTTCACGGTGAGATGTTTACAGAATAGCACCGCTACATCAATTCCCCAATGCGTAATGTTCAGATAACTCTTGCGTGTTGCCTAGCAACAAGTTTTTACCAAAATAGACAGGCTCCGAACTAAACCTAAGTAATAAAAAGTACACGGCTTATAAAAAAAACACGCTTATCCAATCTATTGGACTCGTGAAAACAAATCATATGATAGCAAACTCGAAGGGTTTACTAGTAGTCACTGAAGAGTTCCACTATCCACCTCCATGGCTCATCAGATCAGCTACAAAATACTAAATCATATTTGTCTAAATACTAAATCATACTGACCTGAAAATTGCAAAAAACGTAAGAAAAATTGAATTTCACAGGCTTTGGGCAGTGGGCTCAGTTGACCTATTCAAAATGTGATTGGGTTCAGTGATCCCGTGGGTCCAGTTAGAGTGGATCCAGTTGACCAAAGACTCCTACAACTGCGCATTCACCATAAGGGTTTATTTTATGTTGTAAGATTTATTTTATTTTTTTGGACGGAGAAGGCACAGCACAAGGAAAGGAGGAAGAATATGGGGAGGTCTTTACCCAGCTGTGGGAAAATACAGGCTAAAGGGAAAAAAATTGTAACGAAAACTCAAAACGTTCACAAAATTCACAGGCGTAAACATTCCACAGATTAATAATAACGTCTAAATTCTACAAACCCAACCATAATTCAGTTAGAACTTTAATCAAATAAATCTGCGATTATTTGTAAACTAACAGCTATTCCGATAATTTGATAGATATGTTTAATCCATTGAAATGTTTTAATTACTTAATTCGCAATTTATTTGCAGCCAATATTTCCTCTTTGGATTTCAAATACAAATGGTTTGGCATTTAATATTAATCTCGTGTTTAATTAAAGTAGAGTAGGTATATAATTAAATGAAGATATAATTCGGGTTGTTTATTATTACTATAAGCAGTAGCTTGTTTCTATTTTAATATACAAACTATAACACCAATCAATCTGCCCAGTCTTTCCCCAACATAGTTAAAGCTGAATATATGTATATATATTTTTAAGTGAATACTTCTTTAAGGCTCGTACACACAGACGCGACGCGACACGCGACACAAAGGCACCGCTCGTTGCGCGACTTGCGGTGCCTTTGTGTCGCATTTTTTGAAATGGGAAAAACCATAGAACTCGCGACACTGTTATCGTAACCGACACCGCGCGTGTTTTGTTTATAAGACGATTCAAAAAATACTTTCACCTCTATCGGCACTCCCAGAGTGCCACTGTTTTTTTTTTAATGGAGCGACGCGACGTTTGTTCTCGACAACAACAACAAACATGATACATCTTGGAAAGACTGGTTGTTAGACATTTGGGCGTCTGACTACCCGTGACAACTGTCAAAGATCTACAATTGACAACCGGGACCAACGGCTTAACGTGCTTACCGAGGCACGGAGGGGTCTCGATATGAAATGGATGAACACCCATCCACGAACAGACCGCGGTAGGCCGGTAAGCGTGGCAACAAATACCACAGGATCGAAATATCCATTCTTAGATGATCTCTAAATGCTAAGGAAATATGTAGAGGTGGAGTACACTAAAGTTGATGGATGGATTGTGTGAGGAAAGTTATGAATGAAGGGAATGAATCTTAGCGTAACGGTTGACAGCACAATGGGGGGGCCGACCCCGAGTAGGTAACAAGGGACAAGGGAGGAATAAGAAGAAAAGCATTGTATTTACCATCCATTTATTTAACACACCTTTAATTTGATCGTAAATATAACGAGATTTCACGAATAGAGTATATTTCCAATTAAAATGCTCGAGGCATGGCGTGCAAGGTGTGCTTACCGTAGGGTGGTTCAAAAGAGTTATGTACAGACGCCAACACATCAAGCTCGCTAGCTAAAGCTAGCTCAAAAAATTCGACAGTTTCTGGTAAACTGTCGAATTTTCCCAATCAATTTTGAACCTTATGCTTTAGCGATAAAGTTGAAAATCTATTAAATAAATTTGACAGATTGTAGTAGCTTGATGTGCTGGCGTCTGTACTTTTGTATCTTTTGTTTTTATCTGCTGTGAGATGTTTTTCACATTTTCAGTTTTACAGGGTGGCCAACTTGAATGTTTCGTCAATTTTGAACACTAAAAGCAGAATATTTGCGACTTTAATAGTGGAATACCTAATAAAGTATTCGAGAATTTGGTGAAAAACACGTTGAAATGCTATCGCAATTTAGGCAAGCACAAAGTTGTGATGGATTACAAGCGGAAATGCAAACACCAATTAGATTATAAGGGATATTTATTTTAACATGTTCGAGCACATACAGTATCGCAGTATAAAAAAAAAACGAAAGTGACAGCTAGGTTATTATTAGAGACCCAATTACTTAAAATCTATTTACGAGGTAAGTTACAACAGAGCATTATGCAAGACCCATTTCACCAATCAATACCATCATTTATTAAAGGACTTTGTGTTTACAAAGCCAGCTCTAATAAGTTGGATATTTGGCGTAGATACTTATATTATTTTTCATACAAAATTTCCAAACATACATAATTAATTATAGGGAAAATATCGAACGGGTAATTCTCGTAATTTTAAGCACGCTCATAGTCTGATCTCAGTATCAAAAATACCTAATAAGTTCCCTATATTTTTGACATTGATTGTCGCTGAGATGATATTGCGATTAGATTTTTAACGTTTGTAATTGCGGGAGTTTTCGTTTGTAATAAAAAATATTCTTATTCAAATCAAAAGTCATTCATTCAAATTAGGCTGGGAATCAGCACTTTTCTAACGTCAAAATTACATAACACAGTCTTCCAAAATTATTTATTATATTTTTAATTATTTATTTTATCTTATTTATTTATTTATTTAAGTTGCTACCGTATTATCCTGTAAAAGATCACCGTGATAACTTAGGTGAAGTGAGCTTAAAGTGAGCTGTCATTCCACCTCATGATTGACACTATTGACAGCTCACTTTAATCTCACTTCACCGAAATTTTCACGGTGAGTTTTTTTTACAGAATAGCATAACTGATATACTTCCGACCGGCCGGCCGCACTATACACTCCATCGTTCAACATGAATTAAAGGATTTTCAAGAACTACCGTAATTGACTATAACCAATATTTCTACGCCATGTTTAAGGGATCGTTTGAATATAACCTAAAAGCATTAACCTTAGGTACTCGAAACTTTAGGAGCACACATAAAGGCTCCTACAAACAGGCGCGACACGCGATATAATCGCGCGCGACGCAAAGGCACCGCTCGTTGCGCGACTTGTGGTGCCTTTGTGTCGCGTATCTTGTTGCGCCTGTTTGAAGGAGCCGTAAGGAAAATTTCTGGGAAAATATTCACAATAATACACAATTATTTTATATATGCATATGACAGGATTAATTTAAATAGTTAATTCTCTCCGCTAATGTATATTATGTAAGCACTAACAATATACAACGTGTGTCTTTAAGGCTCCTGCAAACAGGCGCGACGCGAATCGCGCGCGACACAAAGTCACCGCTCGTTGCGCGACTTGTGGTGCCTTCGTGTCGCGTGTCGTGTCGCGCCTGTTTGTAGGAGCCTTTAAGCTTCATTTTACTACTTTAAAAATACTTAGGCACCTATTATTGTTGAACCGTCTACTGCAATTGAAGTCATCATAGTAGTCATCAGTCACCATCTTCCTGCACTTGTCCCAAGTTAATTAGGGTTGCGCAACACGTTTTCTAGTTCCAATCTTCCCTGTCAACCATCACGCAATTATTCACACCCTTCTCCTTCATATTATTCAGGACACAGAGACATCGTCCCAACATTCCAATTCGCTTATCTCAATCTCATTTCCCGAGCTCGCTTCTTACGTTGGCCCTGCCCCGGAAATTGTAGTATCTACAAAATTAACACCAACTGCAAATTACCCGATTCAATATTTTAATTGACTTCATCATCTGCCTAGCCTTTTTCCAACTATGTTGGGGTCGGCTTCCAGTCTAAACGGATGCAGCTGTATACTTGTATTTTACATGGAGCGACTGCCTATCTGACCTCCACAAACCAGTTATTGGGTAATGCGATACCCCTTGGCAAGACTGGTAGTCAGAGTTTTGGATCCACGAATGACAGCAGTGACTAACGGCTTAACGTACTTTCCGAGGCATGGAGGAGTATTGTTATGTAAAGATGGTTACCCATCTACGGAACAACCGCGTCAAGCGTAGCTTAACTTATCGATCGAACCGTGCGGATATTATTATTTAGCCAAAAGCCCCGCAATAACAAAATTTTAATTGACTTAATACCCCTTAATTGCCTTACAAATAAACAATTCCCATAGTCTGATTTTTGGAAAAGGATGACAAAACGCGACAAAATAATCCCGAATTTGTCACAAATACGTTCCAGGAACCAAAAAGGCAACCAAAACACTTCCTTTACGAAAACAATTAATTGCTTTGAATTCCCCAAAAGATTTTATTGTCCCTCTCATATTGTTTCCTGTCTTCTTAGACTAAGATTTTTAATTAAAATAGTTAGCAACTTTCTAAAAGCAAGGTGCTTAAAGGCTCATTTAGACGAGGACAGTTTCTCGCCCGTTCGGACGAAACTCGCCAAGCTATTATAGCAGTCATGTCTTGGAGAAACAAAAACTTAAATAGACGATCCCTACGAGACTTGTCAGACAATTTTCCCGAACTGTCATTTGAAACTCGAAATACGATATTTTTTCTTCCAATTCTGAATGCCACTTTTTAAGAGGATGGCACACGGAGTTTGGATAGATTGTGCAATTATAAAATTGAACATTGGATCTTTACCTCTATTGTGAACTCAAAGGCTTGCTGGGAGAAAACTCGACTTTAAGTTGATCTCGCATGACTCTCTAAAACAATGTCTAATTTATTATATTTGTTGTACAGACGCCAGCACATCAAGTTACTACAATCTGTAAAATTTTTTGATAGATTTTCAACTTTATCGCTAAAGCATAAGGTTCAAAGTTGATTGGGAAAATTTGACGGTTTCGGGTAGGTTGATTACGACGTCTGTACAGCAAAGAATCCAGAATGACACACTGAGGATCCGATATACGCCGCTTTACAAATGCTAACTTATTGTAAATATTGATGTGCCATATCAACGACCGCGAACTATACACCCTAAGAAGCTTTCTATGATTCTGGCTTCTGGGAGCATAAATATTGAAAAACATACCTGAATGATTATCTATGGATTTATGTTGTTACCTGTCAATACCGCAGGGGTCGCCCCACTAGTTCAGGCGACCGACCATTCAAATTTTCATAGTTTCTTCACTCATCAGCAACGGACTTGCTCTATCGCTGTGTTTTTTTTCTGCACATAATGCCTGAGGGTGTATAGTTCGCGGTCGTTAATATGACACATTTTTTACTGTTTGCATGACTGGAATCAACATGTTTACCTCTTGCCGTTTATTACCTATGCAGGCGAGAAACTCCGTCGTGTAAATGAGCCATAGAAGCGAGGTGCTTAAATAAGATTCGAAACTTTTACATCGCCGTAAACAGTGTGGGGATTAATTGCCGTCTTTTGTTTTTGCTGAGCACGTTTTCAGTTTAAGAGATAATGGTTTATTAATTTTCTTGCTAACCTTGAGTGGAAGAGAAATGGAGCTTGCAGTTTTGTATGGAAGTTTTGGTAATGGAAAATTTATGGGGACACTTGTGTAGATGTTTTGGTTGGCTAAGAGAAAATCTCGTTTTCTTGCAGGTTAGTAAAGCAGCATAATTATTATTTCGACGGTGGAATACTTACTATATTTTGGAACATATTAAATTTTATAAACGCATGTTCAGTTTTCATAAAGTTATAACTGGCTGCCTCTTAGTAACAAGAAAAAACATGCAAAAGCGCAATATTAAATTTTTCCTCTACTTCTCATGCCAATGCAAACTAAACGACTAGTAACCACAAACAGTATGATGAAAATATCAGCAAGTTTGGCAGCAGGTATGACACAGCCCGGCTTTTTTTTATGTGGCACCTCGCAGATCAACTAGCTAACTAGGAGGTGGTCGGCTGCTTAACCGGGCTTGCCTGTGTTGCGTCAATAAATAAAGGCCTCCAGCCAGGGCTTAAAAAGTAAGCGACTACACGCTAAGGCCACGCCCTGTGGGATACGGGCCTCGGCTTGGGGCGGCGCTGGGGTCGGCAGCAAGGGCAGGCAGAATCGCGTTATTTTGGGACGAATTTAAAGCTACAGGCTTAACGACGCGGGCTGGCTCGAGCATGAGTCGGGGCGGATATGGACTGGGACACAACGGCGGCCCCAGAAGTATTGACATACATATAGTTACTCGATCAGTTGGCCGTACATAAGTGGTAACACTTTGACCTTCGTCCTGACCTAGCGTAGTAAAGAGTTTCAATAGAATGAGAGACCAGCATTTGCTGGTTTTGTTACCCGTAACGTGCGGCTTCGGCTTGCGCTTCAGGCTATTCTTATTCTTAGCGTATCAAAGGCAAATAAGAAAGTTGACGTGAAATTTCAAACATTATTTTTACCCCAAAATTCAGCTACGTGAATCCCGTTTGCTGATGCAGTCACAAGATCCTCAAGTGCACAAGTCCTTCCACCTTAATAAGATGTCTTAGCCGGTAAGAGTCCGACATAACCCTTCATTCTCCTCAGACGGATGAGGATGAGGAATTAAAAGGTCATTTCATCTTGTGCTATAGGTCATGCTGCTGTCACCTGTGCACTTAGAATTATCATCCTATAATGTTCCCATCGCTGGGACACAGGCCTCCTCTCGGTGCTAGGGTCCGTAATCCTCCACGAGGGTCCAGTTCGGGTTGGTGGATGTCACATGTCTTCGAATTTTTGGTTCTAGGACATGCCGGTTTCCTCACGATGTTATCCTTTACCTTTTTGGGCACTGTGGTGATAAAATATTATAATAATTTACACAAAGTAAAGTGCCTGTGTGGATTCGAAGCTACGATCTACAAATCGTAAGTTGCGGCCGTTACCACTGGGCCACTACTGCTCCTGTGCATTTCAGGCTATTTAAGCACACCTTTAAGGTCAGAATAAACAGTTAATAATAACGTACTTAAATCTACGTCCCACTCAAAAAAAAATCTATTAGAAAAAACCTAATATTGTTTTTGTTCCGATAAAATGCCCCGTCCCTCTCGAATAGAGAAGTGAACAAATACTTTCACGCCGGTTTGAGCTTTTCGAAATAACAGTGGAATTGAATGGCGACCTAGCTTGTACTAAGAACGATAACTGTGTTCGGGACAAAAGGTTTTAGCGTTGAGACACACTGGTGAGATTTTATGTTAGACAGACGAATATTACTATTCCCCTAACTGATAGCCTGGTATCATCCCTCTGCTGAGCAAAAGCCTCTCCCAATAACTTTCAGTGCTTGCGATCCAGCTGGGTAATTGCGTAACACATTATCAGTAGCAATAGGTGCCATTTTGACAGTTCAACAACATTCATTGCGTTTTTTACATTGTTGTGCAGACACAATTTAAGAACATATAAAGCAATGGATTAGCAATTTCCTTCAAAATGATTCAGATTGAGATTATTAGTGTGTTCGCATTTTGGGGTGCTGCTGCTGGGCTAATCTGGACGTTTATTTTGTGTGTTAGACGTTAGGTATTGAATAGATATTGTGACAGCATCTACATCACCACATGCGAACTACGTATCACACTGACGACGTCGCGAAAAATCCTGCATCGCGCAAGTGGAGTTTACCGCGCAACTAGCATATATACGTATACAACGTTCCGACATCAATCGTCGGGCACTTGCCTACCAGACACAATTATACCAGTCTAGTTGAAGGTGAACTTTACACCCTGTTCGTCATAGGTACCTTTTTTTTCAGGATAGGAAATCATCAAAATATGACCCCTCCCGCTCTGGGTGGAGCGGATCTCTTCCGCTCAGACACTTTCTGACTAAAACCCATCCGTGTTCCTTCCCTTTATGTTCCGGGCCAATGGTAACCCTTTCGGACAATCCCGCTGACCCGGCGGAGATCCCGCTGACCCGGCAGGTGTTCCTCATACCTTAAAACACACTAACGCAACTTTACGCTACATATTAGGTGCGTCATAGAACTAATATCGTAATAAAACCTAAAGGATAAAAAAACCTTATTTTGTGCGCAATAAATGCTAAGCTTTTCTTAAAATTTGTTTTTGATAAACTTTTATAAAACTCTAATTTAGAACTAACTATCACTCAATTTTACGAGCATTCAAAAAAAAAATCAAAATCAAAAAGGTTTTATTTCATTGTTACACGTTTTATAAGTTATACAGTTGGTGGCGTCTCCTTTTAAGCATATAGATGCCTGTGCCAGGAGGCGCCGCTCTTTTATATCTGATACAATTAGTGCAACATGTTAATAAAGAAAAATAAAGAAAGAAGAAGAAAGAAAAGATTAACAATAGTCTGATTGGTGTATGTGTTGGGGTGTGTGCATTATTTTGGCTCTTCCGTGAAATCGCACTACTAAAATTCTGTATTGTGCCATAACCCTAACAAATGAAATTCCCCTATATTTGTGTCTAAACCTACGCCTGAAAGTATTGATGAAATTGGCTGGCTGAACCCATTTTAGGGAAAGAAACTAGTTTAGTTTGGAGCTCATTTGTGGAGATCAATAGATTTGACTTCTTTACGGAGTACAATATCAGGGGTTACAGTAAAATTTGTTGCGTATTGTTAACCTTTTGTGTTGGGGACATTAGGTTTCATTTTTAGGAGTTACACAAAGGGTGCCTTAGCTTACGATGTTCTTTCTGTTTGTTTGTCACTGAGCTTTATGTCAGCAGTTGTAACTGTAACACAAATATGTTTGAAAGATTTTATATTGCATCAAGCTTGGCCATTCGTAGATTGTGTACGGTAAGTAATTTTCATTGATAATGGTGAAACTTTGTAAGTGGAACTAAAGCCAGAATATTCATAGACTTTCCAGTCTATGAATATTCTGAAATATTCCTATTACAATACATTTTTGGCCCCTTTTTAGATGAAAGACTAGCCCATAGTGTTCTCTCTAGATCTTATGATAATAATCTCGAATAATTTCTGTAGTAATAATCATGTATGGAACTAGGTAATTAAAATTGGCTGAATAAGATTACTCCAAATTTATACAACACTATTATACCAGCCCCTGCTTCGCACGGTTTTTTAGATTTCGAAAAACATCGCGATGATGGCGAAAAACCGCCTCAAAATCAATTTAGCGGACTGAACAACGCAGACACCAAAGGCGACTTTATTTTATACTATTTGTAGACATTCGCCATACCTCAGCATTCAGCCGAAAGACGTCCACTGCTGGACATAGGCCTCCCCCAAGCACCTCCACTTCGACCGGTACTGTGCTTCTCGCATCTAACGGGTTCCTGCGGCCTTCACACGGTCGTCGGACCACCTTGTGTGAGGCCTTCCAACGCTACGTCTTTCGGTACGCAGTCGCCACTCCAGAACCTTTCGGCCATCGGCCATCTGTTCTGCGAGCAATGAAACACCTAAACACTTCGCCATACCTACATAAACTTATTTGCCATGTATCTATGTTTGCCCGTCAATAGTAACATGTTAACGGGTGTTTACTTTACTACGTAGGTAGATAATCCTCAGTCGAGAGGAAACGAAAATAACACTGTTATCAAATAAATTAGTAGAGGAGGAACCCTGCGTGGGAGAGCGTTAACTAACAAATTAATGAACCAAACTTACTCCTAATTCGTGTTATTTTTAGAGTTTACGAAATTTTAAATAAATCCTTCAATGATAAAATAAATAAACTATCGTACCTCTAAAGCCAACCAAAGCTTATATACAGTACCCGGCGATAAATATTGCACATCGACCTATTCGATCCTATCGATTGTATACAAAGAATAAAAATAATTATCAAGAGAAACAAATCATAATTGTTTTAACAGCTCCTAATAGATACCGGACTGTTTGTATTTCGTGCGACAGAGATAACGCTCTACGAAGCCGAAATTTGCCGATTGTCTCTTTCCAAAGGTCGATGTGCAATATTTATCACCGGGTACTGTAGGTCAGTCTGAAATGACGAACCCACGTGCATTTATAGGTACGGTAAAACTGTTTAGCATTTATCAGCCTTTGAAGTTCCCACTGCGAGGACACAAGACTCTTTTCTATGAGAGGGAATGGGCTGTAACCCACTACACGGGCCCAGTTCTGATTGGTGGATGTCACATGTCTTCAATTTTTTGTTCTAGAACATGCCGGATTCCTCACCATGTTTTCCTTCGCTATTTTGTGAGCAGTATTGCCTAAGCAAAATATCTGCCTAGCCTTTTCCCAACTATGTTAGGGTCGGCTTCCAATCAACGGGATGCAGCTGAATACCTGTACTTTACACGGAGCGACTGCCTATCTAACCTCCACAACCCAGTTACTGGTTAATACGATACCATTTGGTATGATTGTTTGTCAGACTTTCAGGCTTCTGAAGATCCGTAACGACATTCAAAGATCTACGAATGACAGCTGGGGCCAACGGCTTAATGTGCTTTCCGAGGCACGGAGGGTCTTGGCATGTAAAGACGGTCACCCATCCACGGACCAACCGCGGCAAGCGTAGCTTAACCTGATCGATCAACCACTTCGGCTGTTATTACTCAGAGATAAAATAAAAATAATCTATAAAAAAATAAACTTTATTTGGAACAATTATTATTTATTATTAATTACAATTTACAAAGGAAAACGAAGATACCCACTAAAGTAAAACACTGTGGCGCAGCTATCAACGCCCAACTCAAAATATATGTATATAAAGATATTGTTCCAGACTTCCCAAAGAATAACAAATATTAAAAAAAGAATAAAACTTACTAACTACGATCGAACTTACGATCCTACTCATTTTATAAATGTGAAAGTTTGTGAAGATGTTTGGATGTTTGTTAGGTACTCAATCACGCGTAAACCGTTGAGCAGATTCGGATGAACATTGGCACATAGATAGATCATATTCTGGAAAAAAACATAGGATATTTTTTCCCGATATTTTTACGGGATCAAAATTTTCGCGGGTGAAACCGCGGGGCGCTGCTAGTAATATTATAAATGTGAAAGTTTGTGAAGATGTTTGGATGTTTGTTACTCAATCTCGCGTAAACCTTTGAATAGATTTGGATGAACATAGGCACATAGATAGACCATTTCCTGGATTAACACATACGATACTTTTTATCCCGATATTTTTACGTAATCGAATATTACGCGAGTGAAACCGCGGAGCGCTGCTAGTGTAGTATAAATGTGGAGTGTAGGTGGGGTGAAGTGTGTGTGTTTACTATGTTTATGATACCATAAGTTGCTCAGTTTCTTCATAAGACAAGGATTTAAGCCAATCAGTCACTTTTCTCTTCAGTAGATTTTTAGTCATAGTCAGTGTTGAGCAGTTAGATGCTAGTCTACATGCACAACGTCTAGTTCACACGCACATCAACACCGTTTTAAATTAAAACGCTCGTAAAAAAAAATACGAAAAGTTCTTTGGGAAATCGAATTTTATGAAAAAACCACTTCATGAATCAAATACAAATCAAGTTTATTGAATTGTTCAATAAAATTAAGCTTTGTCGGTGCCGACTTAGTTTTTAAGATTTTACACTTCTTTTGTTAGTTATTTACACCCGAAGATACGTTAAAATTAACTAGAAAGTCGAATCTTAGTTGGCTCAAGACTTTTCAATGGCTTTTTATTTTACTATACCGTTTCCGTACAGACAAAATTAATAATAAGAAAAACGAGATCATGTTTAACTTTGGATAAACAATGTCAAAGAGTGGAGTAATAACCACCCGAAATTCGTATGAAATAGTGCCACCGCAGTATTCTAAGAATTGAGCAAAATTATATGAGGTTGGTATGTTGTATTTGGATATTGTGACTTCTTGCGGCTTTCTCCTTGTGGCGTGCCAGTCTAAATATTTGAGCAAATTAATACTTAGTCCCTTATGGTTTTAGACCGTCATCTATAATCTTTGTTGAAGTTTTGGTAAAGACGAATATTTATTGACTGCTTTCGAATATTGGAGGTTTTACTTATATGTTAAACAAGTGAGCCCTTGGTTAGCACGAGTGCAAGAGCTACTAATGTACTATTATATACATAATATATATTAAAATATATCTATATGACTCAATAATATAAAAATATTACCTGTTTAATACTAACATTAGTTTTAAGTTCATAAATTATTAATATAATAATAGTCACCAGTCAACCTAGTCAAATAACCCGCCCCGAACAGTTCCCGGTGCAAAGGTGCCCAAAACGCTTGCTGCATTGCCACGTTGTATGGCAACGGCTAACCTTTGCACCAAGAACGAGCCGGAGCGGGAGTCACCCGTTTTGTCACGGAGCTATATCTATATCTATATTATGTAAATATTATCATGATATGAATAAATATATTTTAACATTCACTTATTAAAACAAAGCAAATAATAATATTTTTCTTTGTTTTTTATAATGACTGTGTGTACCTCTAACATGTGACACATAAACATATTATATTTCTTTCGGTAACAATGTTCTCAAAAATGTGCGATCTTCATACATCGTCTTACAGTTCCATTTCCTCTCAATTTCATCTAACAACTTGAACACCTACTGTCCAACTATTTGTCCCCTAACCTCCACCCTTCAGCTACCTGATTAGCTCAATATAAGCAATGTGAATTCAACCCTGCCAATGCGAACAGAGAAAACGGACCGGGTTGACCGCTGGGCAATTTTTCGCACTATTTCACCTGTCTGAACCAACACTCGCCCGTTTATACCCCTCGGCATTTTAAGGTTACGCTGGATGTGGCAGGTTACATTGTAGGACTTATTTTTGAGAAATTCGCAGCAGAAATTATTCAACAATGTTTCGTTTGAGCACCAATTTGTTTTGCTTGGAGTTGAAATGTGGAGCTTCATTTTGTACTGTGTTAGTTGTGGCTGAAAATTGGATCAATGTTTCTCTGACTTCTTTACAAAAACAAGGTAAAAAAGGTGAACGGTGTAGACCGCCTACGGCACAGTTTTTTTTTTTACAAAAGTAAAATAAATACATTCGTTCCTTTGATTGAAGTCGGCTGATGGATTCAATCAAAAGATTGAATGTCGCTACGAAGTCATTGATAATTTCCGCGCGTAGAGAGCGCCCTTCAATTTGAACTTTTATAATTATTATTTGTCGATTATAAAGTTTTTTTTTTATTAAAAAAAAGTCTGTGTTTTTATACCCTGTTTTAGATCAGAATGTAAAAAAGTCAGCTGGTATAACTTACTGCAATATGGCTCGATTTTTGATGGTTTGTCCCCAGTTTTTGACTTGAAACTCAAGTAGCGGACAGTTGCAAAAGAGGCCAAGTCATCATTATTATTATTTCAAATCTTCTGTATGTAAACGTCAATTTATTATCGACTTCGAAGGTTCGAGCACCCAATTCTTAAACTTGATTTAATAACCCATGATACTTTTTTCATTTTTATAAACCAAGCTATCGCATTAGGTACTGTTCTATTTATCACACTAATATTATAAAGGCGAAAGTTTGCCAGTGTGTGTGTGTGTTTATATGTTTGTTACTTCTTCACGCTCAAACGGCTGGACCAATTTTGATAAAATTATGTATGGAGGTAGCTGACACCCTGGAGTAACATATAGGCTATTCAACATATTTTTATCCCGATATTCTCACGGGATCGGCATTTATGCGCGTGGAACCGCGGGGCGTAGCTAGTAATGTAAATAAATGCAAACATTGTGATGAAGTTACTGTGAAAGAGCCTTATTCAGGCTGGTCTTTATGGTCTAATTCTCACAAAGCCCATTCCAGCGGCCTTAGATCGCTACAAGACGGAATATATTTAGGATGTGGCGTGATGTGGGTCACTTATTTTTTCCTTCGAATGCTGATTGCGTAAGCGGAAACGGTTTGTTTTGGTGCCTTTATCAGTTTTAAATATTTGTCTTCATGTTCTACCAAAGGTCAAAGAATGAACGGGAATTTGTAGGAGTGAATTGTTCCACAATGCAAGACATTTAAATCTAAAACCGGCTTTACACGCTGCGACATTGTGTTATGCTACGGCTACATTGTCTCGATAAAGGCTCCTGCAAACAGGCGGGACGCGCGACGTGAATCGCGCGCGACTCAAAGGCACCGATCGTTGCGCGACTTGCGGTGCCTTTGTGTCGCGTGTCGTGTCGCGCCGTTTTGAGGGAGCCTTAAAGCGAACTAAACTTCGCGTGCTCTCTCTCGCACACCGTTCGACGTCTCGCTCTACAACCGTGATTTAAAGGAGTTATGTAGTTTCTTGCCCATTCTTCTCTATAGATCCCACACTTTAGAACGGGCAACAGTTGTGAGTTGATTGACTGATTGAAAACAGTGGAATACATCTTTACCGCTTGACCACAGAGCTAAAAGCGATACGCGTCTTGCGACAACGACTGCAGAGAAAACAAATGAAAGAAGTTGCTTAGAGTAGCCACCGCGACGCTACTTGCGGAGCGACGAACGGATACAGAAGACGCGAGCGTGTGGTTTGACGGGCCTAATGCAGGCTTTACACAGGACTAGGACAAGTCTGTCTAAATTCTGTGCGTGACTGCCTAAATGACAACCTGGCTAAGCCGCAGGTGACTACAATTGCAAGTTCCAAAGTAGAGTAGGTTTTGACTTGCGGCGACAGGTCGCATGCGGCGTCCTACTAAAATCGACCCTGGAATGCTCAGTCGCAAGCAATCGCCATTTTAATAAAAAATAAACGACGGACCTGCGACTTTTATCGACCTGTGTAAATGGGTTGACTATTCGGCTTGTGAGGCAATTTGGTAAGCGACCAGCCGGCACGGCGAAAATTTTCGCCGTTAGCTTTATTTTTGAGAAACTGACCGACTCATTAAAATTTCAAAAGTATTTATGAATGGGTTACTCTTATATAACTTTCAACGCATCATCTCCCTAGCCTTTTCCCAACTACGTTGGGGTCAGCTTCCAGTCTAACCGGATGCAGCTGAATACCAGTATTTTACATGGAGTGACTGCCTATCTGACCTCCACAACCCAATCACTAGGTAATACGATACCCTTTGGTAAGACTAGTTTTTAGACTTTCGGGCTTCTGACTACCCATAACAACTGTCAAAGATCCACGAATGACAGCCGGAACCAATGGCTTAAACGTGCTTTCTAAGGCACGGAGAGGTCTTGATATGTAAAGATGGTCACCCATCCACGGACCAACCGCGGCAAGCATAGCTTAACCTGTTCAATCGACCCGTGCGGCTGTTATTACTTTACCACAAGCCTCTCATATACTTTCCAACGCAAAAGAATCAAATTGTTTATTTTGAACACAAAGAAAAGACACTGCACAGCATTAGTAGCTACAACCAGTGCCAATCTCTGCCATGTCGCCACATAACATACGCGAGGCATGCTCCAATGTTGCAAGATGTTGTCTCGGTGTAAAGCCGGCTTTAGGAGCTTCGATACCCCGAGCGTGGTGTGACTGATGCAGTGCCAAACGGTTGTTGTGCTTTTGTTTTGTGTAACCAAAAAGCGGTACCGACATTCACGACCGCAAAATAACGATTGTCTTGAACCGACGTTTGACATAACGAAGTGACAAAAACGTTCTCTAGCATCGCTGGTAGAGCTGTTATTTTTAATGACGGCACCGCTTTTTTAGGTGACTAAAGCTTTACAAATAAAACTCAAATTTTCTTAGTCTGTCATTCCACGGTTTTTTTACACCGTTTGTCCACCGCCACCGTCAATGGGTCGTCAACAAGAAACGAGATTATTCGAACCGAACGTAACGTCCCGTTGACAGACGTGCCGTGGACATGCGGCTATAGTAAATATACGTATCGCTACTTCTTAGTCATCATCTTGTTCTCGTTGACGTCCCTCTGACGTGGCAGTGGACAAACGGCCACTTCATTGAGTCAGGTAAAATGATATGTCAAGATTCGGGCCTAGTTAATTGCAATAGTCCCGGCCACTAATACGTGGGATTTAGTATATCATTACTAGCGAAACGAGACGGTACTATACACTTCTACCTGCAAATGCTGATGTGCTGTTAATACTGCACAACTTTCTCACAAACAGATCATAATATTTTTCGTATTTCCAATTAACTTATATGTGCTCACCCCAAAGAAATAGTTCAAGATAAAATAAATTTAAAAGCACTAAAGCGTGGATAACCGGTAGAACTCAGCTTGAATATCCTGTACCTATTCCTGATCGGAATCGGAACAAATTTATTGGTCCATTAAATTTTCTTGAAAAGACTTCTTTAAGTGCAATCGAAGATGAAAAGCCGAATTATAATGCTACTATAGTTTATGGAAATTATTATTTTTTAATTAGGAAGCCTTATGCGCTAGTTTTTAACATTTGAAATCTGTCTTAATAGACATGGATCTATTTTTATTCTAATAAGTTATTAGTTATTTTTACCGATTTAAAAAAAGGAGGTTATCAATTAGACACGTATGTATGTAATATTATTGTAGGTAACTGTATTATATTCACATATGACAATCTATAAGATCTTCCAAACAAATATACAAAATTTTATAGATGTATGTAATTGGATCGTGGCCATTTTTTTATTGGCTTACATTTACTTCGACTTGGGGAACAGTGTAAGTTTCATCAAAATCGTTTCAGTAATTTTCAAGATGTGGACTGGAATACGTGTAAGTGTGACGACCTGACTTATTGATACTAGCTAAAGGTGTAGTTAATTTCAGAAGTCGGTGGCAAAAAAAAACTAAAATACAGATCCCAAGACACCGACTTTTGAAATCGATTTATTTTTTTTAATTTACTTTTTTATAGTATAAGAAGTTTATTTATCCTAATAATAATCTGGATTACAGCTCACTCCCTTTCACGGAGAGGAGGATTGTATCAGCAGTGAAAACATTATAAGCTTACTATGCCTATTATAATAATTTATCCTAATCCTAATAATAAAACAGAAGAGTTTTTTTTTGTTTATTTGAACACGCTAATCTCTGGAACTACCGGTTGAATTTGAAAAATTATTTTTGAATTGATAGTCTAATTCTTGAATAACGCTATAGGATTTCTAACCTAGTAATAAAGCTGAAGTTTGTTTGTTTGTTTGACCGCGCTAATCTCTGGAACTACCGGTAGGATTTGAAAAATTATTTTTGATATGATAGCCTGATTCTTGAAGAACGCTATAGGATTTCTATCCTAGTCCTAGTAATAAAGCTGAAGAGTTTGTTTGTTTGTTTGAACGCCCTAATCTCTGGAACTACCGGTCGGATTTGTATAAATATTTTTAATGTGATAGCCTAATTCTTGAAAAACGCTATAGGATTTCAATCCTAGTAATAAAGCTGAAGAGTTTGTTTGTTTGTTTGAACGTGCTAATCTCTGGAACTACCAGTAGAATTTGAAAAATTATTTTTAATTTATAGCCTAATTCTTGAAAAACGCTATAGGATTTCTATCCCAGTAATAAAGCTGAAGAGTTTGTTTATTTTTTTGAACACGCTAATCTCTGGAACTACCGGTCGGATTTGAAAAATTATTTTTGTATTGATAGCCTAATTCTTGAGGAAGGCTATTTAACACGCTGTGATTATTAGGAGCCGAGCAATAAAAAAGCCAGAAAGAACGCTAAGTAAAAACGAAGTAATAGCGCGGGAAGGTGAGGCGATGGGACGGGGTGGGTCGGGGTAGCAAGAAATTTCACGCGGACCAAGTCGCGGGCAGAAGCTAGTTTAGTATAAGAAGTTTATCCAGTGTATATATATATACATTGAATTATATTCATCAAGCCTTTTCACCAGGATTGTCAATTGTTTTCTGAAAAAACATGATGTTTTTTAATTATGTGGCATGTGCCCAAGAGGATTTCCCATCGCAACAAAGACTTAACACAATCACACCCTACAATCTCTCTTTATGGTATGAATTTTCAAAAATCCTTCGTTAGTGCTCATTTCTATTATCTAAGGAACTCTTGAGTTTATTTGTATGCTTCTGTGGTTTAGTTTGTGCTTTGTCTGTCAGTGAGTGAATTAATTAATTTAAGTTTAAAATTTAATTTGATCGTTTTACATTAAAAAAACTTAAAAAGCAACAAAAACAACTTTTTTCGAATCGCGGTCACAACAAGAAAAAAAAAACGGTTACTTATTTTCAAAAATATTAAAAATAAAAACAGAACGCTATTTTCGTTATAGAATCTAACGATCGTTTGGCTAAGCTGCCAAAAGTTGTGTCTCTTTCGAAGACCGTTCCACGCTCGAGGCCCGAGTTCAAACCCAGCCGGAGACAAACTTCTTTTTTCTATCATTTCTCGACCTTTATCGGCAACAAAAATGGAATTCTTAGAAAACATTACGTTTCGAATGAGAAAACGTGCCACATCTCTGTCAAATGACACAATAAACGAAAGTACGCTTAATAATTCTGCGAACTCACCGCTAGATGGCACATCTAGTAGCCTACCTCCTAATATATCCGATGACGAAAGCGACGAAGAAATCTTGCAGCTTAAAAATGAACTACAAAAAGTTAATTTACAACTAAGCGCAGCTCACGAAGAAATTAATAACTTATCATTAGAAAACATGAAGTTAAAACAAGAAATTAAAAATTTGGATGCAAAGCACAAGATAATGAAACAAGTTACAAGTAAATTAACATCTGAGATAATCGTTACCCCAAAGAAAAAAACAAAAAACATACTAGCAAAATCATGTGCCAATGTTCCTACTACTCCTCCAGAAACTGACATTCCTTCACAGTCACCAGCAACCAAGGAAAAGCTCTCTGTACAAAATAGACACCCTGAGGCTCTTCAATCCCAAGAAGCTGAACTATCTATCAAGCCTAAAAACACCAAACATAAGCTATGTATTGTGAGTGCTAATATAAATAACAAGATTTTGTCTATAGCCGAGAACACATTATTAAACTGTGAACTCTGTCATTATGTTTCCCCGAATTGTGGTACGGAGCAGCTTATCAAAAACTTGGAGAAGAAATTAATAGGATATACAAATAATGATTTCTGCATTATTTTAATTGGAGAAAAAGACTTCCATAAAACTGAAAACTATGTGGATATAATTATAAAACTGAGAGAAAAATTGCAGAAAATACAGCACACAAATATTATAATATGTGTTCCTACTTTCAAATTAAGTGATCATTCAACATTGTTTAACTGGCGCATAGAGACCTTTAATAATCTACTTCATTTAGACCTGCAGACGTACAACTATGCAACGGCGTTTGACTCTAATTTAGACTTGTGTTACGATTTTACAATGTTTTCTAAATTCAGTAGGAAAGTAAACGATCGTGGTATGCGAAATATATTTCAAAATCTGTCTGTAACAATAGCTAATTATAATTCATTTTCTCAGCAAGAAAATATAGCTGATAGCCAAATAAGCATATCGTCTCCACGATGCGATTTTTTTCTTTAATCATATAAATATAATGCATCAAAATATTGCCGGTCTCTTAAACAAGTCAGACTTACTGGTTATTTATATACAGGAATTGTTAAGTAAACAAATTAATTTAGATGTTTTATGTATAACCGAACATTTCATAATGTCTGGCCAAGAGAAACTTTTACATATACCAAATTATAAGCTAGCGGCATGTTATGCTAGACAAAACATTAAGCGCGGTGGAGCCTGTATCTTAGTTAAAAAAGGCATCGAATATAAGGACCTGCCTGACATTGTGAGACATTCGGTAACTGGAATTATAGAATGCTGCGCAATTGAATTACCTTCACAAAAACTTACAATCCTATGTGTGTATAGACCACCAAAAATCACTAATCTACACCAATTCTATCAAAACTTAGATATTATACTCAAAAAGATTTCCAAACCAAAGAAAAAAATAATTATGTGCGGAGATTTTAATATAGATATTTTGCAAAAGAACAGAATTAGCATGGATTTTGAATACTTTCTGATGAACTACGATTTGAAGCTAGAAATAAATAAACCGACCAGACACAGTAAAACTTGCTTAGATAATTTTGCGCACAATTCAAAACAAAGCTGCCAAAGTGAAATAATAGACTTCGGATTATCCGATCATACGGCTCAAATATTTACAATGAAAGTTAGTAAGTTTAGTCAAATTAAAACATGGAAAACATCAAGACGAGACATATCTGAAGAAAATTTAATTATCTTTAGAAATTATCTCCAAAACTTATCGTTCTCAGATATATATAGCACAGAGGATCCAAATGAAGCCTATGATAATCTTTTAGAAATATTTCAACTCCTGTATGATCTATGCTTTCCCTTCAAAACAGTCATACTAAGATCTGAAAAAAAGATCAAATGGGTATCTAGAGGTATTAGAATCTGCAGCAAAAACCAACGCCGATTACTCTGGAAACAAAGACTTAATCCTACTAGTGAAAATAAAAAGACATTTAAAGAGTACTCAAAAATATTTAAAAAAATTATCAAACTGACCCAGAAAGCACAGAACAACTTTCTAATTAAAAATTCCAAAAATAAATCTAAAACATCCTGGCAAATAATAAATAGTACAAAATCTATAAGTGAACCCATCACAAGAATAAAAAAACATGATTTAATATTAACCGACCCTAATAAAATAGCTCAATCATTCAACGATTTCTTTATTGATCAGATAACAGAACCTCCCCTGAACACAACTAAAAGTACTGTAAGAATAACGTATAACCCTCATTCTATTTTTATGGCCCCTGTTGTCCCTCAAGACATTACAAGGGTGATCAAATCTTTAAAGAACAAGAAGAGTTATGGATATGACGGTATTTCAACAAAAGTTATAAAATTTGTCTGTTCTACTATAGCTAACCCTCTAAGCCACATTATTAACTCAAGCATATCCGCTGGAACATTCCCCGATAGTCTTAAAACTACAATAGTTAAACCACTCCATAAGAAGAACAATAAAGAAGACATGGCTAACTTTAGACCAATAGCTTTAATCCCCGTATTTTCCAAAATCATTGAAAAAGTAATTTATGAGTCATTTCATTCATTTCTGTCAAAATATAATATATTATGTGAGGAACAAAAAGGTTTTCGTAAAAATAAAAATATAAATATGGCCATATACGATCTAATAAATAAAATAATGGTCAATGTGGATAAAAAAATACCAATTTGCGCCATTTTTACCGATATGACCAAAGCTTTTGACTACGTGAACCATGAAACGCTCTTGGTCAAACTTGATGCTTACGGTATACGAGGGAATGCTCTACGTCTAATAAAATCATATCTAAGCGGACGTCTTCAATATACAGAAATTTCTAAAATATGCGTCAAATCAAAACGTGAGGTTAAATACTTATCTGGTCCTAGGGAAATTAAACATGGCGTTCCGCAGGGCAGCGTCCTAGGGCCATTATTATTCTTATTGTATATAAATGACCTACCTCGACACATCCCATACCCTTGTGTGTTATTTGCCGATGACAGTACGATCCTAATAGACTGCCTCAACAAAGAGATTTATGAAGGTGAAATAAATAATTCTTTAAAATTAATAATAAACTGGCTCAATGACAACAATCTTATCATAAATCTCAATAAAACAAATATAATGCATTTCTATCAAAAAATTCTTCCTTTAAACCTAGCGATTAATTATAAAGGACAAACTATTGATAGCGTTAACGTGGCTAAATTCTTGGGTATATTGATTGACAGTCAACTAACTTGGAAACCGCAGGCTGAAGAAGTTTGCAAAAGATTAAGCACGTCTGCGTATACTCTCTACAATCTGTCCAAGAAAGTTAACATTGATACATTAATGGTTGCATATCACGGTTTGGTGGTCTCTGTTCTAAGGTTTGGTGTAGTATTCTGGGGTAATTGTTCCGAAAGGGAATCTATATTTAAAGCCCAAAAACGGTGCATAAGATCCATTTTTAATCTCAAGGTTACAGATAGTTGCATTCCTTTTTTCAAGAAATACAAAATACTAACTTTTCCTAGTATATACATTCTCGAAGTAGCTATATTCGTTAAAACTAACAAGCATCTATTTCCTGCGTTAAATGATACGAGGATGCGATCTACTGCCATGAGATCAAAATATCAGAGTTTATTGTGTACTGGTAGATATAACACTGCTTTGTTCAAAAAAAACATTATTGGTATGGCACCTGTTATATTTAACAAATTGCCGAATTGTATTAAGGATCAGCCTTTAATAAAATTCAAGAAACTCCTGTCGTCGTTGCTGATAGAGAAATATTATTACTCTGTTGCCGATTTTATAAATGATGAATTGTAATGTTTGCTTCACTTTGTCTCATTTACTATGTAAATAATTTTAGAATTAGCTGATCCATGATCTCATTTTGAATTTAAGTGCCTAGTTTCTAAATTATCTTTAAGTTAACCATTATATTTTTGTATGCCAACAGGCAGAATGTACTGGGAATATATTTGAAAGTAACACCATTATTGTAACACCTGCATTCTATACAAATAAAGAAATTATTATTATTATTATTATTATTATTATTAAGCTTTTCGTTTGTAGAAGATTTTATAATTCGAAGCAGTGATATTTTAGAAGGCACATGTATTTGTTTTCTTCTATGAAAATCAGTTTTCGACGAAAAACCACTAGTTATTCATATAAGCAGTGGTTTTTCGTCGAAAACTGATTTAACGTAAAAGTCAGCGGTAGTCATCTACCGCTGACTTTTACGCTTGTAATGCTCAAGATAAAATAATCCAGTAACAAAAAACCAATTTGAATACGCCGTGCTACGAAAAGCTTGCTACTCTGCCGCGCCGTAGCAGTTCGTAGCCATCGCTACGCCGATAATACACACTAAACCGGCTACGCGTCGAATCATGTTACTGCTACTTTATAGCCCTGTGTAAAATTAGGATATCGTTGTTACCCAGTAAATGGGTAAGGTATAAAGCCCTCATTTTCACTCATATTTGGTTAGACTGAAAGCCAAACCCGTATTTTAAGCAAATGCAGTACAAATAGCTTAGAATGACTTCATTTAAAACCAACATTAATTTTCGCATTATCTTAACATATTATAAATCAAAATCGCTTTATGAGAATGCGGTCATACAGACAGCAGTGTGACCGCGTTGTTCTTCTAAACTACTCAATGGATTTTGATACGCTTTTCATCATCATTAAAATAATTTATACCGGAATGTTAATGTCTATATCTAATCAAAATCAGCCTATAATGTTCCCACTGTTGGGACACAGGTCTCCTCTTTGTGAGACGGAGTGGCCTGTAATCCACCACGCGGGCCCAGTGTGGGTTAGCAGATGTCACATGTCTTTTGTTTCTAGGACATGCCGGTTTCCTCACGATGTTTTCCTTCACCGTTTTGAGAGCAGTGGTGAAGAAATAATTTACACAAAGTAAGCACCTGACTGGGTTCCAACCTAAGACCGAAAACGCATTTATGTCTACAATAAATTAATATAAAACTTACATACAATAATGAAATCTCAATGTTTTGTCAAGTCAGTTTTAAAATAAACAACAAACTCATCAAAAAAACAACCACATATTATTATATTTTCTTAATATTGGAACTCCTCGTAATTCCACGTTTATCGTTAAAACGTCTAACTAAGGTTTTACATCTCGCGACGAGTTTTCCCAACGTCTGTGCGGATGAATTATTTCTTCTTTCATGAATAAAAGTGTTTTTTGAATGGTAAATTATTATCTCTTGCGATAAGGCGACCTGCCTTTTGTTAGTTCATGGGACATGTCCACCCATGTCATGACATGGTTGTGGTTTTTGTTTGTTTCTTTGTGATGTTTGAAACTTTGTAAGTAGTTCTCTTGTAGGTATATTATTTGTCTGTTTGAACGTCGGAATTAGCCGACCAATTGTGATAAAATGGTGCTATATTAATTAAAATGTTTCATATACCGATGCAAACTTTAAAAAGTCCATTTGAAAAATAATAAATAATTCCGATGCTCATAGGAATCGCGTAATTAATAGGTTCCATGCCAGTTACAATTGAACCCTCACACGTAGTGCGTAAAAGATTAAAACATAAATCATTGGTAGGTTTATTAACAAGTCGAGCAAAAACAAGGGTAGAGGCCAGTAAAAAGTTCTGTCCATTTCGATACGCTCCAGCGCGCTCCGTGCTACTTTGTTGAGGTGCTAATATTTTTCGGGTTAAATCTTGCAATCTAATAGTGGACAATTTCCTCGTGGCCTGTCAAGTTAGAACTTTGGATACTCGATCCGTTTCGATGACAATACATTTGCTTGGCCTGACTTTGCAGCCAAATTATTTTTCCTGGAACTCTTTAACAGTTAAAGTTTTCGTTTTGATATTGTACAAGCACGTAAAGGAAAGGAAAACTTTAATATACTTACCTAATCATAACCTGTAGTATTTTTATATACAGGTTTTTTTTAAGGGCTTTCTGTATTTTTTTTTCCTTTCTTCTGAACATTGTACATCGTAAACGTTGTCTATATCTCTTTTTATGTACTCTCTTATCGCAGGTATGCTGGCAGAGATTCTTTAGAAATAGCATTACCTTTGTACCTATTTTTCAGATCCTTACTTCTTGTCTGTCTATCTGTGATAAATAATTTCAATAATAAAAAAATAATAAGGGTTTATCACAAAAAAAAAACAGTTTCAAAAATATGTGGTCACCGTGTCGTATGAGTGTAAAGCGCGTATAGTAAGCTGAGTCGCTCACAGAATGGGCGGTTTCAGTAAATTATTTCATCTGCTGAAGAAAATGTACGAAGCTGCGAAGATGGAATAAATTCTTTGCGTAAACTCATGTAGGTATAGCGTGGTTTCGTGGTAATGTTAAATAACTTATTACCTAAATTTTGTCGGATATGAACAGATATTATGATTATAATTAAGGCTATATTGAGGATAAAAAGGCTTGGGGTTAACCTGCTCTAATAAATTTACACAGTGAATGTTGATTTTTTATTTTATTTTGCTATTTTTTTTCTTTATATTAGTACCTTTTTTACATATACAATGACATGAATATTTACTGTTAGTATTATATTATTTAATTTATTGTGAATGTGAGGACAATGTGGGTCATTGTTTGTTTTAATCATGATTTTTTTTTTCTTCTCAGTTAGTTTTAATCATGATCTGGCAGTTTGAGTAATTTATATTACCTATAATTATTAGATGTTCCTGGTTGGTATTGTTCGTCGAATCGTTGAGCTCCTTAAGTTCTGAGTTGAGCTGCACGATTAGACAAATGCGTGCACTGACTGGAGAGGTCCACTCAATCTATGTGGCTCATTCCTCAAAAAAGCATTTCAGACACGAATCTACATAGCCTTCACATCAACTTCACATGATCTGCCCGAGATTATATTTGGACTTTAGAAGAAATTTAGATTTTGTTTGGGCCTTTCCTCTCAGAGTAGTCAGATAGGAAACACCGACCTAATCAAGTTTTAAAAATATGAATGACGAAACTAACTTAGATTTAAGTTAGTTTGTTAGTTTTTAATAAGATAATAATAAGTTGGTTTGATTAAATTTGACAGTTTCGGGCAGGTTGATGTGTAGGCGTCTGTACCTACAGACGCCTGCACATCAACCTACCCGAAACTGTCAAATTTTCCCAATAAATTTTTAATCTTATACTCTAGCGATAAAGTTGAAAATCTATTAAAGAAATTTGACAGATTGTAGTAGCTTGATGTGCTGGCGTCTGTACCTACCAACGTGAAATTAGATTATATTATGTTTACCTTTATAGTAAATTATCTTGTTTACCAAGTTTCCTCGGAAATACAAAACAAATTAATTCTTGCCAGGGTTTACTCCAACGACCTCACAGAACTCACCGAACGCAACAACAATTTAAATGCTGAAATTCATCAAAATGTTTCTGGAATAAATGGTCAGATGACGTCAATACAGTATGCTAATTAGTTTGTATGTTTTCAGCTCACGTGAGTTAATTGCTCATATTGATTTCAAAAGAAATAATTGGAAGCAACGCTCTTTAAATTAATTAATTTTGGCTGTTGACGTTGGAGATATATTGTTATTAAAATTGGTATGACTTTACACGGTTTTCTAAAACCAGCAAGCGTAACATTATCACCATAGAAACAGAGGAGAAATTTTCGTAATTCTAACGTCAAAAATACATCGAAGTTCAGTTTGATCGGATGGAGGCGACATGTGCCACGTCTCCATGACATATCCCTCGATATCCGTGAGTTAAAAGCATAATACAATGACCAAAACTTATTTTTTTGAAGCTAACTATTATTATTAAGAAATTAGTGTTGACCCCAGCGTTACTTACCTACCGCATTTAAAATTGAGTCTTCTTGCTCTAAAATAAGATTTAATTTTCTTTGGCTCAATTGGCGGTCGGTATGGCAAAATACATAATAAAAAAAATACAATTATATTAAAAGTTACTGAAATCAATTCACTAGTAATTATAAACTAACTACTTTCAGGACTTGCGTTTCTTTTGTTACACCTTGTAAAGATATATAGGCCCATGTTTTGTCACGATGTTTTGTGTGTCTTCTTTTACATATTTTCAAAAATACTTTCTTAGTGCTCACCTTATAAGTAACTCTTCTGCAAAATTTCATGCTTCTAGACTCAGCGGTTTAAGCAACACGTTTTCTGTCAGTGAATAAGATTTTTATTAAGTAAAAATCGCTATGGAAGGAAACAGTAGCCCATTTTTCTCGCCCATTTATATCCTTCCGGTACAAAATTGAGTGACAGCGCATTTTTTTAAATTCAGTTCAACGCAGTGTCTATCAACTTTATTATTGAAATTCTCTTTTCCCGCGGTTTTATCGAGAGATTTTTAATTTTACATCGAAATAATCTTCACTGGAATCGTTAGCTTCGCTTCTGAAAGCGTTTATAAATCAAAAATAATAACGAGTTTCAGTTTTCTCGGAATCATAAAATTAATTTGTCATTGCCTTCAATGCGAATGAAATGAGAAAAAGAAAGAAAATACGTTTATTTGCAGTAAACATGACGCATGGAAAGAACACAAACCCACATAAAAAAATACCAATTTGGGGGAAAACATGCGTCACATCCATGTAAAAATGAAATGAAGGCAATTAAAGGCAAAAACAGGAAAGCATTTATACAGGGTCCCATTAAAATAGATGGACAAATTCTAACACAGCGCTCAGTACGTCTAACTAAAGATATACAAGCAAAAAAAAACACGGATTAAAGTGATTTTATTTTGACCTAAAATAATAAATTGCCCGGCACATTAGTGTTTTTTCGTTAATTGGATAAATAATTATTTTTAATGTGACTAAGGTAATTATAGACCGTCTAATTTAAATGTACGCGTCATAAATTCTATAGGTACAGACGCCAGCACATCAAGCTATTAGAATCTGTCAAATTGTTTTAATAGATTTTCAACTTTATCGCTAAAACATAAGGTTCAAAGTTGATTAGGACAATTTGACAGTTCCGGGTTGCTTGATATGCTGGCGTCTGTACAAATAATTTAACACGGCGATATATATATATGTAGGATTTCCGAGCTGACGACAACGAAAAATCAAGACAAAGAGGTATATGAAATTGCGAGCGTACGGCCAGCGCCACGGACCAAGTCAAAGTGCCTCTCTACACTCGCGGGTAATCGCTGCAACCCAGCAGTGGGCTGCGGCCGGCGGGTTGTGGGCATCGCCCTTTGTCCCGCGGGATCATTATTGTGCCCGTAAACATACGGGCACCATCGTTGGGGTGGCCGTATAGGCCTCGGCCAATGACGAGCGCGCTTTCGCCGCTCGCCTGTGAGTTAGTGTCATTTTGTGTCGGTAGGGGCGCCACGGTGTTGACCGTATCTTCACGCTACCTCGGCGGTCAGTCACCGCCAGGTGGAACTCCCGGTGCCCCGGGAGAAGCCCAGCGGACGCGGGATCATTATTGTGCCCGTAAACATACGGGCACCATCGTTGGGGTGGCCGTATAGGCCTCGGCCAATGACGAGCGCGCTTTCGCCGCTCGCCTGTGAGTTAGTGTCCTCTCTACAACGCGCGCCGGCTGCTTTATAAAGGCACCGGTCGCCCCACTACCCCCACTTTGCTACAACAACCGATACTACTTCCGGCGCTGACGTCACTCGCAAGCCCACACGGACTAAGCAGTCCCCTCTTTTGTTGAGCGACTTATTTACAATAAAATCTAAATCAGCGTTTACGATACAAATAATTTGATCAACCAAATTCACTACACAAATTAAATAAAAGAACGCAGAATAATAATATTCGCGCGTTCATATTATGACCGCGCCGTCATATATATGTATACATATATATGATGTCAGTTATACATATAAGAACTAAGCAATGTACGGTAACCTGTTTTTGTCACTATGTTTTTTTTTTAAATTATTTAAGGATTACCAACGAGATACATTACAATTTATATTTTAAAATAATAAAACTTGTTTAATATACTGTTTGTATAAGTTTTATAAAAAAAGTCGACAGACAAGAATAAACCTTCTGTCAATAAGTTCAAATTCATTTTTAGGGTTCCGTACCCAAAGGGTAAAAACAGGACCTTATTACTAACGCTCCACTTTTCGTCAGTCCGTCTGTCACCAGGCTGTATCTCATGAGCTGTGATAGCTGGACAGTTGAAATTTTCACAGATGATGTATTTCTGTTGCCGCTATTACAACAAATACTAAAAACAGAATAAAATAAATATTTAAGGCTAACGCTGTAAAAACACGTTTGTTGTATGGGAGCCCCCCATACAACAAACGTGTTTTTTGGGCGTTTTTGCCTTGTGGTACGGAACCCTTCGCGTGCGAGTCCGACTCGCACTTGGCCAGATTTTTCAAATTCAAATTAATATTAATTTTTCCGTTTTTTCGTCCACCTAAATAGTCCACTTGTGAAGTGAACCCGTTGGATGCGAAAAGCACAGAACCGATCGAAGTGGAGGTGCTTGGGGGAGCCCTATGTCCAGCAGTGGACGTCTTTCGGCTGATGATGATGATGATGATTATGGTAGTCAACTTGAAGGACTAATTGCGGAAACCACACCCCATAACATAGAAGTCTGTCTATGTAGACGTAGCACCTACAATAGGTATATGCAGTAAGCAATAATAAAAAATCAAATAAAAGTCGCATCACTATATGCTACGTTTCGTTAATTCACACAATCGTAAAACTCCTGGTCACAACGAACATAAATAAAATATTTAAATAAAAAAAAACTAAGGTAATAAAAAATGTTATTTCCAGTAAAGCTGCTGAAGCGAATTCACTTAATCGGTCCGCTGAAAAACATGCCCATGGGAATTAATCTTACTCTAGAGTGCTTTGCAGTGAAATAAGTAAGCTGCTATAAAAACGTAAACTCTTTCGACGGTTCATAGAGATGGGAAAATTATTTATCGATTAATTGGTTCGTTGGACACTTCTTTCGATATTTGGTTTGATTCAAATAATTTTTCTACTTTTTTTATTACCAAAATTGACGTGTAAAAGTTTTCTTTAAGGGGCTTACATGACCTAAAGCGCGGTCACTGTCGGACTGCATAGAATAGAAAGAGAAGCGCGATGACACAACGCTGGTAATTTATTGCAAAATATGAAGCAATTATTTAATTACAAAAAATCTATTATTGGACTAAAAAAATTAAAACAAGTATTTTGGTATGTTGCTTATAAAATAATCTGACAAAAAATCAGAATAATTGTATGTATATTAGTATGGTTTTTATTGTAAAAAGAAAGTATTTAGAGGTATTTTAATGATTTTTTTCTATCGAATCAAATTTGTTGTATTATATTTCCAACACACTATCTACCAGCATATATCCTGAAGTATCTTTTTCTAATTTTTTAAAGTCTAGTCCATCATTATACTTTTATTGTTTCTTAAACTTGCGTTTTTTGCGTTTAGGTCCTGTAAGCCCATTAAGACCGATTTATTGAATAAAATGCCATTTATAATTAAAGTAATCATGTTTATAATCATAATTTTACAGAACTATAAAGTAAACCTGAACTGTATTTGAAATAGGACTTTATATTTTTGTATTGTTAATAAATTCTAAATCGAAAAAGACCTCATAGTTTCTGAAAAATAAATTCAACGAACGTCATATGTTTCAGTTTTTGATAGTCAAAAATCCAATTTAAATTTACCCACAGAGGTTTGATTGAAGTCCACAAGAGCGGATATTCAAAAATATAAAAAAAAGAACTCACCAACACGTTCCAACGGATATTACATTCAAAAAAATACACAGTACATTAAAGACGAAAGAAAAACAGATCAACGTGACCTTTCCTGAATAGCCGATTCACTAAGCTGTATCGATTACCGATCCGATTATAATTCGACATCGAATAAATCGACTAGGGTTGAACGGACGTTCTGCGTCATTACGTCACTACCTCATCGAGTATTCAGTTCAGGGTTGTCTCGTAAAAATTGGCATTAGTTCACACTTAGCCCCGACGTTTAAAATTCAAGTGAGGATGTCGTTTTTGCATTGAAAGTGGCAATTACCTTACTTCGCCGGCATGTGTGGACCTGATGTATGAAGTCTTTGAAAATTCATCTAGTAGACGGTTTTTTGTAGTATAAAATAGTCTTTTGCATATCACAGGAGGATTTTTTTCATGGTAATTTATACGAAGGGTTTAGGTACGACAAGGGTTTTTTGGCTCACAATTATTATTTTTGCTTTAGGGATTTGAGCTTTATTTGTTTTTGATTGTTCAGAATATTACGTTCTGAAAATTCTATCCATTAAATCTCATTGATAGGTAGTGGCAGCGATTTTCTTGTTCACAACCTTAACATAGAGATATGATATTTCTTACTAACAGACTGAGAAAAAGAGGATGTCAGATAAAACTAAGTAAGAGATGTCAAATTAGTTTATGCCTTAAACGTGTCTATTACATATTAGTTTATGCCTTAAACGTGTCCATTACATTTGTGTGGAAGATTTAAATCAACTAAGATTGACAGCTTTTCTTTATATCCACCCCTTTCTTGTTATATTAGATAGAAGGAGATGGAAATAGCTCAAATTAAGTAAGTTTAGCTTGTGACTAAAGAGGTATCAGCATCAATAACTACAGTAAAAGCAAAAAAAAAAATTGAGAGACCCCGATGCAAAGTGCTAGAAAACTACACCAGAAGGCCGACATCTATTAACATCACCAAACACGTGGTTTGGCTTAGACATGTTCACGTCTCTATCTTGCACTTGTAGTTTGACAGATGTGCGAAAGTGACCAGAATAACGCGCCCGAAAGTAAGTGCTAAATAACTTTTATAAATCTCAACATCAAGGGGGAAGCGCGAAGATAGCCCGCGAAAAATTTTTTTTTTTCTTAGGTTTCTTGCAATTTGCTGGTCAGTATTAAGTCGTACGTTGATTAAAATACGATTCGCGACCGTAAAACATATGTATTTACAGAATTATAATTATTAGAACCTGACAACCTGACACTGACCTGCAAATTGCAAAAATCGTAAGAAAATTTATATTCCGCGGTCTACCACTGCGCATTCACCTTAACATGACTATTTGAATGATAATATAATTTGACATCCTAATTATGATCTTTTATACTTAGAAATCTTACTCTTTGTCACTTTGACATTTAAATGATAATATTACTTTTAACTGATATACCTCAAACTGTAAATTAAATTCCTAAGTATCCAATAAATAATGTTAATACTAACCTACTTAATAATCTCTATCCTGTAATAAACATAATTATGTACCTATCTAATATTTGCACGCCACACTTGGCAGAATGTGATGATACCATTGACTCATATTAAGCCCATAATAATCTACTATATTCTGACAAATAAACTATTATGATTATGAACACACACAGTTGACGTTCAAAAGTGCCTTTTATGTGCCTATTTGAAATAGATGCTTTGACTTTGACAAATCATATGATAAGGAGTCATATAAAACCCGCGAACAAAATAAAAAAATACAAAATTTATTGGTACCTATATCAAATAAAAAAAGAATCTCCTCCCACCTAGCTACCCATCTGTTACCCCAGCAATTACTGATTAACTCCAATACACAGGCAGACACGTAGGGTCCATTTCCTTAACAAAAGGGGAAGGAAAAATAAATCCACATAATGCTTAAGGAAAAATTCTTAAAGAAAACGTTGACCACGTTTACCCGGTCTAATCAGAGTTGGAGTAAGTATAAATAGTGGAACGTGAACAAATATGTGATGAATTGATAATGGGAATGAAGCTGTGGGTTGTCCCCTTTGTATGTTTTTACTAACGTTATTTTTTTCTCGTTAAGATAAATAAATAACGGAACAGAGAATATTCTTTATTATCTTTATTTTGGCCGCTCACAATGGGCCTTATTAGAAGGCTGAAAGTCACCCAAAGGGCAATGGAGAGGACTATGCTTGGAAATCCCTGCGTGATCGAATCAGAAATGAAGACATTTATTTGAATGAGTCCCCAGGAGAACCAAGGTAACAGAGATAGCCCGAAGAATTGCCAAACTTAAGTGGCAGTGAGCAGCGCAGAACAGATGGCCGACGGGGCCGAAAGATTCTGGAGTGGCGACCGCGTACTGGAAAACGTAGCGTTGGAAGGCCTCCCACAAGGTGAAGGCCACAGGAACCCGTTGGATGCGAGAAGCACATAACCGGAACAAGGTGCTTGGGGGAGTATGTCCAGAAGTGGACGTCTTTCGGCTGAAATGATGATGATGACTCTTCATTATGGACAACATAAAAATTGAGATATTAATGTAGAATAAGTGCAAGGTTATCATGATCTGCCTAGCCTTTTCACAACTATATTGGGGTCAGCTTTCAGTCTTAGCGGATGAAGCTCTTCCACTCTTCCCTGACAACCGTCACGGTAGCATTCACTGTCTTCTTTTTCTTATCATTCCTCACACAGTCATCGTCCCAATATCTCACTTCCCGAGGTCTGTTCTTATACAGGATTATTGGAAAAGACCAATAACCTCTTAAGAGGTCATTGCGTACTCACCATTATGACCAACTTTTACTATGGGACCAAACCTGAAAACGCGAAAAAAAATCAGCTGTTCGTAAAAATGCAGAAAACAGCTGACTTTTTACGCGATGTCATGTTTGGTCCCATAGTAAAAGTTGTTCATAATGAATGGTCATTATGAACAACTTGAGGTCATCGTACATCATGTCATGGTCATGGGACCATGACATGATGTACGATGACTTCTTAAGAGGTTGTTGGTGTTTTTCCAATAACCCTAAATACGTTGCCCCCGTAACCAAAGTAGGTACCTACTAAAATAACACAAATTACCGGTTTCAATATTTTAATTGACTTCATCATCTGCCCAGCCTCTTCCCAACTATATTGGGTTCGGCTTTCAGTCTTACCGGATGCAGCAGAATACCAGTATTTTACTTGGAGCAACTGCCTAGCAGATCTCCACAACCTCGTTACTTGGTAACACGATGCCCTTTGCCAAGACTGGTTGTCAGACTTCCGACGACCTGGAACGACTGTTAAACATCGAACGAAAACTGGCACTAAGTTTTGATGCAAGGTCAAGTTTTAATTTACTTTACAATTCAAAATAACTAAACATAGATGTTATGTTCCGAATGTGCCTTTATCTAACTAGATTGTGCAGACTGAAGGTATTAATTTCAAACTCCATCATTAAAATCACCTTTAGCTTTCCTCTCTCCAAAACCCAGATCGTTTTTTGTTTCCATGGCATTCAGTGGAAGAGAATAACGTAGATATTTCTCCATAAGTTCGCATCACACACGAGTAATACCATCACCAATCATGTACTGGCCTTTACAAAACCAGCTAACATTGAACTCAATTGGTTGCCTGGTTAACCCGAACGCTGGTTAGGGTTAATGTGTCAATCGACACATTAACCCTCTGTCGATGTAATAAATTGCCCAATGTGTTTGAGCAAGCTTACCCACACAAAAAAAACAAAGCAAAAGGCCCTAAATTAAGATTAACACCGCAACATCAGGTAAGCGGTCACTCCTACTTCCTATTCGAAACGAGCTCACATTAAGAGAAGGAGGAAAGTACGTAAAAAACCGGTATTTGCCGAAAAACACCATAAACAGAGACATAAAGCGTAATGACACTGATATTATCGTAACCTCCGGCGTTGTTTTGTATTTGATTGTTTTTGGGTTCCATAGTCAATTTAAAAAGACAACTTTTAAAGATACAATTACCTTTACGAGTGACTTGTTGATGAAGTGCCCGAAAGCGCGGTTGCTGAAGTTAGGGTCTTGGGTTTGATCCCTAGGTCCAGAAAAGTGTTTTTGAAGTGAATACTTCTTTAGCATCGTTGTGATTTGAAATTTTATGAAACGAAAAAGCGACAGTAAAAAGAGACATATAAGATTTAACGTGGGAGAAAATGAGATAGGAAGCATTATACAGTGTTTTTGTTTTTTATTATTAAAAATGACATCACATTTAATCCTATGCTACTAATTTGTGGATGTGGATGTGGATGTGGGCGTGGGTGTGGGTGTGGGTGTGGGTGTGGGTGTGGGTGTGGGTGTGGGTGTGGGTGTAGATGGATGAATGGATGGATGGATGGATGGATGGATGGACAGTAAAAAGAGACATACATATAAGATTTAACGTGGGAGAAAATGAGATAGGAAGCATTATACAGTGTTTTTGTTTTTTATTATTAAAAATGACATCACATTTAATCCTATGCTACTAATTTGTGGATGTGGATGTGGATGTGGGCGTGGGTGTGGGTGTGGGTGTGGGTGTGGGTGTGGGTGTGGGTGTGGGTGTAGATGGATGAATGGATGGATGGATGGATGGATGGATGGACAGTAAAAAGAGACATATAAGATTTAACGTGGGAGAAAATGAGATAGGAAGCATTATACAGTGTTTTTGTTTTTTATTATTAAAAATGACATCACATTTAATCCTATGCTACTAATTTGTGGATGTGGATGTGGATGTGGGCGTGGGTGTGGGTGTGGGTGTGGGTGTGGTTGTGGGTGTGGGTGTGGGTGTAGATGGATGAATGGATGGATGGATGGATGGATGGATGGATGGATGGTTCTTTGGCATCGTTGTGATTTGAAAGTTTATGAAACAAAAAAGCGACAGTAAAAGGAGACATGTAAATTCATAAGATTTAAGTTTGAAGGTTTCACTTCTACCACGTGTGAATTGCACACATGCTGTTTTTTTTTTAATTTCAAATTAGAATAGTCTCCTAGATTACCACTCCCGGTATTCAGGGAATTGGTTTACATAGGCTTGATATCCTATTTACTAGTACTACTCAGCATTGTTTTAAATAACTAGCTACGCCCCGCGGTTTTACCCAGATAAGTCTCGATCCTATGGGAATATCGGGATAAAAAGTATTCTATGTCATAATCCAGGTCCTGGTCTACCCAAGTACCAAATTTCATCCGTATCCGTTCAGTCGTTTTATTGTGAAAGCGTAAAAAACAAACATACAAAGAAATGTATTTTCCCTTTATAATATTACGTTTAGATTCATTTATCACACTAATGTTATAAAAACGAAAGTTTGTGAGTGTGTTTGTAAGTTTGTTACTTTTTTACGCACAAACAGCTGAGCGGATTTGGATGAAATTTGGCACACAGATCCATACTCATATTATAAATGCTAAAGTGTGTCTGCCTGTTACCTCTTAACGCTGAAACCGCTGAACCGATGGAGATGAAATTTGGTATAGATATAGTTTGAGTCCCGGGAAAGGACATATTCACATATTATGATTATATAAAATGTATGCAAAATATGAAAGAATTTTAAAAGAGTAAAGGTGGAGTTTCTGACCCGTTCTTCTCCATACGAAAACAACCTTTTGGAATAGGGGACTAGAATCAATTCTATTTGTTGTAATTTTTGACGTTCAAAAGTGCCTTTTATGTGCCTATTTGAAATAAATGCTTTGACTTTATGATGATGATTGATGTTTTTTATCTCGATATTCCCACAGGATCGACACTTATGCGGGTGAAACCATTGGGCGCTACTAGTTTAGATAATAATATTGAGAGTCAGTCATCACAATTATTCACTTCTTATTTTTACTATATTTATCTTCTTCGAAAAATGATTGACGCCGTAAGGACACATAATTATTATAATAGCCGGTGATAACTGCAGGGGCATGGGCCCATTATGATATCATTATAATAATAATCTGTGAAAATAGATTATTTGCATAATATTATGCGGAACACGCCAACTTTTTTATCGGACGTACAGACGCCAGCACATCAACCTACCACAATCTGTCAGATTTTCCCATTCAACTTTGAACCTTATGCTTTAGGGATAAAGTTGAAAATCTATTAAAGAAATCTGACAGATTGTGGTAGGTTGATGTGCTGGCGTCCGTAGCTAACTACTTGTGATACATTTTGGAAAACTCACTTTTTTAGACTGGAAAATAGCTGTTAAGAATAAAAATAATTATGGTCCAATAAATAAATTCCTCGTGGCTAAATAATAACAGCCGCACAGGTCGATCAATTTGGTTAAGCTACGCTTGCCGCGGTTGGTCTGTGGATGGGTGACCATCTTTACATATCGAGACCCCTCCGTGTCTCGGAAAACACGTTAAGTCGTATGTCTCGGCTATCATTCGTGGATCTTTGACAGTCGTTACGGGTGGTCAGAAGCCCGAAAGTCTGACAACCAGTCTTAGTAAGGGTACCGTATAACCCAGTAACTGTGTTGTGGAGGTCAGATAGGTAGTCGCTCCATGTAAAATACTGGTATTTAGCTGCATCCGGTTAGACTGGAAGCCGACCCCAACATAGTTGGGAAAAGGCTAGGCAGATGATGACTTAAACAAATTCCTATTTCAGAGCTGTAAAGTACATAACATCAATCGTAAGTTGGTTAAATATGGAATTTAATCTATTAATTATATATATATATATATATATATATATATATTTAATGTGTTTAAGAAGTAAGAAAATAAATAAACGAGACAAATTGTCAATTCTTTAACCGGCTTAAAATAATGGTTGACAACGTCGAACATTTTATAAACCGTAAAACTATCTAAGGAGTTAAACATTCATAAAAATAATATTATTTGAACCACACAAAATATATTTTTTGTAAAACAAAAAGGAATTATAAAATTTATAAAAAATTGTATCATTTAATATTTAAATAATAATAATATAATTATAATTATTATAAGAAATTAAATCTTTGAAAATAATAATTATTTGCTTTAACACAGCATAACATTAAAAAAAAAACAATACGAAACCATTGACTCAGAGGTAGAACAAGCTTGACCAATATTTTATTGGTTTTCTACTATTTTATACTTATCGAAGTCAGCGATAATATTATGTGGTAACGTTATTACAAGTACTCCACCGAAGAAGTGCACATAACATGACTCTTATGAAAGGTCCCGTCAGCATTTTGTCCAAAGAGTCTTATGAAATCCCTTATATTTTCTCCTTGAACCGATTCTAGAACAAATAATTTCTACCTTTTTAAAAGATATTAAGCCCTTGACATTTTCAAGGGCTTCGGGTTTTCTTTTCTGGAATTTCCCAGTAGCAGCCTGGAGTCTGGTTTTGTGCCCAGTTGTAAACAATAGGCTCTCTCCTATTAAATGGGACTTGAACGTAACTGGTGAAATATGGATGTTCAGACGCTAGCACATCAAGCTATCCGAAACTGTCAAATTTTCGCAATCAAGTTTGAACCTTATGCTTTAGCGATAAAGTTGAAAATCTATTAAAGAAATTTGACAGATTGCAGTAGCTTGATGTGCTGACGTCTGTACGTGTACTAAAGGTATTTCTCTGCCTAACACTTTGAGAAATAATACAGGCGCGAAGTTATGTGTGTGTTATGTTATTTTTGAGGTTTTATCTGGAGCGGGGATGTCGAACCTATACATCTACGTGCCATTTTTTCCAAATAAATATTTAATGCAGCCATTAAGAACTCAAACTCAATCTTAAAGCATTTATTTCAATTAAACCTTGTTTTTTTGTCAAAATTAAATAGTCTGTCAGTCAGAAAGTTGAAGCTAGTTGCCCGTGACGTGCCAACAAACAATCTATATAAGTACTATATACTTTCGCATTTGTATTATTATTTGAAATCTCTCTTGACATTTCTCGGGACCCTGGGGTCCTGGAACTTTGGAAGGCGTATGAGGGGCCGAAACCAACTCGCAGAAGCCCGTTAGACGTTTTTAATGAAATGAGACACCAACCGACGATTATCCCCGGTCGTTGTAGGACGAATGTTAATTTTAAGGGCATTACATTGCCTAATGACCTTGAGCATGCTGCCCCGTACTAACTTACGACGAAATGACGAGAGAGAGAGGGACGAGTGCGGGAGTGACATAGTGCTTTTCGCGAAATTTCGGATTTTAATAAAATATTAAAAGAAATAAGAGAAAAAAATCAATACACATTGTTAAATACGTCATTACGTATTTTTGGTATAAAATTCATGCCGAGTTATTGAGCCGTTATAGAGAAAATTTTCAATTTAGGTTGAAAAAAGACCTATTTGTTATGATTTTTTGATAAAATTTGAGTAAGTTTATTAAAATTTTAAACAATACAATGTATTTGTGATTTGATAAAACAGTGAAACAAAGAATGATGATTTCATAAAACAGTTACTCTTTGGACTTACGTGGTCTTAGAGAGTTGTGTTGATGACTTTAATGATTATAATTCTGTAAATACATATTTGTTACGGCCGCGAATCATATAATAATCAACGTACAACTTAATACTGACCAGCAATTTGCAAAAAACCGAAAAAAAATGAATTTCGCGGGCTACCCTGACGCTTTCGCCTTAACGGTTTTTTTTATTTCATCATCAGCGGCCTAGCCTTTCCCAATCATGTTGGGGGCAGCTGAATACCAGTATTTTACATGGAGCGACTGCAAAGCTGACCTCCACAACCCATGCACCACCCCATTATTTGGAACGCATTATTTATTTAAATGATATGAAAAATTTGTGCGATTTCTGCTATTGCAAACTATATGACTTAGGTACCTAACATAAATCATGCCATGCCAGAATTATTTTGTTACGTGCCAGCAATGGCATGCATGCCATTGGTTTGCCATCCCTGATCTAGAGGGTGCCGATTTACTTCTCTCGCAAAAACACGACTCTTATTAGTCTCTGCCTTGGTAGGTAAATGATTATGACGTCAACACATTAGTAGCATGGTTGACTACCCAGGAAGCGCCGGTCGAATTCTTACTATCACTATTGAAGGCTCTTTTGTTTAAATCTAATGGCAATGAAACCCTAAGGCACCTGTCCCACCGACACCGCCAACGATGAAGCGCCAAACTAACTGTTTTCTTGCTCAAGAAACATCCAAAAGATTTTATGTCGCGTGAAAGTAAAAGAGTCACATTCATATCAATAGTTCACTAACTGTTCACACCGCTGGCGAGTACTCGTTTGTCACAGCGACAAGACCTATCAAAGAGAGTACTTGCTCAACAATACTCGCTTGGCGAGCAGAATACTCGCTAATAGACTCAGGCTTGGAATATACGCATACCAGCGAGTAACCGCTCGACGCTGTCGCGCACTCGCTGCTCATATGCTCGCCATATCGTTTTCAGTTGCTATCTCTACTCGCTTCTCGTTAAACGCGGTTGGTGCTTATTACTAAATCATTTAATGACTAATTAAGCATCCCTTGTCATAGCCTGTTGTTGTAAAAGGCCACAGGGGCTCTTTGCTTCCCATTGCAATCGGAGGGGACTATTTCATGAAATAACAACCAATAAGATATTTTTTTTTAATGGGTTTGCTCTTGACTCTAGTCTAGGTCAGAGATGACAGAGACAAAGTCTACGATGGAGTGAGCTCACCCAGAAGAAGCCTGTTCACTCTTACTTTGAAGAGATTCGGGTTGTATGCACTCGGAAACACAAACGCAGGTAGAGAGTTCCACTCTTTTGCTGTGCGTATTATAAAGGACATTTGAAAACGCTTAGTGCAAATTGGTGGAATAGCAACTAGGTCGGGACCACCCCTATGTGCTGAAGGTGATCACCGGGGCGGTTTTAGTGAGGTAAAAATCCCACACTCCCCGACCTCCCTCCCCGGAGGTCGGGTGCCTTTTGAAGGTTTCCCCCCGACAACAAAAAAAAAAAAAAAGGGATGGTAACTTGCAGTGCGTCTGGATGTCCGAAGGTAGAAGGGGGCCGGTGGAATGAGGTCGTGGATATATGAACTCAGAGAGTTGTCATCAGATAAATAAAAAGTATAAAGTCCGGTGTAAGAAATTTACAGAAAAGTGTGCTTCACGGCTGCGCCAAAAAGGCCCAGTTCAGCAAAAATGCCAGACAATTACTAACTATTAAAAGTACACTACGTGTACACTTTTAATAATTAGCAACCGTGCGTACCATGGTGGTAGTAACCGTGTGTATGTGTGTGTGTGTGTGTGTGTAGTGTGTATGTCTACTAAATCTTGTCATTTGTTTCGCACAGTATGCTAAACTACACAAATCTACATTTAAAACCGCGTATATCTCCCTACCAAGATAGCCGGCCATTACATGATACATCGATAGGTTGACGTCATAATATGTCTTAATTACGTGATTTATAGTTCAATTCACATGGTAATGAGAGCACAGTCATTGAATGTAGCGTCCTAATTAATTGTTGTGTTTCACGCGTAATTATGCTCTCAGGGTTGAAAGTTGAGATGCAGGTTTGTGTTACTGCGATACCAGCTTTTTTTGTCTAATTATGTACACGTTAATTTGTGTTCAAGTCGCTTCTAATCGTGTTTAACCCACATTTACTTTGTGTGCTTGGCCAGACTGGCAGCGCGGTCGGGCGCGGTGCGGCGTACTCAAACATAAGAACTTCATTTGAGTGTTTATAGTGGGCACGTGGGCGCGGTGAGCGGCGCTGGCTGCTCGGCGCAGAGCGCGCGGGCAACTCACGCCATAGCTCGTTCATACAAGTGGCTGCAGTAGGTACGCGAGCGGCCCGCGTGGGGACCGGGGTTCTCAAACTAGTTTGAGATTTTTTTCTAGTCTAAATAAGTGTTCTTTATCCATATTACATTTTGACAAACACTGAACACGACAACACGCAAAACGCAGCCGCGCTCGACTGCGGACAGGCATATAGCGCGCGTTCCCATACCCATGCCGCTCCCCGCCCCACGCTGCCAGTCTGGCCAAGCACTAATTCTATTCACCCACACAAATAAAAATGTGCAACACCACACTCGCTCGCCAGGAATAGCTTAACCCTGAGTCCTAACCAAAAGCGACAGTCGCGCGTTAACATAAAATTCAGCCTATCGTATTCACACTAAAATGGCACAGGCCTCCTCTTTCTAAGAGAAAGTGGGCCATAATCCACCACGCGGGCCCTGTCCGGGTTGGTAGATGGTACATGTCTTAGAATATTCGGTTCTAGGACATGCCGGTTTCCTCACGATGTTTTCCTTCACTGTTTTGAGAGCAGTGGTGATGATATAAATTATTGTAGGTTCGAGCTCGTTAGTCGGGACCGTTACCATTGGGGCACCACTGTTTAGTCGCGCGTTTACGCAATCGCCTTCATGATATTTGACGTACAAACGTAACTTGATTAATTGCGTGAGTATGTCATATTTATATAAACGAGCGCGAAGGTCGTGCTCACAGATATAGATAGACCTAGATAACGCAAGTATCACGATCTGTATGAAAACCAAGCGTGCCATTTTTTGACTACCTACTATGACGTCACAAGCACTATTTAGTGATGGGAAAATCAAATCAATTCAAAGACCCGGCACCCGTCTCGCCCCACCCCTGGGGCCTAGCGCTAGCGCTCACGCTCACCCAGCCAGCAGTACACAGGATTGAGAGCGAAAGTGGCGGCTTACGAATTTTGTACGTAAGCTGGTGCGATTTTTGGCACGCGAAGTAGTTGCTATTGCATTATCTAGGTGTATATAATTATGTTTGCGTTAAATCAAACAAAGATATTTTCGTTTTACAGGTTTAATAAAACCTTTACAATTATTACAATTTTGAAAAGAGATTTCCTTACGACGGAGCAGTTTTCTAGTTGATGAATGAATGAATGGATGCGAACATAGATTAAAAATAACATTGAATGATGATTGAGTGAGCTGAAGGAATGTGTCGTAGTATATCTGTGGTCGTACTACAATCGCTTTTGGTTAGGAGGGGGCTTCAGGTTTGTGCCGCTTACAAATTAACCAGTAAGAAGATAATAATGTGACGCTAACCAATTTCAACATGCATATACTTTCAAGACAATACCAGTAACGAGAGTTGCAAAAACGACCTTAGTGTAAGCATCAAGACAATCCATTTGCTTAACCATTTTCCCAACTATGTTGTGGTCGGCTTCCAGTCTAAACGGATGCCACCAGCCAGTATATACAAGGTCCCATTAAAATAGTTGGTCAAATTTTAACACAGCGCTCAGTTCGTCTAACCAAAGATATCCAAGCAAAAAAAAAGCACTGATTAAAGTGATTTTATTTTGACCTAAAATAATAATTTGCCGGCACATTGTAAGCTAATAATTTTTCTTGTAAGTATCTATGCGTTTTTCTTCTATATTTTTTTACCATCGTCCTTATTTTGGTGAACTGAATGATTTCTAAAAATTTGTCCATTTATTTTAATGGGACCTTATATATAAAATTCAAAGTCCTGACTGACTGATATATCAACGCACAGCCTAAACCGCTGGTCCCAGAGACATGAAATGTGGAGGGTGTGTTCTTTGTGAAGAGTAGGTATCCACGAAGAAATGGTTTTCTGAAGTTCCATCCCTAAGAGGGTGAATGGGGGGAGGGTGAAATTTCACGCGGACGAAGTCGTGGGCAGAAGCTAATTTCACATAGAGCGCCTATCTGACCTTCACAATCTTCCTCTTTCCCCCTCGACCTACCTAGTAAAACTGGCTGTCAGACTTTTGGGCTTCTGACAACACTATTAAACAAAATGTTTTATTATCAGAACGCAATGGGTATATTTCAATTTGACAGGCAATGAGGAAGTTCATAAAAAGATGACGGTAAAACTTGTTTTTCGACGGGCAACAAAATGACAAGACACATTGTAACTGATAGGTGATATCTCAAAAGCAAATTTTTGTTATTGAACGGAAAATTCCAAGAAAATCCAGGAGACATCACGCTCGCTTGCGCTTAAATAAGATGTTCTCACGAAAACACGACGACGTTTTTGTTGTGTGCTCCAAGTAGGAGCGCGCAGAGGGTAACCTCTTATGTAAGTCTGCATAATTATGTTTAGTAGTGAAACTTTAAAAGAGACCGTGACCTCTGAATTTATTTCAGTCTTCCTTCTCAGAGTAAACAGTTATAAAACACCGAACTCGTCCAGTTTTCAAACAATTTAATTTTAATGTATAAAAGTGTTTTTTCGAACCAATTTACATAAATAAATATAATTTATTATGATCAGCTATGAAATGCCTGTGTTAACCACAGAACAGATAGAGGTACCTCTTTTATCTGTTCTGTGGTGTTAACTATATATTTACTATACACACACACATACACATACAAACACAACACATAGACACAGTTACAGTTAGGTGGTGGGGGGTGGTGGTATTGTTGTCAGTTTTTTTTTATTACATAGTTACGTGCTAACTAATACATGCAGTTGATAATACCGCGATTTAATCAATTAGAAGCTCAGTCTCTTTCTAGTATAGGTTAGATAAAGCTCATCATGTAACCAATGAACCTTAGGATTGAAGAAAATGGTTTGCCTAAAATATATGTTCTTTTCGATATCGATTTGCCATCTCTACTACAAATTAATATCTGGACGTTTTGCCTTCTGATTAAAAATAAAAATTTCCTTGACATTAAATAATTTACCAACAAAACAGTAGTTTTAAATATACTGGATAATGTCTAACGGATTTCCAGTCTCTACTTAAATCGCGGTCTCTCCCAACTCGAACCACAAAAAATACTCCCAGCCACATGAGGGAACCTGTCTTCTCTAAGCAAATGTGACGCGAACACACTTTGAGAGTAAATTTAAAATTTTACTTTTAAACCAACTAGTTATTGGTGTGTTGAATTATTCATGGCGTTGTGACGGAGCGCGTACTTTGTGCGATATTACTGGGCCGTTGTTTTTTTTTTATGTGTACATATTCGGTATATTTTCATCTTTAGACTTTATTTTTGTACATGCTATGTTTAGTCTGGTTTAAGACTAGTAAACAAGTTGTTTTAGAAAAAAGTACGTACATCGGTAATAAAAAAAAATGTTGCAACCTAGAATCGAAGCTGCCTTTTAGTCTACTCAGTATAATATCCAGTCAGTGTTGATCCTCCAAGTTTTTCGTGGGTTAGTATTTTAACTTGCTCACAGCCTTCAATATTAACCTTGGTTTCTTGGTCAAATTATCTTCAAAAAGAAGAAGAAAGCTCATAAGACAGGTCTTGTGACTTTAATTTCTCCTTCTCATAAGACAGATCTTATGACCGTGGTTTCTCCATCAGCATTCTTAATTTTTTCTCCAAAACCATCTAGTTATTGGTGTGGTGAATTATTCAGCGCATTGTGACGGAGCGCGTACTTTGTGCGATATTACTGGGCCATCCGGATTTTTGATGTTTTTTTTTTGTTTAAGCTACACTTTCATCTTTTTCTTCAGAGAAATATGAACATTTATTCTTTATTATATACAAGTAAAGGCTATTTTAAGTATGATTTAAGACTAGCAATGTTTTAAAATGCCCGAGACATTTCTAGACTGTACTTTGATAACACTAAATGTTGCAAACTAGACTTAAGGCCATTTTATGGTGGTTGGTTTGTTGAATTATTGGTGTGTTGAATCATTCAGAGCGTTGTGACGGAGCGCGTCCTTTGTGCGGTATTACTGGGTCATCCGGATTTTTTTGTTGGTTTTATTTTTGTGAAAGTGTAGATATGCTATTTTCAGCTCTAGTAAAGGCGAAGAAGAACACTTTCTTCGTCTTACAGACAAGCAAAGTTTTGAAATGTAGCTTTTATGTGGAGTTTGCTAGATAATAATTGTGAAACAAAAAATGGACCCACTATTGAATTTTGTAACTGTCAACTAACTTGGGCTCGTATTCAGGCCCATCCCGTAATTAGAATAGTTTAAAATCTAGTCAGAATCTCAACTTCAACTTCAACTCTTGATTAATGGCTTCTGTGGAACAAACACCACAATTTTGCCAATTTCACGTACTAAAATCCACTAAATGAAAAAATTAAATCTCTCTGACACGTGAGACAGCTCGCTACTGCGGCTGATGTGTCTCCAAAAAATATGATGATGTGATGATGTGATCTCCAAGTCAGAATCTCATCTCAACGACAATGAATGTCAAAACTTGTCAAAAATTTAAAGAAGTTAGAGGTATTATTTTAAATAGATTGAGAATGTAAACGTTCTTAAAACGAGAATTGTCCGCATGATCTTTTTTTTTTAATTAAATTAATTCTTTACCATCTTAAAGAAACGCGCGTGGTCTTTAATATTATTAAATATTTTTTTTAACACTTACAAAATTGTTACATTGTGAGTGTTGTTAGTTTTTGTCTATGCTTGCTATCCTGTCTGTATTCTTTTATGTATCTGTCTATAAATGAGTCTTGTTCCTTGAATAATTTTTTTTTATTTATTTATTAAATGGTGTTAATACGCTGAGAAATAGTCACCAAGCTCTTCAATGCTCATTCCTTTTCTATATGAGAAGATGTTTTCGCCCAGCTGACTGCAAGAAACAAGCGAGCCACGATATTATCATTCTCCACCCATATCTCAATTTATTTGATGTCAGCTTACATATTCGTAGATGTCAGCCCAATATGTATTTTTCTTCCATACTACTTCTATGTAGGTACTCGGCCAGACGGCAGCGCGGGGCGGGAGCGGCGCAGGTGCGGGAACGCACGCGATCTGCCTGTCCGCAGTGGAGCGCGGCTGCGTTCTGCGTATCGTGTCCAGTGTTTGTCAAAATATAACATGGATGAGAAAGACTTATTTTTATTAGAAAAAAGCTCGAACTAGTTTGAGAACCCCGGTCCCGCGCGAGCCACCCGCGCACCCACTGCGGCCTCTTGTATGAACAAGCTATGGCGTGAGTTACCCGCGCACTTCCCGCGCCGAGCAGCCCGTAACGCACCACGCCCGCGTGCCCACTATGGACACTCAAAGCAAGTTCATATTATTAACCCTTAATTACTCGCGTGGGGTATATTTAACCCCACGGCGTATTTGAAGCGTCGTATCTCCACCATTTTTAAAGCTACCTCCATGCCGTTCTTAGTAGCTGCCTAAATACCTCCCCCCGCCGCGAATCAGTCGTGAGCGCCGCTCCGTGTCATGTGGTTGTGTCAGGAGATCGAGTCTGGGGTATATATTGCCCCACGCGAGTATTCGTGCAACTTTTTTTTGGACGAGTGAGTATATTTATTGATCCTAGCCCCACTTCCAGAGGTGGTCCATCGACAACTTATAAAAGGTACCATATCTGTCCAAGGTCGAAGGATAAAAAAATAAGATTTATGTGTGCCAAATGCCACCAGCAAGTTTGTCACGACTATTCCACTATGATATCGACGCCCCCAAGGAATAAACCTGTATTATACTATTACTGACTTTTTACTGTTATACCATTTACGGTATCTATGGGTCGGGATACACATATGCAATTTTTTTCAAATTTTTTCTGCGGTAATTTCCAACGTTTTTCCTAATAACACTTTTGTTCTTTGGAAATTTTCCATTTTTTATTTACCTACTAGAAAAATAACGAAATACATTATTACAAATTAAATTCTGTGGCTACATTTCGGTAAAGAAATATTACTGTAAAATATTTCAGCAAAATTTCTGGTTAACGCGGTTACAGGTTTATTATCGTAAATTTTGTGGTACACATTTTCGGTAATGCACTGTTACAGGTATCATCCGGGACATACATTTTCACCTACTATGTATATTGGCGGTAACTTGCTCGCTCTCGGCGGAGTTCATCCACCAGTTTTACGTCTCCAATGAGCCTCTTAGCTCTGCGTTCCACCGAGTCAAGCGCGGCAAGTTGGTATTTCGCTGAGCCATCCCAAAGGTGGCTGCAATACTCCATGAAGGACCGGACTTGTGCTTTGTAAAGGTTTATAAAAGCTGTCCAGGCGTGAAGTATCGCTTTACCCTATTAAGGATGCCCAGCTTCCTGGCCGCAGTTTGGGCTTTGTACTCGATGGTGGCGCCGAAGTTGAGACTAGATGTCAACTCTATGCCCAGGAACTCGAGCCGATCTGTTACAGGAACAGATGTACCCCGAAAAGTAGGAGTCTGGTCGAAACGTCTCCTTTTGGCGGTAAAAATACACGCCTGTGTTTTGGTGGCGTTAAAAGAAACCAAATTGTCATCACCCCACTGGGAGACAAGGCTTAAGGTCAAATCTGTCCGCTCCACCATGGCCTCTCTCAAGAAACGAAGTTCGGCCCCGCTGGCCTTTGTGCTGGACAAGTATCTCTCTGAAACAGTACTGTCATCTGCGTACCCAACAATACCAGGCTGAAGTAGGTCATTGATATGCAGCAGGAAAAGAGTTGCAGAGAGAATAGACCCCTGAGGAACTCCGGCATCAATAGCCATAAGGTCAGAAGAGCAGCCGTCAACGACTACTCTGATCGACCGCTCACTAAGGAAGTCTGATATCCAGCTACAAAAATCAGCTGGGATGCCATCAGCAGGAAGCTTGCTGAGTAGACCGGCGTGCCAGACCCTATCAAAGGCCTTCGAGATATCAAGCGATACAGCAAGTGCTTCGCCGTGTTCCTCGATGGCTTCACCCCAACAGTGCGTGACATACACAAGAAGATCGCCAGTTGACCGTCCCCGGCGAAAGCCATATTGACGGTCACTGAGGAGATCATCAGGTCTGTTTGCTCCTAAGCTCCCAACTCTTTTATAGTATTTTTTTTCCATAATCTTTTGAGTTTTTGTTTAGAATTTTTGGCAATTATTTATTAAATAATATTATTTTGATTTCAGATCTACCAAAGAAAAAAAACGCTGATTGTGATAGAGATCCAAAGTCTCGGGAGAAAATATACTGTGAAAGAATTGGAGCAAACAGATATTTTAGACATTAGAAAATTGGTAAATCCTTTGATTTGGCGTCGCGATATAGGTGGGAACACGATACGCTGGTCTGATGTAATGGAAATTTATGTATCATCATCCCAACAAGACAAGGTTTTCTTTAAATATGATTTTGATGTGGTATAATATTCTGAATTCAATATTTCGGATTCATTTCAAACCAAACGACGTGGGCGAAAACCTAAGACAGATACTTTGATAGAACATACTGTATTGGCATGTGCTTATCATCAACCTCTTCCTAAAAGCAAGGCGTTGCATACAGATTTACTGTCTGTGCAATAGTGGAGCGATTCCACGGTATTACCACGCATTTTATGAATCCTTAAGTTTTGTAGAAGATAGTGATGATCGCGATGATAATGATGATGCCAATGATAATACCGATTAGTTATTAATGTTTTTACTTGGCTACTTTTTTATACTTTTATTGATTGTAATTTGTGATCTCAATAAGAACTTTGTTCTCAATAAACGTTATAATTTTAATTACATTTTGTGAGTTTTCTTTAATTATTCCCTCGAAGATACCGACGACAAATTTATTTTACATAATCGGTTTTTAATGATTACGATAATATGACTACCAAAAATTTTCTATAAAATACGGGTTACACTACTTTACCCCTTTATGGTTATTTAAAATTTTACTATAATAAGTCGGTAACTGAACATTACAATCTCTCTCTGCAATGAAAAAACACGTTTAATAATCCAGTAAAGCAATATTATGCCAATGATTTTTAAGAAATTTACAAGAATAATTCGGTAAGTTAACATTACTGGAATAATATGGATAAGTCCGGATCGTAAGATATCAATACCCTAAAAATTATATGAAACCATTTTCGGTAATATGTATTTTGGTGAATAACTAATTCTGTGTAAATTTAATAGTTACAGTTAATACTTTAAACTTTTCGGGTAAAAATTAGCTTTTCCGTCATATAACAACGTTGTCATAATTACCTTTTGTTGAAGAGATATACCCCAAAAACACTAAATCATTTTTCCTGTAAAATTTGATTTTTGCGATTACCGGTTTATTCCCCGGGGGCGTCGATATGTGATAAATGTATTGATTAAAAAGTTCCTAAATTTAAAGTTTCATATCTTTAATAGTTTATAACAATGTTGATTAAGGATACTATTACAATTTAGAACAATGTTGTCTTTTTCTAATTTTTATACTAAAAATAAAGTATGTCATTAAAACTATGTTTTATTGTACCTTTAAAATTGGGGTTATATATTCCCCACGCGAGCGTAAGTGTAACTATATGGACGCGAGTAATTAAGGGTTATGTTTGAGTTCGCCGCGCCGCAAACGACCCGCGCCCGCGCCATAGTCTGGTCAAACACATCTCGGTAGGCACCCCCTTTTTTTGTAATATCATCTTTCACAAAGTCCATCCAAGCAAGGCACGATATTTTGGAGTAAAAACCAACGCAGTTTAATAGTTATTTTAAACCTCGAAATCTAATAGTTTGTATGAATTTATTTCACCATCAGTTTTGGTGCTTTTACAAATATTTTTATCTGGTGGATTAGGTCTGGTATTTATGGTAGAGCACAGCAACAATGCAACAGTTTGTAGGTGAGATAAAACATTTCTCAAGACACTAAAAAGAGAAAAAAAGAGCTTATAAAGATACCAACTTAGAATTCATCATTACCTGCCTAGCCTTTTCCCAAGTATGTTGGGGTCGGCTTTCAGTCTAACTGGTTGCAGCTGAATACCAGTATTTTACATAGAGCCACTGCTTATCTTACCTCCACAACCCAATCACTAGGTAGTACGACACCCCGAGGAAAGACTGGTTGTCAGATACTAACTTAAAATTGAATTATCACGAGTAAATGGAGCAAAATAGCAACTAAAATTAATCGGAGCAGTTAAAAAGTTAGTGATATCTCAGATATTTTTTGGCAATCTGAAAAATTACGGTACGATTTTTAAAGATTTAAAACATTTAAAGATAAATAAGACAGATGAGCCGTTAATATCAAGATTCGAACAAAGAATTTGAAAATCGGAATTTAAAATTCGCAAAAATGCTTCGCGTATTTTGAATCTATTCTCGTTCATTCGTTCATGACGACATAGCGCAGATAGCGTCAGTTCAGTGAACGAGCGAGGTGAGTGAACGAATGAACGATTTCGAGCAACTCAGGTGTAAGTATCAGGAAAATTTTAGAGATATGCGCTTTTGTATGGAAGGGCTCTGAAACTTGTTATAAATTATTTTGCTGTTTCTATTTTAAACTACAGGGCAAGGTAAACTTAACAATGAAGGTAAAGTATTATTTACAGCTGAAAAGGCATTAGTTATCTCTCAAGTGATTTTTCATTATTGAAACAGTTGAAATATTTTTTGCTTTCGACAGAGACATTAATCATTATCCTTAAATAAAGGGTTGAACTGCAGCTTTGATAAACATTTTTCTCGTAAATAAATGGTCTAAGATAAACACATTTTATGATTGTGCTGTTTGTTAGAAAAAAAAAGTATCCGGCTCAAAGGACCAATGTTAGCACGGGGAGCAATGAAAGAGTGGACTGTATTTTAGGGGCAAAGGTTTATTGCCGTTCTTATAAACAAGTATAAACTTTACGGACAAATAATTAATAATGTAAGTTAGGAGTATCGTCCTTCGCGCTGGAGTCTGCTGAAGCGAGTGGTCATCGGGCCGAGCCGTGTCGCCGTCGCGCCGCGCCTCATCTAGCCGATGACGCGTTGATCACGCGGCCTATACAAGCAGACCGTGCGCTAGGTGCTGGGTTCGATTCTCAAGACTATTTGACTGAAATTATTTATTTAACTATTTTTATAGACACAAATATAAACAAACAATAAAAAAATACATTCCAAGGTAATGCTTAATTCTTAATAAATCTCTTCCAGCATACCTGCAATGGTAAAGTAGATAAAAAGAGACGTAGATGTAGAGAAAATAAAATATATTAAAATAAATCACATATTATTATTTAAATTAGGTATACGAAAATATATGTACCTAGTTACAAACATACATACATTTCTAAAATAAATGTCACTCAAATATTAATAATTATAATGTAATTATATATTATTATGTATTCAAATAATACATACCTACATACGCAACTATGACGAAATAGAAAAATAGTGTTTTTTCATTCTTTTTATAAATACTGCTACAGTTTTACACTCCCTAATGTCAGGCGGGAAATATGTTGTGAAAGGGGATTGAACTTTCATCATTTTGATTTTTAAGTACCCATTTGTTTAAGTAGAGGACACCTTCTACCCACATAAACCAGCACGTTAATTGCGTAACAAAATATCAAACACAATCGTAATCTGAAGCATTTTAAAGGATAAAGTAATTCCATTGCTTCATAATTATGTTCAAAATATGTGCCTGCTCTACAACGTAAATAACGCAATGAATGTTTTTGAACTATCAAAATGAAAGTCATTCCTACTGTTAGTATATTACGCAACCAGCTTCTGCCCGCGACTTCATCCGCGTGAAATTTCTTGTTACTCCGACCCACCCCGTCGCATCGCATCGCCTGCCCGCACTATTACTTCGTTTTTGCTTAGCGTTCTTCCTGACTTTTTTTCTTTTTGCTCGGCTCCTAAAGGTCATAGCGTGATGTTAAATAACCTATAGCCTTCCTCAAGAATTGGGCTATCAAATGCAAAAAGAATTTTTCAAATGCGACTGGTAGTTCCAGAGATAAGCGCGTTCAACCAAACAAACAAACAAACTCTTCAGCTTTTTAATATTAGTATAGATTATCCCGCAGTTCCATAATGCGCGACAACTTTGCAAAAAAAAAAAAAACAAAAAGGCGACGGAGTAACTATGCCACTTCGGTTCTATGTCCTTGGTCCTTTTTCACGTAAATAGAACAACACCGATTCTAACTTTTTACTTCACAAAGTTGCTTTCATTTTGATCCGCTTAATAGCTCAGCTGTGGTAAAACTAACACTTATAACAGTTTAACTGTGAACTTTTTTTAATCCTATTTGTAGTAACGAAAATTTTTTCTACACCAAAATCTAGACCTTTGTGTAAAGGCTTTTATCCAATATTATTTGAAGTGTAAAATTTTAGGCTAATGAAATCATTTTTGGACTAAACTTTCCTCGTATCAGTTAACGAATAGGAGCCGTACTGTGACGTGTTAAAACCATCATTGTTCCAGTGTAAGAGGTGGACATATACAAATCAAATCAAAATATTTTATTTCACATAAACCTACATGGGCACTTATGAAACGTCAGAAGCTAGGTGCACGGTTCCAATTGGTCGTTTCTTATGGAGAAGAGCCGGCAAGAAACTCCACAGTTACTCTTTTAACAAATAATTGGCTTTTACAATGTTTTCAAATTACAGTAGGTATGGGAGGACAGCGTAGGTGTCAACTAGTACCAAGTACTTGATAAAATAAAAAACGGTTTTCAGATCTAAAGTCTGCAAGGCCTACAAAGTCCTCACATTTACAAAATAAGAATCTATCAAAAGGATAAATAAAATATAAAAACCTACTAAAACCAAGTGATATGATTGCCATTACAACCACTAATACAGGACGAATAGCCTGTCACACCTGTTCAGGCCATAATATTTTCCCAAAGGTTCAAGAAAGTAAATAAGAGTTATGACAATTTTATTAAATGATCTCTATATTTTTTTCCTAGAGGAAAGTGTTTACTGAATATATGATTTTATGAAGTGTAATTCGTAATTGCCATTATTTCAAATGAAATGAAATTGTTTATTCTGTAAATAGGATATCAGAATAACTTTTAACGTCATATTATAAAAAAATAAACTAGATTGAATCGACATTTTCTATCTTACTACTCCTGAAAAAAAATGACGAAACAACTCAAGGGTCAAAGTCTCGCCTGCCGGGTCAGCGGGATTGTCCGAAAGGGTTACCGCTGGCCCGGAACATAAAGGGCGAAGGAAGGAACACGGGTGGGTTTTAGTCAGTAAGAGTCTGACACTCCCTTCCGCTCCAACCAGAGCGGGAGGAGTCATTTGATGATTTCCCATCCTGAAAAAAAAAAAAAGGGTCAAAGTCTAAAGGGTTTCTTTTAAAGTCTTAAACTTAATATCGGTCAGATCATATCAGGCTAGAGTAGATTTGTGCCTGAAATGGTTTTTTGAGGAAAGAGCCACATAGATTTGTGTAAACCAGTCCAATCCGTCCAAGAATTTGACAGTAATCGTGTAGCTCAACTCAGAACTTGAGAAGCTCAACGACACCCCTAGTCTTCTTCCACTGAGTAGAGCTAATCTCTTAGAAGATATTGACTGATTGCTTAAATTGCCAAATCCCGTCAACTTGTGCCATTTCTGTCTTCTGGTCTTGCGACGGACTGCCCTATTTTTACTCTGGTACTCAATGTTAATGGTAACCTGAGATTATAAAATTATTCACAAAAGTCAATCCATCAAAAATTCTAAGACATGTTAGACCTACCAACCTGATCTGGGCCCGCGTGGTAGATTACAACCCACTCCTTCTCGAAGAAAGGAGGTCTGTGTCCTAGCAGTGGGAACATCATAGGCTAATTATACTATGCCAATTCTAATGGTAACCTGAGACCATCAAATTATTCAGAAATGCCAGACCTCCTCACTCTTCCCCTTTATACCTAGTTTGAGAGGCAGGGTTTTCCATATTGTGTACAGATTTCAGTTCCTAGATTGTATTTCATTGTGTTACTACCTAAGCTCATTTAAATTGTGTTTACTTAAAACATGTTAAATCTGTTTTTGTGAAATAAAGTTTTATTATTATTTTATTATTACATATTATTTTGAGAGTGTTTTTTATTTCTCAGCTCTTAGGCTGGTTTTAGCTACATTTACGGGCCAAAGCCAAGTAAATGCAGCGTGTAGTGTGTATTAGGGTGTGTTTTATTTCTCTAACTGCATGAATTTCCTAACTATTCTGCAGGTGTTTAAGATGGCAGCTTTCTGTAGGTTGATATAAACGGATTCTTCTAGGTCTATTAGTTTTAGGCTACTGAGAAGGTGGTTGGGAATAACGCCAGTCGTGGATACAACTATAGAGATAACGTACACTTTTTCTTGACTCCAGATTCTTGTGACTTCTTCCTTAAGTTCAGCATATTTACTTATTTTTTCAGACATGGTTTTTTGTAGGTTATGATTATTATTATTATTATCATACGTAAACAACGTACTCGGAAAAATAACCCACTCCACTCACAATGTCCATGAAATTTATAACTCAACTCAAGCCTTCAACTTGAAGTAATAATTATAATAATCATACCCAACGAAGTTAACTCGAAAAAATTAATTTACAACAAGGGCCTAACTCAAGAATTATGTGAGAACATATTACTTAAGACCTGCGTTCATTTGTTGGCTGTACTCTCTTTCTAAAACCACCCTTAACACAAAAGTATACAGTCAAATTTCCTGTGATAAAATTCTGGTCCTCCAACGCAAGTTACATGTTATAAGAGGTAATATTTATGATAGGGTCGGTTGGGTTAGTCCCCAGTCTCATATTCAGTGGCTCTGCGGGAAATTACTTATCTCACCTGGCTGTTTGGGATTCTGGTACAGCCTTTAAATCATCATGACTTACCGGATTAATAATTATGTTAATTTCGGCATGGTGCTTTTATGGAGTCTTTTGATGCGCATGTATGTGGATTAATATTTAGGCAAAAAATTGTGATTAGCGAACATCGTTTAAAGTGCGAACGAAAGTAAACTCATAATTATGATTGCCAAATGATATAATTTGGTGCTGAGTTCCGAAATACTGTGTTATGGACCAAGTTGGCACAAAGAATAAAAAATAAAAAATGTATTCAAAAAAGTAAAGTAAAAATAGGATTTACATTAATTACAATCGAGGTATAATTAAATTCTAACTGTAATGTAGACCTGCCTGATCTAGGTTTATGGAAAACCTGTATTTCAGGTCATCAATTTACAAAATAACAGAATGACAAGCACAAAAAGCACTTGGCCCCTAGTACCCGGCGGCCCGCCTACCCGCCTACCTTTGGCTACGGTGAAGGCCGTAGGAACCCGTTGGATACGAGAAGCACAAAAGCGGTCGAAGTGGAGGTGCTTGGGGGAGGCCTATGTCTAGCAGTGGACGCCTTTCGGCTGAAATGATGGACGAAGTTATTGATTCTTGTTATTGCTTTACTATTATTTTTCACCGTAAATAAAAATGGTAAATTTATTTGTACAAAACCATCCATCCATCCATTTATTTGTACCTTTTCCAGATATTCCATATCTTATACGCTCCGTATATAATACTGATTTTTTGATTATAAATCAAAAGTTCTCAATCACAAATTCGAACATACAGCATCGTATTTTTGTTGTGTCCTTTTCATTCAAAAACCTACATAATGTTAACCCATCTTGCAAGCTTAGGTAACTTAGAATTAAAATAAACTCGCAAAGCTTCTACAGTCTGCAACAATGTATACAGCTGTGTATATAGCATCTATGTATAAAGCATCTTCGGCACGACGTTTAAATCCTGAATACATAACGCCAGTAGCGAGCCAGGACAGTAAGCTAGCGGTATCAAGCCAGTAACTGGCTGGAGTGTAAACACGTTTTCGATTTGATTTAGTAAATACTGAGCTTACTGAGTTAATGGATAGTTTGATTAATCAAGGTTTTTTAAATACATATTTATTGTTCTAAGATTTGTACTGTTGCAATACAATAATAAAAAATATCAGCACATTCTTACTCTTCTCATACGTAGATGGCATGAGCATTGATCATCACTCTTAATCAAGTCGGATTCAATCTCACATACACACTTAACTAGTATGTCATGACCATTATTATATTAATAATGGTCATGACTTTGTTTTCTTCTTTTTTTTTATTTGGCATCTTGTAGCCATTTCCTAACATTCGTGTAATTTGTTATTAATTAATCGTGCTTTTGTATGTTGTGCAATGTCTTTTACGGGCATCAAATAAACGGTTTATCTATCTATCTGGTAAAGACTATTTGAATATTGAAACCAGTTCAGTGCCCAGTCCTTTCGTTCTGTATTTTGACACACGATTTTTATTTTAGCTTCAACACTTGAACAATGCTTAAATATTTGTGAGTGTACATATTAAACATACACAAATAGTAGTAGTGGCCCAGTGGGGTTAGTGCTAACGGCCTCGACTTACGAGTTGTAGATCGTAGGTTCGAATCCCGACAGGCGATTTACTTAGTGTTAAATTTGATCACCACTGTTCTCAAAGCGGTAAAGGAAAATATCTGTCTTAGAACCAAAACTTCGAAAACATGTGACATCTACCATCCCGCACTAAGCCCGCGTGGTAGATTACGGCCCACTCCACCTCACTGAGAGTAGGCCTTTGTACCAGTAATGGGAACATTATAGGCAATTAGCCTATATTAAATATATCTATAAGATCCATAATCCAATCCAGCCTATCCCTTGCTGCTCTTTCCCAGCGACGCCCAAAGCCGAGGGCCGTATCCCACAGGGGTGCCCTTAGCGTGTAGCCGCTTAGTTATTATGTTTTTTAAGCCCTGGCTAGCTACCAACCGCACTGAAAGAAAGAAAGAAAGAAAACATGTTTATTTAGCACAAAGCCACAAGTGCACACAACAAACAATAAAAATTGTAAAAGAAACTAAAAAAACTAACACTGGGCCCGCGTTATGAATGAGGGTTTTCGTGAAAATTTACGACACCAGTTGGCACCACTGTGACAAGAGGTCTTCCAATATAAAATATATGATGACGTTCATCATTCGATTCATTCATTCGTTCATCATTCAGTCATGACTAAAGAAAATATAGGCTCTTTGACCGATGCCTGGACCTAACGTGTCAGTGCTGCCACCTAGCAAACGTCATTTCAGAACACCCTCATTACGGCCCACTCCCTCTCACAGAGAGGAGACCTGTGTCCCATCGGTGGGAACGTTATAGTCTAATTATGCTAACCCCTGGCTAGAGGCCTTAATTAATTGAGGCAACCACAAGCAAGTCCGGTTAAGCAGACGACAACCTCCTAGATTGAACTGCGAGATGACAATAAAAACAAACAGTGGCACTCCGGGAGCGCCGACAGAAGTGAAAACTTGAACAATTACGTGTGTATTTTGTGAATCGTCTTATAAAAAACACGCGCGCTGCCGGCTACGGCCATCCGTCTTACGAATTTTCAATCAGGTCACGTGTCCTGACGCGAGCTTAACATTTTTTACACATTACCAAAAAAAAGTGTACAACGCCGCTAAAGAAGTTTTCACTTCAAAAATTAAAAAACAAAAACTGGATAATCTATAAATCTGCATGGAGTTCGTGTTCTCTATATATCAGTCACAAACTATAATTTAAAGCTAAACCCACAGTTCTTATACTATTAACTCAAAACAAATGTAAAACATAAGCAATTGTAGGCAACTACTACTAAAGGAAAGCGCTCGATTCGCAAGTAAATTGAAGGTGAAATGTTAGGTTCGGGCATGTAAGCCTTTGAGTAAATTCTGCTTCAACTGAAGGAGTACACAGTACACACGTTATAAATAAAAATAATAAAATAAAAATAAAAAAAATAAAAATCGTTTATTGTCAGGCGTCATCGGCCCATAGCGTGTTAGTTTTACAAAAACTTAAAAAACTATGTTAGTAGACTACAACTAGAGTACAACAACAAAAAGAAAAAGAAAAACACCGCCACCATTTCGAGGAAGATCTATCACGTCCCATGTCTGACATGTAGCTTGATAAACCTATCCATTGTTGGCCCTTCCAACCTATCTGAAAAAACGTTCAGAATGCTGTTGCTGCCTCCCCTCACCCTGCGCATCACTGATGCCACCTTTTTGCGCATGATCGCGAAATAATCGTCCGTGTGCGCATCAGCGAACATCCCTGACGCACTACAGTGAGGCGGAAGCCTCAGCAGCGCCCTGAAGGCATTGTTATATTGGATGCGCAGTGCGCTGTCTGCTTTTTGGGTATGATTAGCCCACAGACTGCTGGTGTAAAATACTTGACAAAACGCCTTAAAAAGTGTTATTTTAACGGGTGCTGAGCATCCTGCAAACCTGCGTGCCAACATATTTCCCCTCACAGCCAACGCCCTGCGCTCTCACGTTATCCTGTAGTATTTAAACTAACAATATTCATGTTTGCTCTCACTGGTTTGCTTTTTTCGTACCGGGAATAATTAAAGAATAGTCTTGCTGCATGCTGTGTAAAAATACACAAATGGACACATAAACCCGCACTGGGCCCACGTGGTGGATTACGGCCCATTCCCTTTCACAGAGAGAGGCCTATGTCCCAGCTGTGGGAAGATTATAAATACTGATTATAACGGACACATAAACTGCATCAATTAGTGCGGTATGTAAATTTTAAACACAAAAACATTCTAAATTAAAAAAAAACCTAATCTTAGCAAACTAAATAAATAAATACAAAAACAAAAGGATATTATTTTAGGCGTCGAAGTTCTCGTCCGCATCGCTGTCATCCGGAAACGTGCCAAGAAGACTGGCAGCATTGCCATATTGTATGGCAATGCTAATTTTTTGGCCAAAGAACGACCCAGCAAGAAATTTTCTTTCGAAAGTAAAGGGAGTTTTTTTGAAAAGTCCACAAAACCTCGATATCCACTTAATCACACTTCACACTAATATTATAATATAAAGGCGAAAGTTTGTGTGTTTGTATGTTTGATACTACTTCACGCACAAACAGCTGGACCAATTTTGATAAAATTTGGTATGGAGGTCGCTAACACCCTGGATCAACACATAGGATTTTATCCCGGTATTCCCACGAGCTCGAAACTTATGCTGGAAAAACCGCCGGGCTCAGCTAGTACTAAAATAAAACAGCAAAGGCCGTGTATAATTTTAGTATTAACATAACATAACGTAACATCATGCCAGTTTTCCTCGAAGGGCTAGGCAGAAAAAAAATAACAGCAGAATAATATAAATAACCCTCCTATAGGGCTTCGCCGCAGTCAGGTATGAAGCAGAATTTTTGTAATAAGTATGCATTTCATCTGTGCAGAATAAACTGATTTTCTTCCTTCAAATATTTTTCCAAAAAGTTACGCAGGTGCATTTTATGTGTCTGCCATTTTATTTGCCAGTAAGCATAATGGTAGTGGAGTTTACAGCGCAGGCTGTGCCAACCTAGATTAAAATACCGCACTCGGCAACTTGACCAGTCTAAGATAAGTCGATAAATGTTTGGTGGCTTTTGCTGGGAACCTTTTGTGATCAAAAGTGTTTATTTACCCAATTTTATATTTATCATAATAAAATATTTGTAAATATATGAGCACCATGTATCCATCACATAATTAATTTACCCACCATTACTTTATTTTTATTTCTATTTACCTATTGGGGTATAGATAGGTGCATCGTCTTCACATAATGTATCATGTATCTGCCTAGCATTTTCCCAACTATGTTGGGGTCGGTTTCCACCGGATGCAGCTGAATACCAGTATTTTACATGGAGCGACTGCCTATCTGTCCTCCACAACCCAATTACTGGGTATTACGATAGCCCGTGATAAGACTGGTTGTCAGACTTTCGGGCTTCTGACTACCCGTAACGACAGTCAAAGTTCCACGAATGACAGCCGGGACCAACCGCTTAACGTCATGCTTTCCGAGACACTGAGGGGTCTTGATATGTAATAATAGATGGTCACCCATCCACAGACCGATCTCGGCAAGCGTAGCTTAACCTTTGATCGACCCGTGCGGCTGTTAATATTTAGCCACGAGCCCCTTACACCGCACACACTTACAAAGCATAGATACACTTCAATAAATGATCTTTTCTACAAACCTTAAAAGCCTAAATTCCAGAACGTGCCTCTCCAGAAACTTCAAAGCTCTTTCAAAAGTCTAATCTGACAAAATTGTATAACAAATGCCACAGTGTAACGCACCAAGTCCCTTTTGTCAAGAAGATAAGTCCTGCCTTAATGTAATCCCAGTTTATTTAACTTTCTAATATATTACGAAGTTTTTGGTCCTAAGTTACGCGAAAGATACCACGATGCATATTGGGGGATCTTAATTTTGTCAGTGGTTTGCTTAATAAGATTTTCTTGTTGATGTTAAGATAAGATTGTATTGTCTGAGTAATTTTATTAATAATATCCCTTGTATATCTCCAAAACTTTTTCTCTTGTCACGGCTTTTTTAATGATCCCATTAAAGATTCCTAATAGTTGTTTATAGTAGACGTCTTTAAAATCACTTGTTTCTTGCGGTACACAGTTGCTTTCACCTTTATTTACGGAAATACTTGCACTACTGACTCCAATTTTAGGGTTCCGTACCCAAAGGGTAAAAACGGGACCCTATTACTAAGACTCCACTATCCGTCTGTCTGTCTGTCCGTCAACAGGCTGTATGTCATGAACCGTGATAGCTAGACAGAACAAATAATAAAAATAAAATAAAGTTAAAATTTAAAGGGGTGTAAACTGTAAAAGAAACTATTTTTTCGGCATTCTATGCCTTGTGGTACGGAAAACTTTGTGTGCTAGTTCGACTCGTACTTGGCCGGTTTTTCTTGTTTTGTTTAGTAGCGCCTCAGGTGGAAGAAAATAGGACTAATTGTATAAATTCGCCCAGGCATTATGTATACGGCGATCGAATCATCAACTGGGTGTCAAAGACTTTTACAGAATGCCTTGGCGCTATATATTTACCTTAGGCATTATACATAACGGCGATAGTATGGAAATGGAACCTATGTATAATGACGAATTATATAATTGGCCTGCAACATATACATAGAGACTTTCCCGAAAGTCTGACAACCAGTCTTACCAAAAGGGATGGGGTACAGTAACAGGGTTGTATCAATGTCTGGTCATTCCATGAAAAATACCGGTATCCAGCTGCATTTTGTTAGATTGGAAGACGACCTCAACATTGTTGTGAAAACGCTAAGCAGATGGTTTTGTTTTACTTAAGTTCTTATGTCAGTACCCGCTAGAGACTTTCTTTTTTAATTAATTTTTGTCTTACACAACGAATCTTTTAAACCCGACCAGTATCTATATCCCAAGTTACATTATCTTACTCAGTTCCGTAGATCACTTTAACGGAGACGAATTTCCAAAATTGAATTATGACGACCCCCTAAAATGAGATCAGGGACGAAATAAAATCTTACAAGATCAAAGCCAATCTAACTTTTTCTTTTATAACGAAAAGGTCGTGGATTTATAAGACAGTACCGATGTCCATAGCAACGTCATTGAACATCGTAAAGAAGACAAATGTGACAATCAGAGTGACACATCGGTATTTGTGGTGTAATCCGTTTTGCCTTAAACTGGAAATGTGTTATAGTCTTTTTCAAACGGACGAAATACAATCTTAGAAAATCAAAGCTAATCTAACTTTTCTATTATAACGAAAAGGTCACGGAATTATAACACAGTGCCGGTGTCCATAGCAACGTCATTGAACATCGTAAAAAAGACAAATGTGACAATCAGAGTGACACATCGGTATTTGTGGTGTAATCCGTTTTGCCCTGAACTGGGAATATTTTATTGGCTGTTTCAAACCAGGTCAGTGTTAAGGAAAATATATTGGCAGCCTGATTGAGGGCTGATTCTTAGTTTACGGACGACCTTTGTGACTAGATTGGTTGCGCTGATAGATGCATGGTATAGATCACTGCGTGTTACTTTGAATGTGTTTGTTTTGCTTTTATGTTCTTAGTAAATCACGGTAATTAAGCCGACTAACAAAAGGTATCGAATCGATGCCCTAGAAGGACATATAGTGACCTTATTAGTGATGTCCTTCAGTAAGGTCAAGTGCGTAGTACTTGCAACCGTCGAGCGTATATGGCCAAATGCATGGATATAAACAAAACAAAAGGAGTATATAAGAATCGTAGCACATGGGAAGAAAGTGTGAGTTGTATGTGTGTATATGTGTGTATGTGTGTAGGCATGAGTATGTATGTGTGTAAATCACGCTTGTTTCTTGATAAAGGTGTTTGAACTCTGGTGTAAACAAGGACCAATCTTGGACAACTTACCGAACACATACACACACATACCGAATAGTCAGTCAGCCAGTCACTTTTTTGGTCTTTCGATACACAGATGCAGAAACAGAAAAATTTGTCCAGACAAAAAAGAAAAAATGATTTACTTTGATGTACGAATAGTAGAAATAGTACAAAGCTCAAATTGTTGTCTTTGGTTGAGACTTGAAAGTCAAAGTCAAAGTCAAAGCATTTATTTCAAATAGGCACATAAAAGGCACTTTTGAACATCAGAAACCATAAACTATAAACACTTAAATATAGCTCCATGATATTTTATTTAAATACAACGTATAGAATTTTATCGACCTAATTTTAAAATTAAGACCAATGACCAACTCAAAGCTAAACTTAGCAGAGTCGAAGAAAATCGTTTAAACGAAGTCTGCCATAAAACAGCGAAGTTTGAGTTAGGAACTGTGAAAACTTCTTAAATATTTTACATTTAATAAGACGTGACTAACGCGAATTCGGTTAATGTTCTTAATTTTCATGAATATGATATATTATTTATTAGGTTAACGTGATTTCATTGGTAACAGGAAAATGGATATCTGCCCAGGGTATGAAAGACACTAGTCGAGCGTGCGGTGAATGGACAAGTGTTTCCCGGGCCCCCGACTCATGATAGTTGTAGAAAAAGTGGAGTTTCAAGAACGATAGAAGTCCGACGTAACTCTCTGTTCTACCCAGACGGAGGGTATCCATGAGGATGTCATCAAGGAAACAAAAAAAACGGTGGCACTCTGGGAATGCCGACAAAGAATACTTTGCCATCACTCACTGACATATCGGATATACATTAAAACCGAGTACATCCCGAGAACAGCCGAACACATCCGAAGCGGGTATTTTTTGAATCGTCTTATAAACAAAACACGCGCGGTGTCGCTTATGGTAACAGTGGCGCGAGTTCAATGGCTTTTCCCCATGTCAAAAAATGCCCAACGCGCCTAAAGTAGTTTTCACTTAAAAAAATGGTATGAAAGACGAAATTAGGTACCTAAGTGTTGCTACACTCAAATTATAATCATCTGTTTGGCGTTTTCTCAACTATGTTAGAGTCGACTCCCAATGTAACGGAATGCAGCGGGATACATGGTATAACTGGCATCGGCACTGACGCGACTGCTGAGCGTGGGGTCCGGGGTTCAATTTCCTGGTCAGGCAAAGTGTTACTGGGTTTTTCCATTGGGAATTTGTTAATAACAGCCAGGAGTTTGGAAGTTGATGGCGTGTGTCAGAAAGCACGTTAAGCCGTCGGTCCTACACCAGATTTCTCCCCGAGACCCCTCCGTGCCTCGGAGAGCACGTTAAGCTGTTAGTCCCGGCTGTCATGCGTGGGTCTTTGACAGTCGTTATGGATAGTCAGAAACCCGAAAGTCTGACAACCAGTCTTACCAAGGGGTATCGTATTACCCAATAACTGGATTGTGGAGGTCAGATAGGCAGTCACTCCATGTAAAATACTGGTATTCAGCTGCATCCGGTTAGACTAGAAGCTGACCTCAACATAGTTGGGAAAAGGCTAGACAGATGATGATGAGTAGTCCTACATGCAACAGAAGTCAAATAGAAAAGCGACGCGCAAAATTTATCTTACATTTCCGCAAACATCTAAAGCTTAAAAAGCGCTTTCCAACTTTAAACTAGTGTATAATGCAGCAGCTTAAAGTAAGGAATCATAGTATAAAGTATGCGGACTAAGATCAGTTCTGTAGTATAAAATTCAGTACAAGTTTTACCGTGTGAGTCCACCAAGGCACAACTTTGGCTAGCTTTATTTGGTAGTTTGCCAGTTCGGGAAAAGTTGATTTGGGATCACTATAATTTTAAATCATAATGTGGTATTTCAAAGCTAAAGTGGAAAATGTCAACTAACTTTTGGAGGTCATTTTAAGTGTAAATTATCAAAAACATGCTTGTGATAGTAAATTTTCGTTCCTTCTGAGTATTACACCCTCCTTCCTGGCATTGACTGTACGAAGAGTCAACAAACGTGGCATGTACAGACTCCAGCACATCAAAATACCCGAAACTGTCAAATTGTCCCAACCAACCTTGAAACGGTGTATGCTGTAGCGATAAAGTTGAAAATATATTAAAGAATTTTTTTGTTTTTTTCGTTTGTAATGTGTTTGCTCTTGACTCTAGTCTAGGTCCGACAGAGACAAAGTCTACCATGGAGTGAGCTTACCCAGAAGAAGCCTGGGAATATAATATATATGTCGGCGTCGTTGTCGTAAACAACACGTGCACCGATCACGCCACCGACAAGTACGTCACTCGACTTCTCCCACCGCCCCACTGCTCGACTTGTTTTGCCACCAGTATAAAAGAGCGAGCAACGAAGCGGCGGGGAACCCGACTCTGACCTCTGAGTTTGTTTCGGCATTTCTTCTCAGAGTAGTCAATTAGGAAATGCCGGCCCCATCGTTCGTTAAATAATTAAAATTCGATCCAGCCTGTCCCAACTTGCTGCCCTCCCCCCAGCGACGCCCTAAGCCGAGGCTCGTACCCCACAGGGGGTGCCCTTAGCGTGTAGTCGCTTAGTTTACTTAGTTAGTTTTAAGCCCCTGGCTGGAGGCTTTGAGTTCTCTCAAGGCAGCCGCAGGATTGTCCGGTTAAGTAGTCACGACCTCTCAAGGTCAACTACGAGATGCCCTAGTCAAAAAAAAAAGATAAATAAAAAATAAAACGGCGGGGATCTTGACCATTGGACATCGTACGGACATCATATGCTCAGAAACTATCTCGCGTTCGTATCTGGTTGTATCGTGTACCTACAGTGCTTGATTTGCTAATGTGATTAAATTGTTCATGAAATTATAATCTGATGTGAAGTGCAAACCGTTTTTCTATTGCGCAATCACCAACACTACCCACATAGTACGCCCACAGTAATTAAGATATGCCTGATAATAATGACACACACTTTACCTTTTCCTACATATATAATATAATTTGACAGATTGTAGTAACTTGATGTGCTGGCATCTATACTTTGTAGTACTTATTACAATAACTATAAAATACCGTTCTAATTTTTTTCAGCCTGTATTATTCTACTGTTGAGCAAAGGCCTCCCCGAAATCCATCCAAGCACACTTTTCTAGAGCCACCTCGTTCCAACCCTTGCGGTACGCGTCTAGATCTTCTCGCCACCTTTTTCAGGGCCGGCCTCGGTGGAGCCGTAAATTATCAGGCACCCACCGTGTGGAGATTATTGCCCAGCAGTCACTGTGCAATAATATCCTGTACTAATTTTGTAAAATATTCTTAAGACTGACTGACACGTCAAAGTTCATTAAATCTAGGCATTTTTACATTAAGCCCCTGATCAGGTCAAACGGGAAAATCAAATGAAACAGTTATTAACTAATAACTTTAATTAGGTGTTACCACCAAACTTCATATGATAAATTATAACACATTTATCAATAAGCGGTCGACCAACCATACATTGTCCGCTCAATCATGTAATTATTTTGATTTAATAACGGCAGGCTCTGGCATTATTAATAATTATGAATTTTAATAAGTAAATTAATGTCCGGCCGACTTAATCATTATTAAATGATTATGTTTGTAGTTTATTTGGTTATTTAATGTACTATTGCAGTTTAATCTTTGAAAAAATATAAGAAAGCATCACGCCTGTTACCTTGAGAGGTTGAACAGAAATGTACCTATAGTACTGTGGGGAGGTGTGATGGGAGCTTCACAATATAATTGAAAAAGGCTTCGACTTGAATAAAATATATTTATGACTTTACATTATCATGTTATTTCTAGCACTTCTTCTACTAATCAAAACTACCTTATTAGAATATTTGACACTTGCTTGAACGTTCGAATGGAACACACCGGCAATTATAACCAACCTATACTGCTAAAGGTAGGGCTACACAGATAGCCTCTACAGTACACTTACATTTTGCTAGTTATGGTTAAGCCCCATCGCCCATGTAATAGGGCGAGTCTATTGAAATCAACTGGGAACAAATGCAGACTTCAGGCAGATAATAATAAAAAATAATAATAATAAGTTTATTGATCCAAAAATATACATAAACACAGATACACACAGATACTGATAAATAGCACTAAAAATGGCCTTTCTTTTGGTTTCCCCTTTAATCTCTCAGTTTATTTCGGCCTTTCTTCTCAGAGTTTTCAGTTAGGAAATGCCGACCTCATCAAGTTTTTTTTTTAATATAATTGACGTGTAAAAGTGTTTGTATAGACCTACTTAATAAAAAAATAATCCTAATGGGCAAACCCAAATAGAAACTCCTGAACTAGAAATAGCCCGACCTCACACCCGTCCACCTCGACATGGGACATAACGAAACTTTGTAAGTATCCAAACAGATTCACGAGACGTTTTGACGCAAATAGACGCGCAACTATGATATAACTGACAGTTTTCCTTCTGAAAAATGTATAGAGATACACTTTCTGCTTGTGCGGTGTTTAAATTATGCAAATGCTCACTATACGTATACTGTAAGCTAATTTAGGGACTTGTACCCAAAGGGTGCTTTGATTGAGTACGAATACATATTACTTAGGCAATATTACTTAGGCTTCGCTGTCCGTCCGCACCACGGTCACAGAGCTGTATCTTTTGAACCGTAATAGAACACTTGAAATTTTCGCAGAGTGAAATGGCTACTCTAAAACAACGAATAATAAAAATATGTAGTGTTGAACATTGTACGGTGGTTCGGAATCGTTCGTGTGCGAGTCCGTCTCGCACTTGGCCGCTTTTTGGACCTTGCGAAAAGTTCTTTAACGGAGCTTGCGAAAGGAGTAAACTGGTAGAAAACGTCACGTAACGAAAAAGCGTTACGCCCCGTCTATGCGACTTTTTATTACATATAAATAGCCAGAGAGAGAGAGTTTTCGTAGTTTTCGAGAGTGCTAAAGCTGCGAATATTTTCAAATTTTCGTAGCCGCCATCTTGGATTTTCATTGCGAACTTTGTGTTGTTGTTCCTGCCGGGGTCTGCCGGGGAGTCCCCAGAAGGAGAGAGTTTTCATGGTTTTCGAGGGTGCTAAAGCTGCGAATATTTTCAAATTTTCGTAGCCCCCATCTTAGATTTTCATTTTGAACTTTTCATTGTTGTTCCTGCCGGGGAACGCCGGCGCCACACATATTTTTGTTTTGGATTCTGTACCTATCCAAAGACCCATAATAAAGACTAGATCTTCTGTCTCTTTCTGCTATCTGATGATACGGAATCTTTAGCGAGTGAGCCCGACTCACATTTGACCAATTACATACTTCGTTCGGGAGGGTATTTACCGTTTAATTAAAACGTTAAAAATCTAGTCGCAATCCCATCTCAGCGACAATCAATGTCAAAAACTTGTCAAGTTAATAAATCACGGGTATTTTAGACAGATTGAGACCGAGATTCAAATTGACCTTTTGTTCTAAATAGGTACACACCTCTGCTACTTCTGCGTTTTATTTGAGACTTTTAGTTATTTGGTTTACTCTATATATATAGTGATTAAAGTCATTTAATTGGTCCGTATGAATGCCTGGCTGGTTTAGTGGTCGCAAGCGCTACTGCTAGTACTCAGTCCTAGGTTCGATTCCCGGATTGGGCATAGTGTTATTGGGTTTTTCCACTTAGAATATCTCAGTAGCAGCCGTTAATGGCAATATTCTCGCCTCCAATTTTACAAGGGACTTGAACATAACACAGGCCGACAAAATTTGACGAACACTCTTTCCCATAAACTAGACTATACTTTTCCGAAGGATTTTGATGCGCTGAATTCGAATCAGAGCAGCTGAATTCGAGAGCAGTGGTGGCCAAGTGGTAACGGCCGCGACTTACGAGTTGTAGGTCGTAGGTACGAACCCAGACAGGCGCTTTACTTTGTGTAAATTATTTCATCACCACTGCTCACAAAACGGTGAAGGTAAACATCGTGAGGAAACCGGCATGTCCTAGAACCAAAAATTCGAAGACATGTGACATCTACCAACCCGCACTGGGCCCGCGTGGTGGATTACGGCCCACTCCCTCTCGCTGAGAGGAGGCCTGTGTCCCAGCAGTGGAAACATTATAGGCTGATGATGATGATGATGAATTCGAATCCGCCTCAAAATTGCTCTACCACGTCAGGGTTTCGAGATATCCTAACCTAAAAGTGCAAAAAATACCGTTCTTTCTCATTTTTGAGGTTATGTAGCACGGCCGATCCTAGTCTTCCTTTTTAAAATGACGTTAAGTTTACCCAAATATCTTTTTTTTTTCTCTGAGAAATTGCGTTGTGAAATTTTCCAATAGATTGTATGTGTATGAATTCTCAAACGTAGACCAATCCACGTAAACGAAAATTTCAAAATGCGATATCTCAGCGAAAGATTTGAATCCAGCGCGTCAAAATCCTTCGGAAAAGTATAGTCTGGTTTCTGCGTAAAAATTTTGTTGACCTGTGAATTAGACAAATGTGGGTATACTATAGGTTATCTTTGCCTAACCTTTCCACCGTCCTCTCAGATCTCAGCCATTATTATGCTGATAACACCCTGAAACCAAATCCCACTAAAACGCAGTCAAGCACCTTCCACCTTCGTAACAGAAAAGCAGGTCGAGCAGAATATCTCATGGCAAGGGGTTCCAATCATCCACAGTACTCACCCAAAGTATCTTGGCATCGTTTTAGATAGGTCCCTTTACTTGCAGGGAAACTGCGAAAATGTCAAAAAGAAAGTGCATACTAGAAACCACTTACTCCGTCGCCTAACATCCACCAGATGGGAGGCATCTGCTCAAGTCCTGCTAACAACTGGATTGGCGCTACGTTTCTCCGCAGGCGAAAATGCCTGACAGACAAATGGAGAAATCTATCTTTGATATGGAGCCGATCAGCCCACGCTAAGTTAGGGGATACGGCTTTAAATGAGACATTTATTCCTGGTTGCTTAAGCCCTGTTGCGAATGCTGTATCCACTGACTGGCATCGCGCCTCCAGAAATTCGCAGGACTATAGCCAGCCATATCGAAAGAGCAAAACTACAGGATGAGCCACGCCACTCAATGTGGCCTAATTGGAAAATCTTAAATAGACTTCGTACCAGTAGGCTACAGCAAGGACAATCTCCACGAGTCCCTCACTCGAGAAGTTTGTCCTTGCTGCTCATTCATGGAAGGCTCTGACCTCAGGTGTGTATACAGTATCTCTCCACAGACTTTGGCTCACCTCCCATCTTGCACCACGTGCCCTGTCACCTACACACGTGAGGATCTAATGGCTGCGTTAGCGAATGCTATCCGCGTTGCTGAATTTTGGGCCAAAAAAATTTACCATAGACATGCTAAGTAGAAGACTTTTGCCTAACTCATCGAGGAACATAGACCTGATTTAATGTTGATTTATCTTCTTTTAAAAACTCCACTAGTAGAAGACCTTCATCCGTACCATCGTCTTTCAAAATCAAAACCGTTTATTTTCATTCTAGTTTAATTATTGCAACCCTTACATTTCTATGTAAGGGTTGAAATTAAACTTGTATGCTAGGGGTTGAAACAAATGAAAACGTAGGAAGTGTTGATTGTTTGCAGAACAACGTTATCTAGCACAATTAAACTAATGTATTGTTGTTGTTTGCGTACTAGGGAAGGAATACGGAAAGAGCTCGTGTAGTTTTATTTTTAGTTTATGCAGTTTTCTCGTATAATTTAGGGTTTATACTTTTATACAAATTCGAAGCATTTTTTCGTTTAAATCGATCTACAATCGCTCATAATAACAAACAATGTCGATGCGTATTTTCATCAGTCTAGCTATCTTAAACGTGAATGTTTTATTTCATTTACTGTTCGTGCGTGACGCGCTCGCGGCTCAGGCTATATAAGGACTTACTAGTCTAGAGAAAAAAAAAACACTGGCACTCCGGTAGTGCCGACAGAAGTGAAAACTTGAACAATTACGAGTGTATTTTGTGAATCGTCTTATAAACAAAACACGCGTGTTAAGGTGTGTTCCTTATTTTATAGGGTTTTTTGCAAATCAGGTATGATGACCAAAGTGACTGGTTTATTCTTCTCGTGAAAGGAATTTATTCAGATTTGCTCGTCGTCAGTTATATATCCGTGGTTCAGCGCCATCTCGTCGTTGTTGGATGAACTACGTAGTTAGTACGCGAGGCCTACGTAGTTAGTACGCGAGGCCCTCGTAGTTCTTCCCGATGTGCATAGATGGCGCTGTCCTCAACAACGCGCGTCACGTCTTACGAATTTTCGATCAGGGTCACGTGACCTGACGCGAATTTAGAAGTTTTTACCCATTCCAAAAAAAGTACACAGCGCCGCTAAAGAAGTTTTCACTTCAAAAAGAAAAAAAAATCAACATTGAGATTCAGACTGAGTTTTTGTTTTGCTATTTTATTTTAAAACCCCACAAAATATTAATGTTTTGACAAATAAAATACTAGCTTTGACGTTATATAAAACGATCAATAGAATCAGCATTTAAAATCATCAGTGGGATGACACTGACAGCTCACTCCGCGCAAGTTTTCACGGTGAGATTTTTACAGAATCGACATGCAGTACGTTCTATTTTACTCCTACAAAAATCGGTCACCGATTATTGGGCAGCCTTAGCTGGTGGGTCTAGAAGCGTGAAATATTGCACAAGAGTTCCTTACAATTATGTATAACGAAAGTGGGCACTAACGCAGGATTTTTTTCAAAATTCACCCCCTTAGAGACTTAAGTAAGGAATCAAAGTTTGCATGGAAGTTCGATTTTTTTCCGATGGGACATACCTTCGCGCACACGACTCGCACACCAATAAATATTGCCAACAAATTGCAAAACTCATAAATCTAAATAAAATGGATTCAATATTAAAAGTTAATCACACTATCAAACTAATATTATAAAGGCAAAAGTTTGTGAGTGTGTGACTGTGTATGTATTTATTGTTATATGTTTGTCACTTCTTCACGCTCAAACAGCTGGACCAATTTAGATAAAATTTTGTGTCAAGGTAGCTGACACCCTGCATTAACATATAGGCTACTTTTTATCGCGATATTCCCATGGGGTCGACACTTATGCTGGTGAAACCGCGGGGCGCAGCTAGTATAACATAAAGAAAAATCTAAGAAACCACCAGAAGCTCAAATAGTCAAAAGTTTTCTTTAAGTTTTTTCCTTACAACAAAAAAACATAAAAAAATTCCCTTTTTGCTCTGAATATTTACATCACGCTTTTCTCAGTATTAAATCTCGAGGAGTTTCCTTCGATAAAACGTACTGAGAATATTCTCCAATAACAGTGAGACGGGATGTATTTTTACCATTATTAAAGATAGTGATGGTAATTTATTTTGGCTTATGGCGATTGCAGAAGTATTACGGAGACGGATGTGTACGGAGTAGGTGTATGAACTCGATTTTGAATGGAGCAATAGATTAGCAATTTCTATCAAAATATTTATCTCAAGATTGCGATAGTATGTTCCGCCGTGACGCCGATGCGCGTTTATGACCACCTGCATCCTTATTGCATATCTAACACTTTCAACTGCTATCTTAAAAAAGCTGTTGTAGACAATAATTGTGCAGTCGAATATTGTGATTAATAAAGTATTTTGGATGGATGAAAACACGATGATTGGGCCAGTAAAATCAATCAAAATTAAAATATTTTATTTCATATAAACCTACATGGGCACTTATAAACGTCAGAAGCTGGGTGCACGGTCCCAATTAGTCGTTTCCTATGGAGAAGAACCGGCAAGAAACTCCACGGTTAGGTACTCTTTTAAAAATAATTTGCTTTTACAATGTTTTCAAATTACAGTAGGTATGGGAGGACAGCGTAGGCCTGTCAACAAGTAGGTACCTAACCTAAGGCTATGTTTTGAACGAAATAACTCAAGCGCTAAGAATTAAACGATTCCATCGAAAAGTATTATTACTTTGATATAATCCTATTGATTGATATTTCATGTAATACTCAGTCATTTCAGCGGGATTGCCCTCAACGGGCTTGTCCGAAAGTCAGCGGGATTGTCCGAAAGGGTTACCGCTGGCCCGGAACATAAAGGGCTAAGGAAGGAACACGGGTGGGTTTTAGTCAGTAAGAGTCTGACACTCCCTTCCGCTCCACCCAGAGCGGGAGTAGCAGAGTATTTTTTTTTCAGGATGGGTAATCATCAAATGACCCCTTTTGATGATTACCCATCCTGAAAAAAAAATACTTAGTCATTCAATGGGACTATTTAGAGTGTTATATGGATGATTTTAATGATTGTTATTCTATAAGTACATACTTGTAACGGTCGCGAATCATATTTTTTTCAACACACAACCTGACAGTGACCTGCAAAGGCTGCAAAGTGCAATAAACACAAAAAAAAAATCCACTCACATCTAGTTCAGAAAAAACATGGCCGAAAGAACCAGGAAATTATGTGCAACACTAATATTTAAGTGGAACACTAGTTTCAACCCCAAGCGTACGAAAGGATTGGTTCCTTAATTATTTACTGTAAGTATACATTCAAACTTTGTTGTCGCGTGGGTTTAGATGTGAAACTAACTGACTATAGTGATGTTACTTACTCGAATTATTTAGTCATAGTAATGTTGACGAAAAATTAAATTATTCAAACGGACAAATGCACTTCCCTACGTGTTTATTATTCTAGCGTATGGCACTCGTGGGATGCAGCTAAAAATCAGCGTCAGGTAGTGTTGTCAGCTGACATTGTATTGAGCTGAAGCCCTTTTGGCATTATAAGCAGTTTTCTTTTTGTTAATTGTAAGGTGTTTTTGAAGTGAAAACTTAATTAAGCGCGTTGGGTTTTTTTTGAGATGGGAAAAAGCTATTGAACTTGCGACTTACCGTAACCGACACCTATGTTTTAAGTTTTGGCTATTATAAAGACATCAACGCGCGGTACATTTTCTTTGGGAAGAATGACCTTCAAACATATTTATAAAATTTCTATAAGTTTTCACTCCTGTCGGCACTCCTGGAGTGCCACTGTTTTTTTTATTGAAATGCCAATAAACACATTTTTCTTTCTGTTAAACGGATTATCTCCTGCCGTATGGATGGACTGGGCGAAAGATAATAAATATGGCTGAAAAGGGGGTGACTACTAAGATGACGATTAATAAAGAAATAAAATATGGAAGAAGAAGCCATGTTGTGCCAGCTCCAATCAAATTGAATAGATAAGGACAAGAAACCCATGAAATCTTCTGTCATATAATCATTGACTGCTCTAGTGGTATCAAGAAATACTGCTGATCTTGGAGCATTAGGCTCGAGCCTAGGGCCCCAAGAACATCGAAATCAAAACAGTTGCCGCTTTGTCCCATCTGGGGTCCGAACCCCAGATGAGGCAAAGCGGCAACTTTTGTATTATTATTGCTGAATGGGCCTGCTCTTGACTTCGATCACACCTTATTGGGTTTTTCCATTAGGGACTTCACAGCAGCAGCCCGAAGAATGTATTCGTGACAGTATCAACAAGCTCACCCATGTTACATAGTAACTTAAACATAAGTAACGTGATTATGGAATTATTATGAGCATAAATACTAAAGGCGTCGACGATCCGGCTCGAAGGACCTAAATAAATGTAGGGGATAACGGGATCCCTACCTACACTTACTGATATAATAACGAGACGATTGAAATGAAACCGACCGCCTTGAACGTTTGTTAAACACTCATTTGATTTAATGAAATATATTTTTACATCGTACCTGTTGGGCCCGGCTGTGATTCTTAGATCTTTGACAGTCGTTACGGGTATTCAGAAACCCAAAAGACTGACATCCAGTCTTACCAAGGAGTAGCGTGTTACTCAGCAACTGGATTATGGAGGTCAGATACGCAGTCACTTTATGTAAAATACGGGTATTCTGCCATCCAGTCATCCAGCTACACACCCCAACATAGTTAAGAAAAGGCTGGGCAGACATATAATCAGGATATAACGTTCCCACTACTCGGACACAGGAGTTCTCTAGGTGAGAGTGTGCTAGTATAATATAAAACGTAACTTTACAAAAATATATATAGCAAAGTAATTTTTAAAGGCACATCACTACGCCAAAAGTTAGGCGGAATAAAATTAAATGGGTGATGTCGAGGGAACTGTTTTGTCCCCGCAACGACATGTCCGGTGTCCCGCATTGTATCCTCATAAATTAACCATTTTGAATGACCTACAACTGCAACTGGCTACTTTTGTTCATTCTAGTAACTTCAAACGAGCTGGAGTAACGGATAGCTTTGTCAGATTTAATTTGCAATGTAAAGGTTTAAACAATATCACCGTTTTAGAGTCTGCGCTTACTCTTTTTGAATTACAATCTGCGGGCTTTACACAGGTGACTGTAGCTGCCTATGACTGTCTAAATGGCAATTCGGCTAGGCCACAGGTGACTAAAATGGCAAGTTCCAAGGTAGAATAGGTTTCGACTTTTGTCGTGCGGCAACAGGTCGCATGTGACTAAAATCGACCGTGCAAATGCTCAAACGCAGGCGATCATCGCCCACCGCGTGATGGTCGACATTTTGATGCAAAATGAACTAGTCACCTGCGATTTTTATCGACCTGTGTAAATGGGGTGGTGATTCGGCTTGTGAGATGATTCGGTAAGCGACCAGCCGCACGGCGAAAAGCGACCTAGTGTCAATCCCCCATTTGGGTGGTCTGCAGATGGTCAGCTTGCAGTCTACAAGCTGTTCCAATTATACACAAACCTACAAGATGGTTTATTAAGGACATCTGCAATATCAAGGACAAAGTTAAAAACGCATGTTACCGGTACACATCAATAATACACACTACAACGCGCCACGTGATTTTTTACAAACAAATTCGATAAAAACGGGCTTCCGAGCGGGAAATTTCGCTCCGTTTTCCGCGCCTTCTCACCTGGTGCTTTGTAGTGTGAGATCCGCCTTAGTGTGCGTACACACGAGAGACACGCGTCAACGGCAGAGGCAACTGCAGCCGCCGACACGCGTTGACGGCAGCCGTCGACCTGAGGGGCAATTCTCGTAATTTTAAGAACGTTCACAGTCTGATCTCAGGCTCAATCTGTCAAAAAATACTTCTAATTCCCCTACATTTTGACTAGTTTTTGACATTTGTTTGTCGCAGAGATGAGACTGCGACTAGATTTTGAACGTTTTAAATTATGAGAATTGGCCTGCTGGCGTTGACGCATGTCGCTCGTGTGTATGAGCACTTAGCGATAGAGAAAGTTCTGGTAGTAGTACTTCCCATAACGAGATCCTTTACAAAAAACTTTCATTAATTATTACTTTTTAATTACTTCGGGTTTCAAAATATACACACTAAACTATTGGCCGAAAACGAAAACGGTCGAAAATTGTTATTTCTGCCGAAAATGTCCGAATACCGAAATGAAATTCGGTCGGACTCTAAGTAAGTATTTACTACTAACAAGGGGCCTAAAACGGCCACTTTGGCAGAATCATAAAAGGATAACATTATGAATCAAAATGGACAGTTAACTGTTAAGTTAATCGTATCAAATCCTATTGGTGAAGGATTTTTCTGTTATTTTTTTTATCTGTGCTAAAATACCAATCAATCCAATCCAAATCCAATCCCAATCTCATTCGTGCGCGAGACGCGGAGTCGACCGCACGCAGCATAAACAGCTTTCTATTTTGTTTTATTTTATTTTACATCTACCCACTGATCATACTTATTCAAATGTTTACTGATAATGGTTGATGTGCCGGATATTAGTAATTGTGAGTTGAGTGGGAGTGATCTTGTGGAAGAAGAAATAATGAATGAGAGTGAGCAACCAGTTATTGTAAATACAAAAGAAAAGAGTACCAGTTTGTCGATTGAGAACCGGAAAGTTCCAGAAAAGAAAAAAAGACAAGATAGTGAGGAAATCATAGAAGAAGAAGATGGATTTATAACGGTTAGAAGTAAAAAAATAGCAAGAAGACTATCCAAAAAATCTGATAGTGAGGGCGGTGAAAAAAACTTACAATCTATGAGTTTCACTGTCAGCATTACGGGGAAAGAAACAATATTACCGAAACAATTTGGTTTGGCAAAGCTATTGAGAGCAGAAAAGATACTAAATATAAGAAAAATTCAGTATAAAAATGCGTACAAAGCTCTATTGGATTTTGAAGACAGAGAGGATGCTGAGAACCTAGTTAAGTGTCAAAAGTTACAGAGTTTAGGCTATAGATGTCAATTTGTAGAGGAAATAAATCTAGCCTATGGAGTTGTGAAACAAATAGATTTGGAAATAGATGTAGAAGAAATTATGCAGAGTTTAGAATGCGAGTACGAGATTGTCACGATAAGAAGATTAAAGCGACTCAACATTTCAAGGGAATGGGTAGACAGTGAAACTGTACGTATTTGTTTTAAAAGCTCCACGTTACCCTCTCATGTGAACATGTATGGATGTAAATTTAAAGTGGAACCCTACATGTTTCCAGTCACGCAATGTTCCGGGTGCTGGCGTTTCGGACATTTATTAAAGGCTTGCCCAACCAAGATAATCCGCTGCCCAAAATGTGGAGACAATCACAGCAATTGCGATACGACCACCTTCAAGTGCACTAATTGTAAAGGATCACATTTGGCACTTGACAAATCTTGTCCCGTTTTTAAAAAAGAGAAACGTATAAGGGTGATAATGTGTGAGAATAACTTTACCTATAGAAAAGCCTTGTCCACATATATACAACAACAAGCTGCCCAATTTGAGCATCAGCATGTTGAGGAAAATGCAAACATTGAAAAAAATAGGACGATTAATAATAAGAAATCGTATAGAGATGTATTGATTACAGAGACACAAACAAATATGTATGAATTAGAAGGAGAAAGAGCACAGATAGACACCGAGGACACAGAAGAACAAAGCATGGGAGAATCTGCAGGATCAGTCATTTTGGGGATTTCATCAAGGAAACATAATAAAAAGAAAAAGAAGTCAAATCAGAGTCGTAATAGTGCACATGATCACGTGGAAGTATTGTCAATACAACAGCAAAGGAGTGAAAATAAAGATGAGTTCCCAAAGCGAAAAATAGATTTTAAAAGACTGTTACATAAAATAAAAGAGGTTTCTGTATCTGACTCTAATTTTGACGTTAAAGTTAAATCAGTATTTAGTTTAATATTCCAAGAATGTTTCCAGTACATTTTGAACTTAGTCAAGGAGACAGATATGATTAGCACTATTATTTCCGCATTTTATGGCTTGTTTACATAAAGTCATTAACTTGAACATAATGCAGTGGAATGCACAGAGCTTGAAACCGAAGATAGAGGAAGTCAAATGTTTATTGTTACAAGAAAAGGTACACATAGCGTTAATAAGCGAAACATGGTTGGGAGAACAGGTACGTCTCAATTTAAATCAATATAATATTGTTAGGCGAGACAGAGAAGATTCGTATGGCGGTATAGCTATAATAACACATTACTCATTAAGTGTTCAGGAAGTACACATTGGGTTAAATAATTCAGGCATCGAGTTAATATGCATAAAACTAAATAATTCTAGATACATCCAGTATATAATTCTTATATATTGTCCTAGTTCGGTACACACAACCCAAGCAGATTGGGATGCTATCTTTTCTATGTTTCCTAAAAATTGTTTGATTGCGGGGGACTTTAATGCCCATCATGCAAACTGGTCATACAAGAACGATACTCGAGGTAAACAAATTTTTGAATCTGCGTTGGAATTTGGTTTTACTTCCCTCAATAATGGACAATCCACTAGAATTAAATTAGTGAATGGGGTTTTGCAAAGCTCTTCTCCTGATGTCACATTTGTATCGGTGGATATCGCTTTTGTCTTTGATTGGTATGTTATGAATGAAAATCTTGGAAGTGACCACTTGTTTGTCAAAATTAAAGTCAAGTACAATGAGGAGGTAATTATAAATAATAAACGGAACTATAAATTAGCAGACTGGAAAGGTTACAAAGAATCTCTGCTTGATGTTTTTTCTTTACCTATTAACAATAACGATGTTCAAGTTTTGTATGATCACTTCATTCGTCAAATAAATAATGCGGCAAATACTAATATACCTTTGATTAAAGTCTGTAATAACCCAAACAGCAATTTTAAACCGAAAGGATATTGGAGTCCGGATATTTCTAAGTTAGTCGGTGAACGTAGATTAGCCTTAGGCCATTTTAGGAGAAACCCAACACCCGCCAATCTCTTACTACTTGAAGTAAAAACACAAAAAGCAAGGCATGCAATCCAAACAGCTAGATCAGCTGATTATCAAACATTTTGTGATAGTATTGATCATAAGGTATCGGCGTCTGACATGTGGCACCGTTTGAGATGGGTGAAGGGCTACAAAGGAGCCAGGGCTCATTGTTCGCGGGAGTTAAGTCAAGAAATGCTTTGTGATATTGCACCTGACTACGTTATACCACCTAAACCACTATTCATGTCTGAAAATGAATTATTAGAATCAAAATTTACATTACAAGAAATGATTCACTGCATAAAAAAAAAGATTCTGCGCCAGGAGAAGATAAAATTACGTATTCTATGATTTCACATTTACCAACGGTGGGAAAATTATTTTTGCTTGAAATTTACAATATTATTTTGAAAACCGGTGTTGTTCCATTCCAATGGCGGGATATTAGAGTTATCGCAATCCCAAAATCGGGATCAAATACTAACAAACCAAGACCGATATCATTAATGTCTTGTACTTGCAAAGTATTCCATAGCATGTTAACAAAAAGGCTAGAGTGGTACATTGAAAGGAAGCAGATTCTATCGCCATGTGCAACGGGTTTTAGGAGGGGTCAATCTAGTCTTGACTGTTTAACGCGTTTGGTGACCCAGGTTCAGATAGGCTTTTCACGGAACTATTCAACCCTAGCTTGTTTTTTGGACATTAAAAGTGCATACAATAATATAGTAATAGAAAAGTTATTGTCCATTCTAGATAGTTTTGATGTTGGTAAAAGGATATGCAATTATTTATGGAACTTTTTAAGCGAACGTCACCTCAAAGTTACTAATGAATCAGTGGGGGGAACTGATATGATCAGATATGCAGGAAAGGGATTAGCCCAAGGTGACCCTATGTCACCATTACTGTTCAACTTAGCGACATATAAGTTTTGTCGCGAAATCATTGAGGTGTTTATATGTCAGTACGCCGATGACTTTGTACTATATACAACTTTTAATAATGTTTTAGAGGGTAGGAATAAAATCCAGAATGCATTAAATGTATTTATCATCTTACTGGATGAATTAGGATTAGAATTATCTAATAGTAAATCTAAATATTGTATTTTTAGCAGGGGATTCAGACAACAACAAATTCAGCTTTTAGGAAACGATTGTGAACTTGATTCCGTACTTACTTACAAATATTTGGGTGTTTGGCTAGATAGGTCATTGCGCTGGGGTAAGCACATTAATGAGACTGTCGAAAAGGTTCAGAAACTTATTAATGTGCTTAAAATTCTTACTGGTACTTCTTGGGGTGTCCATCAGATTCACTTACGTAGGCTATATATTGCTTTGATTAGAAGTAGATTGGATTATGGCTGTTTCTTGTATGACAATAGTGCAGACTCAAATCTCTACAAGTTAGTCAAGGTGCAAAATCAAGCTTTAAGAGTAGTAGGGGGCTTCATAAGAAGCACTCCGATTCATGTTATGGAATCCGAGCTCTGTGTTACTCCACTGCATTTAAGAAGAAGATGGTTAGCCGTTAAGTATTGTTTGAAGGTGCGTTCATTGTCAAATAATATAACAACCAAGCTGTTGGCAGAGCTTAGCGATCTTAGACACATCAGATATTGGTCAAAGAAGAAGATCCCGTTACTTGTTAGTATTTTTGAAGAAGTTAAGGAAGAGAATGTGAGCTCGTCTTCCATCCTGGAAATGTTTACTTTGGACACATGGGTCACGAATATTAATACTCAGAATACAATTTCAATTAATTTAGATTCAATTAAAAAACCTAAAAGAGCGTACGAGCATAATTTAATAAAAAGAGAGGTGTTGAAAGAAATTAGAGAAAAATATAATGATTATCATATTATTTATACTGATGGGTCTAAGAGCGTTAATGGAAATGGCGCTGCGTACTATGATCCTTTGAAACCGGAAAATAGTGATAACAGCTGTTTTAAAATAGTTAATTCTGTGTCGGTAATGACTCTGGAACTCCTTGCAATCTCAGAAGCACTTGGTTATATTCAAACTATCGACAAAAGAAAAGCAGTAATTTGTGTAGACAGCAAAAGCGCGTTACAACATATAGCTCGATGCGCCTCTGGTTGCAGAGGTGCACCGATAGCTTATGGTATTCTGTCTAAGATACTAAAGTTAAGCAATAGCGGGTTTGATCTGAGGTTGCAATGGGTTCCATCGCATATAGGCTTACAGGGTAATGAGGAGGCGGACCGTTTGGCAAAATTGGGAACAAATGAAGGAAAAGAAATACATATTAAATCCTATTATGTGGAACTATTACCTAAATATAGATACAAGTGTCATGATCTTTGGAAAGAATATTTCGATGAGAGATCGAAGAGTAAAGGAATATGGTATAGATGTATGGTATCCGAGCCTCCTCATATACCATGGTTTTGTAACACTAAGTTAAACAGAGGGCTGGTTGTGGTCGCCCACAGACTGAGGTCTGGGCACATGCCGCTCAATAAATTTGGATTTTTGATGAAGAAGACGAATTCACCCAACTGTGAGGTGTGTGCAACGCCGGAGGATGTCTTACATTTATTGACGGAATGTGTCCGATTTCGGTCTGAAAGAGAAGACTTAATTAATCAATTAGAGCTAAATAGATATGATGTGGGTATATTTCACCAAATATTGTCTACACCTAATTCGGAGGCGGCCTTCAAAGTTTTTAAGTTTGCTAAGTTACGATTTAGTTAATTGAGATTTTGTATGAGGTACGATGGGACTGGCATACACAGTTGTGTAAAAGTCCCTAATTAAAAATAAAGAGAAAAAAAAAAAAAAATCCCAATCTCTTTGATTATACCTACGTAGTGCAGCGAAAAAAAGAAAAACACGGACTGTCTTCGCCTTATTATAATTCATAATGTTATCCTTTTATGATTCTGCTAAAGTGGCCTTTTTAAGCTCCCAGACCTACGTTCGAACCACAAGACTATTTATTTAAACTACTGAAACATCTATGCGGTGCTCAGAACAGCATAACAATAGAACTTGCAACTGCGGAACATACACAATGTGCATTGAAACCAGATCTGCTGCCGACATTTTATATTGGTTGCACAATAGTTGGAATTTGAAGTTAACATGCATGAAAGAACAAGTTGGATCAACATAATTCATGATACAAATTCGTCTCGGGTTAGATTTAAGGCTCTCTCCCACAGGCGCGTCGTTATCGGTCGATAATATCGGATGCGATAATGCGATATCTGTTTTCAGTACATTTTGTGTTTGGACGGCCATGAAGTTACACACTGCTGTGACAATAACGATGCAATAGAAGTAGAACGCTTCCGTTCCTCGGTCCTCCTATATTCCAATACGAGTTCTTAGAACATTTAATATTAGGACGTATATGATCTTATACAAACCTGCGTTAATAACGTAGTAACGTGTAGTGCGGGCAGGAGGCCTGTACTGTAGGTTACACGCACACTAATAGTAACAGCGTAAAAAAAACAGTAATTCAAGATCTAAAAGTATCAAGTACTTTAGACAACATTATTTTTTTTTCGTTAAGGGGATTACAGGATCTAAACGCAAAACATGCAAGTTTTAGAAGCAATAAAAGTATATGATCGACTACAGTAAACAAAATCAACGAATAGTCCAGTCAAAATAGACATTTGACTTAGCCAAAATTCGCATAGAGCTGAAAATTGGCAGAGACGTTATATACATCATTATAAATGAAATGTCAAAAATCCCCTTCGATCCCACTTCTGCAAAAAAAATATTCAAGGTCAAAAGTACAAAATTAAGGTTTTTTTCCATTTTTCTCGAAAACAGTAAGTATTATCGTGAAAATAGATCAGACAAAAGTTGTAGATCATACAATTCTCTACAAAAATGGTCCAGTCACTTTTTCTCTTACGACTCACCATTCGTGAGATATCGCGATTTTAATCATTAGAAAATTCATATTTTACATAATATGCACACATTTCCGCACCACCTATGAGGTAATAATGTACTTGGCGCATTTTTTTAACGTGGTTTCCCCAGTAGGTATACTCCACGATCTATTGTTATAAAGAAAGTTTGATCAGATCGTATCCTATTAATAGCAAGAATAGTAATATTGCTAATGATCAAAGTGGAATAGGTTGTTTTTCTACATGTTATATTGAAAGAAAAACAACAGATGAAGATATTTATGATATTAATAAGGAGACAATTGATGCATCCCTTTTCTTAGAACAGCGAACTTCTGCAAGAAGAAAATAAAGACGAAGAAATAATTGTCGAAGTAGAATTAGACTAGATCTTATATAATGACATGTGTAAAAAAAACAATCTATTCCACTTTACTCATTAGCAATATTACTACGAGGATTCTTTCAATTAAAAGGATACGATCTGATCAAACTTTCTTTATTACAATAGATCGTAGAGTATACCTACTGGGGAATGATGATGGGACTCCCTTTCCCGCATTCGGGCCGTTGTGCGTGGGGATTCTGGCTAACAGAGCCAGCCTAGCTCCACCCAGAAGCACAGAAGCTTCCTGGGAGCTTCACAGGCTTCGCGGAGCGACCTCATTGTTCCGAGGATTTCTGCACGTTGAGAAGCCACGGCCTCGCAATCCAGGATGACGTGGGCGGCTGATTCCTCGGCATCAAGGCAGCCCCTGCAAAGGGGGCTGTCCGTGGCGCCTATGTTGAAAAGATGTTTGTTAAGGAGGTTGTGGCCCGTAATTGTACCTATTATTATTCTAAGGTTATTCCTACTCAGGCTGAGAAGTTTTTTGGTTAATCACGGGTGTATCATTGGTAAAGCCAATTTTGACTGTCTACAGTCTGTTGCCCGTGACCATCTGTTGTTATGAAGTTCGGTCGATCTTTGGCGAATCCACGCACGAAATTGTGAGAAAGGCAAAGGGAGAAGTGGGTACGGGCCTAGCATCCTCATATCAGAGCCTCTTTTCGCAAGTTCATCTGCAGCATCATTGCCCAGAGATTCACTGTGCCCTTTGATCCACTGGAGAGTAATACGATTAGACGTCGATAAACTCTCCAGAGCTAGATGGCACTTAAAAATTAGCTTATTGTTAGTTTGTTTGCTTCCTAAAGCTTTGAGCACAGATAGGCTGTCGGATAGGAATTTAATGCCATAGTTCCGGATGCCTAAGCGCTTTACTGCTGTTGCAGCTTGTGTTAAGGCAACACATTCGCATTGAAAGATCGAACTATGTGTGCCTAGTTGTATGTGAAAGTTAATATTTAGGTCAAGGGAGTGCACGCCAGCACCTGAACCGTTTTGTGTTTTAGAGCCGTCTGTATAAATGCGCACTTTATTGACTCCTGACTGATCCCTTTCTTCCTGAACTGTTTGTATAATGTAGTTCTTGTTGAACATCGGTTGGTTTGGTGTTCTGTCACACGGGGCAGCGATGAGAGGCTGGTACTCAATCGCCCGGTCCAGGATTTTAGCGTGTGGACTGGTAATGTTTTTGCCCCATATGCCCAGATGCATTAGCCTGATGGCGGCTAGCGCCGCTTCCTGCTGTATGTACAGGTCAAGGGGAGTTAATTGAAGGGCTATCTCCATCACCTACTGGGGAAACCACGTTAGAAAAAATGTACTAAGTACATTACCTCATAGGTGGTGCGGAAATGTGTGCATTATGTAAAATATGAAATTTGTAATGATTAAAACCGCGATATCTCACGAATGGTGAGTCGTAAGAGAAAAAGTGACTGGATCATTTTTGTAGAGAATTGTATGATCTACAACTTTTGTCTGATCTATTTTTACGATAATACTTACTGTTTTCGAGAAAAATGGAAAAAACCTTAATTTTGTACTTTTGACCTTGGATAATTTTTTTTGCAGAAGTAGGATCGAAGGGGATTTTTGACATTTCATTTATAATGATGTATTTAACATCTCTGCCAATTTTCAGCTCTATGCGAATTTTGTCTAAGTTATGACTTATTTTTGTCTATTTTGACTGGATTAGAAAATATATAATAGTCTTTAGGATATTATGCTAGGTAGATAGTGTGTTGAAAACATAATACAACTAATTTGATAAGATAGGTACCTCTAGAAACTTTATTTTTACAATAAAAACCAAACTAATATATATATATATATATACACTCATTCTGATTTTTTGGTCAGATAATTCTACAAGGAACATACTAAAGCTAGGAAGGAAGGAACATACTAGTGTTTTCATTTTTTAGTCTAAATAATAGATTTTTTGTAAATAGATAATTGCTTCATATTTTGAAATAAATTACCAGCGTTGTGTCATCGCGCTTCTCTTTCTTTTATATGCAGTCCGACAGTGACCGCGCTTTCGGTCAAGTAAGCCCCGTCAGGGCTGATTTTTCAATCGACAGATAATTCTTATTCGTGAAATAAAATTCACGTCTAACAGATTCATTATGGAAGAACTGTCAAAAATTCAATATTATTCCTCTGATAAAATTCTCTGGCGTTGGAAAAATCAGCCCTTGAATTCACTTTTGTTATTGTTCTCTGGAGATTTTAATTAAAATAAAGTAGAGCCTCGATAATCCGTACTCTGGGTACTCCGAACGTCGCTGTAATCCGAACTGCCGACAGCCCCTCTCTCTCTCTTACTGTGACTGTTGATCTTATTTTGTTTTTAGTTACTAATAGAATAGAATAGGTACTAATGTCTTTAATTACTAATTAGTCTGGCGGGTTCTAAACACGCAGGGTGGCTCCTGCGTGTTTAGAACCCGCCAGACTAAAATAGATGACTTTATGAATAAGTAACTTAGACCTAACGTATTATGTGGTTAAATATGTATCTTATTAGCTCAATAAATATATTCTGTCAAAAGATGCTTGCATTTTTTTGTAACATACTATAATCCGAACGCTCCGTGAGTCCGAACAGGGGTTGTTTTTTGGTAGTTCGGATTATCAAGGTCCTACTACAAATGTTTCTATAATTACAGTAGTTTTATCTCACAAATCGACGCGCGCTTAACTTGTGGTTACAAAGTGTACAAACACGCAGTGAATATGTGTTCGGGCGCAGAAGTTCTCGGAACCGTCCGAGACAATAGTGAAGTCGGAAGTGTGTGTGTGTGCAATAGTTCGTCCGAAGTCACAGCACTTTGCTGAGCAGCGACCTGCAGTGCGATTCTGTAACCATCTCACCGTGAAAACTTAGGTGAAGTGAGCGTGGAGTGAGCTGTCAATAGTGTCAATTCCTATCAAAAACAAACTCACATCACCTGAGTTTTCACGGTGAGATTTTTACAGAATCGACCGGCTGCACCCTAATTGCGTAAAACATTATCAATCGCAATCTGAATTATTTTGAAGGATACTGTTAATCAATTGCTTCATTTGTTCAAAAAATGCGTCTGCTCAATAACGTAAATAAAGCAATGAATTTTGTTGTCAAAATGATAGCGATCGCTACTGATAGTGTGTTAGGTGCAATTACCCCGCTGTTCTCGCACAGATGCGACCCACAGCATAATTTTTCTTATTGTTGTTGTTTGTTTGTTACAGAAGTAGTTATTTTTCCACTCTGCAATTGGCATTTTTTTTTTTTTTTTTTTTAAATTTTTGTTCTGTTGTTGTCATCGGCCAGGCAGTGTCGCAAGCGCAACACAGATAAATGTGTATTGTCTTTGGCCCCTGGCCCTGACATCAAGCCATGGACAGGATTGTCAACTTTTTATATGCTTAATTGAGTACCTACGAGGCTTTTGGCTACTTTGTATGTGTATATTTCATGTAATTTTTTTTTTAATGATGGGTTTTGTTTGTGCAGAATAATCAATTTTTCTTTCTATTTTTTTTTTGTGTGTATGCGTGTGTATGTGAAGTGCTGAAGCTATTCGTCTTCAAGCACTCATTCACAGCGTTTTTGTAAACTTGGTTACCACAACTACAGTACGCGTCGCTTTGTGAGATAAAAATACTGTACCTACCATTATTATTTCATCAGATTCAATAAAAAGTTGAGAAATTAATTTTAAATCTCGTTCATTTCTATCTACGGCAAAACAAACTAAATCTAATTACGTTGTAATTTTGAAAGAGAATCAATTAAATAAAAATTTATATTACGACGATACACAATAAATTGTTCAGAGTAACATTGTTTTAACAAATGTAAACAAAACAGAAATTACAAATTTTATCAAGGGGTATTCAATAGAAATAAATGTATTTTATTTGGGACACGCACAGAAAATACAAACAGTAAAAATGGAGCATTTAAAATTAACATTACAAACAAAAAATAAAAAACTGGCCAAGTCCGAGTCGGACTCGCACACGAAGGGTTCCGTACCACAAGGCAAAAACACCGAAAAAAACAGGTTTTTTTGTATGGGAGCCCCCCTTAAATATTTATTTGTTCTGTTTTAGTATTTGTTGTTATAGCGTCAACGGAAATACATCATCTGTGAAAATATCAACTGTCTAGCAATCACGGTTCATGAGATACAGCCTGGTATCAGACGGACAGTGAAGTCTTGTAATAGGGTCCCGTTTTTACGCTTTGGGTACGGGACCCTAAAAAAGATCTGTGCGAGTCGAAAAGGCTCCTATCTCAGCATAATGCTGCAATATTTAAAAAATGAATACCGCAGCGCTGTTAGGACCCGCTGTGATTTACACAAGTACCACTACTCACCGTACTAATCGCCGGTGAGTATAAGTTATTTCGATGTACAGACGCCAGCACATTAAGCTACCCGAAACTGTCAAATTTTCCCAATCAACTTTGAACCTTATACTTTAGCGATAAAGTTGAAAATCTATTAACGAAATTTGACAGATTGTAGTAACTTGATGGCGTCTGTACGCCAGCACATCAAGTGTGGGGCGTAGATGTGTGTCATGTGTACAGACACATATTTAGGTTTCTATGCCCCCCTAAATAGTACACGAGCAGATGGATTTTAAAAATTCAACGACCGCGTTGTCAATTAAAACTGTCCATTTCAATTGTCAGCTTAATAAGCCTATACGCATTTTATAGTATTAAGGTCATACAGTACTGCATATATTATTATATTATTATCGTATCTAAAATCTAGACTAGACCCAGCTCAAACTCGGACATGTTTTATTCAACAACTGTGACAGCTAGACGTAAGTCACCAAAGGAGATAAGTAACCAGGGTCGTCGGATATAGTTGAATTTAAGTAAGAAACCGATGGATGTTTTCGAATAAAATTGAATTTAATTAATAGAAAACAAACAGTTCATTTATCAAATTAAGTTTTATTCGAAAACATCTATCGGTTTCTTAGTAAACTTCAACTTTATCCGAGGACCTTGGTTACTTATCTCTTTTGGTGACTGTACTTGAGAAAATATATTTAATTAATTTTGAGCTTACAAAAGTATTTATACCGCATTATAAAAACTCACAAATATTCCAATGCTGTATTCTCTGAAATTAAACCACATGACGTTATGCCTAAATTCCTTAAAAAGGTAGGCATACCCCCCTCTACACACCGAGATTGCTGGTCAGGTTAAATAAAAAAAACGATAAAAATAAAAAAAAATAAAAAGGAACGAATATATTGCCAATAACTGGACTCAAATACAAACTCCGACTTCAATTGATAATTTCTAAAAAATCCTTCTTTAAATTTCCAAATGAAAAAGACTCAACTCCTGAGATGGAAACCAGGACCGGTCAGCAGTGGCACTTGAGTTGAGACCAAACACGATGCTCACGAAATATTATACATTATGTACCTGAGGTCGACTCTAGGTAATAACAGCCGCACATATCGATCGATCAGGTACAGCTATGCTTGCCGCCACGGAACAGATAATGCCGCGGTCGGTCTGCGGATGGGTGACAATCTTTACTTACCGTGACCATGCCTCGGAAAGCACGTTAAGCCGTTGGTCTCAGCTGTAATTTGTGGATCTTTGACAGTCGTTACGTGTCGTCAGCCCGAAAGTCTAAAAAGAAAAAAAGGCCAGTCGAGCCAATCAAAGCAAGACATCACAAAATATTCCATACCTCTGAATTCTATAAAAATAAACCACGCTCAAATTATGTAAAACAAATGCAAAGCAAAACAAAAGAGAATCGCCCTTATAATAAAATAAAGAAGCAAACCAAACACTTCAGGAACACGATTTGAAAATAATCACGAAGCTACACAAAGAAATTAAAAAAAAATGTATAAAAAGAAACATGTGTCCTTACAAATACATAGTATATAACAAAGACGCTTTGCGTGTCTGTCTGTGTGACCGCCTAGAATTTAGTGCGAAAAGTTTATGTGTTAACATTAACACAACATTAACATTTAACATTTAACTCAGATGATTAGCTCGAATATCGGCAACTCTGTGAAGATCGGCGCCCTACCTAGCATGAGGGCAAGCTATCCTATGTTTTCCGATTCGCGGTCTCCACACAAAAACATGTCTACCTTAGCCAACTTAGATATCCTACAGAAATTTTGATGGCTTGTCATGTCACCGCATCAATACATTGCACCCGTGTGAAGCAGGGTCGGGTGGGTGGCTTGTCTAAATGTCTATACTATCGATACTAATATTGTAGAGGTAAAATTTGTTTTTTTGTATGTAGGGGGGTAATCTCTGAAACTACCAGTCGGAGCCGAGCAAAAAAAAAAAAGTCAGAACAAATTCTAAGCGAAACCGAAGTATAGCGCGGTCAGGTAATGCGATGCGACGGAGTGGATCGGGGTATAAGAAATTTCATGCGGAGAAAGTCGCAGGCAGAAGCTAGTATTATATAAATGAAGACGTCACCACAAATTCACAAAGCATGTTAATGAGTTCTGGGCGACTGGCCGTTTTTAATTAACATTTTGCTTTAAACATCTTTGGAGTCACGAAGTAAGGGAGTGGTTGTATGGACAGAGTGTAGCTTTTACGAATTATCTCCTCGCTATATTACGAACTCCGTAATTTCATAATTTCGTAAACCTCGCGAGGTATCTATGTTCTATGTTATGGGTTTTTTTTCCGCACTGAATCCTTCAAGTGGACCATTGTGCGTGGGCCATGGCGGCCGTCGCTTGTTATTCCTCGCGAGGTATTAAGCTGGCGAAAAATTTAGAAACAAACATTGAATCATCGTATAAATTGAAATCGCTTTTTGTGTCTATCTGCATGGCCACGCTGTTCTTCTAAACTGGACAACGGATTTAGATGCGGTTTTCACGATAATTTAGAGATTCCCAGAGGTTTATGTAGGTACTATACATATTACATTAAGATTTAACATACATAAAGAAATCTCAATATTTCGTCAAGTCCTAAACACCCTTGTGAAGCAGGAGCGGGTCGCTAGTTTACAATAAAACGCACAAACACTACTTTATCGGAGTGCATCACTTCCAAAGAATTTTTCAAAATCTGAATGAATACATGGAATACGGCAGTCACACTTAATTTGTTTTTAAAAACTTTCCATAACGACAAAAACTTTACTACAACGAAAGTAAAAGAAGATTATATTATTACTATGATAATATTACGAATTCTCATACAGAATTTTCAAATACAAATCAAGATATTTTTACACAGTAATAACCAAGAATGCTTAATAATATAGCCTATATTCAATAAAATAGCAGTCTTCCTCTAAGAAAACTTTAGTTAGAAATAAAATAACATTGAATTTATTTCGCTTTTACTGGGACCTCAGCTGAAAGAAAAAGAAAAATCTGCAAATGATACTTAAATCAATACGTTTGTACAACGTTTAAAAAATATCAATTCTCAAAGCGTACTTTCATAAATGTTCGCATGCTCTTTTAAAGTCCTTCATCAAGGTAAAATTTCGAAGGAGCCAGCAGACTGCAGCATTACAGTTGAAAATAAAAGCAGACGACTGCGCCGCTGTACTTTTGATCTCGAACTCGAAGTCACATCTATGACGGCAGCAAAGTCAAAGCATTTATTTAAAATAGGCACTTAGAAGGCACTTTTGGTAGTCCAAATTATAAAAAAATAGAATTGATTCTAGTCGCGGTGGCCCCTTCCAAAAGGTAGTTTTCGTATGTAGAAAAATGGGCAAGAAACTCCACCGTTACTCTTTTAAAATGTTTTATGATATTTTGCATACATTAAATTGCACAAAAGAGAAGCGCGATGACACAACGCTGATAATTTATTGCAGAATATGAAGCAATTATTTAATTACAAAAAATCTATTGTTTGGACTAAAAAATTAAAACACTAGTGTATTAGTATGTTGCTTGTAAAATAATCTGACAAAAAATCAGAATGATTGTATGTATATTATGGTTATGTATGGTTTTTATTGTAAAAAGAAAGTTTTTAGAGGTGTCTTCATGATATTTTTCTATCATATCAAATTAGTTGTATTATGTTTTCAACACACTATTTACCTAGCATATATCCTAAAGAATATCATATCTTTTTCTGATTTTGTTTACTGTAGTCGATCATATACTTTTATTGTTTCTAAAACTTGCGTTTTTTGCATTTAGGTCCTGTAAGCCCCTTAAAACAACCTATTTCCGGTTGTCACAGTATGTCTTTGTTTCTTTCATAAATATAATACTCACTAATCTCATTATTCGATAACATTTTAAGAAGATATCTATTTTTTCCAACCATTCTATGAAATCAAGTAAAATTCAAATACATTTTAACAGTACCTACCTAACTTAATTCCTTAGGGCCTGTGCACACCACATTTTTTAAACGCGCCGTTGACGCGCATTTGTAGCGATACAGACGCGATACGCACGCGAGTCAGATACTGGCAGGCACTGCTCTGTAGGATAAAAGCGCGTCGTCGACGCACGTTTCTAAAACGCGCTTCAACGGCGCGTTTAAAAAACGTGGTGTGCACAGGCCCTTAATCGTTCTCGCTCGTACAATCTCTCGCCCGTTTTTCAAGACCAGCACGTCTGCTAAGAAAATTTATTCCGGAACAAATACACTCGAACCCGTGACATTGTGAATATTGTTAACTGTACTTAATGACTGGCCATTTGGTCCATTAATCTGGCCCTTTATGGCCCTTTTTGTAGGACATTCGTTATCCCTGCTTCGGCTGTTGAAGTCGGTTTTGAATAAGAAAATTAAGCAGAGCTATGGACCAAGTTTTATTTTTATGTTGGGTTGTGTATGAATTTTAAAGAGTATTAAGAAGGAATTACGGATTATATGTTGCGGTATTATTTTTATTTTATTCCTACGGGGTAACTGCGTAACACCACCAGTTCAACCACATTCATTGCATTATCTACGTATTTGAGCAAACAAATTTTCCAAACATATGAAGCAATCCGTTAGCAATATCCTTCAACATGATTCAAATCAATTCTGATTGTGTATTACACAATTAGTTAAGCAAAATGACACCTTACGTCAATTTGCCGTGTTAGGTAATACGGGCTGGTGTCCGCAACTCCACTTCAATGCGCGTATTTTGCGTACGGTATTTTTTTAATTAGAATAGAATAGAATACTCTTTATTTCTTTCTCTTTTTTCTTTCTTTTTTTTTCTTTATCATTAATTTGCCGTGTTATAGCCATTTCATACAACTGTCAAAGAATAGCAGTTTTGATTTAAATGTACGGTAAATTTGATTTGGTAATCAATTATCTTAACGATTAATATCCCTGACTTTACTTGAGTGTGTTAGGATTCATTGCGTAGAAATATTAGAATGTTGCCCTTCTAATCTCATATATAGAAAGGTAGTATTTTTTAAAGTGATACAGATTATCTAAAAAATACAGTCAGCTATATAACACCAGTGAAACCTCTGTCACAAACCATTTCACTTTTTTCTTTAAGAATCATAATAAATAATTGTAAACGTTTATAAATAGTCCGAGGGAACTGTCAAGAAAGTGTGTCTCTAGAGAAATCATTAAGAGTCATGCAATAACAATGAAAGCACATTCGAAATATTACGCGAGTAATACAAACGTGACAAACGTGACAAAAAATGCGAGTAATACGTGACGGAACCAGTAATCGTGCGTTTGAGATATAATATAAATTATCATTTCGCGTTTCAAATACTCGAGGAGTATATTTAATTTAGTTCCAGTTTGATTAAAAAAAAATTAGGAAAAGCTGAAATAAAACTATGTATTTGAGATTAGTTGTGGCCCCGACTTACCGAGTTGTATCGTTGTGTCTTCAGTTCGCACTCAGGCAGACGCTTTGCTTTGTGTAAATAATTTCATCACCACTGTTCTCAAAACGGCGAAGGAAAACATCGTAAGGAAACCGGCATGTCCTGGAACCAAAAATTCGAAGATATGTGACATCTACCAAGGTGCATTGGGCCCGCGTGGTGGATAACAGCCCAGTCCCTCTCAAAGAGAGGAGGCCTGTGTCCCAGCAGTGGGAACATCATACAGTACCCGGCGATAAATACTGCACATTGACCTTTTTACACAAAACCATTTTATACAAAGAATAAAAATAATTATCAAAAGAAGCAAATCATAATTGTTTTAACAGCTCCTAATAGATACCGGACTGTTTGTATTTCGTGCGACAGAGATAACGCTTTACGAAGCCGAAATTAGCCGATCGTCTCTTTCCAAAGGTCGATGTGCAATATTTATCGTCGGGTACTGTAGTTAGATTAAGCTAAACTTACTGTAGCTATGTAAATTATAAGTAAATAATGTGGTCTTCTATAATTTGAAACTCACACTTGTATTTTCTTGTTGTTCTTCATGTCGTTGGCGTGCCATTCAACTGCATACAAATCTTCTTATACTTCGTGTCACTGCCACGACTGCAATTGAAATCTTGTTTGCCCAAAACTTGCCACTTCCACGGCGTTGGCGGTGGCAGCGGAGAGGTCACTTTGACTACATGTATTGGGACACAGAGGGTAGGGTAGAAGGTGGAGCATGGTTTATCACACCCTACTGTCGTTCCGTCAAGGTAGCCCCACTTTACCAGGTTGGGCTTACATGTTCCCACTTGTGTCCGGAGACGATTCAGAGACTTCCAAGTGGACCACGGAAAGTTACAACCTGCAGGGAGATGGTCCTTACACTCTTATTTATCCCTGTTATCCAATAAATAAATAAACCTAGTAAAAAAGGGTTAGACAGACAATTTAGAACCTAGTTTGGTGACTAATAGACAGTGCACAGCCTAAAATGAGGAAAAAAATGTTTTTAAGAGCATTAGACTGCACCAAAATCATCATCTGCCTAGCCTATTCCAACTAAGTATGTTGGTGTCGGCTTCCAGTCTAACCGGATGCAGCTAAATACTTGCACTTTACATGGAAAAACTATATATTTGACCTCCATAACCTAACTACTGGGTAATACGATACCCCTTGTTAAAATCGATTATTTAGCTCATAGCTACTCAATCTTATTTTACCCACCGCTCATTTGGAGTTTTTTTTTTTTCAAGAGCCCTCCAATATTTTTTTAATTACTATCTGTCGCGAATCTGAAACAGCTATTGCCACGATTGTATTTAAACATATTACATTATACAGTCGTAAGATGGGATATACAATTTTTTCTGGATCCTCTACTGCACCCCTGAGTCTCAAACGCCCACGAAGGAGCGTTATCGCCCACATTGAGAAACTATGATTTAGCTAGAAGCCTAAAATTCAAAACGTGATCTATACGCCTAATTTTGTATACATAGAAACAAAATCGGAGAGCCAATCATTGATGAAAATACCAGTAACAATCATCGAGATACTATCAAATTATTTACCAGAATATAAACAAAACTTTATCTCGATTATTTATTTACTCATACTCACTGTTATACTTAGCGAAATTACATGGAACTACGCGTATTTTTCCCCGTAATTTTTGTAGCAACGTTATATTTTCTTGCCCGGAGACAAAGAGTAATGTACTAAGAGATAGCCTTAGTACTATATTTATTTATTTGTGGCCCGATAACTTTGAAAGGCTTGGACAAAAATTTCGTTCGAAGAAGTGTGTATTAATTTTGTTAGCTGCCAAAGGGAACCTACAAATTATCTTAATCTCGAAAATCTTTTTGAAAAATGGTGACGTGTGTTCTTTGCTCGAAATCCAGCTCGTTAGATTAAGCGTGGTTGTTAAAATATATTTCTTTATTGGTTTTCATCGTATTTAAATATGAATTGGCGATTCTCGATGTATTGTTTTAATAATAATACTAGCCTATTATTGTCCTGAAGGACAACAATAGGCTAGTATTATACAGAATAAGAAGAAAAAAAGAAGAAGAAGGAAAGAAACACAGAAGAAAGAAGAAGAGAGAAAAGAGAAGAGAAGAGAAGGGGGAGAGGGGAAGGAAGTCATACAGAGAAGGCACGAGCATTGATCATCACGCATACTGAAGACGGGTTGGTGATTTCAGACTGATAAAACTATAAGTCCAGTTTTCCTCACGTTGTTTTTTTTCACTCATGTCAGTGTGCCATGTGAGTTTATCTTAGACATCAGTCCAAGATAAACTCAGAAAGTACAGATGCCAGCACATCAAGCTACCCGAAACTGTCAAATTTTCCCAATCTACTTTGAATCTTATGCTACAGCGATAAAGTTGAAAATCTAGGCGCTATGTTTTGCCGTGATACAATGTAGAAAATAAAAGCAAACAATAAAACAAAAAAAAACTAACAGAAAAAAACAAAATTAAATTCAAGAAAAAAGCTATTTAAAGTTTAATTAAATACCTATCTTAATAAATACACAACTACAATTAAAGATAACCTATAAACGAGAAACAGATTTCTTAAAGATATTTTAAAAATTACATCAAATGTTTAAGGCACACGAAATATTAAAAATTTACATTTATAAATTCTTCTACAGTATAATAACATTTTTCAATTAATAACGAGTAGAATTTTCTTATACTTTGGTTTGTTTACAATAGTTTTCCACGAAAACTGAACCCTGTTCCAGTGAACGTTTACCGCGTAATGATTATTACACGCTATTATTCCCAGTTGCTGAAGTGCTAGTAGAATTAAAGAAAGTGCGGTTACTGAGGTAAACCGTTTAGTGGGGCCACGAAGGTTGCGAGTTCTCGGTCTCGGTTATTTACAAAAAAAAAAAATTGCCGAAAGGATTGCCGATGCTTTGCTAACCTAAGAGTCAAAGCAGGAAAGGTTCGTGTATCTGTAATTGTACTAGCATCCATGTTTTTCAACACTCATCATCATCATTTCAGCCGAAAGACGTCCACTGCTGGACATAGGCCTCCCCCAAGCACCTCCACTTCGACCGGTTCTGTGCTTCTCGCATCCAACGGGTTCCTACGGCCTTTACAAGGTCGTCGGACCACCTTGTGGGAGGCCTTCCAACGCTACGTCTTCCGGTACGCGGTCGCCAATCCAGAACCTTTCGGCCCCATCAGCCATCTGTTCAACACTTATTGGCACTAATCTAAAATAGAAAAGATTTGATTTTTGTATGTTTGTTACGCATTCACACTAAAACGGCTGAATGGATTTGAATAAAATCTGGCACATAGATAGACAATGACCGGGATGATCATAAGACAGGATCTTGAGGACATAAGATACTTTTTATCTCGATATTCCAATGGGATCGGAACTTATGCGGGTGATACCGCGGGGCACAGCTAGAAAAAAATATAGTGATACTTGAAAGAAAGAAAGAAAGAAAATACGTTTATTTGCGGTAAACATGACGCAAAAAAGAACAAAACAATAAAAACAATAAGAAAAGGTTGACATGCGTCACATCCACGCAAAACGGCTATCGCTCAGCATTATGCTGCGACCCTATGCAAGACAGAGCCCCAGCGCTGGTTTTCAGCGACAGCCGGCGCCGACGTGATGACGTCGCACGGTGCAGCAAACAATCAAAAAGTATTATGACAAATTATTTATAATGTTAAAGCAACCAGTTATTAAAACGCTTTACTGGTATAGCGTACAAAAAGCAAAATAATACAATTTAATTTAAAACGTGATTGATACAGACAGGAATTAAAAAAGAAAAAAACAAACAAAAAAAAAAGGAAATATACATGCTAAGAGAATATCATCCTCTATAAACGTTTTTCGCTTTATGTAGTGGCAACACTCAGAAACGTCATAATTGACGTACGCGCACCCAACTTGCAAATTACAAAACGGCCAATGATGGCTGTTTGTGTATGTGAGTCTAAATGTTTGTAAACATACCCACAATACAGGAGAAATTCCTAGTGTGGGGCATCGTTAAAAAAAAAAAAAAAAAAAAAAAAAGATGTAATGTGGTGTTACTTACCTGAAGAATAAAGAAGAACCTTTTAAAAGAATTCAACGAGCTTTGCTACTATAAATTTCGTTCAATACGTAACAAAGCCTTTCAAATAGACTGGCTGAGTGGACTAGTCCTGACGGCGCGTACGTGTTCCACGCGCGCCTTAAAGAGATGTCAGCATCAAGTGAAGGGGCCCGTCTGGGCCGAAGCCTGTCGGGTCGGCGGGATTGTCCGAAAGGGTTACCGCTGGCCCGGAACATAAAGGGCTAAGGAAGGAATACGGGTGGGTTTTGGTCAGTAAGAGTCTGACACTCCCTTCCGCTCCACCCGGAGCGGGAGGGGGGGTCATTTGATGATTTTCCATCCTGAAAAAAACCCGCAGCAGATGCATCAATCAATATCTCATGATTTGTCTAGCAAATTTTAATGTTAACAAAGCATTTCAGCAAAAGAGAGGTGTTTTGCTCTTTCGATCTCGTATTAAAATATAAATCAAATCAAATTATTTTAACTTATGAAACGTCAGAAGCTAAGTGCACGGGTAAGAACGGCAAGAATCTCCACTACTCTTAAACATTTCGATTTAACAATGATTATGTATAAGGGAGAACAGTGTAGGCCTGTCAAGTGCAGGTATCAGGTACTTTATAAAGTTGAAAATGATCAACCAATCTACAGTCTGCAAGACCTAAAATGTTCTCACATTCATAAATTGTACTTCATTCAGTATCTAAGGCGCTTTTATGCCATCTTCATGGCCGCAACACAACATAACAAAGAGCAACTTTGTTATCTCCCCACACAAAAGAATTTGAAAGCAGTCAATCCTAAGGACAGTTACGGAGCGTTAATCTCAAATAATGTCTATGAGAAAAGACGTTATCACCAAACAAGTGAATAAACAAGGACATTATGGGCGCTTAAATTCATGATATTGTCTTTATGATATTGTTATAACATCACGCCTCTATTCTTCAAAGATATAGGCAGAGGTTAGTATAATCGACTTCGTAACTGCTTTGCCACCTTTCTTTCGTTATTGGTCCTTCGAGCCATAAAAATGAAGGGGATGAAAATTGACTGTATTTGTGGAATAGAATAAAAGTAAAGCTCAGTGTGATCAAATATTTTTTGTTGAAATAAGTTGAATGTCACTTGTGTGCATGCTATGCTATGCATGCTATGCTATGCTGTGCATGCTATGCTATGCATGCTATGCTATGCATGCTATGCATGCTATGCATGCTATGCTATGCATGCTATGTTATGCATGCTATGCTATGCATGCATGCTATAAAATGCTATGCATGCTACGCTATGCATGCTATGCTATGCATGCTATACATACAATGTCCTAACCCAGGGACATAGGATACTTTTATCCCAGTAGTTCATTCCCGTGGGATCCGACCACCTCGCGGGCGAAGGCACGGGCGAAACCTAGTCTAACAATACTCCTTCTCCTTGAACAGTCTAATATAATCAGTAACATAACTTGATAATATCAAAGCAAATCTGTTTACACACAACAGACAAATCTTCGCAATAACAGAATTCCAGGAAAGAGCTGATTCGTTTAATGAATACCGAAATTGAACGAATTATCGCGTTCCTTGAAACAATAACTTGGTGATTAAGGAGTTTATCTAGCAACCAGTATATGCTTGTATTATTTTTCACGTTATAATAAGTCACGCCATTTTGCCATGAGGGTAGGCAGAAACGACAGAAAGCCACGTGCTGCGTATTCCTTTAGCTTCGTTGGCGTTCATGGATTTGGTCATACACGCACGCCGGTTGCGAGTACTACGCAAATCATTTATTCAAATAGGCACATTAATGGCACTTTTGAACGTCAAAACTTACAGTAAAATTGATGTGATTCTAGTCGCCCCTTTCAAAAGGTAGTTTTCGTATGGAGAAGAATGGGCAAGAAACTCCACCGTTACTCTTTTAAAATGTTTTACAAGGTTTTGTATACATAATATAATTATATGTGAAGACGATGCACCTAGAATAAAAGAAGTCTACCAAAAAAAAAAAGAATTAAAAATGAAGCAATTACATGTAAATCAAATAATTATGTGATAGATACATGGTGCTCCGCACGCACCTGACCTCTTGAAGAACATCCTTAATAAGTTCAGTGTATGTCCTTTTTCAGGTGATCCTATAGAGGTATGAGGAACAGGGTGTAAAGTTCACTCATACTCTATAGAAAAGGGAGGATCCTCCGACCAGACGGGTGTTGTGTCTGGCGGGCAACTGCCCGTTGATTCATGTCGGGCCGTTGTATCTATGCTAGTTGCGCGGTAAACTCTGCTTGCGCGATGCAGGATTTGGGTGACGTCAGTATGACGCGTTGTTTGCATGTGGCGTTGTAGATACCGCTACAATCCTATTCGCTTCCAGTAATGTCCGTTTTACAAATCAACCAGTTAATTGCACTATTACACTATCAGTAGCAATGGGTTCCGTTTTGACAGTTCGACAACATTCATTGCGTTATTTATGTTGTTTAACAGACAAATTTTTCGAACATATGAAGCAATGGATTAGCAATACCCTTCAAAATGATTCAGACTGTGATTCATAGTGTTACGCAATTAGGGTGCAGTTTTCTTTTGTAAACTAGTTTCCTTTCATTCTCTCAACATGGATGTATGCAAAAATTTGTAAAATATTTTAAAAGAGTAACGGTGGAGTTTCTTGCCCGTTCTTCTCCATACGAAAACTACCTTTTGGAATGGGCGACTAGAATCAATTCTATTTGTTGTAATTTCTGACGTTCAAAAGTGCCTTTTATGTGCCTATTTGAAATAAATGCTTTGACTTTGACTTTGACCAATAAAACAGCATAAGCTACAATATCTTCAAAAACATATACAAAACATACGGTATCTACCTGAGCGAATTACAAGACAAATCAGTTATGTAACTTTCCAGACAGCTATTTAGACTAAAAGCCCCCAAATACACATTTGTAAAGCCCTGATCACACACACAGGCCTACCTTTACTCGTAGATTGAATTCATTGGAGGGCCATACATGGTTCTACGTTTTCGGCACGACTGTCACTATCGATTGTTTCGACAAATTACATGATTGTGTCATCGGACGCTCGTGGGCATTCACCTTAATGATTTTTGTTCTATGCTTTGTTTAGGACATTTGGTTGTGCGTTTGTAGGCCTGTCTGCAGTTTCGAGCGGGATAGTGACAGATTAGGTAAACATATTGAAAATACTCGTACATTGTTGTTAAAAATAATATCGGAATGACAATTTAATTCGGTTCAGTGGATAAAACGCTTTTGAAACATCAAACAATCACATTTTTAAGACCGAGTTACACATAATCTGCCAATAATTTTCCCACTGCTGGGACGCAGACCTGCTCTCGTTTAGAGAGAGTGGGCCATAATCCACAACGCGGACACTGTGCGGGTTGGTAGATGGCATATGTGTTCGAATTTGTTTCTTAGACATACCGGTTTCCTCACAATGTTTTCCTTCGCCGTTTTGAGAGCAGTGGTGTTGAAATAATTTACAAAAAGTGAAGAGTCTGTCTGAACCGATTTACACGATGCGATTTATTTGCCAGTGGGATTCAATAACTTAAAGAAATGATAAAAGTTGCACCAGTTGTTTAGGCGATGTAAAAAAGGAAAGTGCATCATGTGTGTGGCCTTAGTTTTGGTGCATCACCCGACCTGCTTAAAACAGGTAAATTTAAGACGAACAGTAAAATATTGGTATGAAATCTCTACCTTGAGCTGACCTAGCGAAGTACAGATTATTTTCAAACTAGAGTACAGAAGGCAATCACATGTATGTACAGACGCCAGCACATCAAGTTACTACAATCTGTCAAATTTCTTTAATAGATTTTCAACTTTATCGTTAAAGCATAAGGTTCAAAGTTACTTATAGACACGCACGCAGATGCCGAAGGATACGTCACTGATATACATCGCGGGCCCCTTGGGGGTTTACCTCTATGCCTGGCATTGTACATGGGTGTCTATTAGCATGCATTTGTTTTACATGGAGACATCGAGGTAGCGAGCTATAATCTGCGACCGCGAGGTATCGCAGTGAGGCATCTTCGTTCGGCATGTAATTACACTATATTATCTAAGTAATTTTAAAAGCGATGTTAAGAGAACAATACTACAATTATTTGAAAGGAACTACAACGCTAAAGCCAAGCATACAGCTACATATGCGTACGAAGACAAAGTCGAAACTACAATATTAGTTAACACAGCAAAGTTAGTCGTAAATTGAAACTTTCGTGCGGTTTCGTTCACGTTAGATGTTTGCGTATTAGACCTAGACTTTGCACACGCTTCGTGGAGCAACTTAAGCTTCCCGCCTTCAGTGAGGCTGTGTAGAATTCTGTGGTTTGTATGTAGGATAAACTTGGGGGTTCTCACTCAGAGATTTTAAAAACGAGTTTTTGAGTTACTGGTTGCCGGTTTCTTCTGTAGCAGTGTGTTTTTCAATGTAGTTTGTTCAATCTAGGCTGCATTCGCGACTTATTTTCCAAAAACGAATGACCATTTCTTATTTGAAAAAGTTTAGTGGTTTGTACACGTTAAGACGTTTAGTTCAAGTGAAAATACATTCGGATGTGCGGAGCTACTGTGCTCCTCCGGAGTCCAATCGGATCACTCAGCGAATATTAAGCGATGATCAGACAGGCAACTCATTCAAATCATCATCCTTTTCATTACATATAAAAGCTTAATTACTAGTTGTGGGGTGAAAGGCTATCCAAATATCCCTAAGATTAAATTCGGTAGGTAATATCTACCTTATAAGAGAACTGTTCGTCACAATAATAATGCATTCCAGGTTTTTTCATGATAAATCATCGTGAAACTTTACAATAAAATAGGTAAAGGTTATCAAAGATTTATATAAGAACGGTTGGATGATTTTATTAAATGATTCAAGCCAATGTAGTTAGCATAATACTAATCATATTTCTTTTCCCAATTCTCTCAAAAATATCAGTACAAATCCTAAGTATTATTTCGCCAAAAATTTCAGGGAAATCGGGTCAAATACATTGCGGACAGCGGATGCCGTAACTCACCGGTTAATCCGATCGACCAATGTCTGATTTAGGTCCCTGTGGAAAAATCTTGCTCATTTAATATACAGCAAATTAATTCCAAGTCTTGTTCGCGACATTTGTCTGTAGCAGATACTTGTAGACTTGTGGTTGTAGGGACAGTTGGTGGAAAGGTTGTTTTGGAAACTGTCTGGGAATCAGCGAATTATAAATTAACGGTCTTATTCATAATAAGTTATGGAACATCTAAAGGGTTACTAATGTCTCGTTGTCAAAAATTGTTATTCATAAACGAATTTTAGCACTAAAACGTTCTATAAACCTACTATAAAGTTATGAAACCCAGAACCATACTATAACAGTACTATAAGGAAAAAATGGCCGACTTTATAAATCAGCTGATTAATAAGAAAATGACGTTTGACCTAATGTAACATGTGCAAAAAGTCAGTTTCGTAAACAATCGTACTTCGAGGAGCTGCAGTTGCATTTAATTAATTTTGCACTTCTGTTTAACCAATTTAGTTTATTTATTATTATATATGTATCTACAATGCAAAATAGAAGCGAGGAAAAATATAACGAAGCACATATAGCAACAAGAAATATTGTGGGACGCTGCTGCTTTGGACTGTGGAAACAACGCTTTCAATGTCTTTTTACATGGCATACATGCAAACTAGGAAATGTGAAAACAACCATAATGGCTAGAGCAGTACTTTACAATATTGCATTTGACCATGGAGACATGCAGCTAGAAGGTAGCAATATCAATAAATATCATACAAAGTCACCCCAAGAAGTTGCAAGGGAAACTTCAAATGCTATTTTACAAACTTTCAAGCAAACATTCCGCCGAGGTAGTCCCACTTTACCAGGTTGGAGGCACATTTTCCCACTTGTGTCCGAAGACAGTTCAGGGACTTCCGTGAGTACACCTCTACATAACCCTTCAGGCATTAAAGGCGTGATGTTATGTTAAGTAAAATGCAGAAAAAATCTTTTGTAACAGAAACGTGTAAGTTAAATCAACCTAAGTAGCTAAAGTCTACTCAAAATGTTTCCATTTGATGTTATTTCAAGTTATACAAATATCAACTTTAATTTAATGCTAATTAAGTTGATTTTAGAGTGACTAGCACTATTGAAAAAGTTATAAAAATGTTTGAAGTTGTAGCGTAAATTGAACTTTATTGAGTTTGTATTAAAGTAATTTTTCCATAAACCCATATTTGTTTATATTTTTGGCAAACAAATCGCGAACGCAGATTAAATGGTAGCTCATTTGCATCCGCACCTTATTGTTTGAGGTAGGTATTACAGACCAGCTTAAATTAGTCTGTCGGTTTGGTAATTGCGGTAAGAACGTTTCTACGGCTGAACCACTGTGAACATTTTGGTTACTTTGAATTTAGAGTCTCCTCTATGGTTTTAGGAAGTCAGGTGAAGTTGTATAACAGTAATAAAAAAAAACTTTCAAAATTCTGCATCCGAACAAGTGCAAAGGTAAAAAGACATAACATCCAAGAGTGATACGGTGCACCTATGGGCAGTAAACTCTGCTATCAAACTTGCTGGGTAGCAAACCTTGAAAATTACCATATTCAGTATGATGGTGATGATGCAATCCGACCGATTTCGGCCAGGGCGACTGCTTCAACTCCGCAGCAGCTGCCGTTCGTGAGCTCGCATGTGGCTTATGTAGTCAATCTTCTTTAAGAAAATCCTCGCACAATGTGGGCACGTGAGCACACCATCTATGTAATTATAGTTAATTGCCGTAGGTGGTCTGGCATATTTAGCATACCTAAAGTGTAGATATTATGATCTAAGTAAGACCAATCAATTTGAACACAAGGCAAAACAAGAACTTGCACAAACTACGCAATTTCAAATACTAACCGCGACATAGGCCGTTTATTTTTACAGTCATACAATAAAATACGATACGATAATAGAAACGTGAGAAAGTGTTCGATAGTGTGTAGGCTGTATAGCATCTGTTATGTATAGGTACATTCAACTAAAGGGCTTGTCTCAAAAATATAGCTGACTTACTTAGAAATATGATGTAAAGGATTTGAAACTAGTCCAAGCGTCAAGTGTACACCAAGTGTACATAAGAGGACGTGCTGGAAACGTCAACGGTACACCAAGTGTACACAACAGTGTCATGATCCTATTGTCATTGTCATTGTTAAAACAATGACTTTACTGCGCCCATTCAACTACTCCGACGCGTGGGGTGTTTGGACAGGTAGGCGGGCAAACGTGTAAAGGGTTAAAAGTAAAGTTTGCTACTAGTGTATCTCTTTGTTTAACTGTACATCAGCGATCAGCGTCAAAAAAAAAAGACATCGTGACGAACGTAAAGTTCCAAATGATCTGAACAAATTCTTCATTCTTCAGGACCCCAAGATACTGGCACCGCGTAGTTTGGGGACCACCGCATGCAACAAATTGAATGTCACCAACAGTTACAGACAGAATTATTATGTTAAACTATTATTAAGGTAATAATTGTATCAATGTTCAAATAAATTTTATTAATTAAAAAAGTTAATTTATACCTCAAAATCCTTGTCAAAATATTAGTTGTCGTTTATTGTATTTATTCTGAAACAGCCCGTTGTGTTTTAACGGTCTGTTCGTCCCGATATTTTTGACGCCGCCTGTAGGTACACACAAGAAAACAAATGGGGGGATTCATGTCGTTTTTATTCGGTACAGCGATCTTTTTCCCGCAAAAACATGGCGAACGATGTTTTCAGCAATGTTATATTATTAATGTGCGAGCAGTGGTGGCTCAGTGGTAACGGCCGCGACTTACGAGTTGTAGGTCGTAGGTTCGAACCCCGACAGGCGCTTTACTTTGTGTAAATCATTTCACTACCACTGCTCTCAAAACGGTGAAGGAAAACATCGTGAGTATTCGTGAGGAAACCGGCATGTCCTAGAACCAAAAATTCGAAGACATGTGACATCTACCAACCCGTACTGGGCCCGCGTGGTGGATTATAGCCCACTCCCTCTCGAGGCCTGTGTCCCAGCTGTGGGAACATTGTAGGCTGATTATGTATATCAACGTAGGCAGAGCGAAGGTAGTGGCTTGCCAAAGGAAATGTATAATAATAATAATAATTTGGAATGTGAGCTCGGCTATCATTGTGCCGATTGTCGTGTCGGCCAATGGTCTTATAGCCGAAAGCCTCGATCAACATCTATCGAGGCTCTCGTTAGGCGGTTGGATCAAGGGCCTGATTCAGAAGGCAGTACTCCTCGATACGGCTCGCATTGTGAGGAGGTTCCTGTCTCTGGAGCCCTAACCACCGGTATCTTGGACCCTGGTCCCGACACCGGCGGACAACTATTTTTTTATATTTTTAAATGTTTTTTTTTTCTTATTTTTATATTTTAAGAAATATTTAAAAATGTAATAAAATAAGAAAAGTAAATAAATAAATGAATAATAATTTATTTATTTGTTAGCATAGGTAAAGGTATCTGTATAGCGTATATCAGAAAGGTGATCATATTAATTAAGGGTGTGATACAGACCATCAAACTGAACAACTATCACCGTGGGCCCAACATAGTAATCGCGAAAAAAAAAATTTTGTCCAGAAGGTATTGAAGTTTTGTATGAGACAGTTGATATTTTTTCGCGATTAAAATGTTGGTCCCATGGAGAAAGTTGTTCAGTTTAATGGTCTGTACCTTAATAATAATATGATCACAAAAATCAAATTTCATTTATTCTTATTAGGCTGAGAATCAGCACTTTTTGTGCGTCAAAATTACATACAACAGGGGGACTGTTGTATGTAATTTTCAAAAGCCCTTTACCACTTCCTAGTATGTACAGACGCCAGCAAATCAAGCTACTACAATCTGTCAAATGTCTTCAATAGATTTTCAACTTTATCGTTAAAGCATAAAGTTCAAAGTTGATTGGGCCAATTTGACAGCTTGATGTGCTGGAGTTTGTACTTTAGCTGGGAAGAAGAAGTAGCACAATAAACTCCCAGCAGAAACACATCTTTCTTAAACATACTGTACGGAACACAGGGAGAATCTCGATCTGTCAAAAATAACTCTTAGTTCCCTACATTTTAACAAGTTTTTTGACATTAGTTGTCGCTAAGATGAGATTGTGACTAGATTTTTAACGTTTTTAATTACGGAAATTGGCCCTGATAGTGACAGTTCTGAGTCACAGAACACGGAGATGCCTTGGCGGCCGTTGCTAAAGGAGGCATTGTCCACACTTTCAATACAAACGAAGCGTGTTACCGCTTACTTGCACTACGACACAAATGACGTATAAAAACTGACGACTTTAAAGATGGTCCGTGACAGAGGTCGTACACATTTTCGGTGCCACAAATTTTATTATTACAGCCGTCTATAGACGCTGCGACGACGCGACGATTTCGAGCTCTGTGGTCTTTGATAAGCAGACAATACATCACGTAGACTTAGAAGTCTATGTAATGTATTGTCTGCTTATCAAAGACACACTTTACGCACCTTTTGTTGGATGTTTCTGGGAAAAATGAGTTATATTCATAGGTACTATTTTTGTTTTTTTTTTTTGTCTGGGGGTTGTAGCACAATCCAAATAGATGGAGAAATAAACTTAGGGATAGCTATTGTTCTGCTTAAACATCATCTTGATTACAACCATTTACAAAATGAAGGTTCGTGGGGAAGGAAGGCCCGATTCAGGAAAAAAAAACTATTTATAACGTTCTACAGCGAAATGGCAAACATCAAAAGAAACGAAGATCCTGTAAATAAAACAAAACCGAGTACTATCCAGCCAATTTACTAAATTAAACTTTTCTTCTCGCCAAAATTCTTACAACAACAAAAAACTATGGCCCGCAAAGGGCTTTAACAATTCACTTACCTTTCGACAAAAAAAACGAAGCCAGAAAGTTTTTCTCCCACCATTTTTAATTCTCACACAAAAATCGCGGTAAACGCCAAAAAATATAATAAAAGACCTTTACTTAGCGCTACATAACTTAAACACCCTACATTATGCCCGCTCATTCTATCTCGCGTTTTGGGGCAAAAATATCTAATGTTACTGCACAAGCGAAAATAGACCTTATGTTGTGAGCAGTAAGGTATTCGTGATGTAATGCTATTTGCAAAATGCGGATATGTTCAACGTGCTTAAAAAACCGCGTTCATTTGTCACCGGCAGATGCAGTCGAATCAGTTGTTGGGACATTAAAACAGCGGAGGATTTAGTGTTATGCCCTTAGTCAGATAGTTATTCTAACAAATGTGTCACGGGAAAGTATCTCGCTTAATTGATATTAAAATTGATAAGATAGGTGGTACTTATACCTGCCGGGTCAGCGGGATTGTCCGAAAGGGTTACCGCTGGCCCAAAACATAAAGGGCTAAGGAAGGAACACGAGTGGGTTTTAGTCAGTAAGAGTCTGACACTCCCTTCCGCTCCACCCAGAGCGGGAGGGGTCATTTGATGATTTCCCATCCTGAAAAAAAAACACTGGCACTCCGGTAGTGCCGACAGAAGTGAAAACTTGAACAATTACGAGTGTATTTTATGAATCGTCTTATAAACAAAACACGCGTGTTAAGGTGTGTTCCTTATTTTATAGGGTTTTTTGCAAATCAGGTATGATGACCAAAGTGACTGGTTTATTCTTCTCGTGAAAGGAATTTATTCAGATTTGCTCGTCGTCAGTTATATATCCGTGGTTCAGCGCCATCTCGTCGTTGTTGGATGAACTACGTAGTTAGTACGCGAGGCCTACGTAGTTAGTACGCGAGGCCCTCGTAGTTCTTCCCGATGTGCATAGATGGCGCTGTCCTCAACAACGCGCGTCTTAAGTTTTACGTCTGACGTTAGTACGCGAGGCCCTCGTAGTTCTTCCCGATGTGCATAGATGGCGCTGTCCTCAACAACGCGCGTCTTACGTTTTACGTCTGACGTTTTACGTCTTACGAATTTTCGATCAGGGTCACGTGACCTGACGCGAATTTAGAAGTTTTTACCCATTCCAAAAAAGTACACAGCGCCGCTAAAGAAGTTTTCACTTCAAAAAGAAAGGTGGTACTTATAACGGGTTCAAAAAGACCCATCACCAAGCCGACAGTCACATAATTTTCCATTTATTAGAAACCACGGTGTCTAAGAAGTGGAATGAGTTAAAGAAAACGAAATACATCATAAAGTCGGATTTGTGGGGTGAAATCGGCAACACGCTATGTTAAACCCTAAAAATAAACTCTTATGAAGAAATTTTGTTCCGTGCTCTGCAGTTTATTTAATTACTTTCCATAAATTAAGGTCGCACGCTCGCTCTCCTAATGGCTCAACCGCAGTCGGCAGGTGATTGAGCACTGTCCTTTGACACGGCCCAGAGGAAAAATTACGCGGGTTTTTTGCGAAGAACCCAGGTAAGCATTATGGCTGTGACTGTACGTTCCTTCATGCCGACTGAGATTTTAAAGATTACTGTAAAGTATGTCGCTCTTTTGTCTTTGTCCCCCTCACATTAGAATTTTTCTGCATCGTTTGTGCGTTAATGATGCCACGCATAATGTTTGTTACGCTATACTCCGGAGCATTTGCTACGAATTTTAACTTTATGCTCCGTAGCTACGATTTTGAAATTACATTGTGCTACTGGCCTACGCGATGAAGCTGCGCTGTGATGCCTTCGGTTGCAGTGCTACTTTACGCTACGAAGCTTATGACGCTACGTGTTGGAGTCACGCTACGTGAGCGAGATACGCTACACCGCGTAGGCTCTGATTTCGTAGCTACTTGACGCTACGCGTAACATAGGCTATGATTTTGAACTTTTTCTACGTATTGGATTCGTATAATGAGGAATTTTGTATCTGCTACGCTACGTGGATCATCTACGTAGTGTAGCAGATACTAAATTTTCATCAATTATTTCCTTTATTTAACTAAATACATATAAATTGTATTTTTAAATATTAGTATAAAAAAATTATAAATATAAAAAATAGTAGCCCACCGGTATCGGGAACAGGGTCCAAGCTACCAGCGATCAGGGCTCCAGAGAGAGGAACCTCCTAACAATGCGGGCCGAGTCCAAAAGTACCGCTTTCTGGATAAAACCCTTGATCCAGCTGCCCAACGAGAACCTCCTCAGGTGTTGGTTGAGGCTCTTGGCTATTAATCCATTGGCTGTCACGACTATCGGCACAATCATCGCTGAGTCTACATCCCACATGTCGACAACCTCGCGAGCCAAGTCAAGATACTTCATTAATTAATATTATTGTTTTAATTTACAACCATTTTTGTAGCGGTATTTGCAACGCCACATGCGAACAACGCGTCATACTGACGTCACGCAAAATCCTGCATCTCGCAAGCAGAGTTTACCGCGCAACTAGCATAGATACAACGGCCCAACATGAATCATTGGGCAGTGACCCGCCAGACACAACACCCGTCTGGTCGGAGGACCCTCTCTTTTCTATAGATTATGAGTGAACTTTACACCCTGTTTCTCATACCTCTATATGGTTACCGTGATATTTTCTGTTTTAGGTCCTCTGTTACATAAAGTAAATTATTTACCTCCTTTTAGGTTACACCGCATTCGGGTAAAAAACAAATCAACACCACGAAACATACCCTTTATCTCTAAACCCTTCACACAATGCAAATCCGAAATCAGCACCGAATTCCGGGTCCCATTAGCAAGATCCAAATGCTGAACAAAAACCCAAATTAATTTATACAGACCGCCTTCCACAAAGAGATACAGGGATAAAAACCTCCCGGATTTCGGTTCGTTTCCTTATTGTATGATGTTGCTACCCATTCGTCATTTCCCTCGTCGGATTTCGCAGATCACGGCTGGTCGACTACATTATCCATTTACTTTGGTTCGTAGGTAAAAAGAATCGGATTGCGAATGGCTATACTTATGTAGATGTGTCTTTGTTTTCTAAAGGGATATCGGTTTGGATTAGAATTCCGGGTATAGATTTAATTTGGACGTCGGCAGCGTGTTGTTTTAAAAATAAAATGAAGGTGGATAAACGAAGTTTTCTAATTCCATTTAATTTAAATATCACTCTCTATTTTCTCATCCAGATTCGATTAGTAATAATTCTATATGAGCAGTGGTGGCCAAGTGGTAAAGGCTGCGACTTGCGAGCTTGCCGTCGTAGGTTCGAATCCAGACAGTTGCTTTACTTTGTGTAAATTATTTGATTACCACTGCCCTGAATCTTGAGGAAAATATCCTAGAACCAAAACTAGGAAGACATGTGACATCTACCAGCCCACACTGGGACCCCGTGGTGGATTACGGCCCACTCCCTCTCACAGAGAGGGGGTCTATGTCCCAGTAGTGGGAACGTTGTAGGCTGGTTATGTTTTTTGTAGGAAAGGTATATAATAATATATTCCTTTCCTTATTCCGCAGAGCCAAAACCGAATTTAAGCTTAGTGAATAATGGTCAAACATGAGCTCAATAGGTTTATTTTCCCAGAATCCCGATAATAAACCTGCTTGTATTGTTTCAGCATTAAAATAAGCAACTGAATCTGTACATACTTATACATACATACAAATAAATACAATTGAATTGTGTGTTTTTAATATCAAAATAACAGCTTTTTTTATTAAATGCATATGAAAGAACATTTTTTTAAATTTTTACTGTCTGTTTGTTTGTTCCGGCTAATCTCCGAAACGGCTGGACCGATTTTGATAGAACTTTCAAACTCAAAGCATTTGTTTCAATTAAACCTTGTACAGGCACTTTTGAATGGTCAAAATTAAATAGTCTGTCAGTTAGTCAGAAAGTTGAAGCTAGTTGGCAGATTTCACTGGCAGATGGTTGATGTTATGGAGTAACATATATGCTACTTTTGTCTCGGCAGCGGGACAAAAAGTAGCCTATCCACGGGAAAATTTCCCGTGGGATTATTTCCAAAATACACGCTGACCAAGCCGCGGGCAGAAGCTAGTCTGTGCATAAATCTGACCTAGTTATGGCAGGTAGAATTTCATTAAAGCACCTGATTACCCCAGAACCAGATTCAAATTCGATTGAAATAATTGTCACGTTCACTCAAAATTCCTAACGTGATATTCGAATCACGTCGAATTTGGTCCATTGAGGTGTATGCCGCTAAGATTGTATATATCTTAGTCTAGAGACACCTGCCGAAAATTACGTCACGTGATTCTGCGCAGAAGCTCTAGCACGAATGCGTAACGTAAACTTAACGTAATTTCGAACGTTTTTTGAATCGAAAATACAACTATCCTATAGCATTTTGATTTACATTTTTGCAACATACACAGTTAGTTATTACCGATAAATTTGAATAAAGTCCTAAAAAAATGTTAAAAAACATGGGCGAAATGAGTATTTCCAATTAATAATTAATGAGTATTATCAACGCCGCGCTGGATGTCGCTGAAAACCAGCGCTGGGGCTTTGTCACATATAGGGTCTTAGCATTATGCTGAGCGATGGACGTTTTGCGTAGATGTGACGCATGTTTTCTTCCAAATTGTTATTTTGTTTATTTCTTTTTTTTTTTGATGCGTCATATTTTCCGCAAATAAACGTATTTTCCTTCTTTCTTTCTAATATAAAATCGTTCTAAATTCGCCACAGAAATGTATGTTTCAACGTATCCGAATGCTTTGACACGCCAAGTCGAAAATTACCTATGCTAAAAAAGAAAATGAAAAGAACGTTGAAATTCCGACCAACCGGTTTTTACCAAATGCGACACGATTTTCGGCAGGTGTGTTGCTGTTAATTTAAAATACATTATTATTATTATTATCAGCCTGTTATGTCCCACTGCAAGGCAAAAGCCTGACATCCATCCTTCCAAAAAAAAAATATTACATTGCGAGTTAATTTCGGCTGGTGTATCTTTCGACTAAAATTAGAATAGAACCTTCTTGGTAACGAAGTGTTTGCGAGAAAAATCCTCAAAATCAATAGTGTAACGAACTCTTCAAAGAATTGCTGAAACTCAATTGCAATTAACCGGTTTCGAGATTCGAAAAGGTTCTAAGAATTTCTTTCTTTTTTTGTTGAATTAATTTTGCGGTAACTTTGAGTATTATTTTATGTAGACGAAGTGGTTTTCTTTGAGATTTAATTACGAGTTAAATCGTCATTATTTTAAGCCATTGCTTTCTGTTGTTTGGGTAAGTTGTCTGCAATACCAGAAACAGAATTGCAGATGCGAGGATATTCAAGACATAAAACTTAAAGGTCTCAATCAACAATCAACCGAACCTATCGAATCGAAAATCGAAAACCGGTCCATTTAGCTGGAGGGCGTCCCATACCACACTTCCCGATACGCGATCTCCAGTCCAGGACTCATCTTCTCCAACGGCCATCAATCCTTCGACTAATATGGCCAGCCCACTGCCACTTCAGTTTGCTTTCTCTGCAAGTCGATGTCGCCCTGTATTGTGGCGGCATCTACATCGCCACATTCAAACTACACATCACTAAAATACAAATTACTCAAATTCCTACATCACGAGAGCAAAGATCCTAATGCGGCTAGGATAATTATATAGTACGTTCCAACATCAATCGTCGGGTAATAACAGTCGCAATTTGTCGCCCACCAGACACAGTAACCGTCTGATCGGAGGGTCCTGCCTTTTTTAATCGACTTCAAAAAAGGAGGGGGTTCTCAAATCGGATGAATCTTTTTTATTTTTAAGAACGATTTTGAAATTTACACTCAGTTCCACTTCGTGTTTTACTTCCATTATTATAGAAATACAGTGAGGAACAGGGTGGAACTTGGGTGGGGGTGTGGCTAGGGTGGAACAATATTAGCCAAAGTAATGATATTTCATTACTTTCGCTAATATTGTTCCAACAGATAAATTAACGACAAACTCGTCGAGTCGCCTTGATATTGTGACAGAAACAGTAAGCAAAATTTAATATTATATTTGAACGCCATTAAAACATCTCTCTGGGGGTTTTTGTGAAGTAAATTCGTTGCTCCTTTCATAATGTACACTTCAAAGGGACTGTTTAATATGTAAAGTGGGAATTTTTACTAATTTTGGATAGTGACTGCTTTCGTTCTGTTTTTTTCTTTTTTTGTTTATATTTTGAAGGTATTTCTCATAATCAGCTTAAAATGTTCCCACTGCCGGGACACAGACCACCTCTCGGTGAGAGGGAGTGGCCCGTAATCCACCACACGGGCCTAGTGCGGGTTGGTAGATGTCACATGTCTTCGAATTTTTGGTTCTAGGACATGCCGGTTTCCTCACGATGTTTTCCTTCACCGTTTTTGAGAGCAGTGGTGATCAAATAATTTACACAAAGTAAATCGCCTGTCCGAGTTCGAACCTACGACGTATAGCTCGTAAATCACGGCCGTCACTACTTGGCCACCACTGCTCCTATAAGGTATTTGAGTTATGATTAAATTGACAGTGTCTTAAACTTTAGACGACATAATTATAATGTTTCGTTTAGTCTTCACCAAGCGTATTGGCTCAGTGGTTACCACTCTCAAAACGGTAAAGAAAACCATCGTGAGGAAACCGGCATGTCCTAGGAACAAAAATTCGAAGCCATGTGACGTCTATCAGCCCGCACTGCCTGGGCCCGCGTGGTGGACTACGGACCATTCCCTTGCACAGAGAGGAAGGCTGTGTCTACAGATAAATATCACTTTTCATAATATTTCACCAATACCCAAGACCTCTTTAACAATGAGCTGGTTCCGTTTATATTGCGTATAAAATATAAATACTTCGGTCAAAGTACTCAAAACTCATTTTATACCAACAAAATGCGTCATTATTAAACTCTGGCAATGAATTTAGTGGATTTGTTTAATTCGAGAATTATACTGGACGATAACGCTTTTTATGTGTCTGTGCTGCTAAGTTAGATTTAGTGTGTAATAGAAGTACACAGAGTAGGCAAACTTTAGGGACTTTCTTTTCCATGCAGACTGTCCCCTTACAGCCTGCATAGAAAAGACAGGCATACAAACATACAGTTTGTGAGAAACCTTGAATTCAGCACAATGATTTTAGACCCCATAGCATAGAACTTTTTTTTTAAAAACTGCCGTTTCATAGAAAGGTGCAATACCTCCGCGGTCAAAATATATGGAACAGCAATTTTTTTTTATAACCTACGAATTATTTCAACGCTGAATCATGAGCTGGTTTATGGTCGCGCGTTGATGTCCCTGCGACCCTGTAAAAAGGATAGGTATCGCATCTGCCATCCTTCTATAGAGGTATGAGGAACAGTATGTAAAGTTAAAGGTCAAAATAACAGCTTTTTAGTAAATGCATTATAAAACTATTTATAACAAAAACAATTTCAAAAGTTTTGTCTGTCTGTCGGTCTGTCTGTCTGTTTGTTCCGGCTAATCTCTAAAACGGCTGGACCGATAAAATATGATTGCCGTGTATAAGTGTTTGTACAAAACTACTTAAAGAAATAAAATCGTTTATTATTTATTTAAATATTATTCAACGTTATACAGCGTGGCGCTACAATGGTGACATTAATTTAACACACGTGTAGGGCTAGTGCCCTTTAATCATATTAATTTTAGTAGGTTAAAATAACTCGAAAATTGAAAAAAAATTTTTTTCAAACAAACTAAATGATAAAAATGTAACTAAAATTGGGATCACCCTTGCAAAAAATCATTCATGAAATTACTTACCTACGTTACGCTGGCTTACGTTAACTCGGAGCGGCAACGCGTCGCTTCACGCGCTGCCACTTTTCGCGCTTTAATATCGTATGGACGGTACTGTGATGAACTTGAAAATGCCTAGCGCTCTGGCGGAGGCTAGTTTTGGTTTGGTTTTGGAAATATTGTAGCACATTTTCAGTTAACTGGATTGGGTTTTGTCGTGTAGGTGGTCGATCAGGGCGTTGAGACCTAGGATCCACTGGCCGGTTTTCGCGGATGCGCTGAAGAGCTCCTATAATAGTGCGAGGAGTAGTAGGGCATTGTCTTGAACCGCCATATCTCTCGCGATATGTCCTTATGGCAAGAGCGGCATTTTGACGACATTCTCCGTAAATTAGGATCATGTCCGCATATTCAGCTGCTGTGTAGTTCGGATGTGTATTTGCCATCACGATCACAAGTTTACACAAGCACTAATAACACAAATAAAAGCGCCCGTATCGCAAGAGATGTCAACGTACCTACTAAATTAGAAAACGAAAACAAAACATAGCGTCTTTATCGCAGTACCATAATCTAATTACTCATTAGTTCATTACACAAAAATAAATAAATAAAACAATAGGTAAGCGTCTTTTTCGCGGAAACATTCACAAAATTAGTCGACGTAATTATGTGCACTACTGTGAAGAAGTGTGTCAAGGGCACGAGTTAGGCTAGCACTAGATATGCAAAAAAAAGAATTAGATTTCGCTGCGACGCGACGGGGTGGGGGGAGGGCACGCGTCGCCTGCGCCGCCCGCTCGCCGACAAAGGGATATCACGTTACTTTAAAGTATTGTTTATTTATTTTAATTTCATTGATGCGATGTTATGATCCGTGACCTCGGCAAATGACCGCTGCGCGACAGTTCTTTAAGTACAGGTTGCTCCAAAATGCTATTTTAGAAAACTTTAAATAAATCCGCAAATAATAACGTTTAATGGAAACATAATTTCTTCATGAAATGAAAATGTGAAAACGTATATGTGTGTTTAATTAATGTCACCATTGTACCGCTACGCTGTATAGTCAGTGTGTGGACGAAATAATAATATTCTCTTGTCACTACATAATATTAAAATAAACAAAGACTGTTTTGTTATTTTATTAGAGTACAATTATTTTTGTCAACTGCGGCAAATTTTAATGTTTTAAAAAAAATCAGAAAATGGTTTGTAATATTTCAGAAATGAAGAGATCCGCAAGAGAACCAATGTAACCGACATAGCCCGAGGAATCGCTAAACTTAAGTGGCAGCGGGAAGCCCACATTGCTCGCAGAACAGATGCCTGATGGGGCCGAAATGTTCTGGAGTGGCGACCGCATACCGGGAGACGTAGCGTTGGAAGGCCTCACACAAGGTGGACCGACGACCTTGTGAAGGCCGCAGGAACCCATTGGATGCGAGAAGCACAAGACCGGTCGAAGTGCAGGTGCTTGGGGGAGTCCTATGCCCAGCAGTGGTCGTCTTTCGGCTGAAGTAATGATGATGATGACCATGATGATGATGATTGATTGAATTTGAATAAAATTTTTAGCGAATGCAAATTTTAAAAACATGAATGGTAATTTATTTATTCGACAGACTCATTGATATATAAAAACCCTAGGGTTTTTAGTATATTAATGTACAGACTTTATAAAGCTACCAATTAACAAAATTTGTTATAAAAATATTTATCTTACCTATAAATTACAATTTTTAAATTATTCAAGTTTTATCATAAACATTGCTAACAGATATTGACTTTGTGAAAAAAATACTGTAGACGAAACTTGTAGCTTGTTTTGTTGCTTTCATTTTATCAAGTTCAATTTTAAAAAACTGTCAAAATTGTTAACGTCATCGTCGCTCAAATATATTTTGACAACATAAAAACTTAAATAATTTAAATAAATAAAAGCAACTGGGCAAAGATCGTCACTCACTTGACGCCTTAGGGAGGATGTCGCCGTCTAGATAAACCAAGGCGACGGTGGTGTGACGATCTGATGACGTTTGCAGGGCCAACATGGCCAGAGATCGCACAAGACAGGGTGGTTTTGCAGAAAAAAGGGAACGCCTTTGCCCAGTAGTGGGACACAATAAAGGCTAAGAAATGAAAAAGGAAAACTAATGAATAAGAGGTTTATTACCAAATTCTTAATTTCTCATCAATATATGATGTCTGCAAACTTATAACCTTGAAAATATAAGAAAAATACCATACACATTAGAAAACTCAATGAGCAGTGGTGGCCCAGTGGTATCGACCCCGACTTACGAGTTGTAGGTCGTGAGTTTGAACCCAGGCAGGCACTTTCTGTATTTAATTTTATCACCACCGCTCTCAAAACGATGAAGGGAAAATGTTCTTGAACCAAAAAAATTTAAGACATGACATCCACCTATACGCACTGTAATCGGGTGGTGAATTATGGTCCACTCCTTCTAACACAGAGGCCTCACCCAGCAGTGGAAATATTATAGGCTGCTTAATTATCGAAATCGAAGATTATAGAAATCGAAATTGCGCTTTGACGACGTATAGGAACTACTATTGTACAAAATTTTTAAAATTGATGTTCTATCAGTATAGGTATCATGCAAACTATCACAAAAAAGAAAAAAAATCCAGCCATCATTATCCATAAAACAAAACCACGTCACATCAACTACGAATCCAAAGCCTAGCCCATAATTTCCAATTCACTCTCTAAGGAATTCCATACATTACAATATAGTCTTTCACAACCGTATATTCCCGTATATTTTCGGCTCTAAATCAGGCGCGAGACAAACATTATAACAGTCGCCATTTTTCTTTCCTCTCATTTTATTTCAATACAATAAATAGATATTACTGTTCTGTTGACTTAATGGTCTATACCTACGTCACATAAGATGGTGGGTTGAGTTTTTTATATTTAGGATTTTAATGGCGAATTCTGGTGTACGGTTTTTAGGAACAAATAAAGTCAATAAATCAATCGACTCAGCCTTTTGTAGTCCACTGCTGGATATAGGCCTCTCCCAGGCTGCGCCATATACCCTGTACTCCGCCTTCCGCAACCAATCTGACCAGCCCAGCAGATAAAGTGCTGAAGCCAATCTGAGGTCAAGCTACCCGAAGCTAGGCAAACGTGTTTGGCAACCCTTCGTTTCGAAAGTTCTGTTATATATGACATTTAATAGTGGATGAGCTTCTTGCCATCTTCTTAGCGAATCAAAGTTTTTGCCATAAACTTAAAATATGTTTTAGCTATGCGAACTCATTCACTGACGCAGTCATAAGGCCATTAAGTGCATAGATGACAAGGCGTGCGTCATAAGATTGCCATTAACCGGGAAAATAAGCTGATTCTGAGCTGCTCCTGAGAATTCCTTGAAAACCTCAAAGAGCAGTGCAGCATATCCAATGAGGTGAAGCGAGATCAACTCGTTGCAAATCTAGCGTGGTTCAACTCTAGTGTCCCTTATAAGTGCTCGATAACACACTACACTTCACTATTATCATAGACAATGCCATAAAGTTCTGGCCGCCTATTTGGCAACTTATCATCGACATAATAAAAAGAAGAACTAAATTACCAGCCACAATTTGTCCAAAAAGTAACATTAAAATAAAAACAATGATTTGTTTCCAACAAAAATAATGGTTTATTTTATACGAAAAAATATTGTAAATGATTTTATTGTGTAAACAAAATATGGAGCGGTATTTAGATATGGGTAGATGGAGGGTGATCAATCATATATAATTTATGTGCCATTACACAATGAAAGGGAGCAGAGGATGACGAAAACGAAGATTGAGAAACGGATTTTTTGGCAAAACAATATACGGTTGTTGTTTTTGTAAACATATGTTTTTTGGTAAGGAATGCTTGGCACACTATTCTCAGCTACTGCATCGTTTGAAAGTTGCGTGGATACTAGCACCCTAATTACGTAATACGCTATCAATAAGAATTTGAATAATTTTGAAGGATATTGCGAATCCATTGCTTCATAAGTTCGAAAAATTTGTCTGCTTAACAACGTAAATAACGCAATGAATTTTGCTGAACTGTCAAAGTGTTACGCAATTACGCAGAGGCTCTAGCACTAACGTGTGATGTAAACGTAACGTAAATTCGAATGATTTTTTAATAAAAAAAACTGCCGCGAATTATATTTAGATCAACATACAACCTGATTCTGACCTGCAAATTGCAAAAGCCGTAAGAAAATTTGAATTTCGCGGGCTACCCTGAAGCTTTCACATTAATATTTCAGGGTTATATTGGGGTCTTTATGTACACATAGACTTACTACATAATAAATAAGCACAGAAGGCCGTCTCCATAATTATAATAAGCGAAAACGCACGCACACATAGACACGCTTCAGGTACAGCGAGTGCAATAGCACTCGCATCTGGCATTTGTTTGAGATCGCCGCACGTACGCGTCAATGTGTGCGTGTGCCTGCTTTCCCTCGTTGTATGGAGCCGGCCTTCTGTATCTATATATTTTGTGGGCTCACGGGGGAGACCCCAAGGACCTCAGTTGGGCCCAAAGTTTAATTTGCTAAGTTCACGGTAAGCTCAAATGTTGGTGCTTAGAGGATTATGTGAAACTCATTATAGATTATGTGAGTGTGAATATGTATGTGAAAGTATTAATTTAATATTAATTGAACGTGTGAATATTATAGATTTTATAGATTAGTGAGTTTTGTTGTTTATTGTTTGATGGCCGAGACTGGCAGTTAGTACCTACGGGCGATTTTTTTTAATTTGTGAAATAAACTTATTTTTTTTCAGGTTGGTGATACAACAACAAGACTTGTTTACATACTAAATAACTTTAGCCATAAACTAAAAAAGGAACTGAAACTTTACATTACGACAGCAACCATCCGCCATCTTTCCAGGAATTTAATTTGTTTTTTATTTCTTATTATACTATTTAAATCTCATCGTACACTGCACTTGTTGACGTAATCATGTCAGAGCTCTCTGTGTCAAAAAATTAGCGCTGGGGTTCTGTCCCGCATAGGGTCCTAGCATTATGCTGAGCAATGGCCGTTTTGCATGTATGTGACGCATATATCCCTCAACTTGTCCTTTTTCGTGTTCTTTCTCTGCGCCATATTTGCCGCAAATAAACGCATTTTCTTTCTTTGGTAAACAGTATGTTATGCTGGTACAGTTTACTAAATCCATGTTAATAACCAATGCAGCTGATATAATAACCTCTTTACTAAGAAACGTATTAAAGCAGATGAATAGTCACACACCGAGTTCTCTCTTTCAGTCGTCAGTAATTTGACTTATTTTTCGAAAGTCAAATTACTGGCGACTGAAAGAGAAGACAAAGCGTTGTGTAACTATACAGACGCTATACAACGTTTCGGGGTAAGTGTATTACTATCACATAACCTGTGAAAAACATATACATGAACTTGGTTTTGAGGTATTCCACTCAGAGCACTGATTTGAACCGTACTTGGTCGAACCTTACCTGAGCACTTCCACTAACCGCACTGAAATAAAATTTTGTAACGTGCGGTTCGGTGGAATAATTTATTGTTTTTGTTTTCAGTCCCCTACGACTGACATAGTTTTAATTCAGAGGGTACTTATTACGTTTTTTCGATTCAAAGTCGAGACCGACAAAATAACATGCTTGAAATTATAAATTGGAGGACCTTAAATAATTCATGTGTTTTCACTTAACAAAATATTTGACCAAGATTTTAAATCCCGACAGGATCGCTTTAATCTTCCTTCGTTCTCCGAGACATCAACTTTCATTTTATAGAATCTTTTTTGCAAAATTTCATCAATGAAAGAGGAAGGTTCCAATCTTCTCAGCCGAGCTTTCATATTGTTTTTTTTTTCTCTCTTTTCCACCCAGCCAAAGATTCGCCTCATTCGAAGATTAATAAAATGTAAATTTTCTGACACGGCTCGCGTTTCCGAACAATTTTGCGAAAGTGTTTCTAAAAATTCTTCGAGATTCGAGAGCCTCAAGACTGTGGATGATAGAGCTAATCTTTTGAACAAACTGTATATTTTAACCTTGATTTTTGGGCCAAAGCTTTTGAGGGTAGATCGTGTAATGATACTAGAGTTCATTTGTGAAATAGAACGGTTTAATGTAATCAAATCTTCAGCTAGAAGTTTACGAGGCTGGTGGATAATGGGTATTCAGATTTATTCATCGCTGAAGAGCTTAGAAAGCCATGAATGATGGTATGAAAATTCGCACTAAGTTATTGTACTTAAATGAGGTGGAGACTGCCTGTCTACTTGATTCAAGGTCAAACCACTGAAATGAATTTTGTTATAAGGTTTTAATTTTAAAGTAATAACTCAACCAACTTTAAACTTTTCTTTCGACTAAGGGCGAATTTCATCAATGAAACTGAACGCAACTGTGTCCAAGAGCTGTCATCAGTGTCGTTATTGTTGTGGAATATTGACATCGACAATAACGAATAATATTGACCTTGAACGTTAGATGTGCTGACCGTGTTCACTTTCATTGGTGAAATTCTCCCTAAATTATATGAGATGACCTACTTTCTAAAATTAAAAGCTTAGTTTCAAATAATACAAAAGAAAAAGGGTTCAAAAGCACTGGACTCATCGCTTCACACATATTCAATATGGACATCAAACACACGAAACAAAAGCAAAATTTTTGAATAAAATATGACGAGAATGTAAAAGACCAATTGCCCTTACCTTCATCAAATATTAAATACGTACAAATGTATAAAGTTTGTAAATACAAAAAGTAGAGACCACCCGAAGCTTCGGTTTCGGTTACGGTTCTGTTCAGTTTCAGCCGAAAAGGCCGGTTTCAGCTACTATTTCCGTTTTGGCCAAGCAGAAGCCGAAACTGCGGCTCTGCAAAAATTAGCGTTTAGGAGCTAATTGTTGTGATAGATAACTAAAGACAGCCTGTTCGTCTAGTAATCTGATGGGATCGACAATAACACTTCGCCCAACTCAGGAGTCGGACCCTGAACCCCATTATGATAACTCAAGGCTTCATTGTACTAAATTACAATATTAGAAAATAAACAATAAATTCCAGGTTATAATGTATATTTACATAAGTATATAAGTTTTGGTTTCGGCCGAAACCAGAAGAGGGGCCGAATATTCGGTTACGGTTTCGGTTTCGGCCAAAAATCATATTTTGTTCTAACTCTAACAGAAACAGCAAGTTGAACCTTTTAAAACGAAAGTGACCCGTGGACGGTCGAATGAGGAAATTAAAGATATCAACGTATAGAATTGCTCAGGAAACGAACGAGAGATGAAGCGAAATATTGGCAAACCATTCGTTTCGTTGGCCGATTTATGTATATCATAAAATTGATGGTATTTGTTTGAAAATGTTTAGAGTATATTTCTGAAAATAAAAATATACTGCTAAGACTTGAACAGTAACTACCAAAAGCAGGATAAGATAGAATTACGTTATACAGTGGCATCGAATATTATTTATGGTTATTTAGGGGAGGCCTATGTCCAGCAGTGGACGTCTTTCGGCTGAAAATCATTTCAGCCGAAAGCCGAAGATGATGATGATGATGATGGTGGCATCCAAAAGTTAGATGACATTTTTCCATTTCACCTGTGATGCCACATTATGATTTAAAATAAAAAAAACAATCAGGTGATCCTGAGGGATTACTTGATTGTTTTTTATGATAAGTCATACGTTGAATTAGTCAATTAAAATGTAATAGTGTACAATTCAAAAATTTGGAACTAGGAACTCTACCGATTTGTCACCTTGCTTTGTCCCCTTAGGGAGACAGGTCGAAAAAAAGTTTGATCTGTCCCCCTGTTAACAAGGAGGGGACAGTTCGAACTTTATTCACTCCTATCTTTATTCTATCCTATCAGTGATAGGGGGACAGATGGGGGACAGATAAAACTTTTTATTCCTGTTTGTCCCCCATAGAATTTAATATATTAATTCTTAAAAGTAATGCCACACATTATAGGCAACATTACATTAAATTAATGTCTAGTGGTTTGGGTTTATAATCATCTGTATTTAAATAAATAACATTTTTTTTTGTTTTTGTATCAATCAGCCAAAGTCCCATAAATCAATCAAGTTTTGACATTTTCATTACTGTAAGAGTTATGAAACATATCATAATAAATTTTAGTATTAAGTATGGTACTGACATACAGAGCACAAACGGAAATGTTATTATGTTTGATAACTCTTACAGGAATGAAAACGTCAAAACTTGATTTGATTTACTTCATTCTCATGAATAATACACAATTAGAAGCTGCAATTTTATCTAAACATGTAATATTTTCTCATTAGGAACGTTATCCTCATGTTAACATAATGTTAGTTTTTTTTTTAATAAGTTGTATGAAGTCAGATCAGAAGACTGATTGTTATTATACCTGCAATACCTTCTGTGATTCATGGGACTGCGGCTGATTAATAGAAAAACAAAAAAAAAAAATTTAATACAGATAATTATAAACCCAAGCCACACTAGTCTTTTATTTATTGTAATGTTGCTTATAATGTGTGGCATTACTTTTAGGAATTAATATATTAAATTCTATGGGGACAAACAGGAATAAAAAGAGTGATAGGGAGACAGATAGTAGTGAATAAAGTTCGAACTGTCCCCTCACAGATCAAACAATTTTTTTCCGATCTGTCGCCCTACGGGGACAAAGCAGAGTGACAGATCGGAATAATTAATTATAGGGACATTTCTTAATACTACAGAACGAATACTCTGAATTTAAAAAGGAAACACTGAGCAGTTCCTAGGCCAGTGTGTGACGCGAACAAAGGCGTTTGTGTCTCGTTTTTAAGTCCATACTCATCATAACAGACCCGAAATATTTTTTATCCACATCGCTGTTAATGAATAATGGCTAAGATTATCAAGAATGGTAGAAATTACTATTCTTTTTCTTAGGGCTGATTTTTCAATCATCTGATAACTTTATTCGTCGAATAATTTCGAAATTTTGACAGTTATGAAACAAAAACTGTCAAACGTCAATTTCATTGCTCGAATAAAAGTTATCTGACGATGGATAAATCAGCCCTTGAAGAAATGCCTGTTTTCTGACATTTTCTGTTCATGTTTTTGGTAATTTTAATTAAGTTTAATTGGCAAAATATCTTTAATAATAATGCCTCATTTCATTAAATACGTCTAACGGGCCTCTGCAGGTTGGCTTCGTTCCGAGCCTTCCAAAGGTTCGGGACCCCAGGATCCCAAGAAATATCAAAATACCTACAAAGTATCGTAGTTACATAATGAAAATCGCTGGCGAACGTAAGTTTCAAATGAACAAACCCTTAATTATGCATCAATTATTTCTTACAATTTGTACCACTTCAGAAATTTTCTCGTTGGAAATAATATTTATACGGAATGAAATATTTTACAGAATTAATGATGAAATGAAATCCTATAATGATGAAATAAAATCCATTGAACAAAACTCCGATACAAAATGTCCTGTAATCAATAATTATTCAATTTGTATTTATTTAAGGGTGAGTCTTCGGAATAAAGGGAAACAATATAGAGGTATATTTATAAAAGTTAGTAATGATTAGCGACTGTTTAACTATATATTTTTGACGTTTTCTTTTATTGCCGAATGGGCCTGCTCTTGACAGTGATCACGCCTGATGAAAAACGATGGATGAGGTCAATGCAAAGATATATGTAGATAGACCTAGATAACGCAAGTATCACAATCTGTATGAGAACCACGCGTGCCATTTTTTGACTACCTACTATGACGTCACAAGCTATTAGTGACGGGAAATCAAATCGATTCAAAGACGTCGCCGCGTGCGGCACCCGTCTCGCCCCACCCCGGGGCCTAGGGCCAACGTTCACGCTCACCCAGCTAACAGTACTCGGGACTGAGCGCGAAAGTGGCGGCTTACGATTTTTGTACGTAAGCTGGGCACGCGATGTAGTTGCCCTTACGTTATCTTGGTGTATGGATCTTTGATAGTCGTTACGGGTGACCACAAGCCTGAAAGTCTGACAACTAGTCTTACCAAGGGGTATCATACTACCCAGTAACTGGGTTGTGGAGGTCAGATAGGCAGTCGCTCCATATAAAATACTGGTATTCAGCTGCATCCGGTTAAACTGGAAGCCGACCCCAACATAGTTGGGAAAAGGCTAGGCAGATGCAGATGATACTGCTATACTCGACATCAAGACTTTAAAGTATTGATGTCGAATATAGCATAATAAGCTGAAGAACTACCAAACCTGGTATATGCATTTTTTTCTTCTAATTTTCGGCCCACTTCTCCCTCTGCAAATTTTCTCCTTTTTCTCTGGTCTGGCACTTTATTTTATTTGTCGTAGGTGTAGAGCCAATAAATAAAAAAATAAAATAAAAAAAGGCGATTTGCTCTTTTCCCGATTAACGGATCGTCTACTGGTTTGCAAGTCACAAATTGTTGCATACTCCGACCTAGCTCCAGAGTGTTCCTGTACTTCGAGTCCCATACGTTGGTTGCTGAACTTTGTGACCTTGGCCTGTGTCCAGGAAACTACGATGGAATACCATTTTTCCTTTTTAACACTGAAGCTTCTGACCTTCTTTTATCTCAGGACAACTTTAGCAAATGTATTTTATTATGAATTCTTTTGAAATCTGTTCTAACGAGCCTAAAACCCAATTGCAATCAGGTGATGTAGCGGTATCTACAACGCCACATACAAACAACGCGTCATACTGACGTCACGCAAATCCTGCATCGCGCAAGCAGAGTTTACCGCGCAACTAGCATAGATACAACGGCCCGACATGAATCAACGGGCAGTTGCCCGCCAGATACAACACCCGTCTGGTCGGAGAATCCTCCCTTTTCTATGGAGGTTGAGTGAACTTTACACCCTGTTCCTTATGCCTCTATACTGGTGACCCCGAACATGAACGTCAGCGCAGCCTTCGTGCAAATACTTCAGCGTGACGTCATCATCATCACTCCCGCAAGCGTTAGCGGCGAGTCACCCAGCCAGCCAGCTCCCACGGCTTCAACGGGTATCCTGACCACCAGCATGCAGCGACCGCGCATACCTGGTCATCACCCTCAGCCTCATCAGCAACCTCGGCACAGCACACTGCACTTTCGGCCGGTCAATAAGAAGAGCTCAATTCCTCTCCTGGTCGACGCAGCAGCCAGCCTCAACTCGGCGCTGTACTACATCCGACGCACTGGAGCATAACGCAGCGCCACCCCGACTCACTGGGGACATCTTCGCAGACAGTTCCGACTCACCGTGAACTATGCGGCAACCGGTTTCGACTCACTGGAACCTCAGCTGGCCTGGCAAGCATCACAAGATACAAGACTCAGCCCACTATCGACCTCGGGTCTCCGGGGGGGAGTGATGTAGCGGTATCTACAACGCCACATACAAACAACGCGTCATACTGACGTCACGCAAATCCTGCATCGCGCAAGCAGAGTTTACCGCGCAACTAGCATAGATACAACGGCCCGACATGAATCAACGGGCAGTTGCCCGCCAGACACAACACCCGTCTGGTCGGAGGATCCTCCCTTTTCTATGGAGGTTGAGTGAACTTTACACCCTGTTCCTTATGCCTCTATAGTGAAAATTCGTTATATGGGTAATTCTACGATAAGGGGTTTTAAGTCCATAGAGAATACGGCCACGGAGAAAAGTTGGTGTTTTTTCATTAAACACTTATATTACGATTTTTGTCCTATTTATGTATCTTTTGACGTAAGGGCAAGTCACTTTATGCATATTTCATTACTTTTTTCAAGGCCAGGGTAAATACATTGGGCAGGGTAGAGACATCAAGATCAGGGTAGATACTTATTTGGCCAGGGGAGAGAATTTGTGGGAATAAAAGTAACAAAATTAGTAAAATCAAATATAATTAAAGATTGTACTTAACATAGAATCAGACTGTCATCTTTACCAATCATATTAAACATTAACAGACTATATTATTTCAGTCTTCTCTGAAATTTAAAACAAAAGTGTCTTTAGTGTCATTACACAATAATATATAAAATTAACATAGCATTGTACCTACAACAAACAATAAAATATTCTTTTATTAATACTAATTATATGTATAGACTAGCGTTTTTAAGTAATACAAATAATCAGACTTGCGATAACTAGGATAATCATCATCATCATCATCATGGGGTTTAGGTTTCCGCACTTAGTCCTTGAAGTGGACCATTGTGCGTGAGCCATGGTGGCCGATTACTCCAACCAGCCCACCTCCCTCCAGAAGCAGATTAGACTTCCCGGTCTCCTCAGGGCATCCGCAAGGGATATTGGTGTTCCCAGGGTCTCCTCGCGAATCTTGGTAACGCCTGTGCACTCAAGAAGCACATGCGCCACCGTTTCCTCCACCTCCATGCATGCTCTGCACAGGGGACTGTCAGTGATTCCCAGGGTATGGAAGTGTTTATTTAGTGAACAGTGTCCAGTGATGGTCCCCGCCACCAGGCGCAGGCTGTCTCTGTCCAGGCGCAGAAGGCGCCTGGTCAGCTTTGTAATTTGTATCCAGGGATGGCATAGCTTCCTTGGATTGCCTACATCCTGGTGTCGAGGTCCACCATTTTTCCGCTTGTATTCGAGTGTGATCCTTTAACCAGCTTCTTAGCTGCTTGAAAGGAATGGGCACAATGGGTTCAGGTCCGTAGGGTCTTGTGCTGGATCCTCTTCTGGCAAGTTCGTCAGCCGCATCGTTTCCAAGTGATCCACTGTGACCTCTAATCCATTGTAGCGTTACCGTGTTGCGATTTAGTACCGTGATTCGTTCTAGGGCCTTGTGGCATTCTAGTGTTAGTCTCGACGTGATCTGATTACTCTTTAGGGATTGAAGAACTGAGGCACTGTCGGAGAGTATTCGGATATTGGTATCCGTAACCTCCCTGGCCTCTATAGCGTGTGCCGCTTGGATAATACCTACACACTCTGCTTGGTAAACAGAGTTGAGCATTCCAAGTGGTTTGGATATCTTAATGTTTAGGCCGTTAGAGAACACCCCGACGCCCGTCCCTTCGTCGGTCTTTGATCCATCAGTGTAAATTCTTAGCTCTGTTGTAGGTACCTGAGTAGTCACACAACTCATCTATGAGCTCTATGTTGTAGTGTTTTTGGAAGCAGTGGGTCTTCAGGGTTCTGTCGATGGGTGATGTCATCATCGGTTGTTCTAAATTTGTTTGCACTAACATTATCTCCCCTGGTCAACAAGTCTCTCCCCTGACAGTTATCTTGCCAGGGGAAATATGGCAGGGAAGAGACGTTTTCATGATAAATTTTATTGCTTTAATTGATATAAGAAATGTTTCGGTACATTATGTATCACACTTTAACTATTGCATTATTATTAAATTAAACCAGTAAATGCAAATAAATTAAATGAATAATATAACTTTTATGACTTACCAGTGGAGAGACACAATGACCTCGCGAAACCATCACTTTGAACCAACGCGACGCAACAACTAAAAAATGACGGCACTCTTAACGGCTCACGTGTTTTGCATTGCTAACTTTACGTCGATAGATGATCTTGAGCGCTATTTGGAATATAGCCGTTTTATATTTGTGTTTGTAATAGCAAAATGAAATTTTCCAGGGTAGATACCCAAAAACAGTGGGACAAAAGTGAAGTTTAAAAATATTGCAAATAAATAAATATTGTTCTATTTTTCCTTAACAATACTTAAATATATTTATTGAAATTTGTGTTTACCATATTTTAGTTTAATAACTAATATAAAGAAGTTATATATCGTTTGCAAATTAAACTGAAACCGACAGGGGGACAGGCCAGGGTAGAGACTTTTTTAGACTTTATAAAGAATTTCAGAAAAATATACTTAAATTAGGCATTTAATCGTGACGTTATTTAATAAAGTACATTTAGGTGATGTGTTTCATTGCAAAAAATAACAATATATAGAATAAAATTTCTATTTTAAACTGATTGCCGCACAAGTTACCTCTTATCGTAGAATTACCCATATAATTGTCTCTTAAAAAATATCCTGAATATGAAAAACTCTCCTAATTCCTCGTTTTTTTCCTAATATTTTATACTAACAAGAATTATAAAGTAACGAACGTCCGTGTTTTTATCTGGGGGCACGGCAGTGCCCCCGCCAAGTCCAGCAAAAAGTGGCACGGGCGTACATCGGCGGCACCCTTTTCTCGAAACAGTTCAGACCATTTCGATCCTCTTAAAACTTTGTTGTGAATAAAACTAAGAAGCAAGAATTTTCAGTAACCAAGCAGGCATTGTAAAAACACGGTATATTTCAAATTTCATTCAATTTGAAACAGTAGTTTAAGAATTATAACTAGTCAAAGTTTCTTAATTTTGTCACTCACTCACTGACTGACTGACCGATCATCGAAACTCTAAAGCACTTCTAGCAGACATAGAATTGGCAGTCGCACTAAACAATCTAATTTAATATGATATGTATTACTTGTATTGTGTTTTCATGCGATGGCCAAGTATTTATTTAAAACATAAAAGATTTTTAATATTGATATATATTATGTCACTATAAAGATGTTGTTAGGTTAGCTAATTATGTAATAACTAGGTCCCTTAAGTAGGGACGGAATAAATTAACCGATTTGATATTACATGGATCTCACAACTTTTAACGGTAAAAAAACTGAGTTGCGAGACTTGGTTTTTTTACAAGTTATGTTTTTGATGGCTTCAGATTTCTTTTATATTTGAATTTGATTTAAAAATTATACGTTTTATCTTCAATGTAGTGATTCTTATTATTTTCGCTACACTATGTAATGCTGTCAAAATGTATGAAACAGCATTTTTTTTTAACACAGAGAGGTTCAGAATCCGGTATTGAATCCATGGTAACAGACGGCGCGTTGATGTCCTTGTCAATGTGTATAACGCGATAAAATAAAAAATCCAGTTGAACTATATTTACTACCGTTTTTACGTTGAATAAAACCAGAGAATCATTATATAAATACTCGTCATATTTACAGTTCAAAAACTTAACACGCTCCAAACGCGCGTTTTAATGTTTCTCGTCTGAACGCACTCTAAGAGGCCACTGGGAAGTTGTTGAAACTTTATTCGAATTAACTAGTAATATTTCGAAATTCTGCTGAGTTCGGAGCTAAATAATTCGGAGTGAAATTACGGAATAACTATGAGAATTTCGTCGAACAACTTAGTTGTAACTTCAAGAGATTTTTGACCTTTAAGAGACTCTTTTGGCTGAGCTGGCTAAATTAGGATTCTGTGATCTTTTTCATGTTGGCAAAAGAGGAAGTTTTAAGTACGCAAAATACGCGTATGACGTGGAGTTGTGGACACCAGCCCGCAAGAAAAAGAGAAAGTTTAGTTGAAGTTGATATTCTTATTTATTTATTTTATAATTTATGTACACACAGTAAAATACATAGGGATATGACATGATTATAATTTGAGTACAAAGGTACTGCTTATTTCTTAAGAAATTTCTTCCAGCAGACCTGCGAAAGGAGAAGTAAAAAAGAAATGTAGACAATAGTGTGTGAGAACAAGAAGAGAAAAATATGAATGTGTGAAGTCTAAAACTAGAATATTAAATAAACATACACATATAATGCAAAAAAATAATTAACATTACTTAAATAAATACATAATGCTAAAATATATATGTATATAAATACTCACAGTATAGAAGAAAGGTAATGCTCTTTCAATCGACATTTAAATAGAGAAATAGTTTCTTCTTTCTTCTAGTTTTTTCTTGTTCTTCTGCGGGACAATTGCGTAACACACTTAGGGTCAACTCACACCGAAAGAGCGGCGAAGCGGCGAGCAGTTTCAGTGTCATATAATTTTAAACCTTATCTTCATTACTATAATACATAGTACTTAGTAGTAGAAACTTGAGTTGTCGGAGTGCTCGCGGCGCCGCGGGCGGCCGCGCGACCTTTCAAGTTTCTCAAGCGATACTATGTATTATAGTAATGAAGATAAGGTTTAAAATTATATGACACTGAAACTGCTCGCCGCTTCGCCGCTCTTTCGGTGTGAGTTGACCCTAACAGTAGGAATGGCTTTCATTTTGACAGTTCAACGACATTCATTGCATTATTAACGTTGGTGAGCAGACAAGTTTTACGAACATATGAAGCAATGGATTGGCAATATCCTTCAATATGATTCAGATTGTGATTGATAGTGTGTTACGAAATCAGGGTGCTGTTTGTTGTTTTATTATTAAAACTTAAGGACAGACTTCCTTGTGACATCATAAAACTGATTTACATCCGTAAGACGTCCTCGTAACATAGAGTCTAGTTGAATACCAGCATCAGGCATTAGTTGTCTGCCATCTATATTGAACTTGGCCTATTTTGGCACAGCCGTGAGGCACACAATACTATTTAGAGTTTTTTTTTTTTGTATGATTATTGTGTGGCAAATAAACTTATTTTCTTTCTTTATATTACACAGGCCTTTGACTATTTTTTTACAAGACAAAGGATAAAATTTAAAAAAAAAAATCTACGAAACTACTGGCCATTCTGAAATAATACTTTAGGGTTTGCATACTCTTATGGGTAGCTACTACCACACGGAGTCCCGTCCCGAAGTGAATTTCCCACACCGTGCCCTCCTCTTGTTAGAATTTTTTTTTTTAAATCGTATTGGCTTCAAGGTTTGTATTTGGAACTTCGTATTCGAAAAGCAGTAGTGCTGTCAATAGCGTTAATCCCTAGCATCCGATATATTGACAGTTCACTTCACCTAAGTTATCATAGCAAGATTTTTACAGAATAGCATCGCAAGCCCTTTGAAGTCCGACCCATCATCAACTGCTTAGCCTTTTCCCAACTATGTTGCTGAGTACCAGTATTTTACATGGAGTGACTACCTATCTGACCTCCACAACCCAGTAACTGGGTAATACGAAACCCTGGTAAGACTTGGTAAGACTGGTTGTCAGAATTTCGGGCTTCTGATGACCCGTAACCACTGTCAAAGATCCACGAATGCCAGCTGAGACCTACGGCTTAACGTGCTTTCCGAGGCACGGAGGGGTCTTGATATGTAAAAATGGTCACCCATCCACGGACCAACCGCGGCAAGCGTAGCTTAACCTGATCGATCGACCCGTGCAGCTGGTATTACTTAGCCACAAGCCCCGCTTTTAAGTCCGACCCATCACTAACAATGATAAATTACACACGATAAATTCTGTTCTATAAAAAAATGGGCCCCAAAAAGATAGAAACAACATTAAATGGAGAAATCAAACTGTAATCCAATTTCCTAAAACGACAAGTGCGGAGATTTATCAGAATAAGCTTTTAACATTTTCAAAGTAATATTAAGATTTCGACATTGCCATCATATGACGCCCTTATCGCCTCATATCCTGCGTAGAGATCAGGGTCCTATATAACTTTTTTTGAAAATGTGAGGGCTGGGAGATGATTGTTCTGGAGACTTGTCAATGACAAAATTGACGGGAGGGGAAAAATTACTGATTTTGTGAGAAGATTTGATTTTGTGGAAAAATGTTTTTGTCAGCCGGCGGGATAATTACCCCTAACCTAATTACTGTTACGCAATGTCGTAAAACCCTTAGCATAGAACCTGTGTAAATAATTGTTGGTGAACCAATAAAATTAAATAAATGTAACAATGTTAAAAAACAATTCTTTTGGGCTAAATAATTTTCTTTTGATGTTTTATTGTACCGCAATTTTCTCTCCATTTATGTTAGTAGTTCGCTTAGAAACATTGTTTAAATACAATGGTTGTTTTAATGTTGTTCGACAACTTAATTAGTATTGTTAAAAGTTTGCAACGATCAAAACAATTGTTTTAGATGTAAACAAGTTTATAATTGTTTGAAGTTTTATTTATATTTTCTTTCTGTTTATTTTATTCAGAATTAAAATTATATGTACATAAATAACAACAAATACATAATTAATTAACAAAAATAACAAAATCATATATACTAACTTAACTTTATAAAACTATTCATAAACTAAAATACAATGTGTTTCAGAGGGGTGTGACCAAACTTGGGGGTGGTGGTACAGACCATCAAACTGAACAACTTTTTCCCGGGGACAAACACAGTAATCGTGAAAAAAAATCAGTCGTCCCATACAAAACTTCAATACCTTCTTGACCAAATGTATGGGACGACTGATTTTTTTTTCACGATTACTGTGTTTGTCCCTGGGAAAAAGTTGTTCAGTTTGATGGCCTGTACCACACCCCCAAGTTTGGTCACACCCCTCTGAAACACATTATATAGCGTCTCAAAAATCATTCGCATCGCTGTCGACTGGTAAAGTACCCAAGAGACTGGCGGCATTACCACTTTATATGGCAATGGCTAAAGTAAAAGCCAGCCCTTGGGTCACGGGAGTGTCAATCAAACATTTCGAGATTTCTTTAAAGAGACACATTTTTATTCAATTAAAATGTTGATTCTTGTTATTTTAAAATTAATAGCATTGAACGAAAATCACTGGTAACTTTGCAATTATTCAAATTAAATTATTTTGTGTTAAGTTTATTATAACATCGTACGACAGATTTAAAAATTCCCATAGAATTAGAATGAGCAGTGATGGCCTAGTGGTAACGACCGCGACATGTATACGAGTTGTATGTCGTAGATTCGAACCCAGTCAGGCGCTTTACTTTGTGCAAATTATTTCATCACCACTGCTCTCAAAACGGTGAAGGAAGACTTCGTGAGGAAACCGGCATGTCCTAGAACCAAAATTTCGAAGACATGTGACATCTATCTATTCAGTACCCACTTAGTTTTTCGATACATTGCCAAGCGGTTGGTCGACTATTTACGTGACCGGAGGGCTAGCCTATTTTTTCCCAAAGAATGAGCATTGCCATACAATGTGGCAATTCTGCCAGCCTTTTGGACACTTTTCCGGTTGACAATGATACGGACGAATTTTTGATGCCCTATGATTCTTTGATTTATACTTATTCATATTATTATTTTAAGATCGTTAGTTTTTAAAATGTGTAAATATTCTTAGATAATAAATAATCTCTTAATGGGTAAAGATTTCAGAATGGTACGGTCAGCATCAAAAGTCGATTAACACTTCAGTTTTTTTTAATCTCAGTTATTGAGCAAAATATTTATTCAAAATTGCAGCAGAAGTACGATGCAATTTTCAACAAATATTTTGATCAATAACTGAGATTAAAAAAATGAAGTGTTAATATTTTGCTCAATAACTATGATTAAAAAAACTGAAGTGTTAATCGACTTTTGATGCTGACCGTACCTTAGCGAAGTTTCTGAAAGCTAATATTAATTGATATCTTATTCATCTTCCTCGTCGGTATTTTGTCAATGAAAAACATTTGTAGCATTTAAACAAACATAATTTACTGACAGACCTGACCTAATCGTTACTTGGAACCCTGCCACGAGGGATCAGCTGATTCGCTATTTCGTTGAAATGTAAGCAGATAAATTATTCTGTTCTTATGTATTTGCAAATCAGCAGAAAGTGAGAGAACGCTTCGACTATAGATATTAGGAATTAGTCATGTTTGCTATGATTCAGCGCTTTGGAGATCTTTGCTAGGTACCTACGGTCACTAGAGGAGATAAGTAACCAAGGCCGTCTGATATAGTTGAAGCTTACTGAAATAATGATGGATATTTTCGAATAAAATTTAATTTTATTAATAGGAGGCACAACAGTTTAGGCTAGTCGAACATTTCATAACTAAAAATTAAAGTAATATTTTCTTATGGGAAATAACATCTCGAGCATTTTATACTATTATAACAAAAGTCTACAATTAACCCCCCGGTGGTTAATATTTGAGATTGAAAATGCCTAAAATCATATTTTTAGCAAGGTTTTAAGCATAACATTTAAAAAATACCAATTTTTTATTAAATATCTCAACATCCTGAACATGGGTTAACGATTAGTACATAGATCTATAAATAACCCCCTGGCTCCTATTTGAGTTTGAAAGTACCAAAATTCATTATTTTTGCCAAAAAAATTTCTACGCTAGGGGAATTTGGATTTCTGTCTAGAATCATGAGCTGACATGAAGGTTACAGTTTCCACACTGGTTAAAAATGTATCCTGTACACAAAATGGATTTTTGAGATGAGGCAGTAGGGGCAGTTACCTTAACCATTGTAGCTACAGGAAAGCGGCCTTAGAAGGCTTTCCTTAACGTTTTTGAGAAATCATGATTTACATCACAGATTTTGATAAGAATGTACAGTCAGCAGGAAAATTAGCAATTTTCACAAAAACTTTATGAAGTGACTGCACTTTTTTCGTAATGGGTAAAAAATGATAAACTCGCGTCAGGACACGTGACCTGATCGAAAATTCGTAAGACGGATGGCCGTAGCCGGTACCGCGCGTGTTTTGTTTATAAGACGATTCAAAAAATACACACGTAATTGTTTTTTTTTTTCATTCGAAATCATCCATCGGTTTCTTATCAAACCTCAACTTTAGTTGACCACCGTGGTTACTTGTTTATTTTTGTGACTGGTAACATTAAATCACGCATGTAATCCCCAAAGGGTTAGGCAGAGGTGTGCCTGTGCCTAGAGTACACCCACATTTCGCCAATTATGTTTATGGGGCTTACAGGCCCTAAACACAAAAAACGCAAGTTTTCGAAACAATAAAAGTATATGATTGACTACAGTATAGAAAATAAGAAAAAATATGATATTCTTCAGGATATATGCTAGGTACCTATATAGTGTGTTGAAAACATAATACAACTAATTTGATACGATAGAAAAAAATCACGAAAATACCTCTAATAACTTTATTTTTACAATAAAATCCATACTAACATACAAACAATCGTTCTGATTTTTTGTCAGATTATTCTACAAGCAACATACTAAAATACTAGTGTTTTAATTTTTTAGTCATAACGATAGATTTTTTGTAATTAAATAATTGCTTCATATTTTGCAATAAATTACCAGAGTTGTGTCATCGCGCTTCTCTTTCTTTTCGATGCAGTCTGACAGTGACCGCGCTTTAGGTCATGTAAGCCCCTTAAGTCCCATGTAACAGGGGGCGAGCCTATTCCTAATTTCCTATCAACCGGGCACATATCCAGACTCCACTCTGCTACTGTGAAATAACTGAAGGAAAACCCCTATAAAAAATCTCGACCTGGGACGTGAACCCAGGACCTCACACTCAGCAGTCGCGCTTGCAACCACCAACACACACACACACCACCAACCAACTGAACACACACGCACCAACACACACTAGAGTACTAGATCAACGAGGCAGTCAGGCTAGGTACAATGTCTTCAACATAGAAGTACTTACTAACGCATTGTCTTATGTTGTAACGAACCGAATTACTTTATCAAACACCAGTTTCTGCCCGCGACTTCGTCCGCGTGAAATTTCTTGTTCCCCCGACCCACCCCGTCGCATCGCATAACCTGCCCGCGCTATCACTACCTTTTCGCATACCGTTCTTTTCGCCTTTTTTCTTTTTCATCAAAAAACCAAAAAAATTCAAAGAGAAGAATGTAATTTTTCAAATCCGACTGGTGGTTTCAGAACCAGAGCAACCCCAACCCTAACATACAAACAAAAAAAAAGTTCTTAATAATCCTAACTAATATTATAAATGCGAAAGTAAGTTTTTTGTTTGTGTTTGATACGATTTCAAGCTAAAACGGCTGAACGGATTTGAATGAAATTTTGCACGTGGGTAGACCATGAACTGGAGAAGTACAGACGCCAGCACATCCAGCTACTACAATCTGTCAAATTTCTTTAACAGGTTTTCAACTTTATAACTAAAGCGTAAGGTTCAAAGTTGATTGGGAAAATTTGACAGTTTCGGGTAGTTTGATGTGCTGGCATCTGTACATACTATAACAATGATGTCAATAACGCTGTTGAAGGCCTTAGCCACTCCTCCATGCCGAGAAAATAATAGTGGGAAACCGCTTAACAAATTCCGCTAAGAAGCATTTCTAAATTATGATGCTACTAGCTGCCTCCCGCGGTTTCGCCCGCGTAAATGTCCATCCCGTGGGAATATCGGGATAAAAAGTAGCCTATATGTTAATCCAGGGTATCAGCTACCTCCATACCAAATTTTATCAAAATTGGTCCAGTCGTTTGAGTGTGAAGAAGTAACAAACATATAAACATACACACACACACAACTCACAAACTTTCGCTTTATAATATTAGTGTGATTCGAGTAGCGGAACATCATGAGAGTCAGTTTATTTTTAGCAATCGGAGCAAAATGTCGCCATTTTTGACTTAGTAAATACAATATAGGTCTATTTCAAACCTCTTATATTAATTTTTCCGTAAACTCATCATCAAATTTTCCAAGAAAAAAGTGTCACTTTATAAACTTGTAGACTGCGAACGCGACACCGCAAAAAATTGCGGGCTGAGCGCGATGTCACTGGCTTCTGACTAGATCGGCGAAATCACGCGGGAAATCATTATCAAACCTGCGGTGCTGTTCCGTAAAAATCTCACCGTGAAAACTTAGGTGAAGTGAGCGTGGAGTGAGCTGTCAATAGTGTCAATTCCTATAAGCAAAAACAAACTCACCCAAGTTTTCACGGTGAGATTTTTACAGAATCGACCGGCTGTGCGTTAAAACTGGCAGTTTCGCTTCTATTTCGCTTGTCGTACAACGGACAGCGGACAAGTCATGCGGAACAACTGCGGTTTCGCAGCTATAGTCTCGCGGCGGAGTGTGATACCCACCTTAGATGTGTCGATCACGATATATTTCATTGGTAAAATAATTCGCCCTCAGTGTACAATCTCGATTGAAAACTGATCGATTACAATACAACACTAGTTCATAACATACCTAACATGTTCGTAGACCCTTGTAACCTTGACAGCCGCACCCGCTTTCCGCTTTCAAAGCATTCAGAACCATCCCTCAAGTACCGTCATGACGTGCTATCAGCCCCGAGATGTCTTAATAAATTAACATTCAAAGCGTTGTTTGCTAAATGACGCGCTCGACCTTCGCTTAAATTATTAACAGTATTACAGGGTTAATGTGACTTCTGAAAACTTGGACCGAACATAGAGAATTATAATGAGGAGCGGTTTTGGGTAAGATTCTTAATAATGTAAAATTATTGAGAGTGCTTGAACCTTTTTGGTATCAACTGAATTGTGGAATATTTAAAAATTGAACACAATATAGCTGTAGGTACAAGAATCTTTTGGCGCGTTTCTAAAATCGTCATCTTAGTTTTTTAACCAATTTCAAAAAAGGAGGAAGTTCTCAATTCGGATGTTTATATATTTTTTTTCAATACAATTTCATGAAAATTTACCAACAACGCCCCCTTGTCAATGTCATTCAGGCGTCAAAAGATAAAATAAAAATAGGTTTATTTGTCACAGAAACACTGCATTCAAAAAGATAATTAATTCTAATAATAAGGGAAAAAATAGATCTATATTCACGAGCACAAAATCGAAATAGATCAGAGAAGATCTTTATAGCACTCTAGTTTTAAGTTGTTAAATGGATGAATTTAGTGGTCGGCCAAGTGTCTAAGGTTACAATATCTTAGAAGGACGTTTCCGTAATATTTATAACGGACTCCATGAAGTCATTTTCATCACTATTTGACATTAAGGGGACATGTTCTTCAGGATATATGCTAGGTAAATAGTGTGTTGAAAACATAACACAAATAATTTGATACGATAGAAAAATCATGAATATACCTCCAAAAACTTTCTTTTTACAATAAAACCCATTCTAATCTATGTATAATCATTCTGATTTTTTGTCAAAAAATTCTACAAGCAACATACTAAAATACTAGTGTTTTAATTATTTCGTACAAACAATAGATTTTTTGTAATTAAATAATTGCTTCATATTTTGCAATAAATTATTAGCGTTGTGTCATCGCGCTTCTCTTTATTATTGCTTCTTATTGCGCTTCTATTTAATATTGTTTAGAAAGACGAAACAAATTGTTAGCATAGACAATGATCGACTATTCAACTAATATTATTTGTGGGTTGCAACATTAGCATTTTCAAACATTTTATACTTTTAAGTTGTGGCAAGCCATAGATGACTTTTAAACGAAAAAGGACGGGAAATGCAGTCTGGTATTCTAATCTAATCAAACCATGATAGGTATTGAACATTGGCACGGCTCATTATTTGATTCTGTCTAATAGCGTGTGTAACACTGATCTACTAAGATTTTCAATAACAATTCTCTCTCAGACGTCATATCAGCAATTCATCATTATGCCCCAAGTTCATAGATAAAACTAAAGAAAATCCAGATAGACGATGATAGGTCTTTATCAGAATTATGTTACGACGTAGAATCTTTTTGTTATAAAATAATAAAGCTAATGGACTGTGCAAAAGAGTTTGGTATAAAAATTTGGCACGCAGCACCGAATCATTATTTATTAGAAACACATTAAAGCACTCTAGCGTTATTCTGTCTGAGATCCAGAGGTCTATAGTCCCCGTCACGAGAAGCTATAAATTTTGTAAATAAAGAACTACTACTAAGTTACGTAGCGACAATTCAATCAACAACAAATAATCCCAAATTAAATCAACTCAAAGTAACATACGTGTAATACGAAACTAACGAGCAATTTCACTTGCTCGGGTTATATTTTAGCGTTATAAAGCGCTGCCATCTAATGTTTTGTGCTAGTGGAACGCGTTTGACTCATGGAACGTAAACATTTGGGCAGCCATTTCGAAGTAAGTCCACGCTGACGCTGTAAAGGCTGCAGAATGCAGATGCAGAATACTCGGAATTGTCTGACAGTAATTAGATGTGTATGTTAACATAATTATATCCCTTTACACAAATTAAAAATCATTACAAAACAGTTTTTTTTGCAAGGTTGCGAACCCATGAATGTGTATTTACAAAGTTTATAGCTTCTCATGACGGGGACTTTAGTTTTGTACAAAATGGAATTCACGACCTTGTCTGTAAGTAGGTACTGCCTTCAACTGAACATAAGCCTAAAAAATCTAATCTAATCAAAAAAAAATCTTCTAATGGAAATTATTTTCCCTTACATAACGCCTTCTTTCCTTAAAGGGTAGGTCAGAGGTGTACCTGTAGTACATCCACATTTATTTTTATTTCTCACCCAGTTATTTTTAAGTCCCATGTGAACGCACAACGGACCGAATGGGAGTCTAAGTGCGGAAAGGGGAGTCCGATCATCATCAAGTCCCATGTGAGGATTAAAAGGGGGCGAGCCTATTTCTCAATTTTCTCTGTACGTTATCGCTCATAAATATAGAAAGACAATCACCACGGTACTTATAGCTAGTTGATATAATTATGTAGAAAGAATACAGGGTAAAATAAAATTAGCTAGCGAAACCCCGGAGACGTGATGGTTTGCGATACATGATAAGACAAAATAATTATTAATTTGAAGATTTTTTTGTGGGTCACCGACCGTTTAAGTACCTGTTGAAATATCAGATTCTTTTTGTAAACTTTACATACGTGTTTACATATTTTCTCAACTCATACTTCTAGTAACAATACTACCAGCGGTCGTTGACCCTCACAAAGAAATAATTTATTTTACACCATACTAGCTAAATAAATGAAAAATTTATTTTTTCGTTTGTTATCTTGTCACACCTAAACCACTGAACCGATCATCCTGAAATTTTGCATATACGTTGTCAGGTGTACAGAAACGGATATAGGGTACCTACCTTTCACCCCGAAAAAAATAACTACTAACGTCATTATGATAACATAATGGCGCCACGTGTTTTTCGAACGGGATTAACACTTATGAGAGTGAAACCGCGAGGCGCTGCTATTAAAAAATGTTACAGCTGGATGGCAAATTTTGGACCAACCATGAAAACGCAGCGACGCGCAGGCAATGCTTTGCCCGCGAGTTGAAAGCGCCATGACAACTTGGGGTCGCAGAGTGTTTATCGCAGGTCCAATGCTTTTCACTATTGTAAGCCGTTGGTGATCTGAATCTACTGATATAGATCGCGTCGCACGCGTCTTGCGTGGGCAACATGCGTCTACACGAAATAAAAATACTACTTTCTCATTATTGTACTTGAGGTCGCAGAGTGTTTATCGCAGGTCCAATGCTTTTCATTTTTGTGAGCCTTTGGTGATCCGCATCTGCTAATCTAGATCGCGTCGCACGCGTCTTGCGTGGGCAACATGCGTCTACATGACATAAAATTACTACTTTCTCATTATTGTACTTGGGGTCGCACTGTCGCAGAGTGTTTATCGCAGGTCCAATGCTTTTCATTTTTGTGAGCCTTTGGTGATCCGCATCTGCTAATCTAGATCGCGTCACACGCGTCTTGCGTGGGCAACATGCGTCTACATGACATAAAATTACTACTTTCTCATTATTGTACTTGGGGTCGCAGAGTGTTTATCGCAGGTCCAATGCTTTTCATTTTTGTGAGCCGTTGGTGATCCGAATCTGCTGATCTAGATCGCGTAGCACGCGTCTTGCGTGGGCAAAATGCGTCTACACGACATAAAATTACTACTTTCTCATTATTGTACTGTAAGTCATCAGCAGTGGGCAGTAGTGGCCCAGTGGTAACCCGAGACGTACGAGTGAGTTCAAACCCAGGCAGGCACTTTTCTTGGTGTATTTAACTTCATCACCACTGCTCTCAAAACGGTGAACTGGACCCGCGTGGTGAATTATGGCCCACTCCCTCTCACAGAGAGGAACCCTGTGTCCCAGAACATTATGACGATGATTATGACGTCAGCATCTGCCTAGCCTTTTCTCAACAAAGTTGGGGTCAGATTCCAGTCTAACCGGATGCAGCTGAATACCAGTATTTTATATCTGGCATAGACAACCCAATTACGGGGTAATACGATACCCCTCACCCGTAACGACAGTTCTGTACGTAACACTACAGTAATAGATTCTCCAGAGCTGTTAGAAAAAGCGAAATTTAGTATCCCACTTAATAGTAGCAGCTTACTACATCGAAGGACTTTCGTCCTGCCTCGTAGTCGGACTAATATCGGTCACTTTTCACCCATTAGCCGCATGCTTTCTCTTGCCAACTCCATTCGTGGTGAAATAGATGTCTTTGCTGGTTCTGTAGCCTCAGTTAGGACTAAACTTCTTAATTGTATATATATATTTTTTTTTGTCTTTATTATATTGTTCTTTCCCAAGACGTTCTCCTTATCTATGGAAAAGTTCATATTTTGTAAGTTTTGTTTAATTTTTGTTTTTTAAATACTAATTACATATTGTTTTACTTACATTATGCATGCTGGATTCGCATCTAGTAGATTTCAATCAGAAATATTGTGTTGTATCTGTGTTAATTCTTTTGTGATTGTACATCAGTTTTGTGAATTACAATAATAAAAAAAAACACGACATAAAGTTCACATTTCAAGGTTTCATAGTAAATGAGTCGTTATGGTATGTGACGGCGTCAACCTGTCCAAAAATACATAAGTAACAAAATCATAGCTTCACGGAGTGCCCTTGTCAACAGCCATTACAACAAGTAAAGCAATCGTGAAAGTCATCACGGAATCCATGAAAAGTTAATTTTGTTTAAGAAAATTACTTCGAAGGCGAGACGCTGTAACTTTTGATTTATTCACATACCAATTTGACTAGTAAAGTGGGACGCTGCAGGTATAAAGGTGATGTCTTTAAATGCAGTAAATATGAGTAAGTTATGTAGATATTATCCTGTGGTATGGTTGGATGGTTTTAATCAATTTTGAGCTGTATTTGAAGTATGTTTGAGTCTGTTGGAAGTTGTGTTCTTGTGTTAGCGTGACATTTTAAAATGTTTTATAGTGTTTTCAAAAGTAACTTTCTCAATGTTGCAATCGTTATTTCATTAGAAAATAACTTCAGTGTACTTAATTAGACAGAAAATGTGAAATAAGTAGGTACATAATATAGTACTTAAAACATTAAGTTTTCATAATCAATAGTGTGACACAAACAACAACAGTGGAAACACGCATTTCGGTACGTTCGGTAGATAGCTTGCTACTTGTGGACTGTGAACCTTCCGCCATGTTTTTTATATTCGCTTTGTTTGCGATCTGCGGTATTATTAATCTTGCGGTTACTTATGCGGGGTCACCAATGTAGGAGTAATATGGGTAAATCCTACCTTATCGCTGTTTGCTTCCTCCTTTATAAGTAGGTGTGATTCTGGGCGATGGAATGAAAGCCTTCAGGTGAGTATTGTAGCTAACATATAATACGTTTCAAAGAAGTACACAGATATAGTAATAGCACAAGAAGAACGGAGGATAGGGAAGCACAGATAGTTTAAGAGTATAGTCACAAAGTTCACAAGCACAGGTGTCGGAAGCGAAAGTATATAAGTTTAGGATAGCACAGTAAAATTCTCAACACTATATTTTAGCATAGACTATAAGCGGGTATAAGCAGAACGGTAAGCAAGCAAGCAGCGTGCGCTCCGCGTCGAGAGTAGATCAAGACTGGCGTGCCGGTGCGCGCGCGCCTGCGGCCGGCCGCCGGCGGTACAACGAAACAGGTTTTAGAATATATAGCTATAGGGCTATATATTATGGTGCTTTTCCACTGAGCCACAGCGGCCGACGTTCCGACACAAAGTATGAATGTATGTAAATAATAAGTATTATTTGTAATATAAATACTGTGTTTTATTTGTGTGTGTATATTGTGTGTATATATTGTGTGTAAATTATATGTGTATCTGTATATGCCGCTACAAATTTATCCATCCATTGACCACCCACACGTTTTCTACCTACTTGAAATAATAGCCAGCAGAATTACCTAATAAAATAATCTTCCTAAGTGCTCCTTAGTAATATGATCCGTGTCCATTCTAGCGTTAGTCGAGACAAGTTTCATGACAGCGAGAAAACAAAGTCATAAAAATAAAAAGTGTAGATCGTAAAAGCACATTTGTGAGATGGTAGTATTAGATTAGAAGTTCCGTGGTTATTATTTCAAGTTATCCAAAGCGAGCATGCGCTTTACGAATTTGTTTGGCGAACCTTTGTTCGCGAACGTTCATTCGCGAAACGAATTTCGTTACAGTATAAGTTGGTTTTTAAAATTTGAGTTCACGTAGGAGCACAAGCATCTTTTAGCGCCTGAATGACAATGACAGGTAGACGTTGTTGGTAATATTTGTGAAATTGTCACAGAAATTGTATTGAGAAAACAAGATATCGGCGCTAGTTCCGATTTTGGCCACGCGCCCAAAGAAACCTTGTAGCGTTGTGCGTGTGGCGGCATCTACATCACCACATACTAACTACGCATGCCACTGAAGTCACGCTAAATCCTGCATCGCGCAAGCACAGTTTACCGCGCAACGACAACTTTACATATGTATGTATATAAAGTATACCTACGGCCCGATATCAATCGTGCCCACCAGACAACCCCATCTGGTCGGAGAATCCTCCCTCTTCTATGGAGAATGAGTTAACTTTACACCCTATTCCTCATACTCAATAAACTGTTCGTATCGCGAATAAAGGCTTCCAAAAAAATCTCGAAGCAAACGCTCGCAGCGAGTACCGTCCATTACGTTACGGTAGTCAAAGTTTTGGGCTTCTCAAACAACCGTCAAAGATCTACGAATGACAGCCGGGACCAATGGCTTAACGTGCTTTCCGAAGCACCGAGGGGTTTCGATATGTAATGGATGGGCACCTATCCACGAACCGATAATTTAGCCACGAGCCCCTTTTTAGTTACACCTAGTATAATAACCCAATACCATCTTGATACTCTCTACGAGTTTCAAGTACCCTCTAATGGAATATAATTGTGGTTTTGGGTCGACATTGACACCATTACAACCCACTTGTTAGCAGCAGACGAAGATTAGATCTTATGTTTTACTCAAAACATCGATTATGGGCTTCGATGGGCTCTAATGGCTATTGTTTTGACTATAAATAGACCATCTTAATACCCACGGGTATCGTAAGGGTAGTGGGACAATTTATTTAGTGGTTATTGAGAACTGCTAAGGAGTAATTCCATAACCAATTGCAATGCCTTTAATTTTGACAAAGTGACAACATTTATTGCGTTATTTACGTTGTCGTGCAGACGAGTTTTTCACCGGAGAAATGGATTAGGAATTTCCTTCAAAATCCTTTGTATTGAGATATTCTCGACATAGTAATAATACGTGCGGCACGTGACATAGATAGGGGTAAACTTCAATAAGTAAGTACTACCTATAGATAGGTACCTATAAATGAAAACGTGCGACATCATCGATTGGATCATAGCCTAAAACCAACGATTAATGTTATACTGTTCGGGATTTCATTCCGAATTCAAATTGAGACCTATATTTTAAACTAACTGACTCGGCGAACTTCGTACAGCCTTAGAATATGAATTATTTTCATCCTTTTTTTTAGCGTGAATTTTTTCCCATGTTTTATTAAATCTGTAGTTTTCAACAAAGTTATAAAACGGAAGGTCTTTCAAAATCCTCATCTACTTATTTCAAATTCGCAAAATATTAAACAGTTTTATGACCTAATTCAGTTTCGTTGTGGTTTTTAGGATGATGCTCGCCTGTTTTCAAATCAGATAAACTTCCAAATCTCATATTCAAGCCGTTTAGTACTGACATCGGATCAGAGCCGCGCTACCCACTGACCTATGCGAGTGACAGAAGCTATGCTATAAGATACGAGCGGTTTTCCTGTGAATGCAATATATATCTGTGCCAAATTTAATCGAAATCCGTTCATTGGTTTAGGCGTGAAAAGGATGCTATTTCTTCCGTCTCCTCTTAACCACAACGAGGTAGAACTCTTCATCAGACGTCACCACCCGGCTGTTCGTGTTCATTTCTGATTTTCCCCATTTGGCAGAGTTGAGATGTGGTGGTAATATTTTGCCCGATGAGCTCAGTCACAAAGACCTATGGCTACCCATTTGTTTCGCTTTAACAGAAATGGCCGATGGGGCCGAAAGGTTCTGGAGTGGCGACCGCGTACCGGAAGACGTAGCGTTGTAAGGCCTCCTACAAGGTGGACCAATAACCTGGTGAAGGCCACTGGAATCTCTTGGATGCGAGAAACATAGAATCGGTTGAAGAATATCTTCATAGTTTCGGTTTTATTACTTATTATTTTGTTATTTAATTGATCTCACGTTGATGGCAATGTATATTCTAAGTTTTTTTTAAATATTATATTAGGTATTTTAATTTAATTGATTTTAGTTTACTTAAATTTTAGTTTTTGTTTTCCTGTCTTGCAATAATTTCTATGCAATAATCGCTATTTAATTGATCTCACAGTGTTAATTTTATTTTGCTTAGTTGATCTCACGCTGATGGCAATGTATATTCTAAGTTTATCTTTATTTTAATATGATTTTAGATTAGTTTCTCTTTTCTTGTCTTGCAATAATCACAATGAACTATGTACAGATGCCAGCAAATCAAGTTACTACAATCTGTCAATTTTTTTTTAATAGATTTTCAACTTTATCGCTAAAGGATAAGGTTCAAAGTTGTTTAGCAAAATTTGACAGTTTCGGGTAGCTTGATGTGCTGGCGTCTGTACCAATTTGAAAATGTCGCAACAATGACTCCCAAGATACAGGAAAATGCCTAGTTCGCGGGTCACCGTCTATTCTATTCCTGTACAAATTGTGACTAATAAATAATTTGAATTTGAAGTGGCGATGCTTGGAGGAGGCCTAGGTCCAGCAGTGGACGTCTTTCGCCTGAAATGATGATGATGACACTTTAAAAATGCATGGATATAGTCGAGTACAGTTTTGTCTCCAGCGTTACGCATTTGTGACAAATGTCAGTACATCACGTGATGCTTCTCGCCAACTGGTGCTCACTGAATCATACCAAGACAGAAATGTAGAAAAGAAATATTCTTGTCAATCGATACAACATATAAATATCTGATGTTCTTGGACAACCGCTACGTTGAAATGGAATTGGGATGAGACACAATCTGATCTACCGAATTACAGACAACCATAAGGGTCGCTTTACTTGGTGTAAATTATTTAATCACCAATGCTCACAAAATGGTGATGGAAAACATCGTGAGGTAACCGGCATATCCTAGAACCAAAAATTCGAAGACATGTGACATCTACCCAAACGCACTGAGCCCAGACAACTCCCTCTCGAAAAGAGGAGGCCAATGTTCTAGCAGTGGGACCATTATAGGCTGATTATGAGAGGCCCAATATACAACCTAATAGTTCCCTCTAAATTGCAAGCGACATCGGAGCAAGCCCAGACGAGCTGGACTCCTTCATTGAAGACTGGTCTGGACTGGACTGGTGGGTGGTATAGAAAGAATTGGAATGAGAGTAGGATAGGCATTTACAGTACCCGGCGATAAATATTGCACATCGACCTTTTTACACAAAACCATTTTATACAAAGAATAAAAATAATTATCAAAAGAAGCAAATCATAATATTGTTTTAACAGCTCCTAATAGATACCGGACTGTTTGTATTTCTTGCGACAGAGATAACGCTCTACGAAGCCGAAATTTGCCGATTGTCTGTTTTCAAAGGTCGATGTGCAATATTTATCGCCGGGTACTGTACGCGATTTTTTTGTACTTTTTCCTTCCTCGCTTCGCCTTGCATCGCAAACATCACGCAACAGAACGCAGCGGTAACGTTAGATCAAAGACACGTAACCCTTCATTTTACGACCCTCAAGTCTCTCATAAAATGTCTTTTTATGGCGTAACACACTCCGTTATATGTTTAAAAGGTTAACTGTTTCGGTCATTTATTACATAAAATTTCATATACTTGTTGATAAGGCTGCGGGTTGAAAATTGTCGGTTTATGACAGCGGCGATGATTTGAGTGGGTGAGTGGGTCCCATTTAGGGGATTGAAGATTTGGTAGGTTCTTGATTTGGTTGTAATATATTCTGATTTGTGACATAAAACTGTTGCATGTTTTCAGGTATTCGCTGGTTCCTCGTTGGTCCAGTGCTGTTTCTGTTGGTAAGCTTAACTTTTGGGGAACTGCGCTTGTTAGATCTCGGGTTAGGTAGGTAGGTATGAGGGTGGGTTGGTGATTGTGTTTTGGTCAGTTAGTGATCTTCCTGTACGAGTCACAATTAATCCTTCGCGCGTCCAATTAGCAGACACAATAGAATTTTATTGTTATTATTATCCAATGGTGTAACGGCGACGTTTGAGAGGTTAATAATTTTTCTTTCTTTTTCTAGTTATCTAACTGCACGAAGAACTTCTCAGTAGCGGCTCGTAGTCCCGCCCCTTTCCGTAGTTTTGGGACTAGCTTATTACACTGTGCCTCTGTAAGTTAGTGATTATTAACCAGAAAGGCGCCGAGACATCGCAAAACGACTACTATCTGACTTCTATTACTATTTACGGGTACTTACAACCGTCGATACACTATGATTAGGTCATACGTCAGACTTTAGAACATACCTTCTCCCAGGCTTATTTATTTAGAACATCATTCGGTCTCTGCCATCTTCAAACGATTGACAGAAATAGAACGATGTTTTATATTCGGTTAGCACTAAATGCATTCAATGATTAATGGTGAAATGGAATAAAATTGTTTATTCTTAGAAATTCAATTGTGGCTCATTGGCCACAGTTGAGCTAATATCGGAATCACTTTTAAACGTCATATTATAAAAATAAAAAAAACTAAATGAGGTTGGCGTTTCTTATCTGACTACTCTGAGATGAAAAGCCGAAACAAGCTCAGAGGTCACAGCCTCCTTTAAAGTCCAGACATAATCTTTGTCGGATCATGTGAAGACCATGTAGATTGATGTCTGAAATGGTCTTTTAGGGAAAGTACCACACAGATTTGAGTGGACCAGTCCAGTCAGTGCAAGCATTTGTCAGTTAACGTGTAGCTCAACTAAGAATTTGAGGAGATCAACGACTCGACGAACAATACCAAAGAAAGGACATTTGGGTAGGCCACATAAAGGCTCGTACACACAGGCGCGACGCGACACGCGACACAAAGGCACCGCAAGTCGCGCAACGAGCGGTGCCTTTGTGTCGCGCGCGATTCGCGTCGCGCGTCGCGCCTGTTTGCAGGAGCCTTAAAGTACAAAGATGCAAGTGCGCCTTTGTGCCTGCCATATATTATGATAAACAAACCAGCCCTGGTTTAACGTGCACCTCGAAAACAAAACGACACTTTCTACAATCGTATCTCTTTTCAAAAACTATACGAGGGAACGGTACATTTTCTCAAACAAATTATGTGGTACAGCGTTCTATCTGGAAAAGCCCTGTCACTTCATATTAGCGAGTTTGCGAGAGAAATGCTTCACAGACTTTATGAAAATGTGGAATCTTCATGCAATTTGTCTCGCAAATCTAACGATTACGGTTCTTTTAAGTGTTAAAAAGGAATGTTGGAGTGTAGTTTTTATGCAACCGAAAAATGTTTATTTATTATAAACATTTTTCAGTTTTAACAAACTAGGTATTATTTTGTTTCACAAGGGTTCTGCCAAGTTTTGTCGAAATCCGTTCAGTGGTTTAGGCGTTAAAAGGTAAGATACAGATAGACAGTTACTTTCTGTATAATATTAGTAGTTAGTATGATATGTTTATATGCTTACAGTTCCGTTGCTATAACAATACATGTATTTGGTGGAGCTGATGCTGCAAACCGCGAGGTCTTATCACTTCGACAATGCTTTAACAGTACCTAACTGGTAAAGTCTTGTTGGAATAGTGACAAAATGGAGACATTCAATTCCATAGTAGCCCCAAGAGTGCGCAAAGGCTTATAACAGTTATAACATACTTACATATACTCGAACTCGTATCTGTAGTGCTATTCTGTCATCACATCTGTATATCACCGTGAAAAAATTGGTGAAGTGAGCTTAAATTGAGCTGTCAATAGTGTCAATCCCTAGCATGAGGTGGAATGACAGCTCACTTCACCAAAGTTATCACGGTGAGATTTTTACAGAATAGCAACGCTGTTGTGAAATGTGATCGTGTTTTGTTTTATATTACAGTATTTCAACCTCAGGAAGCAGCGCGTGGTTTACTTGTAACCAAGTATACAAACACGCTCTGGATTTGTGCATGAAGACGAGTAGGGTCAGCACACGACAGCAATATAAGAATGAAGAATACACACCTACACACACACACGCACAGTCGCACACACCGTACCGAGATTTCCTACGCTTATACACATATTCACAGCGAGTTTCTTTGCTCGCGCTTCGCTGCGTCGATGGCGTGATCGGTGCAGGTGTTGTTTACAGCTTAGAGAAATGACGCACGGCAACGCCGTCGTCGACAAATTTATATTCAGTTTAATAAAATATCTAAAGCTCAGATTATTTTGATAAGTGGATGTGTTAGAATTAATATCAAAATAATACATTTGTAAATACTACTGCCCCGTACGCAAAATACGCGCATTGACGTGGGGTTGCGGACTCCAGCCCGTATTACCTAAATACTACTGTCATTATTTATGTACTAACTGGCAGTTATGATTAATGCTACTTATCTATGAATTTATAACAATAAGAGTTTAGCCTTTGATTTACGACTACGCGTGTTTCATTATCTTGTGGTCGCGAGCATGACTGCTGAACACGAGGTTGTCTAGTTGATGTCTTATAACATAACTGATGAAAAGTAGATGTATAAAACCATGATTATTATAAATTCAGAAAACGTACATAGGTTCTGGAGTCCGCGAAAGATAAGTCTGCGCGCGACGTTTGACCTTCAAGATATCCCTGCCAGCACATTTAATCACTTTGAAAAACACGGAGCTCAGCACTCTCTCTTGACACCTGACATAAACGTCGTCAAGCTGGCGGCAAACGATTATTTCCGATTTCGATCACGCGCAGACTTATTTTGCGATCACTCTAGCCAACATTTTGATATTCAAAAACGGCAAAATATCACACTATAAAATGTTACGTGAAAGTATTACGGCAAGTCGTCAGTATCGGGAGCGAAAAAGAGAGAAGACGAAGGAATCTTGCCTAATTAGCCAAGTTTTGACGTGTCACTTGCGGGGCGTGTATAACCTATCTAGGTACTTTTTTTTACTTATCATTGGTTAAAAACATAAGCCTCCTGGGACAGTCGGGTAAAACAGATATTTGGACTACTTTCAATCTTTTAAACTGCGTACTACCTAGTATCTAGCACAAAAATCCTTTAAAATTTCCAATACGGTTTCTACATATAAACCAACAACTGGGACGAATCCACAAAGTTAAGAAGTACGTAGGTAATACCATTACAATAGCTTGGAACAAAATCGATTATGTTTAACCGAAGTTTTTCAAGTATATGCTATTAACCTCTTTACGGAGTTTCGAGTATGGCAACATTCGCGAACATTATTATAAGGAGTCACGCATTGCACTGGTTTACTTTAACAGGAAATGCGGGTCTTTTCTCCATAGAAACACTCTCGCCTGTTTTATTTCTGGTTGATATGACCATGAACCAATGACTTTTTTCAGAATAATAAATTTTCACTTGGTACTTGTTTGTCTCTATGTTTTCCTTTTTGATGATACATTATTTTTATGAACCTTCAAAAAATGCCGATTTAAATCGCTGTCAACAGAGGCCTAGTGTACAAATTTGACTACTATAAATAAAAAAATAAAAACAAAGGAACACAGTATATACCTTCTTATTCAGTTTATGAAATATCTTTTAAATTGGTCCAATATTGGAGGAGGAAATAGGCGAGAGCCAAACCTCTAATTATGAGGCTTTTTCAAAAGTCTCTGCGACCGCATTTCCTCATAAGGGGTCTACTTTGTTTTATTCTAATTCAAAGACAAAAAATATTCAACAGTCCCATTATTCATTCATTCAATGTTCATTCTATAAACAGAAATAGGTAGAGATTTAAATAACGAGATTAATAACATGGATATTTTTTTTTTTACTTCTAAAAAAACTCAGTTTAATCAAAGTTGAAGCATTTTGTACACCTATATGAACTAGTGGTTCTCATTCTTTATATATCTTCTATACTAATAAAAAAGCTGAAGTTTGTTTGTTTGAATGCGCTAATCTCTGAAACTACCAATCGGATTTGAAAAATTATTTTTGCATTTCGTCGTTGCGCGTGCAAAATTCGCTATGTGTTATTTAGTTATTTTCGGTTCTTTATCCAGTTTTAATACACACATTCTGTAAAACAGCTATGTGATAAGTGCAATATTTATAGAGTTACACGGAATGTAGCTATCTGATATTCATACATCGAAAGTTCCGTAAAAAACACGCTAAGTGTTATAATTCATATACCTCAAATAAGTTCACTAAAAACACATAACCACTTTTGCACGCGCAACGACGATTTGTAGTCCAATTCTTGACGAAGGCTTGCTATTTACTTTCACGGAGGACTCTAAGGAGCCGAGCAAAAAGTAAGCAAGAACACTAAGCAAAAATGAAACAAGAACGCTGACAGGCGATGTTATACTACGGGGTGAGTCAGGAGAACAAGAAATTTCACGCGGGCGAAGACGCAGGCAGAAGCTAGTTTAGTAATAAAGTCCATAGTTTTTTACTTTAAATGTAAATTACTCCACCCACCATTCATTCATCTTGTTCTCATTACAATTTCTAATTACTGACTTACTAAAAATTCAAATATTCAAGTAATCTTCAGTGAAGGCATTATGAACCTTTGTTCTCTTTAAGCTACTATATTTCAATGTTATTTGTGATAATCAGCCACTAAAAATGCAGTAATTTCAGTAGGTTTAAATACAATAGTGATACAATAGAAGCAGTTGAAAGTTCAAAATTCGTGTGACTCGAATTTGATAAGAAACTAAATTAGAAATCACATATTAATATTTTATGCAAAAAATCAGCAAGTCAGCATACCTCCACACTTTACCACCTATAATAAACACGGATGCTCTTCTGACTGCTTATTATGGAATAGTAGAATCACACTTACGCTATGGAATAATAATATTTTGTGGAAATTCCACTGAAAAAGAAACAGCCTTCAAGGCACAAAAAGGATGCATTCGAGCGATGTTTAAACTTAAAACAGCTGATAGCTATGTACAGAACTTTAAAAAGTACAAAATATTAACATTGCCTTGTCTGTACTTATTAGAAGTAGCTGTGTTTGTGAAGACAAACCCAAGTCGTTTTAGGGCTGATTTTGCAAACGACAGATAATTTTTATTCGTGGAATAATAGTGACGTCTGGCAGTTTTTGTATAGAAAAATTGTCAAAAATTCAAAATTAATCCTCTGATAAAATTATCTGGCGTCAGCCCTTAGACGTCTGTCTAAGGGCTGACGCCAGATAATTTTTCCAACCCCAGATGAAGTTATAGTATGACGACGTAGTTACCCGCAATAGACGTGATAATAGCGTGCTGTCTACAATCAGCCAAGACAGCATTTATGGGCAAAAGTGTCTACTTAATGGCTCCAGTAATATTTAACAAAATACCGAAGAGTTGGAATGAGCTGCTTTCTTTATTTAAAAAAATATTTCGAAACTATTTAGTGGTGAAGGGTTATTATATTTTAAGTGAGTTCCTTAAAGAAAAATATTGTTTTAAGTTAGGAAATTTTTGTGTATCTTTTGCATGCCTACATGGTAACATAATGGCTGATCTTGTAATAATTCTGGTAACCTTTAGACCCATATTTTCAAATAAAATTATCTTTATCTTTCACTAACTAACTAACAGTGTTACAGAAACCAAAATAGAAACATTTCATGAGCCTGTAATTTTACTAAGGTTCAATAAAAGTAATTGCTTGTAATCAACGGACCTTTACATAATAATTATATCCTAAACAAAATAATGTAGATGATTATCATTAGCGTAATGACCCTAAAATGTGCCCACTGCTGGGACACATCGTCTCTGTGAGAGGGAATGGGCCGTAAAAGTCAAAGCATTTATTTCAAATAGGCACATTAAAGGCACTTTTGAACGTCAAAAATTACAACAAATAGAATTGATTCTAGTCGCCCATTCCAAAAGGTAGTTTTCGTATCCACCACGCGGGCCCAGTGCGGGTTAGTACATGTCACATGTCTTAAAATTTTTGGTTCTAGGACATGCTGGTTTCCTCACGATGTTTTCCTTCACCGTTTTGAGAGCAGTGGTGATGAAATAATTTACTCAAAGTAATGCGCCTGCCTGGGTTCGAACCTACGACCGTACCCGTAAGTCGCAGCCAGATGAATAGACTACCTATCTATCTGCCCTTTTCCCTTGCATAACGTAACCAAAGTCACCTCTGACATCACTCGATCTACGCTTTAATAATTTCTAACGTAACGATAATATCGTGGACGTGCACGGCATCGCGATAACACAGGGATGTAAAATATATGGAAAATTAAGAAGACGCAATAGTTAAACAATCGACATGATTCATTTATGGGATTTAATCATGGGACAAGGAATGGGTTAGTTTTCGTCCACGACAACGTTATAACGTGCGCATATTTCTATATTTTGACCAGTTGCCGTGGATTTCAACGACAATAATTATCGTTGACACGATTAAAGGCTCCTGCAAACAGGCGCGACGCGCGACGCAAATCGCGCGCGACACAAAGGCACCACTCGTTGCGCGACTTGCGGTGCCTATGTGTCGCGCGCGATTTTATCGCGTGTCGCGCCTGTTTGGAGGAGCCATAAAGCGCACAATAGTACGACACACAACATTCGCAGTCAAAATTATAACTAATTCACAACTGCCGTCCTATCCCAAATTAAGCACGAATCACCTTACCCTGACAAACTGCCGCAAACACTATTTTATTTGCCTGTTAATCACAGTTTCCGTAAAATTAAAAGGGCTACCCGATACCCAAATTAAAATAAACAAAACAGATTTTCGGGGGTAACCCTTCAAATGTCAAGTCATTCCCTAAAACGAAATTGCCGGGGCCGTAAAATAAACGCTTGTCAGCCGTACCAAATGAAGTTCGAATGAATGAATGTCAGTCCTCATTTGCCTAAAAGTTGGGTGTAATTGCTCCGCGTTTCCGTAGCCGGGTCATGCGTAGGTACTTTTTACAATTTGTTGATATTAAGATGTGGTGCTATGTTGATGGAGAGTTCTAATTTTGAAATCTTTGTGTTTATAATTGCCACCGATAACTGAAAAGTTGTGTGGAAATCAGTTGTCATGGTATGGGCATGTCATACGGAGGAATGAGGAAAATGTAGTGAGGAAAGTTTTTGTCAATGGCTAAAAGAGTAGGAGACTGAGGAAGTCCAAAGAAACAATAGATGGACTGTGTGCATGATGATATGGTTAGAAAGGGGGTGACTACCCAGATGACGACTTATAAAAATAAAGTCCTTTAGATCAAATTTCGGCCATGCCAACCAATCTTAGCGTAGACTAGCCTTCGGCGCAGTAGATATTATAGTGCACAAGTGCGTGCGCAGATACAGGTGCAATTTCTCTACCCCCACTCTCATTGTCCGATGGGACGGCAATCCAATACGACAAGAGAGAGATCAGGCGCAGGACCAACGGCTCAACGTGCTTTCCGAGGCACGGGGGTATCACACCGCTGACTGCCGAACTCAGGGCTGTTACAAAAAAAATCCTAATGGACCCCAATAACACTTTGCCCGACCCAAGAATCGAACCCAGGTCCTCACGCTCAGCAGTCATGCTTGCAACCACGAGCCCAACGGGACTATAGGACTGACGACTAATAGGGAAGTATGGATGAAAAACACATGTTGCGCCGACCACAAATAAATTGGAATAAGGACAGGAGGGTGATGACGATGATGTGTTTATAATTGGAGTGATTAATTTGGACGAACTGGTGAAGGTCGTGTGAATTCGTTGGATGCTGATGGAGTAAGTGCTTGGCCAGACAAGCAGCGCGGGCGCGGGTTGAGCGCGGCGCGGCTTCCTCAAACATACGAACTTCATTTGAGTGTCCATAGTAGGCACGCTGGCGCGGTGACCGGCGCGGGCTGCTCGGCGCGGAGAGCGCATGGGCAACTCACGCCATAGCTCGTTCATACAAGTGCTGCAGTGGGTGCGCGGGCGTCCCGCGCGGAGACCGGGGTTCTCAAACAAGCTCGAGATTTTTTCTAGTAAAAATAAGTCTTCTTCATCTATATTAAATTTGGACAAACACTAGACACGATAACACGCAGAACGCAGCCGCGCTCGACTGCGTTTCCCGCACTCCAAGTCTGGACAAGCACTAAGACTGGTCGTTGTAAATACGCTTGGGAGAAGCCTATGTCCAGAAGTAGAAGTCTTTTGGCTGAGATATAAACGGCTGCTAGCAGCTTCGCCCATGTGGAGGTCGGGTTTTATCCCACAGGTACGTGGAACCGGGATAAAAGTACTCAATGTCTTAACCCAGGCCATGGTCTACCCGTGCTAAATTTTATCTGAAATATTTTAACCGTGTAGGCGTGATAGTAAGGAAGTATGAATGATAATCAATGAGAAGAATCGATTCAACATTGATGTTTATTGGATACCTCAAAAAGCAGTAAAATCATGGAAATCGATGGATATCATGAGATGGATGGATGGAGTCAGCCGCTCCACCCGTTCTGGGTGGAGCGGCTGACTAAAACCTACCCGTGTTCCTTACTTAGCCCTTTATGTTCCAGGCCAGCGGTAACCCTTTCGGACAATCCCGCTGACCCGGCAGGTTCGGCCCTGACGGGCCCCTTCAATTGATGCTGACATCTCTTTCAGGCGCGCGTGGAACACGTACGCGCCGTCCGGCACGGGCCTAGTCCTGATTGGACGGTGAGGGAAGGGGTAGATTAGATTTTAAAAGTAATTATAATTTTCTTATAAGCCATTAATGTCCCACAGGTGGGCAAAGACCTTCCCACTCTCTTTATAACTCCCTCTAAAGGTGCCAAGGACCAATCTTTATTAAAGGTGTCCAGCTCATCCCGTTAAAAAAGTAAGTAAGCAAAAGTAAGCCGATAAAAAATGTTGTAAGATTTTTTTGAAGTGAAAACTTCTTTAGCGGCGTCGTACACTTTTTTGTAATGGGTAAAAAATGTTAAACTCGCGTCAGGACACGTGACCTGATTGAAAATTCGTAAGACGGATGGCCGTAGCCGGTACCGCGCGTGTTTTGTTTATAAGACGATTCACACAATACACACGTAATTGTTCAAATTTTCACTTTTGCCGGCACTCCTGGAGTGCCACTTTTTTTTACTGTGAGCGTGTGACATTCTACGTGTAATATGTCAGAAAGATATTAGATATAGGAATAGAAAATCAGAATCACTCAGAAATAAGTACCTAATTAAAAAGTAACAAACTCGGTAATTGCTTTAATTCTTTAAAATATTTCGAAACCAACTTTAAAAGTTAATCTCCGGTATTAATGAGATTTCTTAATTGAAAATAAGCGAATTATTATTCAATCTAACTTTTCCCAACAAAATTAATTACTAAACTAGCAAAAAATCATTAAAAACAAAGGTTTCGTCTTTGCAATCCATCAGTATGGATTGCAAAGACGAAACCTTTGTTTTTAATGATTTTTAAAGGGACTGGGCCACAATATACCACGCGGACCCAGTGGTCCGCGTGGTATATTGCGGCCCAGTCCCTTTCACAAAGAGGAGGCTTGAGTCCCAATAGTGGGAACATTATATATACTGATTATATACCTATTGTTATAAATATGTGACTATCTGATAGAATAATGTTTCAATGATATGACACTAATTTCCGTAGTTTCGTGCCAACGAAACTTTGAAAATGCCTAATTTCTCATACCTAATGCCTATTCACACCTAAAGAGCTCTATTAGATTTTCAACGATTGCGGGCGTATCCAACGGTGCGCTTTTTTTTTAGGCATTCGTTTAGACGCCGCCTCTTTTGGGCGCATACATGTAAGTTAGTAAATCCAACACTGATTAGATAGATTCACTCTTATAATATGAGGCAGTTTGTATTTCCCGCTCCTTTTCCCAACCTGCACACGCAGCGCTTTAGCATCATTCAAAAACGCACCCTTGTGTTTGATTACCCAGTGTAATAAGAACTAAAACTATATTCAAATATTGGTCGCGCGACCCGCGTAGTGATACTCTGCTGTGTGATATTCGAAGGAGATTGGATCACGCTGGCCTGCCCCAGGTGAGTGCTGCACGTCCCTTCTCTTCCCCTTTTTTCCGCCTCGATTTTCGTCACTGCCGATTCACTGTGGTTAACACGTCCGCTAGTATCGAAGGTTGGTTCTGATACTTATCAGAACTGAATTATTGTTGGCGTGACCAGAAGATAAAAATACTTTGAATAAAAGAGCCATTTTCAAAAGGGGGTTCTCCCATGGGGGAAACGAATCTATAAACAAAAATACTCAATTAATTGAGTTTTTCACAAGCTACAATTTATTCAGGTTTCACACTTGATTGACGGGAATTTTTTTTTTAATATTTTGATGTCTTTTTCGTTACTACTGCATTGAATCAATTCTTGAAAAGCACAGAATTAATCTCCATTAAATTATCTATACAATAGTGTATAAATTAAGTAGGTTCTGTGTACTAGCAGGAGTATAACAATAGAAACAGTTGCAGAAAAGAGGCAAAAACGTTTTTCGATCGTAAAGCACTCTCTAATGCTTCACACTATTTTTTTTTTGAGTTGTGCATAACTGGCAAAATGAGGGTGTACTATAGGAACACCTCTGCCTAACCCCTTAGGAAAACCAGGCGTGATGTTATGTTGTGTTAATTTAAGTGTTTTCTAGTTAAACTCTGACGTTCCCAGCTTTAATGCTGGCGAGTACCCATAATTCTTAAACATAGAGGTACAGACGCCAACACATCAAGCTACTACAATTTGTTAAATTTTTTTAATCGATTTTCAAGTTTATCCCTAAAGCATGAGATTCAAAGTTGATTGGGAAAATTTGACAGTTTCGGGTAGCTTGATGTGCTGGCTTCTGTACATTACGAGAACCACCCATGTACGGATCAAACGGGCGCTTGAAGTTGGTTCGCAAGTTCTAACATAAGTTCAATGACTTTAGTAATTGCATAGACAATTAACAGATGTGTTAACCTCAGAGAGTTGTTCAAGAGTTGATGAACCAGTACTATCAAAGTTGTAAAGCAACTGTCTCCCTATTTTATTGTTTGGCTTTTTTAACAGTTTAAAAGAGTAAAGGCTCCTGCAAACAGGCGCGACGCGCGACGCGAATCGCGCGCGACACAAGGGTCCGCTCGTTGCGCGACTTGCAGTGTCTTTGCGATATTATCGCGTGTCGCGCCTGTTTAAAGGAGCCGTAAAGGTGGCGTTTCTTGCCCATTCTTTTCCATACGAAACTACCTTTTGGAAGGGGCCGACTAGAATCAATTCTATTTTTGGTAAATTTTGACGTTCAAAAGTGCCGTTTATGTGGTGGTTATTTGAAATAAATGATTTAAGTTTGAACTGGCTTGTGGAGGTCAGATAGGCTGTCGCTCCATGGAGTATCCATAGGTACGGACGCCAGCACATCAACCTATCACAATCTGTCAGATTTCTTTAATAGATTTTCCACTTTATCGTTAAAGCATAAGGTTCAAAGTTGATTGAGAAAATCTGACAGATTGTGGTAGGTTGATGTGCTGGCGTCTGTACTAGTATTCAGTTGCATCCGTTTAGACTGAAAGCCGACACCAACATTGTTGGGAAATGACTTGGCAGTTTGACGGAGTTGTGTGTAATTTAATTACGATTTATTTTAACGTTCTTCCGTATAAGGGATAAATCTTGTGATCGGTTGCTCAATACTTCCCGTAATGCTATTAAATCAAAATTTTGCACTATGTAGATGTGCTAAATGGAGGTACAAAGCTGAAGGCCGATTCTCGTAATTTAAAACGTTCAAAATCTAGTCGCAGTCTCATCTCAGCGACAAAGAAATGTCAAAAACTTGTCAAAATGTAGGGAAATTTGAAGTATTTTTTGACAGATTGAGACTGAGATCAGACTGTGAACGTTGTTAAAAATAGTAGAATTGGCCCTCAGATCTGCACCCAAATTGCGTAACACACTATCAAACACAATCTGAATAATCTTGAAGGATATTGCTAATCCATTGTCGGCAATAACCTAAATAACGCAATGAATGTTGTTGAACTGTCAAAATAAAAGATATTGCTACTGATATTGTGTTACCCAATTACCTACAATGCGTGCCACGAAAGATGAGACTTGACACACCACGTGGTTTGACTTGCGCAGAACACGATTTTAGGTATCTTTAGCGGTATGAGGTCTGAGTGCGGGACGGGACCGGACGTCATAGGGGCAGTGGAAAGAGCGGGGGAGGCGGGCTCAAGTCTCATCTTTCGCGGCACGCATTGTACCCCGCTGATGATGAAAACGAAAGCTCAAATAGTATTATTCATAAAAGAAAAAATGATTTGTTAAAAAATACGTTACGATAAAAAAGTCAACTCTTTTTTTTTAATCACTATTTCCCTACGCCTAACTTTGAAACAGCTGCCTAACCTGGCATTTAAGCCTAGTTGACCCAAATACAAATACTAGCAAAATAACAACGCTACCCGAAATACGTCAATTAATTTACACTATTAACTAAATAAATGGATCGAGCCAGTGCCGAAACAGTACAAATTGTACCCCCTTTTCGACAAGTTTGTAATTGGAAAGGTTCAATTATATTTTAGGTGTCTGGGGTAAGTAGGTCAGGTGATATACTGTCACTGATTGATTTACTTTGTTTTCTCCAGAGTCATTGTCAGCCTTCATCATTTCAGCCGAAAGATGTCCACTGCTGGACATAGGCCTCCCCCAAGCACCTCCACTTCGACCGGTTCTGTGCTTCTCACATCCAGCGGGTTCCTGCGGCTTTCACAAAGTCGTCGATTTACCTTGTGGGAGGCCTTACAACGCTACGTCTTCCGGTACGCGGTCGGCACTCCAGAACCTTTCGGCTCCATCGGCCATTTGTTCTGCGAGTAATATGCCCTGTTCACTGCCACTCAAGTTTGGCAATTCTTCGGGCTATGTCGGTTAACTTGGTTCTCCTGCGGATATCTTCATTTCTGATTTGATCACGCAGGAAAACTCCAAGCATAGCCCTCTCCATTGCCCATTTACTTTTAATATAAGTTTTAAATTTAATTTCATTTAATTACAATATGTCACAAGGTCAATCAATTGTTTAGCCAGCATAGCTAGTCAAAGATTGGCAAAACCAATAGTCGGCTCATCACTACTATTGTTTGAAAAAATCACTTTTTCAATTTCGAGAATAGAATTTGATAGTTCTAAAATATTGCTATGCATTAATATTGCTAGTGTTTTCATGTATTTGTCGTATTGACGTATCCACATTGTATACATAAAGTGCATATGAATTAATGTCACAATACGGTCATATTATTTTATCGCTACACAAATCGACTTATTCTTGCAAACAGTATCAATATAATAGTCGTACCTATTCTATTGCATCCGAGCAGTTTCTCGATGATATTATGTTTGCGTTCGGTCATTAGAAGGCCATGTCTTGGGGCGGTTTGGTCGAGTCTGTACGCTTTGAGCATCCTTATCGTATCCTTTTAGCGATTGTCTATTGTAAATTTCGAAAGTTGTCTTGTATCCTTCAATTATATCGATAGCTATATATCTATGTTAGTCTTTTTTAATAGAAATAAAGAAAGAAAAAAATATTTATACTGCATAAATAAAACGCACATTACAAAAAAATACATAAAATATATACAATACAAAGTTGCCAAACCCCTCGTGCTCCAGTAATAAAAGTTTAACATTTTTGTCCATTGCATGATGTCAGAGCACTCACCTCTATGCGTACTTGTGTGTCAGGGCCAGGGACCAAAGACAATACCCATTAATCTTTATTGCGATACTGGCAAATGACACAAAAAAAACAACAAACAAAACAAAAACTAAACGCCGATTGCAGAATGGAAAAAATAACTACTATTAGGTATTCTTGGTTGCTCTTTAGACTAGATACGCTCTCTCTCTTTGCATGTAGGATTAAATGAGTATCATCATCATCTGCCGAGCCTTTTCCCAACTATGTTGGGGTCGGCTTCCTGTCTAACCGGATGCAGCTGAATACCATGGAGCGACTGCCCATCTGACCTCCATAACCCAGTGACTGGGTAACACGTTACCCCTTGGTAAGACTGTTTGTCAGATTTTCGAGCTTCTGATGACCTGTAATAACTGTCCAAGATCCTAGAATGACAGCCGGAACCAACGGCTTAACGAGTTTTCCACCTACGAACTGACCGAGACAAGCTTAGTTATTACTTAGCCACGAGCCACTGGAGATTGTGTACTGTATCCCTGTTATAACTCCGTCGAAGAATACAGTCGAATGTAACTATACATCAGAATTTAAAGGTGCAAAATGAAAAGATGAAAAAATATTTAATTTAAGCAGTTCGATGATTGTTCGACCAAATTGAACATGGAACTCAATCAAAAATTATTAATATTTGATTTCTAAACTCAAATTTAAATTTTCCATTGTGATATAATAAAACGGAACTCCGTTCTTACAACCTTTAAAGGTTATCAACACAGGCTTGGTAAATAACCTTCCAATCTTCAAGGATTGTTTGCTATTGATAAGAAAATAAAGAAAAAGCATCAAACCGTAATAAAAAAATATAAAAAACATTTTATATCACATAAACCTACGTGGGCACTTATGAAACGACAGAAGGTCTGCACGATTCCAATTGGTCGTTTCCCATTGAGAAGAGCCGGCAAGAAACACACAAAGCCTTATGTGTAGCAGTTATAAACATTACGGGCGAATTTCAGCAAAGAAACTAAACGCTAAGTGGACTGTAATCTACCAAGCGGGCCCAGTGCGGGTTGAAATGATACCTAGTGATTAAGTTATATAAGATAATCTAGTTGTATCTCAAGCTTCTTTTGATAATGGTGCCGATTCCCTTGTTCACAAACTAAACTAAATTTAAGTTCAGTGCATCTTTTTCTTTCTATGTCATCACGAAAAGGATAGACGATAAATTTTAGTTTAGTCCTGTCAAATTAATCAGCGTCTAAGACAAGTTTCGACGTATTTAAACACTTGACTACTAAAATTACGTCAATCTATGTCAGGCGCTGATTAATTTGACAGGACTAAACTAAAATTTATCTTCTGTACTTTTCTTAATAAAATAGAAAGAAAAAGATGCACTACACTTAAATTTTGTTTAGTTTATGAGCAACAGAATCAACATCAATATCAGCCATTTTTTCATCAAATCATCAAGTTCCAAATAAGTTTTGTTGTAATTTAGTAGATTTTTTTTCTCGAATATCTTCATACACATAACCATATAAACCTCTAAACTTTCTTCTCAATACGGAACCCTAACGATGATTTGATAGATGCTTTTCACGTTTATACCCTCCACCCATTGGGCCCATAAATTATAATATTGATATACTTACGAGTAAAAAAAGTCCGAAAACTTTCCCCGTCGGCACATGTTGAATATTTAGTTGTAGTTTCCAACGAGTTTCAGGTTATTTTTTTCCAGGTTTTTTTGCTAGTTAAATCTAGTTAGTTAGTAGTATGGAACAGTTTGAACTAGTGTGGAACTAGGTAATAAATACTTTTATTATTTGTTAAAACAATTGTCGAGTCGTCGAGGGTTCCAAAATAAAAACACATTTTAAAAAAATATGTAACATAGAGTCAGTCAGAGAGAGAGATGGTGATTCAGTCTAGTCACACAGCTAAACCGTCAGCACTATGAGCGTATATTGTAATAACAAAAAATCTGGCAAAATTCACTTCATTTTAGCAGTGGCGTACCTACATGAATCACTACATAATATAATAATAATCCCCTGACCGACTTGTGTCACGGAAGCCAATCTCAACGAAGATTAGCATGGCTCGCAGGAGAAATTATAGAGTACAAGTGTGCGTAAACATAGGTGCATTCAAAGTCAAAGTCAAATCATTTATTTCAAATAGGCTCATTAAAGGCACTTTTGAACGTCAAAACTTACAGTAAAATTGAATTGATTCTAGTCGCCCCTTCCAAAAGGTAGTTTTCGTATGGAGAAGAATGGGCAAGAAACTCCACCGTTACTCTTTTAAAATGTTTTACAAGGTTTTGTATACATAATATAATTATATGTGAAGACGATGCACCTAGAATAAAATAAGTCTACCACAAAAAAAAAGAATTAAAAATGAAGCAATTACAGGTAAATCAATTATGTGATAGATACATGGTACTCAAATATTTAAAAATTATTTACAAATTTTAACCTTTTTAAATAGTTCCCTAAGAGATTCCCGGCGACGTAGATTATAAATGGCTCTAACATTCTCTGTTCCTTTACTCTCATAGTCCGAAGGGACGGCAATCCGACACGATCGGGGAGAGATCAGGCGCAGGACCAACGGCTTTACGTGCATTCCGAAGCACGAGGGGTATCACACCACCAACTTCCAAACTCCGGGGTGCTACTGAGAAATTCTTAATGGAAAAACCCAAAAAACTTTTCCCAGCCTGAGAATCAAACCAAGGACCAAGCTTGGGCTTCCTTAATAGGGTGAAGCGATACTTTACACCCGGACAGCTTTTAACCCTTTATAAAGCACAAGTCCGATCCTGCATGAAGTATTGCAGCCACCTTTGGGATGGCTCAGCGAAATACCAACTTGCCGCGCTTGACTCGGTGGAACGCAGAGCTAAGAGGCTCATTGGCGACGTAAAACTGGTGGATGCCAAGCTTCACAGCTTGGCTCATCGCCGCATGGTTGCCTGCTTGTCGGTCTTCTACAGATTGTACTTCTGTGAGTGTGCCCAAGAACTCCACGACCTCATTCCACCGGCCCCCAACTACCTTCGGACATCCAGACGCACTGCAAGTTACGATCCCTACCTAGTTGCTATTCCACCAATTCGCACTAAGCGTTTTCAAATGTCCTTTATAATGCGCACAGCAAAAGAGTGGAACTCTCTACCTGCGTTTGTGTTTCCGAGTGCATACAACCCGAATCTCTTCGAAGTAAGAGTGAACAGGCTTCTTCTGGGTCAGCTCACTCCATCGTAGACTTTGTCTCTGTCATCTCTGACCTAGACTAGAGTCAAGAGCAAACCCATTTCAAATAATAAAAAAAGGACCCCATGCACAGCAGTCCCGCTTACGACCACGAGACCAACGGGGCGGTTACTACATAATTATAAAACAAAGTCCCCCGCCGCGTTTGTCTGTCTTTCTGTGTGAACGCGATAAACTCAAAAAGTATCAAACAGATTTTCATATGGTGTTTACCAGTAGACGAAGTGATTCATGAGAAAAGTTTGGGTGAATAATTCAATACGGTTTTGTGTAAATTGGCTAAAATATAACGATGATTGTTGAAAATGTCGGAAAAAATCATGCCGAGCGGGAGCTTTACTGGCGTGCGCCGCGTAAATAATAGAGTTATTTCAAAACAACCTATTACGGAAATATTCCTCTTAAAAAGATCTACAAAACTTATTAGTATGTTTCTGGGGATAATTGCCGACCTCAACGCGGACGAAACTGCGGTTAAAAGCTAGTTTAAAATAATGTAAAAAAAAACATCACTGTTAGTCGTAGGTACTTGATTTTTTTGAACGGTCATTAGGTATTTCTGCCATAATTCATTGCAAGGTTATCGATTAATTACCGCACATTATGTAAACTAATTTTATTCCTTAATTTTTCATAATAGCACCTACCACTGTTTGTCTCTGCATCACCCAAAGGTTGACTCGTAGAAAATTCCTATGGCTAAAGTCCTAAACTATTAAATAAATAAATAACCATTATTTAATTATTTTTAGGGTTCCGTACCCAAATGGTAAAAACGGGACCCTATTACTAAGACTCCACTGTCCATCTATCACCAGGCTGTATCTCACGAACCGTGATAGATAGACAGTTGAAATTTTCTCAGATGATGTACTTCTGTTGCCGCTATAACACCAAATACTAAGAACAGAATAAAATAAATATTAAAGGGATGCTCCCATACAACAAACCTGTTTTTTTCGGCGTTTTTGCCTTGTGGTACGGAACCCTTCGTGTGCCAGTCCGACTCGCACTTGGTCAGTTTTTTATTTATCCCGTCAGAACTGTGGCGATATCTACAACGCCACATGCGAACTACGCATCACACTAACGTCACACAAAACGCGCACGCGCTGTTCCTCATGCCTTTTTAGAACTATGCAAGGCTAAATTTGAAGCAACAATTTTCTACACATTTTCCTCCAACATAAATTGTAAAGCAAAACAAACATTACTCGTTTCCAGAGCAGCTACATTTACATAATCACGAGAGAAGTTTCCTAGTGTCCATCTGAAATAGTGGGACATTAGCGAAGTCTCAAGGATGAGTCCCATTTGCTGAGAGCACGAGGGACACAATGTCTTTGTTTTAGGATAGTCTAATCTGATTATGTGCAGAAAAGAGAAATAAATATTTTGCATAACAAGATTTAGGTTAAACGAAAGACATATTCTAAGGAACTGTAAAACTCATGAAAATGAACAACTTCTACTAATAATAATAATTCCAGGGGCCCATTATCGAGTGTGCAAGTCACCTCCTGCCATATTATCCGTGTATAATAAAACATTGATCAGGTAGGGGCCATAGTCTTTCCATAGTTCTAGGAAACCAGTCCACTTTAGCCATCGAAACACATTCCAATATCTTTGTTTCCATATCCTGCAATAGTCCTACATCAACTGGGAGTTGTCCTTGGGGGCACTTGCATAGTGCGTATAGGATAATCGTCGGTTGGTGCTTCATTTCAATAAAAGTGTCTAACGGGCCTCTACGACTTGGCTTCAGCCCCTCGGTCGCCTTTCAAAGATCCGAGATCCCCAGGGTCGCGAGATATGTCAGTTCCAGAATATTATTGTCCCATTGCAGAACACAAGCGTCTTCTTATACAGAGAAGGCACACAGACTTATATAACTATACATAGGTTTCCTCATGGTGTTTTTCCTTCACTAATGTCAGTAACGTCCAAGATAAACTCGAAAAACTTATGTACAGACGCTAGCACTTCAAACTATATACAATCTGTCAAATTTCTTTAATAGTGTTTCAACTTTATCGCCTATCGGTTCAAAGTTGATTAGGAAAATTTGACAGTTTCGGGTAGCTTGATGTGCTGGCGTCTGAATACATATGAAATAATAATTTAATAATTTATTTCAGATTCAAGTAAGATTACATCATAAATAAAAACATATCATAAATGAGCTTATACTAACAGAAATTCCATAAGACATCTGTGCCTGACTTGGAAAAAAAAATATCTGTATCTCAGACAACAGCACTCTTCCCTAAAAATATACATTTAAAAGCTTACAAGTTCAAATTTGTTTTAACTATGTACGGTATTTTGTTATTTTTAGATCAAGTAGTAGCAAATAAAATAATTTAAAATGTCACATTGGTACTTGTCCGATTTTGAACCTCCTGTATAACAGACGACATGTGAGGCCATTTTATAATACTCAAATCTAGGTTGAAACCGAAATGGTCAAAATGTTTGAGCGTGTTTCTAGAAACTTTACTCAATCAACGGTTTTCTACGACAACGGTGGCTGGCCACAGTGACACAGCCGTCGTGAAAATTGTGGCAGCAGGGTTTGACTTTACGGTGTGAAAAAACGCTCTCTAGGGATACACAACGACTGAATTTCATAAAAATGAGCAGTGGTGGCCAAGCGGTAACGGCCGCGACTTACGAGTTGTAGGTCGTAGGTTCGAACCCAGACAGGCGCTTTACTTTGTGTAAATTATTTCATCACCACTGCTCACAAAACGGTGAAGGAAGACATCGTGAGGAAACCGGCATGTCCTAGAACCAAAAATTCGAAGACATGTGACATCTACCAACCCGCACTGGGCCCGCGTGGTGGATTACGGCCCACTCCCTCTCACTGAGAGGAGGCCTGTGTCCCAGCAGTGGGAACATTATAGGCTGATGATGATGATGATGATGATGAACGTTTCAGTGACGTCATTTGACAGTACATTGCGGACGCTAAGTGGCCACCGCAGTCTCAGAAAACCAAAGCTTCACTCAAAAATCAAATTACGTGAAACTCAAACTCAAAGCATTTATTTTTATTAAACCATTTACAGTCACTTTTGAATTGTCAAGAAGTCGGTCAGTCAGGAAATATGAATCTGGTTGCCCATTCCAAAGCATAGTAGGTACCTATGGAGGAATCCACACACTTTCAATGTCAATTTTGATTCTAGGAAAGCTATTTTAATATTATCATTTGATCATCGAAAGCCTTTTAGGTAGGCGCATCGAATTTTTTATCCGATAGTTGGATGACATGGAAAACCGATTTTTAGCGAGCTTTTCCCGCACCCGAATTGGGCGTTGGAAAAAGGAATTTTATTTTATGTTCAATGTAGGGTGTGTTAATCTTTGTCCACGTCTTTATTTGGAGTGTGACGTGTTTAGTAAGGAATTAATTAGTGAACATAACATAATCACTATTAGTGAATATATTATTTTCTTCTTTTTTCTTTTTTTATTATTATTATTTTTTTCTTTTTTCGTACACCCACATTTCGCCAGTTATGTTTCATCATCATCATTTCAGCCGATAGACGTCCACTGCTGGACATAGGCCTCCCCCAAGCACCTCCACTTCGACCGGTTCTGTGCTTGCCGCAGTTGGTCTGTGGATGGGTGACCACCTTTACGTACCGAGATCCCGCCGTGCCTCGGAAAGCACGTTAAGTCGTTGGTCCCGGCTGTCATTCGTGGATCTTTGACAGTCGTTACGGGTAGTCAGAAGCCCGAAAGTCTGACAACTAGTCTCACAAAGGGGTATCGTATTACCGAATAAATGGGTTGTGGAGATCAGATAGGCAGTCGCTCCACGTAAAATACTGGTATTCAGCTGCATCCGGTTAGACTGGAAGCCGACCCCAACATAGTTGGGAAAAGGCTAGGCAGATGATGATGATGATGATAGGAGACGAACCTATTGACATCAACCGGGCTCTAATCCAGACCCTGGGACCTTACTGAGAAATTCCAGATTGAATAACTCAATAACACTGCCTGACCTAGGAATCTAACCCATGACCTGATACTCAGAAATATCGCTAGCGACAATTAGACCAACGAGGCAGTTTAATGAGGGTATTCTGAAATGACGTTCGCTAGGCGGCAGCACTGACACGTTAGGTCCAGGCATCTGTCAAAGAGCCTATATTTTCTTTAGTCATGACCAAGGAACTTAATGACTGAATGATGAACGAATGAATGAATCGAATGATGAACGTCATCATATATTTTATAACATATTTGCTCGTAAAGGGTCTCTTATTTCACCAATTTCAATATCGTAATGTATCTCATTACGCACTTGTGCGGTAATGTAAAGTAAATCGCACGGTTTATCAAGATGCTCCGTCAAAACGAACGGTACTTTTTTAAATCTTAGCAAAGAGTTTTTATTTCAGAAAAGATGTCAACATTTTATGAATAAAATTAACTTTGGGAGATAAAATACAACAAATAAACATTTAATTCTTTAATTTAATTAATTTTGACAATAAATTACAACCATTAATATCTGTAACAAAAACAAAAATATTAATTTACTTTATTAATAATACTGGCTGTTTTGTGCCTATGCCTGAAAAAAAAAGCGCGAACGCGCGCGCATCTCTTATCTGTTAAGAAGTAAAAATCCTGTTTTTACTTGACATTGGCACAAAGCCTGCTAGTGCCATAATTAATAAAAAAAAAAAAAAAAGAAGTAAAAATTATTCCGCGCGCTTTTTCTTTGCGCTGTACTTTTTTATTTGAAAATGTCGTCAAGTAATGATGAATTTATTAATTCCACACCGCCAGAAGTCTCAGAGGCAGCGAAATAGGCTACTCTAAGCCTCGCCCGAAAAATCGACCGATAGATACAAGCGTATCAAAATTTCATCATATGGAAAACAAGCAAATATGCAAGTTCAGTCCTAGTTTTATTTATTTCCTCGCAAATATGTTACAAAACGTCGTATGACATACGTGCGCTTTGAAAATTACAACCTCTGCTTTCTTTTAGCCCTCGCCTACGGCTCGGGCAAGCAATATCGCCTCGGCTGTAATTTTCAACTTACCGCACTTATATCATAATGTACTATTATATTCATTGTCGAAATGGAAGACCTCTTGTCAAAGTAGTGCTAACTGGTGTCGTAAATTGTCACGAAAACCACCATTCGTTTACTGTTGTTTTTATGATATTTGATATTCATAGTTTTTTTTTTCATTTATTTATTGTATTAATTACTAGCTGTTGCCCGCGATCTAAACAGACAGACAGACAGGCATACTTTCACATTTATAAAATTATAATTATAATATTACTAACTGACCCGACAGACATTGTCCTGTTTTTGATTCAAAAGACACGTGGCGCCAGCTATTATTATAATAACGTTATTGTTGTTTTCCTCGGGAATAGCATTTTTTTCGAGTTGAAAGGTATCCCATGTCCGTTTCTGTACACCTGACAGGCTGACAACGTATATGCAAAATTTCAAGATGATCGGTTCAGTGGTTGAGGCTTGAAAAGGTAACGAACAAACAAACAAACTTACTTTCGCGTTTATAATATTAGTTAGGATTAGTATAGATAGTTAGGATATACACACAGTAAATAAAATAGTTTCAGATAATTATGACTTAAGACTCCTACAAACAGGCGCGACACGCGACATAATCGCGCGCGACACAAAGGCGTTTTCACAAAGGCGTCGTTGCGCGATTTGCGGTGTCTTTGTGTCGCGCGCGATTTTTAAGTATTGGTACAACAAAGATACTGTTTATTTCTGAAGATATTTTCTTCTAGCAGACCTGCGTTAAGGCAAAATAAAAAAATATGTAGACAATAGTTTGTTTTTTTTTTATCGCTCGTCTCAAATACGCGGTAACAGAAAGTCAAGTCAAAGTGGACAACAAACAATCGATATTTAAATTCGTTTCATTCTTGTGCAGATTTCTGAATCAAGACAAATCTGAGAATGCCTCAATTGTTGAAATCATCTGAAGTGAATATAAATAATACCCTAAATTCAAAAGTTATATTATTTTATTTTTGTAAGTAGGTTTGCATAGACACGTCGCAAATTCAATTATGTTTAAAAACTAGAAATCACTCTTATCGTCCTACAATCATATGCATAAACGCTCAAAAACAACAAATAACCAGGCAATCAACATCTTTACCCAAAAATTTCAATTTCTTTACCAAAAGATTCACTGACGGCTTCATCTGAACGTAAATTTCCAAGCCTTATGGCTTTTACGCGGAGTAACCTTGAAATTACGGGCGCGAACGTTTTCACTCTCAGCCGTAACTTACGCAAATTTACGCGATGTTTTAATCTAAAAAGCTGAGTGTGTTCACTTGGAAAATCCCAAATTAAAGGGACCTTTCGCGTAGGTGACTTAGGAGTAGAGATGTGACGTGTTTTTGGCTAAAGACAACGATGTTCTTTTTTTTGATTGCAGTATAAATATAACCAGCCTACAACGGTCCCACTGCTGGGACACAGGCCTCCTCTATGTGAGAGGGAGTGGGCCGTAATCCACCACGCGGGCCCAGTGCGGGTTGGTAGATGTCACATGTCTTCGAATTTTTCAGTTTCCTCACGATTTCCTTCACCGTTTTTAAGCAGTCTTCCTTTGACTATGGTTTCGGTAAAATCCGCAGATCCGATAAATTACAATTTCTGTTTCTCATGAAGAATTTTTCAGTTTCCTCACGATTTCCTTCACCGTTTTTAAGCAGTCTTCCTTTGACTATGGTTTCGGTAAAATCCGGAGATCCGATAAATTACAATTTCTGTTTCTCATCAAGAATTTAAAGTAGCAACGCGGAATCTGCATGTCGATTCTGTAAAAATCTCACCGTGAATACTTGCGTGGAGTGAGCTGTCAGTGTCATCCCACTGATGCTAGGGATTGACCATGCAAACATTTACAATCATAAAAGAGATTTTAATAATATTTTTTAATGCTAATCCTATTGATATTTTTATATAATTCAAAGCTAGTATTTTAGTGGTCAAAACATTCGCCAGCGCCTAACGCGCTTGCGCGGCGTGAAATATGGCTCATTCCGAATTAAGTCATCATCGCTCACATGAATAATTTGCTTTCCGATTTAGATAAATGACCACTATGGCAGCTGAGAGTCAGTAATATACCTATTCACTTGAATAGTTACTCATGGTTGGATTATAGTATTTATTTGTGTATACACCACGAATTTCCTCTTCTTTGGTAAGGTGGCGACTGTAGCCAGAAGCACAATTTCGAAAATGCCACGTTAGTTTAAAGATCGGTGATAATTATTAATTTAGGGCATGGTCGGTAGTCGGCGTTATCGCAAGATGGCACATGCCATGACTTCATATATGTCGATTCACGGGACATCGTTATCGCGTTCACGTTAATTCAGAAAAGGGCCCTAATTCACTATGACCACTTAATGATTCATTACTTCGAAACTACGTCAATTCCTTAATAACCTAATCACTACATCTGCTATTAACGTATTCTCTATGACACAATGACCGAAACCGGTTTGAACTGTCAAAATACCACGCTTGACAACCGTACGGCGGCGTGGTAAGATTATGCGGGGAATAATAGATAAATACCATACAGCAGAATTGGGGTCAAGGTGTAAGCACGCTGTAGTCGATTACAGTGCAATTCGGAATGTACCATATATCACTCCACTCGAATCTCGTAACCATGGCAACACCACCTCGGCGTCAACACCACCAGCCGCGTTTTGATTGGCGAATACCTCGTCTTTTTCTACTTTAGAGTTACACATTTTGAAAATCGCTCAACGAAAACTTTGCTTAATCTGCCCCTTGGCAGACTCTAAGGCAGGGTCGCCATGAAATGTTGGGGGTTCAAGGGTCGTTAGAATTAGACAACCAGCTTGATAGAATGTACTTTAATGAATATCTAGTGAATTTATGTTACAATGCGCATTGATGTAAACTGCTTACTTATATTCTAAAGGAGTGTAGGTACTTACTACGTTATGCACTATTAGGGACCATACATACACTTCAGGGTTGACACCAACCACTCTTCATTTAAGGGTTACTAGAGGTGCAGTGCAAACACGGGCGCGCGATGAGCGATAAAATATTTGCACTTATTTGACGTTGGTATTGCATTTTCCTAATGTTCTTATACATGACGCCTTACAAGTTAAATATGTAAAAACAAATCTCTAATGTGATAATGAGTGACTAACGCGCAAGCGCGGCGTGATCTTATCACTTCACCTTCACTCCACCCGATTCACGACATTAAATGTCGTGAATCGGGTGAAGTGAAGGTGAAGTGATCACGCAATCTGCAATGTGATAATGACAGTGATCAACGCGCAAGCGCGGCGTGATCTTATCACTTCACCTTCACTTCACCCGATTTACGACATTTAGTGTCGTGAATCGGGTGGAGTGATCACGCCACACAAACTACGTGGGATTACATTCTATGGTCCGTCAGCTAGGCATCCGTTAGCACTCGATGACTTGACACACTCGGTTATCTCTTCTAATTCAATAGATTTGGGTTAATAACAACGCTGAACATCGTCGCAGTCTTTACTAGACTCGATCTACAATTGCTCATAATAACCAATGTCGATGCGTATTTTCATCAGTCTAGCTGTCATAAACGTGAATGTTTTAATTTTATTTACTGTTCGTGCGTGACGCGCTCGCGCCTCAGTCTATATAAGGACTTACTAGACTAGGGAAAAAATAAAAAAAAAACAGGATTGAGATTCTGACTGCGCTTCTGTTTTGCTATTTTATTGTAAGTAAAACCCCACAAAATATTAATGTTTTGACCACTAAAATACTAGCTTTGAATTATATAAAAATATCAATAGGATTAGGCTAAAAAAATATTATTAAAATCTCGATTATGATTGTAAATGTATGCTTGGTCAATCCCTAGTATCTGGTAAGATGACACTGCCAGTTCACTCCACGCTCACTTCACCTAAGTTTTCACGGTGAGATGGTTACAGAATCGCACTGCTGGATTTGTTCCAGTTTGATGGCATAAGCGTGACTTGTGGTTGTACTATCACAGAGGTCAACTCTAACTCCCTCTTCAAGGAATATACAGCCGGTCGATTCTGTAAAAATCTCACCGTGAAATTTAGGTGAAGTGAGGGTGGAGTGAGCTGTCAATAGTGTCAATTCCTAGCAAAAACAAACTCACTTCACCTAAGTTTTCACGGTGAGATTTTTACAGAATCGACCGGCAGGTATTGTATTACGATAACGTACGAGTACCTACGTACCTACGATCTTAGGTATAAATCTAAGAATGAAAACCTATCCACGAATAAAAAAATACTTGAAATTACTTCGTAATCGAAAAATTTAATCTCATTTTGAAGGCCTGACGAGCAGATAAAAAGACTTATAAGTATTCAAGGAAATACTTTTATTAATATTCCTTGAAAAGAAGGATAAGTGGCTAAGTTCTACGGGGTAATTGCGAAACACACTAACAGACAAACAGACAAACAGTAGTAATGGCTTCCAATTTGACAGTTCAACAACAACCATTGCGTTATTTACGTTGTTGAGCAGACCATTTTTTCCAACATATGAAGCACCATATAAGCAATATCCTTAAAAAACTTTTTTACAAAAAAAAAAACAACCGACTTCCCAAAAAAAACACAACAAAGTGAAAAATAACTTTAATTGCGTAAGTCGGTGTCGTTAGTTAGATGTTTCGTTTTTTGACACCGACTTTTGGAAGTCGGTTGTTTTTTTTTTTTAAGTTTTTGTTTATCACTTTTTAGTTGTACCTACCTACCCCACACAAATTCATATAACACTACTTGCTATGTGAATATCAGCGACAGGAAGCTATTGAACACACCTGCCTACCCTTGTAAGGGTACAGGCGTGATGTTAAGTTGTGTTATTGTTTAAGCAACGCATACATATGCGATAGCAGCAATAGCTGTTGATTTGCTGGCATTTATTAAAGAGTTCCGTTGTCTGTCTCTGAAACTCTTCATCAGATCTTTACGAAATTTACATGGGACCTTTTCGGGATAAAGTTCTTTCGAACAAAAAAAGAATTTTGCAAATCCGTCTATATATGAGGGAGTTATGCCCGAACATACATATAAAAAAATAGAAACATCCGAATTGAGAACCTCCTCCTTTTTAGAAGTCGGTTAAAAATGATTCAGATTGTGATTAATAGTGTGTCACAAAATTAATGTTAGGGGTTAAGCTTTTGCCACTGAATATAGTCATCGATACGCTAAAAAGCAGAAACCCAAGTCACATCCCTACTAAACACCATGATTCTTACAGGAACAAGAAATACGAAAACGGTGTACGACCTATAACGTAAACCTGTAACGTAAACGTTATGTCTTTACATAAGGATACTCATTAGAGTATTTAAATAAATTGTGTTAGGTAGACTTTATAATTCCTTACCTTTTTAGTAAGGCAAAGTCGACAGGTTTGTGAACTTTGTTCTACGTAAATATTCTTCGCATTTTCGGTACTCCGTAGTTTGAAGCCTTGATTGTTTGTTAAAAGGATTTTATAGGGAAAACTCTTAAAGATTTTAAAGATCTCGTCGGGTTGTGGAGTTGAATGCTAACATCGTTCCTAATTTTACTAAGGTGTTAGGGATCTATAAATCATATAAATCCCACTTTTCGCAATGACCCCCTGTATTTCCTTCCATGTGCCGTAATCTTGTGGTTCTTCTACATTAACTATCGAATTTATATGTCTTTTGTATCAGGATAAAGACAATAAAGTTTTGTACCCATGTGCTCCAAAATTTTGTATAAAAATTTTTGCTCCAAATTTTTCTTTTTATTCTTCTTAGTGTATCGATAGCAAAATGTTCAAACATCTTTAGCCCAAAATTCATCTAGTAGTACCTAACTGGATTAGGGAGGTCAAATAGACGGTTACTCCGTGTAAAATACTGGTTTTTAGCTACATTTAGTTAGACTGGAAGCCGACCCCAACATAGTTGGGAAAAGGCTAGGCAGCTAATGATTTATTAAAAGTTACCCATATTACGTCACACATTATCCATCACAATCTAAATCCTTTTTAAGGATATTGTTAATCCATTGTGTCATGTTTGAAAAATTTGTCTGCTCGACAAAGTAACGCAATGAACGTGACTGGACCAACAAAATGAAAAGAAATGCGATCTATTGTCATTTTATGTCTGTTACGCAATTACACGACAGGTTTCATCCAAATATTTACGGCACAAATTCTTCATCCAGATAACACATGACCACTTATAATAATCTACTTATTACACGCGCCGACGTACAACAACAAAGAATGTTGGTCCCCATATAAATTAGAGGAATTTAGTCACAAGTATGAACCATTTATCACGAGGCGGGACCAGAAGATATATCGTTCGTGTATTAAAAGCTGTTGTTGTAATAAAGTAGTAAGAGTAGCTGAATAAAGGAATTTATTAGATTTTGAAGTAAGAACACTCTAGTTAATGTTTATTTATAAACGTTGCTTAAAGTGAAGAGAAGTTTAAACGTCAAAAAATTTATCGCTAAGCCGTCTTTAACCGTTATTTGAAGTTGGTGTGTGTGCTCAGGATTTGTTAGCAAAACCAGAATTCCATAGTATTTATGAAATTCAGCCTGAACTTGTTCAAGAAGGAATGCTTCATACTTTATCAAATAATGAATATTAATACGTAAAGGAACGTCGAATCATCGAATCCGACTCGGCTGGGAAACGTTCGGGAAGCTACGAAAACATCTTCTCTTCCTACATACTGCAGTGTCTCAAAACAAAAGTCTTTGACCAGTACGTGTTGCCAGACATCCACTACTGGACGATTGCCTCCCCCAAGCATCGCCACTTCGACCAGTTCTGTGCTTCTCGTATCCAGCGGATTCCTGCAACCGTCACAAGGTCATTGGTCCCCTTGTGGAAGGCATTCCAATGCTACATCTTCCGGTACGCGGTCCCCACTGCAGAACCTTGCAACCCCATCGGCCATCTGTTCTGCGAGCAATGTGCCCTGCCCACTGCCACTTAAGTTTGGTCATTCTTTGGGCCATGACGGTTACCTTGGTTCTCCTACGGACTTCTTTATTTCTGATTCGATCACGTAGGGAAACTCATACCTGATCTTCACATTAGTGTACTTTTCGTCGTAAGAAATTCGAGCTACACGTGGAATATTGTACCTTTGTTTATGGAAAAACCCCTAGGGCCATTGAGCCTATCAAAATAGAACTAGACATTTTTTTATCTAGAATAAGCCGACCGTGAATCTAAATAAGTTTATTTTCTTTCGTTTCGACACGAACGTGTCTTTGTAAAAATTTTACATATTCAGTCTATAATGTTCCCACTCCTGGGACATAGGTATGTTTATTCTGCACAAATAAGACGCACGTACAAAGTAACTAAAAGACACGTAGGTACCTACTCGTGAGGTAAAAAAAACAAAAATAGAAATTAAAACATTAGTAGGGTGCCTTTAAAGGTATGAGTAACAGGGCAGTTCACTCATCCTCCATAGAAAAGATAGGTATTGTGTTTGATGGGTTACTGACCGACGATCAATGTCAAACTCTGCTTGCGAGATGCAGGATATTAGGTGACGTCAGTGTTGTACGTAGTTCGCATGTAGCGATGTAGATGCTACCACTGCCAATTTGATGACTAAACAGTTAACTTCCTTCACTACATTTAAATATTGCCAGTTTAAGAGGATGTTTTATTTGTAGTTTGATACGAGGTGATACGTGAATAAGTTTGTAAAGGAAAAACTTAATTGCAATCCTTAAAATTAACCTCTCATAGATCACCGACCAAGAACTGCTAAAATACAATTCCCCCAAATAATTTGTAGACCGTAACTGCATACTACGACAAAGTTGCAACCCCAAGGAATGTTGACAACACACCACGCAGTGTTTTGCTCTAAGCCCTTTGTAAACTATGAGGTAACAATGTTACTTCACTACGTTATGTTATTATAGCTATAACCATCTCGCTTGAACACTGGAAGATAATACAGTGGGTAAATAGTATAAAGACAAGATATTTGACTAAAACCTTGTTGTGGACCGAAGAGCTGGTTATAAGAAATTTCAATGACACATGCAAGGAATATGATTTTGATCCATTCACAATTAGTGTGAATTCGGCCAGAAGGTGTTAAAGTCTCAAATTTTTCAAGTAGCGGTAGGTTATATTATTTGTATTTGCTATTTTATTATTTTCTCTATTATTTTAGACATATAATTACAAACTAAGTATTTATATTGCTTCTTACTTTAATTTAGGCGATATGTTTTTTGTTTTTGTGCTCACACCATAAATTATTATTATTATAAGTCTATACGTGAGCATTTGTAATTGGCTTTCAGGTGACTATGGTTTCTTTTTGTGTTTGTTTTTATTAGCTGTAAGTCATCCATGTACTAAAATAAATAAATAAATAAGGTTTACATCATCTTTTTCACCTGTAGACATCTTTCATATTTGCATTTTTCTTTCTTTTTTTTCTTTTTTTCCTTTCTTGCTTTCTTTTCTTTCCTTTCTTGCTTTCTTTTCTTTATTTCTTTTCTTTCTTCTTTTCTTTCGACTTAAATGATGATGTAAATCTTCGCACAATTTTTATTGGGTGGATTTGTGCTCGATTGATGGCAATAGAATATTGGACTTAAACAACTAAAATGTTGGGTTTACTATATAATGAAAACCTCCGCCTAACTCTGCAGAAAACAGTGGGCAATTCTCGAAATTTTAAAAGCGTTCACAGTCTGACCTGTCTCAATCTGTCAAAAATACCTCTAATTTCCCTAAATTTTTGGCATCGAGTTGAAATTGCGACTAGATTTTGAACGTTTTATTACGGGAATTGGCCTTCTGGTGTAATGTTATGAAAATCTCATGTTCCACTTGAAATATTTTTACAGAAGCTTATATTCGACAGTACATCAATACATATCTCCAAACTGACACAGAAAGACACAAACCTAGTTTACAAGACAAGATATATTGATGAATTGTTTAAGGGAACCAATAACATAGTTACCGCAACGTCACTGCGTCGCTGTCATAGATCAGATCATCTGACAGACAGTGAGCTTCATTCAATATCGATGTTAAAGTTATGTATTATACAATACTGTATGACACGGTCTTTGTGAGGTACAATACTGTGGCACGACTATGTGTACTAAATTGTAAAGGGATAGTCCAATCGTCGCGCGTATGTGAACGCAACGCATGCAATATCAAAGCGGGATGATTGATGATAAATGATGATATCTATAAATAATTAGGACCCGTTTCACAGTGTTCGGACTTGGTCGTTGTATTTTCCAGATAAATCCTTTTTTTTTTGCAAAATTTTCCGAAAATGCCATCCAGGTGATGTTTTAACCGTTGTAACAGCGTAAAGGCTAACGCAGATTTGGGCGGGCCGAGCCTCAGCGTAACGCAATGCAAAAACCCGACGCAGACTACAAGCGAGCTGCACCGCACTTTTTTGTTTAGAAAATGCGTTGCGCCGCGACTTTTAGCGGCTGTAATGTCTTAGTTTTAGAATCGGGAGTTACCATTAAAATCTTATAACCCAACAAAGTTAGAAAAACATTAGCTCCCTTACTAATAAACGCAGATTACGATTATGCTTAACTTAAGATTTCATAAATGTATTGCTAGAAAACAAAAGTGAATCCTATTCTCGTGACTCTCGGTTTTATAATACATGTTTATTACTAAGGAGGTAGGTATATGACAGGTTTTTGCGGTGTGATTATAATATGAAACTCTGTGTCTATTTATTTATTAGAACTAGCCCAAGTAAAAAATACTGTACAGACGCCAGTAGGTACATCAAGCTACCCGAAACTGTCAAATTTTCCCAATCAACTTTGAACCTTATGCTTTAGAAATAAAGTTAAAAATCTATTAGAGAAATTTGACAGATTGTAGTAGCTTGATGTGCTGGCATCTGTACAGTCACGATCATAAGTATGTATACAATTGGCTTTATTTAAAGACTATTTTCTCCTTTAGTTTTGAATGAAATTTTATGTTATTACGAAGAAAGTATTTTCGAGCCCACAGGTTTGTGTAAAGTGTCGTATTTCAACGTTGCATTCGTTATTTCACGAAAAAATCGCAATTGAAAATTGCCAAGTGTTAACATATTAGTGCTCGTAACTGTACAAAGGTGGAATTAATGCCTGAGACATTTTGTACCTGTCAACCTTAGAGTGATGCAGAGACAAAACATGGCAGGTGCAACATACAGGATAAATAGCTAGGAAACGACTATAAAATACAAGAATAAATACTAATACATAGATAGATACATCTGTATAAATAAAACAAAATCGGGTTAGTTACACCATTTATAACACACATACTGCTGGACCGATTTTTATGATCTTTGATTTATTGGATTTGTCTCCGCCCCGAATAGCCAGAATAACTATTAAAACATGGGGAAAATTCACGAAAAAAAAAATCTCAGGCGATACGAAGTTCGCCTAGTCAGCTAGTACATTCACATAAGCAAAATGAACTATCAGGCGAAAAAATGATCGGTAGAGGAGAAAAGGAATCCAGCAAATCAGGGCTGGAATGTTACGGCCAACTTCTGAAGGATATGTTCACGTGGCCTTCACTTTAAAAGATAACCGACTGGTTCTATTTCAATACCTAGTCTGTGGTGGTGGTATGTTATGACATTAATATAACTAACAAGGTCATGCAGTCTCGAACGCGCTCTAATTGAATTATTGTCTTATGCATATGCAGCGTTCTGGTACCACGCAAGAGGAGGTTGTGTCGAAAAGCTCCCGAATGAGCTCTTAATGATAAAATGCACTCATTTTGTTACTCGTGTATTGTGCTCATGATACAGGATGTATAATCATCAAACTGAAGAACTTTCTTCATGGGGACAACATTGTAATAGAGAAAATATTATCAGCCGTCCCATTTACATTTGGGTTGAGTAGGTATTGAAGTTTTGTACGAGACAGCTGACGCATACGCGTTACGCATAAACGGCTGAACGGAATTAGAATTTTAGGACACAGCTGACCTGGGTTAAAACATAGGATATTTTTTATCTCAGTTTGTTACGTTTGGCAATAGACACGTCTCCTATAACACGGGACTTAAATAACTGGCCAAATGTGGTGGTGGAGTGTGGTGGTGTGGTGTGGTGTGGTGTGTGTGTGTATATATGTGTGTGTGTGTGTGGTGTACACCTGTCTAACACTTCGGGGATTACAAACATTATGGTATAATATGTTATTATAGTCAGTTTGCCAAGACATATACGTTCTAATTTAGACGTAGCAATCGATCTTTTAATAACTACAGGGTCAAGATCACAGGGAGATCGTAAGACGCTGGAGGCCTATCTCTAGAGAAAGTCCTCAAGTAACAAATAGAGAAAACGTGGAATTCTAACGTTTGATATTAAAACTTTTTGTTCTATGTGTTTCAATTCCAGACTTAGTTTCGTAACTCCCTAGAGTGTTGTTATATTTCTATGTTAGATTGAACAGATTTTTGTTCGTGATTTATTTCGAAAGATTTTGAAAGAGTAATAACTCTTTCAAAATCTTTCAAAAGTGTTTTTTTTTTTAATTGCGTAGATCGAAACAAATATGTTTCGATCTACGCAATTAAAAAAAAAACACTTTTTTACACTTAGTAGTAGTCTTCTTACCTGTAGTCACTATAGGTAAGTCACAAAAACTTTTTAATTAAACGCACCTCGGCCTTTTTAAAATGAGCAAGTAAATGAAATGCATCATGTTCATGAACGGGCGCCATCACCCGTCAGAAGGGACTAGTCGTCTCTCAGCTGCCATGGCTTATTTTAATAATTTAAATTTTTGAATTCTTCTATAGACACTTTTAATGTTCATAATTTTTACATCGTTCCCACTTGTATAATTTCAACTTGTTAATGTAACCAATATTTTAATTTAAATCGTGTCCATGGAGTTTCTTGCCTGTTTTTCCACGCTTTAAAACGAGCAACTGGCTTTATCTTTCTGACTGGCCGACACCTTGACAACTCAAAAGATCCTGTAATTGAAATAAAAGCTTTGAGTTTGAATGCGTTACCACACAACCCCTAGCTAGATGGACTGACGACCTTAAAAAAGTGACTGGGATAGACAGGATGCGGAAGGCGATTGTGTAGCAGTAGACTGCGAGTTGATTGACCACACAATCAGCAGCCATCTTTGCGACCACTAGGCCATCAAGGCAGTCATTACCGACCTACCTTTCTAAATAGGATTCCCAACCGTGTAACCTAAGTATGCTTTTAAGATACACTGACTTAACCTCTTTAAACCCTTTTCCAAATACAATAGAATCTTTAGAAGAACAATACACGTGTCGTGTTTTTCTTTTTATTTTCTAAAAACCTGAACACACACGAAGTTATTTTTAAGCCTAAACAAAAAACTAAGGGCGATGTATATCTTAAGTTTTCCGAATCAAAATGAAAAGTCATTTAAGTATTCAAATTAGGCTGAGAATCAGCAACTTTCGAACGTCAAAATTACAAAAGACAGTCCCCCCAAACGCCTAAACGCGAATATTTTTCCAACTTAGTTTCTTAGGGATTCTTAAGGTAGTTTCCCAAAGGAATGGAATTATAAAGTACACACATAAACTTGTTTTGTTACTAAAAACCTAACTGCAAAAGCATCCTACTACCTAAATTGGCCAAAGAACAACTGAAGGATGTCTGCGTAAATCCACTGTAGCGGTATCTGCAACGCCATATGTGAAGTACGTAATCCTGCATCTCGCAAGCAAAGTTTACCGCGCAACTAGCACATATACAACGGCCCTACATGAATCATGATGAACCAGACACGCCACCTGTCTAGTCGGAGGATCCTCCCTTCTATGAAGGATGAGTGAACTTTACAGCCAGTTCCTCATACCTCTATACACAACGTAGAAGAAATTCGACTGAGAAAGTGCTAAACATAGAATATTGTAAAAAAGATCAACACCGCTGGAGCACCGAGTGAAGTTATTAAGTGAGTTTCCTGATAACCATATCCTGGGAGTCTGCAAAACACAAGTGACTGGATTAATTGTATTGTAGCCAAACGTCATCATCATCATCCACAGACCGACTTCACCCACTGCTAAGCATAGGCCTCTCTTTTCTTATGCGCCTCTCTTTTCTTATGCCAATCCCCACGCTCCTGTGCCAGTCTCATTCAGATTCTATCCGAGATGATAACAATATCGTTCGCTCATCGCGTCAGCTGACGACTAGCTCTTCGTCTACCAGTAGGTACTTGTACGCAACTTGGTCACTCGGTCGTAGACAAGAGTACACCATAATAAATGTTTGTTACGCTTTCACGCTAAAATAGCTGAACGGATTTGGATGAAATTTAGCACATAGGTATCCATGATATATACCATGATATAATTATACCATGATATATACCATGACCTGGATTAGGACATTGGATACTTTTATCATTACTCACGAGATCGAGACTTATGCAAGAGAAACCGCGGGGTGCAGTTAGTTCGTAAATAAAACTAAAGGTACGGACGAAATTGTAGACACGTGTTATGTGCTTGCGAACGGTAATAAAAAGACTACGCGCCCAGTCAGATGACACCCTTATAAAAACTTTCTGGTTGTTTACGTAGAAAAACGTAGGTCTTTCGACTTACTTAATTGAGTTTGTTGGATCTGAAGACGTAAGTCGTTACGGAATAAAAACGAGTTGAATGAAATGGGAACGATATACGAGATTTTATGTACGCAAATATAACTACAAAGTTTGAATTAAAATACGTCTTCTAGGGTCCTTGAACAATAATGTTGTTATTTTAAGTTTTTCGTCGTAAAATTTGTTGTTTATCTTTATCAAAATAATCAATTATGCGTCAGTGGCAGGCTACAAAAACTGCTTTCAGAGTCTTTTTCCATCAAAGACTATCTATGTTTTCCATTTATAGCCGTCAAAATGAATTCACTAAACTGCTGAAACTTCATATATATATATTGAATTGAACATTGAATCTTGAGAAATGACGTCATATTAAGCTTGAATTACACCTTCTCTATCACTATCATCTGCCTAACCTTTTCCCAACTATGTTAGGGTCGGCTTCCAAACTAACTGGATGCAGTTCAATACCAGTATTTTACTTGGAGTGACTGCCTATCTGACCTTCACAACCCAGTCACTGGGTAATACGATACCCCTTGGTAAGACTGGTTGTCAATTTCACTTTGTAAAAAACGTAAATCTAAAAATAAATTAAACCAAAGACAAACCGTTTTCAAAATAAAAACAAACACATCACAATTTTACGCGTAAAAAGACAACCGTTTCAAAACATACCATTATATATGACAAAGTATCAACCATAATAAATCGTCATATTTTTTTACGACAGGGTCTGGACATAATAACGATAACAGAGTGTACCAATACCTTCAAATAACAGACTATAAAATTTTACGCAAAACATAACTCGTCGCAAAATTTAAGTGCACAAAATGGACGCGGCGTGTGACACACTAAAAGGAAACACGGCGAGTTCAAAAGTGATCTAGAGAATTTGATTTGCTTCGACCAAGGGGTAAAATGTTATTCAGTAACTGTGTTAAAGAGGTCTGATAGTCAGTAGCTTTATGGAAAATACTGGTATCCAGCTGCATACGGGTAGATACTAGGCAGATAAAGATGGTTTGCTTTTACCGGAAAGTTTTGTGGAAATAAACCTTTTTTCCGATGGGATTAAGCAGAAACTGCAGCACGCCAACTGCTACGGTCCTTGCATGCTTTTGCTTCGTTAACGTTCATACATCTGGCCATACACTCACGTCGGTTACGAGTACTAGGCACCTGGCCATTCTGAAGAACTTTACCAATACATTGTTGTGCTAGTGCGAAATCAAACAAATCTAAAGTAAATTTTATTTACATTTTTACTTAGATATAATAAATCTAAAGTATTTTTTGTACAGGTGCACCTTGCCTGGACCATCATAACTCCCAAGAACCTGTTCTACTACTACAGTCCGACCGGCGAGAAAATGCGTTCCTGACAGCTGTCAGTGCGACAATTCTTGTAGCTATAATAAAGATCAAATTCGCAAAACATGTAATCTTTTACTGTTCATGCAGTACGGTTATAGAATGACTTGCACGTGTCGGTAAGGAGTACTCAATGTTTGTCCACGTTTAAAATTATAGTAAAAAAGCACTTCCTCTCTCCTTAAACATCATCATTATATTTTCTTTGCTCCTGTTTCATGTTTATTATTATATGTATATATTTATTTAGATTAGTATAATATACTTTATGTCTGTATTTATTGTATTATGACAAATGGTACACCACGGACTACCTACAGTATTTGTCTGTCCTTCCCCTTTTTAAATCCATCCAAAGGTCGTCTTTAAAAGGTCGCTCTTAGGGATAAGACCGGCATTGTGTCACCCTTTGTACAGTTTCTATATTTATATCTGTAATTTATATGGTGTACATAATAAAGAGTATTCTATGTTATGTTGTTATGAAACTGACAGGTGTCATTTACGCATTCTCTCGTGGGCCGAACTGTAAAATATTTCATGATAAGATAGAAATAATATTAACAAACAAGAACGTTTTCATGTACATCGAGAGCTTGTCATTGCATATTGAAAGCTTTTAAACCAACAAAAACTTCTTATTATTTCACGTCATAAATTCTGATATGTTTTCTGTTGTTATTCATGTTGATATTTTTATTTCATTACAAAGTGCTGATGGGGCGTATATTTTAAAGTTTTATTTCGTGTGCTTTCTGTGGAATGACACTTTGACATTCATTTATCATTTTCTGATTTACGTGGGCCGATAAATATTTACGTTGAGTCGTTGGTAGTTTGTATTGAAAATATGAATAAAAATGGCAATAAACACTTGAAGTTTGATGAGTAATAAATAACAAAAACATAATTTCCACTCTGCGATCGGTATTTTGTTTTGTTTTGATTGTTTGCTGTCATTTGCCAGCTTTGCATCACAGACAAATTTTGCAAAACGCAATGTTGTCTTTGATGTTGGTATGACCCTACCCATAATCCTCTAATAGAAAGTATTAAATAAAATGTCATTACTACGTAAGAATAAAAATACTCTTAAGGCACTAACATAACATCACCCTTACTTATATAAAACAAATCTTTATAAAAATAAGTTAACAATTTTGCCTTATTTTGGAGATCTAAACATAGAAGATTTACATGAATTACATTTGGTTCGTGATTGACACACTTTTGACCTTAGATATAACGAACATCTCCCAGATTTAGAACCGGAAGGGGTTGGAGTATCTGATGAACGTTTGTTCCAAAATATATTCCCAATACTCATTTAGAAATGTGTCGGCAATTTTAGTTTCCAGGTGTAGGTACTGGAGTACCCCAAACGCAGCGTACCACGACCAACGCTCACAGAACTTGCGCCTGACCAACCATTCGACGCTACCCGCCCCACGCAAATGCACGCTGTAGCGGATTTGCGTGATAAATCAGATCAGTAATAAAAAAAGGTACCTATCACCCCACGCACAACGGACCGAATGGGAGTCTAAGTGCGGAAAAGGGAGTCCCATCATCATCAAGGTACCTATCACAAAATTATTTATTTTTGGTTCGGTTCTAGATTTGTTGGTCAATTTAGTGGTCCGGGCCACATTGTCAAACTATACGCTTTTATTAGTTGAATATGAGGTTTTTGGCTACTGAACACACAATTATTCCTTATTTCTTTCTAAGGATTAATCTTGATTCTTTCATAATACTATGTCTATGCGACTAGTTTCGCCAGACTCTTTGAGACATGACTTTAACTATAATTCAAGGATTCGTTCAACCGTTTACCGAGTATCCAATTTTGGCATTAATATTAATAGTTTACAGTAAATTATTTTTAGTTCGTTGAGTTTTACTAACGACTGTAGATACATGTGCTTCTATCAGATATTTAAATAATATATTTTTATTTTTTACTGGCTTTTCCCTGCAGTTTCGCGGAGGTCGGAAATTATCCCACAGGAACGTGCCACCGAAATAAAAAGTATCCTATGTGTCCAGGTTGTAAATTATCTGTATGTCGATCCAAATCCGTTAAGGGGACTACATGCGCGGTCACTGTCGGACTGCATAGAAACGAAAGAGAAGCGCGATGTCACAACGCTGGTAATTTAATGCAAAATATGAAGCAATCATCTATTACGACTTAGGAGTCTCCGGGATTTGCCAAAGGCATAGACAGCACCGGTGCGAACCACTAGCTAGAGATATGTTGCAACGTCCACGTGCACGGTCACCAAAGTAAATAACTAACCAGGGTCGTCGGATATAGTCGAAGTTTAGTAAGAAACTGATGGATGTTCTCGAATAAAATATAATTTAATTTATAGAAAACAAACAGTTAATTTATCAAATTATTTTTTATTAATATATATATATATATAGAGAGTTAAGTAACCAGTGTCGTCGGACACAGTTGAAGTTGTGTAAGAAACCGATGGATATATATATATATATCTCTCTTGGTAACTGTAAAAGCAGCGCCCAGACTAACTGACATTCTATCAGCGATAACGATGATGGAAAAGTTAAAAACTGGCCAAGTGCGAGTTGGACTCACACACGAAGGGTTTCGTACCACAAGGCAAAAACGCCGAAAAAAACACGTTTGTTGTATGGGAACCCCTTCAAAATTTATTTAATTCTGTTTTTAGTGTTTGCTGTTATAGCGGCAACAGAAATACGTCATCTGTGAAAATTTCAACTGTCTAGCTATCATGGTTCATGAGATACAGCCTGGTGACAGACACACAGACAGCGCAGTCTTAGTAATAGGGTCCCGTTTTTACCCTTTGGGCACGGAACTCTAAAAGTATATGAGGCTGATATTTAAGCTACCGAAAAGCTCATGTCAATCCTTTTGGAGGTCGTTGCGGAAACACGAAACGCTTTAAAAGCGAATGTCACTTGTCTAGGCCCTAAGGACACGCCACAATGTGGTTTAAGGGGGCTTACATTGTGGCGTGGGGCTTACATTGCCGGACGGCGCGTACGTGTTCCACGCGCGCCTCAAAGATATGTCAGCAGCAATCTAAGGGGCCCGCTAGGGCCGAAGCCTACCGGGTCAGCAGGATTGTCCGAAAGGGTTACCGCTGGCGCGGAATATAAAAGGCTAAGGAAGGAACACGGGAGGGTTTTAGTCAGTAAGAGTCTGACACTCCCTTCCGGGTGAACCTAGGGCGGGAGGGGTCATTTGATGATTTCCAATCCTGAAAAAAATAACAAAAAGGGGCTTACGTGACCAAAGGCGCGGTCACTGTCAGACTGCATAGAAAAGAAAGATAAGCGCGATGACACAACTCTGGTAATTTATTGCAAAATATGAAGCAATTATTTAATTACAATTAATCTATTGTTTGGACAAAAAAATTAAAACACTAGTGTTTTAGTATGGTGTTTGTAGAATAATCGGACAAAAAATCAGTATGTATAATTTAATTATGGTTTATATTGTAAAAAAAGTTTTTAGAGGTATCTTTATTCTCAAAAAAATGTAGTTTCTAATAGATTTTCAGTATAGGGTAACCTTTACTGAAAATCTATGAAAAACTACATTCGCACATTGGTAAGTAAACAAATGGTAATTTTCTTCATCCTGCTAACTGTCACGTTCAATATTTCCATATTCAACGTTTGATTCTCGAATCACTCGTAAAAACAATCACTCGCTATGTGAAGCGAGTGTTTCGTATCGTGTTCATATTTTGATTTTACTGAATTTGTTCTCAAATAACATCGTGGTTAAGTAATAGTAGCGGCTTGGGTCAATCGATCAGGTCTGTGGATGGGTGACCTTTATTTGGGAGTGGGGAGACTGATCTTGAAATATCAAGACCCCTCCGTGCCTCGGAAAGCATGTTAAGCTGTTGTTACCGGCTGTCATTCGTGGATCTTTGACTGTCGTTAGGGGTCGTCAGAAGCCCGAAAGTCTGACAACCAGTCTTATCAAGGGGTATCGTGTTACCTAGTAACTGGGTTGTGGAGGTCAGATAGGCAGTCGCTCCACGTAAAATACTGATATTCAGCAGGCATCCGGTTAGACTGGAAGCCGACTCCAAAAACAGTTGAGAAAAAGCTAGGCAGATGATGTTCTCGGAGACCATTCAACTGACAATTTGATTTTCTCTTCTTTTGTGGGTCTGTTTAATTCTTATGCGAAAAATCTTTATATTCCTATACGCGAATGTGATCAAGTGTTTCATACGAGTACGAACATTATTAAGTATATGAATTACTTTCTATATTTAGGAAATGCGTAATGTATGCTTCTTAGATCCAAGTGAGCCTTCAACATTTAGATCCTGTTTCACCGATTCATTCTGTAAAAACCTCACTGTGAAAAATAAGGTGATTTGGAGTGAAACGTGAATATTGTCAATCCCTAGCATCAGTGGAATGACATCTCATATCAAACATTTCAATCCATTCATCAATTTTTACAGAAGAAACCAATAAAAACAGGAAAGTACAGTGCGTGCCACGTAAGAAGAGACTTGACCCCGCCTCCCCCGCCTCTTTCCGCCGCCCCTATGACGTCCGGTCCCGTCCCGCACTCAGACCTCATACCGCTAAAGATACCTAAAATCGTGTTCTGCGCATGTCAGACCACGTGGTGTGTCAAGTCTCTTCTTACGTGGCACGCACTGTAAAAGAATTCTTATGAAGTAAAAATATTACCTAAGTAGTCTAGTTGTCAAGTATAGTTTGGTAGTATCTGCCAAAAAAGTTCTCCCACGCTTAATAAAAACGTAATGTACATCAAGCTACCCGAAACTGTCAAATTTTCCCAATCAACTTTGATCCTTTAGCGAAAAAATTGAAAATCTATTAAAGAAATTTGACAGATTGTTGTAGCTCGATGTGCCGTCTGTACCGTCAAACACATCGCGTAAAAAACTTTTATGATCGACCCCCGACGCGACGTTTGCATTTACTTCGCCCGAACGTTTCGCGTGGTGTTTGCTAGTAGTACCTACATATCTACTGTTATAAATATGTTCTATTCGGTGTTGTCTTACATAGAAGCTTTTATTTATCCGTAAATGCTTCTCTGACATTATGTAAATATTTTGTCTGCGGTGTTTTGGTAGTTAGTAGGCGTTTTTGTAGACGTTTGGCACAGTTTTATTATATCTTGTGTTTGAACACAAGATATAAAAAGAATTTTAATTTGAATTAAAATTCTGTTCTTTGGGGTGAGAGGATCTGCCAGGGTCGCGGGTTGCTCGAAAGAGGTACCGTGGCCCCTGGCACAGGCAACTGTAGGAACATGGGTGGGGTTTAGTCAGCAAAAGTCAAACATGACCTCCTGCTCCACCCAGAGCGGGAGAAGTTATTTGATAATATACCAAACGAGAAAACTGGCCAAGTACGAGTTGGACTCGCACACGAAGGGTTCCGTACCACAAAGCAAAAAGGCCGAAAAAAACACGTTTGTTGTATGGGAGCCCCCCTTAAATATTTATTTTATTCTTTTTTTAGTATTTGTTGTTATAGCTGCAACAGAAATACATCATCTGTGAAAATTTCAACTGTCTAGCTATCACGGTTCATGAGATACAGCCTGGTGACAGACGGACAGACAGACAGTAGTCTTAATAATAGGGTCCCATTTTTACCCTTTGGGTACGAGACCCTAAAAAAATTACATTGTCATTACAAAAGGACAGTATTTTTACAATTTTAACTTCTGCCCGTGACTTCGACCGCGTGAAATTTCTTGTTCCCCGACACACCCGGTCGCATAGCATTAAGGCTCCTGCAAACAGACGCGACGCGCGACGCGAATCGCGCGTGACACAAAGGCAGCGTTCGGAGCGCGACTTGCGGTGCCTTTGTGTCGCACACGATTTTATCGCGTGTCGCGCCTGTTTGAAGGAGCCTTCACCTGCCCGCGCTATCACTTCGTTTTCGTTTATCGTTCTTTCGGACTTTTTTTTTTTCTTTTTGCTCGACTCCTAAGTATCATAGCATTAAGAATTGGAAATTGGGCTATCAGAAGCAAAATATTTTTTCATATTTGACCGGTCGTTCACAGAGATTAGCGCGTTCAAACAAACTAACTCTTCAGCTTTATTAGTATAGTTTAAAAAAATTATTAACTATGAAAAGGGTTGACTTTGGCAGTTCATTACTCAACCTACGCTACTTTAGTACATTCAACAAATCTTTTTTTTTTTCAGTGTAGAGATGGCAGACCTGATAAAAATTGTATCGCCGAAATCGCGTTCAACGCATGACTTCTGTCACGAATCACATTCAAAGCCATCAGTTTCTTTACGTCATTTGTGTCGTAGTGCGAGTAAATGGGGACGTTCTTGGTTAAATATGGACAGCAGCTGACTGACAATACCGCCTCTAGCAGCGGCCGCCGAGGCGTTGCCGTGGTCTAAACCAATGTGATCCTTTTTGCCTGAAGTACACCAAAGTCAAAGCATTTTATTTCAAATAGGCAAATAAAAGGCAATTTGAACGTCTAAATTAACAATAACATAGAATTGATTCTAGTTAGCTCACAGAATAAGTAAGCTGAAGTGGCAATGGGCTGGCCATATTAACCGTAGAAACCATGATCGTTATCGATTCGTCTGGGCCCTGGGGTAGACGTGTTCTTGAGTGGAAATCGTGAATCGTCAAACGTAAGGTATATAAGACGCCCTCAGACTGAAAGAAAGAAAGAAAAAGTATTTATTGCGACTCGTAAAGGAAGATCACAAACTAAACTAAACACAATAAAAAAATAAAAAACCAAATTATACAAAAAATAACAAAAAGAAAAATGAAACAAAGTCATATACGAGGTCAAAAGGCTCCTATGTCAGCATGATGCTGCGACATTTAAAAATAAATGTCGTAGCGCTGGGATTCTGATAGGGCCCGCTGTGATGTCACGGGCAGTTACAAAAATAAATAAATAATAAGGCTGGACCGACGATCTTCGCAGGGTGGCTGGTAGCACCTGGATGAGAGTTGCCGAGAATCAAGCTAAATGGCGTACAATTGGAGAGGCCTATCTATGTCCAGTGCACTGCTGTTGGCTGACGATGATGATTCTATTCGCCCCTTCCAAAAGGCAGTTTTCGTATTTAGGAGAATTGACAAGAAATAATGATGATGCATGTATTGTATAGTTATTAAATTGTAAACCCGTAATTGGCTGAAGACTAGCTTATATATTTTAACATAAAATTTCGAAGAGCTGTGGATTTTGTGATTAATAAATAAATGAATAAACTTCACCGTTACTCTTTTAAAATGTTTTACAATATTTTGTAGACATACATTAGTTATATAATGTCTCATTTGTTCAAATTTACTTCGATAGTCATCATCATCTGCCTAGCCTTTTCCCAACTATGTTGGAGTCGGCTTCCAGTCTAACCAGATGCAGCTGAATACACTGGTATTCAGCTGCATCTGGTTGGTAGGCACTGGCTCCATGTAAAATACTGATATTACATGAAGCGACTGCCTATCTGACCTCCACAATCCAGTTACTGGGTAATACGATACCCCTTGGTAAGACTGGTTGTCAGACTTTCGGGCTTCTGACTACCTGTAACGACTGTCAAAGATCCACGAATGACAGCCGGAACCAACGGCTTAACGTGCTTTACTTCGATAGTCATATTATTCTTTATCTACACTCCACTATGTTCATTCAAAACACCTTATATACGATACTAAACTGATAGAGGTTATAACTTCGAAAACCGGCGTATTCTGAAACATTTTTGTGTGCAACAGAAATTGGTGCCAAGTCGTAGTTTACCGAATACGTTCTACATGCTATCCCGACGGTCGGTATCCTGGTTAACGTGGAAAAGCCATGTTGTCTACATAGTGTAGTGTAGGTATCGATAGCTGATAGGATAGGTGTATTGCAGTTTGTGCGACATGTAACGGAATAGGTAAGTTCTGGAAGGTTGAACGAAATCGAATAATTACTGGATCTCATTTAAAATTTCAACCGGCTGGTCTCAAAGATTCGAAGCACAGTTATTTGAGAGTTTATATGTAGAAAAAACCTACATAAATATTAAAAAATATGTATTTATATATGCTAGTTAGGGCGAATTCCACCAAACTTTTATACCCAGGATAAGTCTTATCCTGAGAATATGTTTTGAGTTTTTGACAGTTTTTCCATACTAGAAATGTCAGACGTCAATTTTATTCCACGGATAAAACATATCTGACTTTCGTAAAATCAGCCCTTAGAAAAGTACCTAGCATATTATAGTAGATTGTCGAAGGATTGATGACCACAAGACGAGTCCTGGAGTGGAGACTGCGTATTGGCAAGCGTAGTGTGGGACGCGCCCTAGCTAACCTCAAAGAGGTGGCTGACTGAGGGACAGACTGTATGTGGAAAGCGGAGGACAGGGTGTTGTGGCGCAGCCTGGGGGAGGCCTATGTCCCGCAGTGGACTGCGATAGACTGAGTTAATTGAAGAAAAGTAGTATCTGCTAAAAACTTTCTCCCACGCTTAATAAAAAGGTAATGTACAAACGCCAGCACATCAAGCTACCCGAAACTCAAATTTTCCCAATCAACTTTAAACCTTATGCTTTAGCGATAAAGTTGAAAATCTATTAAAGAAATTTGACAGATTGTAGTAACTTGATGTGCTGCCGTCTGTACCTACACCTTTGCAATGTTCACATAGTTACAATTTGTAATCGTTCAATGAAAATACATCAGGTAATTAAACAAAAAATCACACTAATATTATAAAGGCGAAAGTTTGTGAGTGAGTGTGTATGTGTGTGTTTATATGTTTTTTACTTCTTCACGCTCAAACGGCTGGACCAATTTTGATAAAATGTTGTATATATCTACATTTACGCGGGTGAAACCGCGGATCGCAGCTAGTTGTTTATAAAAATATTCTGTAACGGCCTTTTCATCAAACAAAGCGATATCAAGAACCAAAAAATATACCTATTCTCAATCGCCTTTACAAAACTGAGCCATCTGTGTTTGAGCAGTCAATCCCTTGTTCCCCATATATTCTTCATACACCCCAAATCTATTCAATATGAATATTTCAGAACAAGGAAAATGTATACAAAAAGCTTCCTTCACACACGTCGCCTCAAGTTGTGACGTCATTATATTAAAATATATGAGGTTGTTGAACCGCAAAAAGGACATAATATAAGATACAGGATAATTTATTCGTCCCTTCAGAATGGGTAATGGATGATGTAATCTGGTGCAAAAAGTGATGCGGACTTTGGAGACGCATATGCTTATTAATTTCATCGTCATGATGTTAACTATAATGGACGACTTTATACCATCAACAACCCTCTGTCCTGCACGCCTAGCATGAGCACCATAGAAACGAATTTTGTCGACGGCAGAATATACAAAATGACAGATCGTAGACAGATTTCTTAAGAAATTATAGAAATCATTTATCTATAATTTTGTCTAATAGTCCGTCACCAAATTTGTATAAATGACTTGTTTGATTTTTTTATTAAATGGTCCACTTGAAGGGCTAAGTGGTGAAACCAATCCCAATAGAGAGAGAGAGTCAGGGAAATGGGAAATTGATGCACGTTTCTTTTCACTCAATCTAAAAATGGAACACTGTGGCATTTTAGCTAGTAAGAACCCGACAAACAACCTTCCATATGCCTTACGAAGGGTATCCATGAGGATGTACTCACACAAAAAAAAAAGGTTTGACAACAGAGCTCCACTGCGAAAACAAAAAAGCGGGTTGCATACCACCATACAATATTTCACACTACATATCTTTTTGAATACTTTAGTAGTTAAAAAGATATGTAATCTGCATTCGCGATTTAATTGCCAAAAATGTAAACAAATATGAGTTTATGGAAAAATAACTTTAAACAATAATGTTTAGTTTACGCTACAACCTCAAACATTTTTATAACATTTTAAATAGTGCTAGTCACTCTAAAATCAACTTAATTGCCATTAAAATAAAGTTGATATTTGTTTAACTTGAAATAATATTAATTTGAAACATAAGTAAGTGAGCAGTGGTGGCCAAGTGGTAACGGCCGCGACTTACGAGTTGTAGGCCGTAGGTTCGAACCCAGACAGGCGCTTTACTTTGTGTAAATTATTTCATCACCACTGCTCACAAAACGGTGAAGGAAAACATCGTGAGGAAACCGGCATGTCCTAGAACCAAAATTCAAAGACATGTGACATCTACCAACCCGCACTGGGCCCGCGTGGTGGATTACGGCCCACTCCCTCTCACTGAGAGGAGGCCTGTGTCCCAGCAGTGGGAACATTATAGGCTGATGATGATGATGAAACATAAGTTTGAAAAGAGTATGCTAAAAAAAACACGTTTTTTATATGTGGGTGCTTTAATTTTCAACTTTGTTCTATTTTTATTATTTGTTGTAATAGCAGTTTTAGTTAGTACACATACGTAAATACACACTCTGTGAAAATTTCAACTGTCTACCTATTACGGTTTATGAGATACAACCCGCTGACAGTCAAACGGACGGACGGATAGCGGAGGCTTAGTTATAGGGTTCCGATGGTACTCTTTGGGTACGAAACCCGAAGAAAACGTTTCTTGTAATCCTTTAATATTCAACTTTGTTTTATTTTTATTATTTGCTACAATAGCGGCTTAGTACCCACACATTCTGTGAAATTTCAATTGTCTACCTACATATTACGGTTCAAAAGATACTAACAGGGCCCCGCTGGCACCCTAAAAAGAAGGTACCTACATTTTTTTGCACTCAAACAGGCCCGCATTCATCATAATATTACTTATCACTATCACATATTTTAAAACAAAAGCACATCATCAATCACTGTCTAACGAGAAACATGTGTTTGTTAGCAACAAAATGTACATTTAAAAGGTTTTCTTTGCTACCAAACGTACATAATTCTGTTTTGCCTGTCAAAATATTAAAGTTTCGTGTTTCGTGGAAATGGAGTGTACTCCAGTGGTTCATTACAGCGTATAACAGAAGACCGGCTCCTGTTGAAATATACTCGTATATGTATCTACTTAGCCTTTTCCCAACTTTTTTGGGGTCGGCTCCCAGTCTAACCGGATGCAGCTGAATACCTATATTTTATATAGAGCGACTGCCTATCTGACCTCCACAACCTAGTTAATGGGTAATACGGTACCCCTTGGTAAGACTGGTTGTCAGACTTCCGGTCTTCTGACTACCCGTAACGACTCTCAAAGATCCACGAATGACAGCCGGGACCAACGGCTGAACGTGCTTTCCGAGGCACGGAGGGATCTCGGTATGTAAAGATGGTCACCCATCAACAGATCAACCGCGGCAGGCGTAGCTTTACCTGATCGATCAACCTGTGCGGCTGTTTTTATTTGGCCACGGACCCCTGTTCTTCTGTTGAAATATATCAGGTAATTTCTAGTTAGATTTATTTTCGTGACTGTCGGGTTGGTCACTAGTCTACTGGTCGCAAGAGCTACTACTGAGCACGAGGCCTCTGGGATCGATTCTCAGATTCGAACAAAGTGTTATTGAGTTTTTCTAGTAGGAATTTCTCAGTAGCACCCCGAAGTCTGGATTTACATGGAACTTAAACATAACTGGTCGCTCTTAGCGATAAGACCGCCCATTGTGTCACCCTTTGTACAGTTTCTATATTTATGTCTGTAATTTATAAGTATGATGTACATAATAAAGAGTATTCTATTCTAATTGGTGAAATGTGGGTGTACTATATGTACCATCGAGGAAACTTACATCTGCCCAATTTGAAAACAAAATATCGTGCACACGATGATCACATCTGTTAGCAAGCGTTACTATAGCGGCCGAACGCTGCAAGGAAGAATAGCCCTTATGGCGTATAAGTAGGTGTAAGTTTCGAAACTTACATGTGCCCAATTTGGAAACAAAATCCCGTGTACACGATGACGACATCTTTCACGGAACAGATAATAAGCTGTTCCGTGACATCTTTAGCAAGCGTTACTATAGCGGCCGAGCGCTACAAGCAAGAATAGCCCTTACGGTGTATAGATGTAAGTTTCCTCGATGGTACACCGCTGTCTAACCCTTCGGGGCTGACAGGCGTCATATTATATTACTATTTCAGAATATTTCTTGTAAGGTCTATCAAATTCATGTTTCCAATTGATATTATTTCAAGTTAAATAAATATCAACTTTAGTAAGTGAAAAAGTTATAAAAATGTTTGAATTAAACTGAACCTTATTGTGTAGGTATTAAAGTTATTTTTCTAATAACTCAGATTTGTTTACATGTTTGGCAAATAAATCGCAAACGCAGTTTACAAAGATTAGTTTTCTGAAACATTCTATCCACGTCAGAATATTCTTTTCAATTATTTTCTTAGAGGTACGTTATAGATAGGATTGCTAACTTTATGTACAAATAATAAATTATTATATTATGGTCAAAGTTCATTGATTTAGAATAACAGCCGCACGGGTCGATAGAAGATTAGGCTCCGCTTGCCGCCTTCGCTTCGTTTTTTTTTTTATTGATATTATCAAGAAACTTATTTACATTACAATTGACAAAATATACGTTCCAGAAAACCACAGAGGTTTGTTAGGAACGTTGATTCAGCTAGTAGGTCATAAAAATAGAATAGGTACAATATTTTTAAGCGATTAATCGGTATGCACATCGTGTTACCAACCAATCCATGCTTAACTGGGTACGGCACACATCTATGGTTTGCTAATAACCAGTTACAATATTGGCGTTGTCGTCCTTTAACTTTCGTGAATGGGTGACCATCTGTTACATATCAAGACCCTCCGTGCCTCGGAAAGCACGTTAAGCCGTTGGTCCCGGCTATCATTCATAGATCATCGACAGTCGTTACAGTAGTCAGAAGCCTAAAAGTGTGACAACCAGATTTACCAAGGGGTATTGAGTTACCCAGCAACCCAGTTGTAGAGGTCAGATTAGCAGTCGCTCCATATAAAATACTGGTACTTATTCAGCTGTGTCCGGTTATACTGGAAGCCGACCCCAACATAGTTGGGAAAAGGCAGTTAGAAAAAATTTGCTAGTAAACTTCTATTAATCTCTTAAATAAATTGCAAACTATAGTTTTGTATAATTTAGAAGCATTTTTAAAATTTTGTAAATGTAAGAACCATATTTCCGTTTATTATGATTTTCTTGATGTTGACTTGAAAGAGCATGGCAGTTGAGAACGTGTCATGCTCACTTAAATGTCTCATCGATGGTGGCGCGTGTGTTGGATCATTCGGTTCCCTACAAAATGGTTGGGCTAAATGGTGCTGATCCACGCGTCATGTTCGTGAACGAGCGCCGTCGGATGAGACTGGTCATCTCTTAACTGCCAAGGCTTATTTTTAATCTTATATTTTGAAATGTTTCTTCATTTGTGTCTTTTTTTTCACATTGTTCTCACATATAGAAGCAACAATAATAATGTACCCAGGATTTTGTAATATCTTGATTTAAAAGAGTGTCCATGTAGTTTCTTGCCCGTTCTTCTCCATAGAGATCTACGTTTTGGAATGGGCAACTAGCTTCAACTTTCTGACTAACTGACAGACTATTTATAATAATAATAATTATTTATTTATTTCACGGACAACAAAAGATCCATACTGACAAAAACAAAAAATACATAATATTTAAATTTTGACGATTCAAAGTGCCTGTACAAGGTTTAATTGAAATAAATGCTTTGTGTTTGAGTTTAGATTTAGAATAAAAACTATCTTCCTTATTAGTAAAATACGCAGTAATATATATTTTCAATAGAACGTTATCATAGTTTTCTTAATTTGACTGGTAGCTGGTTATTCGAGTATGAAATCCTTGCAACGTGTCGAATGACAAGCAACGAGTAAAATTTAATGTGAAGAAGACCAAAAGTGATCAACGTTTATCGTACTTTCAGCAACAGCCACATATCCCAGTAAACTCTTGAAGCAATCCAAGTAGAAACAAAAGCGAGTGAAGTATTACTTCGTCGGTAAAAGCAGTGTCCGTAAATTTCTCTCACAAGCTATTTGTCAAGGGGATTCTGTGCCACCTGAGCGCTAAGCGGTCTCCCCCAGCTACGGATTCGAATAATCACTGAAGTTTTTAGTGAAGGATAATAGAGACAGTTTCATGAATTTGTTCGTGATAGTTTTTTGTAAATGTTGTGTTGAAGTATGAAGGATTTTTGGGGAATGCTATCGAGAGTAGTGCTGTGGTGGCCCAGTGGCAACCACATCATCAAATGACCCCTCCCGCTCTTGGTTGAACGCGAGGGAGTGTCAGACTCTTACTGACTAAAACCCACCCGTTTTCCTTCCTGAGCCCTTTACGTTCCGGGGCAGCGGTAACCCTTTCGGACAATCCCGTTGACCCGGCAGGCTTCGGCCCTAACGGGCTCCTTCTTTGATGCTGACATCTCTTTGAGGCGCGCGTGGAACACGTACGCGCCATCCGGCATGGGCCTGGTTCTGATCGGACGGTGAGCCACCCATTAGTCTCCGTCCGCAGGCCGGCGCCTGCGGTGACCGGTAGTCGTCACACGGCTCCCGACGCCCGTATCGTCTTCCGCGGCAGCTGGGACGTGAAGCAGTGGTAACGGCTGCGACTTACGACTTGTAGGTCGTAGGTCCGAGCCCAGACAGGCGCTTTACTTGGTGCAAATTATTTCATCACCACTGCTCTCTGGTCTCAAAACAGTGAAGAACATCGTGAGGAAACCGGCATGTCCTAGAACCAAAAATTCGAACACATGTGACATCTACCAACCCGCACTGGTCCCGCGTTGTGGATTACGACCACTCCCTCTTACCGAAAGGAGGCATGTTTTCCAGCAGTTGGAAAGTTATACAGACTGATTATGCTAGCTATCGATTTTAGGTTTAAGTAGGTCAAACAAATATTACGATTGCGAATGGTTTTGCGCTTCTTCGAACAAGCTTTTTCACAAAGAGCACTTAGTTCATAAATATAGCATCACGCCTGCATTCTCCGCCGGGGTAAGCAGAGGTTTTTTTTTAAAAAAAACGTTGTCCCACACTATGAATTACTCCTGTATCGTGGGTGCGTTTACAAACATTTAAATTCACATACACAAACAGCCAGACCCGGAACAACTACCTGTAGACAATACAAATATTTGTTCCGTGCGGGAATCGGACCCGCGACACGCAGCGCAGCAGTCGTTCGCTCAGTCACTGCGCCACCGTGTCGTGAAAAGGTGTGTAGTTAATGCAATGGGGGCGGGGTTATTGTCAGTAATTAAAAGATCACAAATCCAGGCTGCTACTGGATATGTTCTAATGAAAAAATAAACTAATTTACACAGCCCGACCCAGGGATTGAAAACAGGACCCCAGGGCTCAGCAATCAAACGTGCGCTAACGCTTAGATATTGATTACAAATCGAGACAACTCCATGCCTCGGAAATCACGTTGAGTTGGTGGTCCCGGCTGTCATTCGTAGATCTTCGACAGTTATTAGTCAGAATAAAAAAAACTGACAACCAGTCTCACCAAGGGGTATCGTATTACCCAGTAACTGGTTTGTGGAGATCAGAAAAATATCTTTCGGAAAACACAGAACCCTCTGTGTCTTTCCAAACGATATTTTTCACAAGGACAACTTTCACTATAACAGTAGCATCACTCACTACAGGCGTTACAAGTTCACAGCCAACTAAATGAGCTGTGAAACTCCGTCAAAACAGTTCTTTCAATATACCGAGAGCCAATTTATGGACAACGTCCAATAAAAAAGGACATGATACAAAAAGGTAATCCATAACTTTCCTCGTACCCACACTATCGGCTGCTGTCGATATTAAGATACTACAGCGCCCCGTGGTTTTACCCGCATAAGTGGCGATCACATGAGAATATCGGGATAAAACTATCCTATGTCCTTCCTCGGGATGCAATCTATCTCTCTGCCAAATTTTATCGAAATCCGCTCAGTGGTTTATTCGTGAAAAGGTAATATACAGACAGACAGACAGAGTTACTTTCGAATTTATAATATTAGTATGGATTGAAACGTATACAGGGAGGATAAAACGAGATCTTTATGAATAGATTCGGGGTATCTGAATCTGCCTCTTATTGAATGTATTCAGAGTTTCTGAATCTATTCAATAAGAGAGAGTACTGCTATACAATAGTGGCTCAGGTCGTAATGGCCCAGAGGTAAAGTCCTCGTGCACAAAATTGTGGGTTCGAATTCTAGCAAGAGCCAGTGCGACTTTTTCATTCCAAACTCTGTACAACATATTTGCAATACTGATTTGTTTTTGTTTACAGTTTACGGGGTCAATGGCCTCTGTTAGTGTATTTAGGTAGGTACTTAAAATGATGAGTTGATATTAAGTGAGATTTGAAACGTGTCCTAGATAGTCGTGGCACAAAATACAGGATGCTTTGCTTACTCTAAAATAAAGCTAAGAACTAAAATCTACCACCAAGCTCAGATACACGATTCCATTTAACGTATATTCTCAACCTGTGTATACAACGCTATAGAGTAAATAACGGTTTGATTCACACATGGAACCATTAATACCACAATAAAGAGCATGTACAGAAGGTCGACTTCATACATCGAGGGAATATGCACGCACAAATAGACGCGTACGTGCGGCGATCTCAAACAAATGCGAGTCGCGAGTGCGGTTGCACTCGCTGTACGTGAAGCATGTCTATGTGTGCGTGCGTTCTCGCTCATTGTATGGAACCGACCTTCTGCACCTATTTATTCTTTGATTAATACCTTTACGTGAAATATTTCAATTGGAAGGATCAAAGGATTGTATGCGATTTAGTTTTTGTTTGCTGCTTTTAACAGCTTTATACATTTTTTTATCCCGGCAAAAGGTATTTGAAGGTATTACAGCTGTTTTAGATATAAAGGATTTGGTTAAAAGGTTTAATTGTGTCAATTTTGGTTGGTGTAGGAAGGCCCCAAATGAGTCATGTTTTTTGTTGTTTAACCGACATCATTTATTTATTTAATATTTCAAGCATATAAATGTACAGAGGCAGACTTAATGCCATAGGCATTTTCTACGAGTCAACCTTTGGGTGGTTTGGCAGAGACAAACAGTGGTAGGTGCAATCATGAAAATTGAGGAATAAATATTTTAAATATAAAGATAATCATAAACCTTTTACAACTATAAATATAATATATACCTAATTACTTATAAATATTTACTTTCATTGTTACCTTTCTTTCGATTTGTCAGTCAGCTGAAAATATTTTTTTGTGGCGCATGTGTAAAAATCAACTTCGAAAAGGCAAATAATGAAGTCGCTACTAAAGACAAACTTAGTGGACAAAATCTGTACCCATGGACCAATTTTTTAAACTATTTCGCAAAAAAACTTTTTCTTTTATATGTTAATGTAATTTGAATGTTATCGTCCAGCACAATCAGCTTATAGTGTTCCCACTGCTGGGACACAAGCCTCCTATCTGTGAGAGGGAACGGGTCGTAACCACCACGCGGGCCCAGTGCGGGATGGTAGCTGTCACATGACTGAACTTTCAATTCTAGGACATGCCAGTTTCCTCACGATCTTTTCCTTCACCGTTTTGGGAGCAGTGGTGATTAAAATTATTTACACAAAGTAAAGCACCAACGACCGTAGTCCGTAAGTCGGGGCTATTACCACTGAGCCACCACTACTTACCATCGAGCAAATATTTAGTGTCCTTCCCGCCTTAATCTGTGATTATACGAGACAGGTGCTAGTGGTCTCATGTTAACAATACATCTACCCACCTATTCACGTAGGCGGCCCGGCGCTAATATTGTATGGAATATTTGTGGGAAAACTTTAGAAACATCTCTCGGTAATATTAACTATAACACTGTATCAAACATGTTGTGATGCATAATGCTGTGACCCTATGCAAGGCAGCGGCTTATTAGTCGATTCGCACGAATTCACTCGCCCGCAACGGGCGAATCGTAACTTTTAAATAATATTATTTTTTCTATAGGCCACTCGTACAAAGTTAATTTATTTGTGGGCGAGTCGACAACTGGTACATTTTGAATTTTATGCAATGAAGTTTAGAAAAAAGCACACGTTTTATAATATTTAAATCTTATTACTTCTGTGCGATAGTGTCCTTTCTTCTTTACTATAACGTATACAATTCAAAATGTGCCAATTGCATAATACATATTTCTGGAGTTTTCGACTCGCCCACAAATAAATTAACTTCGTGCGAGTCGCCTAAAGCAAAAATAAAATTATTTAAAAGTGACGATCTGCCCTTTTCGGGCGAGTATATTCGTGTGAATGATAAGCCGTGACAGCCAGCGCCGAACCTTTCTAAAACAACTCGAATTAATCACAAATCGTTACCCAAAATGCTTATTTCACCTGATTGCTCCCAACCTGAATATTATTGAAACCCTCTACTCAAATACAAATATACCAAACGTTAGCCGTTTAAGGGACCTAATCCTTCGTGGTTTAATTAATCATGTTGTGTTTACCCCGTGTCTTGGTGTTTGCGAGAATCTGAGGGTTACACAGCATGTCTGATGGGGTTAACGGTCTTGTTCAATGTCGTGGGCTTAATTTTTGGTCCTTAGGTTTTGATTTGGGTAAGAGTAGCTTTTGTTTAAGAATAGAATACTCTTTATTATGTACACAATATAAATTACAGACATACTGTTTATTCACAAAGACACAACAATTACAATTTACAAGCTAACACTAAAATGTATATATTTATACAAATACTAGCAAACCCGGCGAACTCCGTTTCGCCACCAGATGGCTTCGTTTTATGTAACATGTGTTATTTAGTTGAACTTCTCTAAGTAAATAAAAGTGAATCCAAAGTAAATACTGAATCGAAGCGTTATACGTGTCCGCAAATTATCCGTTTCATTGAAGTGCTCTTTGGTAAACCACATTTTTTGTTTTTTGTTCTGACGTTAACACAAACAAAGCGGATGGTTTCCCAACTCGTGAACACGCAACGTATAACTGCCCATGTGAAAAACAATGATTTTCTAAATTTATCCCGCAAACACTAAGCGATTGGCCTTGCGACTTGTTAATTGTCATTGCGAACGCCAGGCGAACTGGAAATTGCAATCGTTTGAAGTCAAACGGAAGATCAGTCGGAATCATTGGTATTCGAGGAATACATACATTTTCACCTGCGTACTTTCCGTTAATAATGGTTGCCTCAATCAAACTCGGCATAAGTCTTTTTACCAAAAGTCGAGTACCGTTGCAAAGTCGCGGTGGATTCAAATTACGCAATATCATAATAACTGTACCAACTTTGAGTTGCAAGTTATGTGGTGGAAATCCTGGTAACTCCAGAGAGTTCAAAAACTCCGTTGGATAATTTACTACATCATCGGGATTTGTTATGGAATCAACGGATTTGTATGTCATCAAATCGCCAGCAATTTTTGATTGAATGGTGAAATTCAGTGCGTGTACATCATTATTCTTTGCGGCAAGAATTGCTCGTTGACTTAACCAAGCATAATTCTGATAATTTTCACTAATGTTTGGGAAAACATTTTCAATAAGAGCTAATTGAGAGTCTACAAATCGGCAAAAGTCGTTGGTAAGAGTAATTAATCCAGATGTCGCATCAACTGGGACTTTTCCATTTCCAACAGCTAACAATTGTTTGGAAAATTGTGCAGCACTTTGATCATTTTGAAGTTGAACTCTCATATTAGTGGTTAGCGATAATGTTTTTACGTTATTCCATAAAAGTGATGCCTTCAGGCAAGCATTCAATTCATCTGCAGGCGTTCCACGGGGAATTACTGGCAACGTCTGCCTGAAATCGCCTGCCAACAATATCATCAAGCCGCCAAACATGTTGTTATTTCGCCGAAGATCCTTTAGTGTGAAGTTAAGTGCTTCAAGTGATTTCTTATGTGCCATTGTGCACTCATCCCAAACAATGAGCTTGCATTGCATCAACAATTTTCCCATTGCACTGGATCGGGAAATATTGCATGTTGGAGTATCAATTGTGTTTAAATTGAGTGGCAACTTAAGCGCAGAATGTGCAGTACGACCGCCATCTAGAAGAGTCGCCGCAATTCCAGATGATGCTAACGCCAAAGCTATGTCACATCTTGATCGAATAGTGGCCAAAATCAATGAAATGACAAATGTTTTCCCTGTTCCTCCAGGTGCGTCCAGGAAGAATAGACCACCAGTATTATTGTCCACCGCTTGCATTAATGTTTCGTATACTTGTTTTTGCTGTTCATTCAGCAACGGCACATTATTTCGAACGAATTCCTGCAATGTATCAACATTGTATTGCAGCTCTCGATTTAATTCTTGGTTGAATGCATCGTGCATCGATCGATTTGGCGCAATCATTCCTACTTCAATCAGTAGCTTGTTTGCAATAGTCAAGCATTGATCCTCAATCAGAATCAATCCTTCACTGTAGATTTCATCGGTTATTTGGATGTCAGGATTATTCGTTTGAATGCGCAAGCGATGCAAGATATCTTCACATATGTCGTCTTTGTATTTGTTCCATAACTGAATTGGTTGTGAAGGAAAACATGTGGTGATGATAATTGCGAACAGCGTTCGTATTTGGTACGCAGTTGATGAAACAACTGAATCCGCAAGTGTTAAATCCCAATGAGAATCGTTCTCCAGCAAACCCAATAGTTGACATGCTTCTCGATATGTTTGGCATTGGTGGCCATTCACAGTTTTCAAATGCGCAAATGATTTTGGTCCACGTACATTTACCAACAGCAGTCGCAAATAAAAACATTCATCATTTCTAGGATGAACAGTATACATGCGACCTAGTGCATCAGTGGAAAACACATGTGGCCAATCTGGAACTGGGGTTCCTTGTTTGCGACGTTGGAATTTCTTTGTTGATTGATTCCAAGTGTAATACTTGGGCATTTCAACGTACATCAGCGTCGCTGCGAATGGATCTGCTTCACACATTGCAAAGAAGCTAGTCAATGTTGTCGATGGTGGTCTCTCAGCTCGTTGTGCCGCATTAGCCTCAGTGAAGTAAACTCTTTGGCCATTTTCCAAATGCACTGCTAAATGTACAACTGTGGGATATCTTTCATGAATTTGAAATGACAATAATCGCCACAGTGCTTCATTAGTACTGCCCATTTGGAAGTTGCTGATTTCGTCATTCGCATTTTCCGACGCAATACCAAACACAGCCATGTCGCTGCCTTTTGTAACGTACTTGCACAAATATTTGATTGTTTTGGCCGAATGACAACTCTCAACGTTTGCATGTGTTTCGAAAATTCGTGATAGCAGCGGGAAATATGGTACAATGAATTCATTTCCGATCTCAATCTCTTGATTTTGAACTTTAACTTTGATAGTTCGACCATTATCTTCTTTTGAACGCCGACGATAAACTGGATATCCATCGTTTCCTGTGACTGTTTCAGCAACTAACGGTCGCGGATATCTTTTTGTGCACTTTCCATCAGCCATGCAAGGCGATAATGGATTTAATGCACCGCACGGTCCATGCACCATCTGTGTCGTCACAATGTCGTGTAGATGGGGATCAGTGACTGGATCAGGAATTTCAGCTGATATGATGTCATCCACTTCATTTGAATGTAATTTGTTCAGCAACCAAATTAGGATATGAGCATGCGGTAGTCCACGCTTCTGCCATTCCACCGAGTACATATAACAACGTGTGTCACCAAAAACTTGATACTTACTAAGCACATCCATCATAACCTTGAGTTTTTGCTGAAATACTCTGGCGATTATGTCATGGCGATCTTGCGGTTTTTGGTCCGGTTCCAACTCACGTTCAATTTCCGTCCACTTCGGATTGCATGTGAACGTAATAAATAAATCCGGAGTTCCATAATTTCGCACGTACGTCATAGCGTCTTGAGCGTATTCGTGCATGTGGCGTGGGCTTCCGATATAAGATGATGGGAGAATCGTCAGACGTCCAATATTCTGAACATCACCATCTGAATGAATAGCATCACGCAAGTGTATATAGTCCTCAGATCGTAGCTTTGCCTGATTGAATCGGATGAACGCTAAACGTTCGGTCTCGACTTTGACATACATGTCGACAGCGAATTGCTGGAATAGCCGACGGCACTTCAGAATGACATTCTCCTCATGTGTACGAATCATCATACGATACGCATAGTAATTCATTGCGCTTAGATTTATGCATATTAAATATGCGCATAATTAAATGAATTGTTAATGGAATCCAATAATAGCAATAATAAAATTAGTGTGTGAATATTGTACCTGTAATTGGATCGACCATCTTCAACGTGATGTTGTATCCGTCTTGCCCTTGCCAATAAATGATTGGATATTGTAACGCATCGTACAAACGATGTGACTCGTTTACACGATGCATGATATTGCTTCTTCGCTGAACGACAATGTCTCGCGATTTAGTTGGATCGCCAACAATAATTGCAGCAACATCATTAACGGTGGGTGCATTGAATCTTCGCACATGTTCACCTGTTGGGGTACAATCCGCTCTTATGACAAATTTGTGCGTATCCGATGGCATTCGTTCCAATGCTGTTTTGAACATATTAACCACAGCATTATTAGCGTGAAAAAATGCTTGCAACTGTTCAATAATTCGTCTCTTTAACTGTTGTGTTCCCTGTATATTGCACCGCACATTCAGCTGATCCACCATCGACGAAATGAAATATATTTGCAGAAATTGATGCGGTTCATCTGGTGTTGGCACCATTGAACCATGCAAATGATATATTTGTCCTTGTACCTGTAATTGCAAACAATCATTTGTTGAAGAATACGGTGTAACTTCTGATCGTGTGATGGTGTAGTGTGTGGTGTATATGTAGTTGTTATGTGTTGCAATTCATTGTGTTGGTGTGAGTGATTGGTTATGTGTGTTGTATCTTTTACCTTGCAAGTCGGCATGAAGCCGCCTTCTCGAATGATATTAGCTCCAAAGGAAGTCATGCGAAAGCAGTTATTGTATTCAAGGATGTGTTGAAGAAAATGGCTGGAATCGGGATCACTTCCATCGAACAATGGTTTCAGTGGCTGTGGTGGTGTAAGTAATGGATCCAGTTTGACTTTTCCACTTGCGCAGCACAATCCAGCCGTTTCTCTTTTGAACTTTAACGCATTGCAATATCGACATATTGTCGTCATTGGACCAATATCTAAATTTTCATCATCACTGTAGTTCGCAGTGGGATCATATTGGAATGCCAAGCGATTGTATGATGCCAATGATCTTCGTGTGCTCACGCGTTGTCTCAATCGGGCATTTTCTCTTATTATATTTTGTCTTTCTTCGCTTAAGTTCTGTGAATACACTTGTTGCTGGCTTGCATGTCTTGTGCGGCGGCTGATGTTCGCACGTCGTCCTCTAGGCATTTTGGACTATGGACATAATGGTGAATTTAACCTCAAATGCATGATCCACATAATTTACACAGTTCAACTTACCACTTTAAAGACAAATGCCTGCTGTTGAAATTGAATAAAAATTTGCACAATACACGTGATTGATTTGATGGTTTCCAATTGGAATGTTAGCAAACGAATAACTTATTTTTTTTACTTTTTTTCACAATTTCACAGTGAACACAATACCGGTTTGTCACATGAAATTGATTGAGCAGAGAACAATGAGTAGCTGTCAAACAATCTATCACGCACCGGCGCCATCTACTTAAAATATTGGCGCTGTATGTGAAAAAATATTTTCCCGCTTTTCTGTTGAAATTTTTCCTGAATTAAAATATTGGTTTGTAGTACATGCTATGTATCAGAGATGGCGCTGTATGTGAAAAAAGATTTTCCGTTTTTCTGTTGAAATTTTTCCTGAATTTTCTAATTTTCTTTGCTATAAACCTCACGGAGCCCGAGACCTTTCCAACGAATGCAAAACCGTGGAAATCGGTTCGTGCGTTCTGGAGTTATAGCGTCAGGAAGGAAAACCCGACTTATTTTTATATAGTAGATGTAATAAAAAATTTAAGAAAAAGGCAGGAGCTCATTGAGCATCAAAAAATTCGTCCGCGTCGTTGTCAATGGGACAAGTGCCCAAAAGGCAGGCAGCATTAACACGACGGATGGCAATGCTGATTCTTTGGGGTAAAAATAAGCCAGCCCTGGTCACGTGAACAGTCAACCAACCGCTTGGCGATGTCCCGAAATATTCGATGAGCAGTCGGACCTCAAGGTCCAATTAGAGTGTTTCAATTACAGACATAAATATATAAATTGCAATACCTAACCCCTATTTTTGATTTCTTAGTTATTTAAACGATACTGTTTATTTTTGTTTTTTTTTTTTGGCTGTGTCTATACTCCATTTAAAATAAGATTAGACATTTAAATAAACCTTTTTTAAAGTCCGTTCAACCGATTTTGACTTCTATACCGTAGCCACAAGGGATGGTATTAAAAGCAAAAATGTGGTTACAATGCCAACTGTTTACTGCATCTGCCATATGTCATGTCTCCAATGCAATAGAATTCATAATCGGTTGAACGGACTGTAAAAAAGGTTTATTTAAATGTCGAATCTTAATTTCATATGGAGTAGGTATAATAGCTATTTGTGTATTTGAGAAAAAAAGGCTGGGATCTACAGGGTGGCACAGATTTCGACACGCAAACTGTAATCATGAATTCAACACATGTTTATAGGCGACGTACAAATTTTTCGTCGCTTATCAAAAAACAATGCAGCTGTTCCCCAAGAAATTGCACTACCTATAAGCTTTCCTCAAGAATTGGGCTATCATATACAAAAGGACTTCTTTTTAACTCGACCGGTAGTTCCAGAGATTAGCGCGTTTAAACAAACAAATAAACTCTTCAGCTTTAATAATAGTAGGTATGCTTTAATAATAGTGTAGATTATTCGAAGTCAAATACAACAAAACAGTGCCACAAACATCAGTATCGAATTAAATTACCTACGTACATTACCATTCTAAAGTTAGCAGCCTCTAATCTAGTTAAACATAATCCGACGTGTACACAGTGCATTTCAAATAATTCAGAATTTCTGTAGAGATGTACCGACTAGCCGGGAAGGCCGACTATCTGACCGAATTTGTAGTCGGCGACTAGTCGGCATAGCTTGGTTATCGACATAGCTCAAAGAATTAGCAGCAAGCAAGCAAGCAAGCTGAAGTGGCAGTGGGCCGGCCATATCTCGCGAAGAACCGACAACCGCTGGGGTAAACGAGTTCTTGAGTGGAGACCGCGACTCGGCAAACGTAGTGTAGGACGCCCTCCGGCCAGGTGGGATGACGATCTGCGAAAGACTGCAGGCAGATGCTGGATGCGTCAAGCTGAAGACAGGGCGCTATGGCGCTCATTAGGGGAGGCCTATGTCCAGCAGTGGACTGCTATAGGCTGATGATGATGATGACTAGTCGGCAACTGGTAGACAAAAGTGCCGACTAGTCGGCTCTTTACTTTATACATATTTCTATGCTTATACTCAAATCAAGTCAATTCAAATCAAAATTAGGCTTAGAATCAGCACCTTTTTGAACATCAAAATTACATAAGACAGTTCCCAAAAACTCCCACCCTTCACCACTTCCTAGTGCGTAACTACTCCTTTGATAATCAATGATTGAACTAATAATAAAAGCACAATATAAACAAAAAAACTCAATTCTGATTCTACAGCTCTGAATAAAGTACGCTTGCCGCGGTTGGTCTGTGGATGGGTGACCATCTTTACATCCCGTGACCCCTTTTACACAAAACCATTTTATACAAAGAATAAAAATAATTATCAAAAGAAGCAAATCATAATTGTTTTAACAACTCCTAATAGATACCGGACTGTTTGTATTTCGTGCGACAGAGATAACGCTCTACGAAGCCGAAATTAGCCGATTGTCTCTTTCCAAAGGTCGATGTGCAATATTTATCGCCGGGTACTGTAATTGGGTTATGGAGGTCAGATAGGCAGTCGCTCCATGTAAAATACTGGTATTCAGCTGGATCCGGTTAGACTGGAAGCAGACCCCAACATGGTTGGGAAAAGGCTAGGCAGATGATGACAGTCCGTTTACACTTATTTTACCTCTGACAGAAGCAAACTAACAGCAACCTTATTTTAATGAGATTAAAGATCACAATGATTTTGACAGACTTGTCAGTGGCAGCAAGCCAACAGAAACCTTATTGGAATGAGAATAAAGATCACTATGACTGTTGGACAGTGATGCAAAATCAGAAGTAAAATAACTGTGAACGGACTGTTAGTATATATTTTAGGATTACAGTTTCGGTTTTTTTCACCTGAACTCTGCGAAACTCCTCCCGAGACAATGATCGGCTTGGCCGACTAGTCGGTCGTATCGCAACCGACTTGTTGGCCAGGCAAGTCATTCAATGTCATAGTCGGCCCCATCTCTGAATTTCAGACCGCCGCGCGCCGGTCCTACGAGACGCAATACGAAACTTGACGTATCTATGACTAGACTGTGAGACGCTTGCAAATGTTTAAAGTTTACTGAAAAATGTTTTAAAGAAAATTATTCCGTCTAGGGAGTTATTTAAATTGTCTTGAAATGATAACTTGAAACTTGACATAAATTGGACGGTTGAAATAATTAAGCTCACTTTATTTGAACTATTTTATCTTTTTAAAAAGTGCTCGGTAGACACTACTTTGAGAAAGAAACCGACAGAAGGATCCAGTTGGTTTGGGCAGCGTTTGGGAAAGTTCGTCAAGTCTTCTCGTCGCCTATCCCACAATGTTTGAAGACTAAGGTCTTCAACCAGTGCATCCTGCCCGTTATGACATACGGTGCCGAAACGTGAACACTGACAGTTGAGCTGGTCTACAAATTCAAGGTCGCTCAGCACGCTATGGAGCGGGCTATGCTCGGAGTTTCTTTGAAGAATAAAATCAGAAATGAATTTATCCGGAAAGGAAAACCGGGTTCACAGCTTGCAGAATAGGCAAACTGAAGTGGCAGTGGGCGTGACATGTTTTTCGAAGTACCGATGGTCGGTGGAGCGTACGAGACCTGGAGTAGAAACCGCATATCGGCAAGCGTAGAGTGGGACGCCCCTATATTGAGAAAGTTGTGAAAAAATATGTAATTCGCCATTTTGTGGCGGCGGCCATTTTGGACCGATTTTCATCAAGCATAGCTAAGAACACTTCCGACTAATTCACCTTTCAAACAGAAACAACAAAATCAAAATCGGTTCATCCGTTCGGGAGCTACGATGCCACAGACAGACACACACACACAGACACGTCAAACTTATAACACCCCGTCGTTTTTGCGTCGGGGGTGAAAAAGAACAAACAAAAAAGTTGTGGGGGAAACGTGTGTCACATCCAACAAAAACGACCATCGCTCAGCATAATGCTAAGACGCAGTACCTACGAGACAGGTTCCCAGCGCTGGTTTTCAGCAACAATGACTAAACTCAGCAAAAAGTTTGACAAATTCTAAAATAAACTACCATCCTAACCCTCACAAACTACCAACCCACAAATAAATCTATCTACAGACTACATATTGTTGACAAATCGAACCAAGATCTATATTAATTGGATACTGCAGTGTATCAAAGAGCGAAGAGATGGTACAAACGTGGCTATCTCAGAGCTATCTAGTTCCGTAAGTCTCGGATAAGTTGATATCCGTTGAGAAATGTCAATGCACTGGAGAATTGTCGGGTCTCAGAATGGAAGAAGTGGATAAGAAACTGCTTTTAAATTTTCTCCTGATCAAAATAAAAGGCAGTCACAATAGCATCCTGAAGGCTGTGGCGGCAGTTACTTCCTCCCCCATACTAAGTCAGTTTTTGCAAAGACTTACCCTTTTTTCCATTTCTCGTTGTGTCCAGTTGTTGGGTAGTCTTTTCATGAATTGGTATTTAGTTTATTTAACTAACAATAGTATTATAAGTAAAAATCTATTACTAACAATAATAGATCTTATAGTTGTAAGAAATAAAATGATTTTATTTATTTTTTAAGTACACTTCATAATGGAAATCTGCCTAGCCTTTTCCCAACTATGGTGGGATCGGCTTCCAGTCAAATCAAATGCAGCTAAATACCAGTATTTTACATGAAGCGACTGCCTATCTGACCTCCACAATCCAGTTACTGGGTAACACAATCCCCTTTGGTAATACTGGTTATAAGACAATAGGGTAGTTGACTAAGAAAATATATTTAGTCCATCAGTTAGATTACTAAAAAATATTGTATACGTATTTTTTCTTTTGTCTGGCAAACAAAAAATTACGAAGATACAGCGCTTGGAAATTTCGTATGACGTCACGCCGTGCTACAAATTTTAGCACGTTATTACGTCAAAGCCCCCCACTCCTGAACTTTGATGTGATATATCTTTGTAATTTTTTATCTAATTGATAAAACAAAAAATACGTGTTCAATATTTTTTAATAATCTTACTGAGGGACTAAATCGAATCGATTTATTTTTACCCAGGCAACATCCCTATTAGGCTTCTGACTACCCGTAACTACTGTCAAAGATCTACAAATTACAGCCGGGACCAACGGCTTAGCGTTCTTGCCGAAGCACGGAGGGAGTATGTACGGTCACCTACCTACGAACAAACCGCGACAAGCGTAGCTTTACAATACGTGCCACGAAAGAAGAGACTTGACACACCACGTGGTTTGACATGCGCAGTACACGATTTTAGGTATCTTTAGCGGTATGAGGTCTGAGTGCGGGACGGGACCGGACGTCATAGGGGCGGCGGAAAGAGCGGGGGCGGCGGGGTCAAGTCTCTTCTTTCGTGGCACGCATTGTACCTTAGATCGACCCGTACAGCTACTATCATTTAGCCACGAGCCCCTCTACATAATGTAAATAAATGTTGTTAATAGGTGTGGTTTTCTCACGAGCTGTCATCGTTACCACTGATGACACAGACTCGTTTATACCAGGGGGCCTAAAAAGGCCACTTTAGCACAATCATAAAGGGATAACATTATGAATCATAATATGGCGAAGACAGTCTGTGTTTTTCTTTTTTCGCTGCACTACGTAGGTGTAATCAAAGAGATTGGGATTGGATTTGGATTGGATTGATTGTATTTTATCACAAACAAAAAAAAATAACTGAAAAATCTTTCACCAATGGGATTTGATAAGATTCACTTAATAGTTAACTGTCCAGTATGATTCATAATGTTATGCTTTTATGATTCAGCCAAAGTGGCCTTTTTAGGCCCCCAGTGGTCTTTAGATTTGATAAAATAACTTTCTCTATCGATGATTTTAACGAGTAACGAACGTTCTCACATCCATTAGAATCAAACTTACAATCGTTTATTTTGTAGTAAAATATTAATTGTATTGTAAAATATTGCGTCGCGGCACGGTTCTTTACGGTGCGGTTTATAAACCGCGCCGTAGAAAAAACGTGTCTGTCAACAAACTTCCATAGTGATCCATACTACACTGACGACCGTGCCTACACACGGCAAATAAACCATAGTTTTTCGCACCAAGAAAACCGTGTAGGGTAGTTTTAGTAGTCAACCAACTAGTTGACGTGATATTGGTAACAGTGTCTAGATCTGGCATTTGGAAACCGTGTTTTTGTCTGAGGCGCATAAGTTTTGCCGTTAGAAGTTCACACTTTCATATCCACTTCTGCTAAATCCAAGTTTTATTTGGTGTGGATTCAATCAAAATGATATAGCACATGCATGGCAAAGATCCGAAATCTATACGCTTTAGTCAGTGCATTAGTTGTCTATACACATTATTTGGAGTATATCTCAACGGAGTACCATTTGATTTGAATTAAATAAAAAATAAGTTTACAAACTAAAACCTGAGTACTGAAAAGGATAAAACAAGAAAGTACCTTCCCGTGGTCACACGCTACCATAGTATGTTACACTATTTGCGCTGTAGCATGGTGCGGGTGACAGTTGCCCGTATGACGTTGACATTTGTCAGTACCACGTAGGGATGTGAGGTTATGCAATTCATTTTTATCGCTAACGATACTCGCAGCGTGAATCTAGTTCTCTTTAATATTGTTATGAAAATTAGTGTATTATTCAGTTGTGCAGTGTAACTACGTGTGTGCTACGTGTATAAACTTGTCAATATAAATGTTTTATGGCTACATAATTATCTTTGTACTTATACAAAATAATCAAAATCGGGTTTATGTTTTTTTTTTCGTGACAACATTTTTGCTCTATGGTGCATCGGCGCGGCGGCCATGTTGTTTACCCGTGCGATGCTGTGAGTGCGAGTACGAGTGCAAGCGCGTTATATTGTGACTTAATGTGACACGTATTACGATTTCATTGTTTGTTTTCATTTTTGTTAAATTGTTATTTGTTATAAGTTTGTTGAGTTTGTTGTTATTACCATGCCTAAGCATACAAAAAAAACTGTTTTGGGTAGTCAGGCCAGGGAGCTTGTTGTTCGCCTCCGAGACTACTTTGAAAGAGAACAACAAAATAATGGACCGTTGTTACCATTGAATCATATTGTAGAACGAGTAGCCGAAGCTCTTGATATTGGCCGCAATACTGTTTCGCGTATAACACGTGAGAAAATTGGCCAAGATGGGATGTTTGAAAATAAATTATCGACACCCAACAAAAAGCGGACCAAGGTGAAGCCAATCACAGATTTGGATGATTTTGCTAAGGTTGCTATTAGAAATCATATTTATGATTATTATAGAAGAATGGAGCTACCCACATTGCTCAAGCTTCTAAAATCATTAAAAGAAGCTGACTTATTCAAAGGAGGTATTACTTCGCTACGGCAAGTTATAAAAGATATTGGCTTTGTTTACAAAAAAGTTAACAAAAGAAAGATTATTATGGATAGGACTGACATTGCCCTAGCAAGATGTAGATTTTTAAGGAAGGCCAAAAACATAAGTGATTGGAGCAAAGTTGTCTTTTTGGATGAAACGTGGCTAAACGCCAACCACACAGTGGGTAAAAGTTGGACCGACGATACGGCACAATCGTGTACCAAAGTGCCGGAAGGCAAAGGCGAACGCCTTATTATTTGTCACGCAGGTACAGCAAGTGGATTCGTCCCTGATTGTTTGCTGGCTTTTAAGTCAAAAAAAACTACGGAGTATCATGAGGAGATGAATTACGAAAAATTTAAAGATTGGTTCATAGGTCTATTAAACAATTTAAAAGAGCCTATGACCATAATAATGGACAACGCACCCTACCATTCGGTGCAAGTTAATAAACCCCCAAACCAATCCAACCGCAAAAGCGAGTTGGTGAAGTGGCTGAGTGAAAACGGAGTTACAGCAGATATAAAAATGTTAAAGACGGAGCTTATTGCCTTAGTCCGACGCCATAAGCCACCAACTCCTACCTATGCTCTGGACGAGATGGCAAAAGAAAAAGGCCACCAGGTCCTTCGACTACCACCCTACCATTGCCAGTATAACGCTATTGAGCTGATTTGGGCCCAAATAAAAGGTATGCTTTTAATTTCAATTCCCATTTTGAAGCTTTATAAAAAAATCAGCTTTCCGATCGTAGCATGTACCTAGTTTAAAAACATTACCAGATACTAGATTAGGCTGATTGATGATTATTTGAATACTTTTTTTTATAAGTTCGTTTATTTTTAGGTTACGCCGCAAGAAATAATACTTCGCCGCCATTTACGGCAAATAAGATGTTGGCCCTATTACAAGAGGCCATCAACAATGTTCAACCTGAAGACTGGTCGAAGGTCGTGAATAAAACAAAAAGGGACATTATGTCTGATTGGGATCGTGACATACATATTGACAACATAATTGAGTCATCGTTAATAATATCCGTCACAGATTCAGATGATGAATTGAGTGACAATTCAGATGTTCCTGACTCTGATATGAGTTTAGACGAATAACATGTATTTTTTTTTAGCAACCTTTTAAGCAACCTTACCCTATAAATGTTCTGTTGTATAATTAGACCTTTTAAAAATAAAAATTGACCTACGCACAATATACGTTTTTTATTATAAAAAATATCGACTATCCATCGTAGCAGTACATCCCATCACTAAATACGTCTATGGCGTTACGTTATACGCATAACACTTTGCTTAATTTTTCATTCAATTTGATTTTATTTCTTGATTAGAACATTCTGGTTGGGTTTAATTTAATTTACTACAGTTATTAATTATTTAATATATTACGAATGTGGTACAACTGAAATATTAAGTCATAAATTATAAATCGCGGCAACTTTCAAGAGTGAAACGAAATGTTACTGAAACTGTCACCCGCACCATGCTACAGCGCAAATAGTGTAGTACAGCGGCATGCGACCACGGGAAGGTACACACCGCTTCATTAAGTAGTTACCCCTCCAAAAGACATGTGCGTTCAAATCCGTGATAGGCCCAAGTTGGTTTTTGTATTTTGTAAAAACATTTTATTTTAATTAATTTATTGTTTTAGTGAATAAATAAGTTTAAGATAGTATTTATTTTTTAAAATTCTGTTTTTATTGTTGTTTTTTTCAATAAAACGTTAATACTTTTATTATTGCGAAAACGAATAGGGTTAACATATACGAATGTTTTATTCATCGTCTAAATAGACTAGAGGTTTCAAGACCGCTTGCCGTGCCTATGAGTGGAAGTTCAAATCATAGCCACGAAATGTGCTTTTTGTTCATTATAATTATTATTTTAATATATTTTTCTATTTTGTTTTAGTAATTATTTATAAAGAATTTAAAAATAAAGAAAAATAAAATACCTTAATAATCATATAATAATATTTATTATTGCTATTATTTAACAAAACTATGATCTTATTTTACAACAAAGATTTATTTTGATTTGATAATTTTATTTACAGTTATCATAATATACTATTTTGCCAACTGACACAATTGGGTTCCTAGACAAGTGGCATCCTATTAAGGTAAACGATAAAATAGTAAGCGGTAGAAATATTTTAGATTGACATAACCTAACGAAATGTCACGTGACCTGTCATGTCGTCTCAGCATACAAATTTGACATTTGACAGTCTGACAAGTGACATCGAAAGAGACAAGTTTTGAAGCGTTTGCAACTTGTCTAGGAACTAGAAGTTAGTTTGGCAGGATTACAATCATGAGCATAATAAGTGAATAAACATGTTATCAATAGATAATCAATTAACATCTCTTATTAGCTCATGATATCTACTTAGAATATTTTGCTATACAAAGTAAAATAGTGGAATCAAATGAGTTAAATGTCTTCGTTGTTTATTTTGTTGTCATACTTAATTAATATAACTGCTATTTCTGGGCAAATCGCAATCGTTCTCTTCGATGTTCTTCTGTTAGACATATTTTGCAGGTCGATAACTGTGAATGTTCGCTGCGTGTAAATATCTTCGAACCGTGGACAGAGAGATATTCCATGCCGTTGCGAACTGTAACGAGTGGATGTAAACGGCGGTGTAGTGTGAACCTTAACAATATCCGGATGATGTTCAGATTGGTCCGTATAGATCCCAGTAGTTCTCCGACCCATGGTCATTGTCTTAGCATCGCCGGTTTCTTGAAATCTGCGCACCCATGAGCGCACCGTTTGTCTCTGTATAGAAAAAAATGGTTTTAAATAAGTTATTAAATACCACACACAAGATACCGCAAATAGCTCAACAAGAAAAAAATCGGAGAACACAATTAATATTATAATGAACTTACTGCTATGCCAAGCTGTCTCGCAATTCCTTTTATGCTCACATTTTGTTCACACAGAACAACTATTTTAGTTCTCATAAAATCATAAATCATTTTAAAAATTAATGAATAAATCGTAGTCGTTTACTCTTCGCCGTTTTAAGTGAACGTATACATCAAACGTTATAGTTATAACTTGAGGGTATAGATTAATTTTATAAAGACAACGTAAGTAAGTAAAATTAATGGATACCCTCAAATTATAACATCTATCGATTAGACATCCCACCTAAAGATAAAATGACTCAGACCATAGTAGATAACAATTTCAACGCAATTCATATGGGCTCGCTGGCTAGTTCGTCAAACTGCCGGTATGAGTATGACGACGTTCGGTGATGCGATGGTTCGAATCTGAGTCGAAACAATGGGTTCTTTTTGAAGTATTCTTTAGATTATTTGTAAGGAATTTAATGTGTAACATTTTAAAACTTGAGGGGTTAGCACATACTGACGCTGTCTGTACGTTCTTGTTTCATCCTTTCCAGTAGTCGGGTTTTAGTTATTAAATTTACTTTTTGTATACGTTTCTTGAGCGAGAAAATTGTTGAAAGCTAATCACTTTCTCGTCGAAGGTGTGACAGGTGCCTGACACTACTGAATCAGCCTATAACGTTCCCACTGCTAGGAACAAGGCCTCCTCTTTGTGGGAGGCAGTGGCCGTAATCCAACACGCGTGTCCAGTGCGGGTTGGTGGATAAAGTTTACTCCATATTATTAAGGGGACTAATAACATATGTATTTGGCAAATATACAACGGTTTGGGATTAGAAACAAAAAATAAAGTGTCAGTTTCGCGATGCCAAAAAGAAGAAAAGAAATGTCACTTTTTGTAGCAACATTATGCTAAGAATTTGCGTTCTTATAACAATCTTCTACTACTGTCCTTCTCATACTTCTGACTTTGTTCATTCTTCCTTTCATATTCAGTCCATTCTTCTTTGGAATGCACTTCCTCTTGATATCAGGACGGCCACCAGTCGGTATGCATTTAAGCGGAATTTGCAGAGTTATTTTCAAAACAAATAGCGTAGATTCATCTCAACACCTCTCTCCCTTGAATTTGTATATATATATATTATAAGCATATATTATAGTAAATAGTATGAATGTGTATATAACCTATTTATGTATTTGTGTACCTAGTTTTAATAGATTTTTTTTATCATTGATCCTCTCAATCAAAGCACCTGCTATCCAATCTCTTCACCACCCTTGGTTGACTGGCAGAGAATGCCTAAGGCATTAAGTCCGCCTTTGTACCTTTTTGTGCGAAAAGTTTAAATAAATAAATAAATTATATCCATTCTTCGTAGAGTTTGTACATTTAGTATATTTATCTATGGTTGAGATAAAAGTGGTCATGCGACGCGTTCGCGTTCAGAGAGAGAAATATAACCAACTCGCGTTGCTTCACCTCAGAATATTACATGTTTCCATAACAAGTTTTCAGTGCAATAAAACCGCAAATGTGCAATTTCGTTCACCATTTTAGTATTCCTGTATGTTTTTATTTACAACTTACTGTTTGGCAGTCGAAATAGCGTCATATTGTATTTTCAATGGCTATTCGAAAGTTGGGCCGTAAACAAGGTGATGTGTATCTGTGTTTTGACTTAGTAAGGTGCAAATCGGAATGTTTTGATACATGAAAGTAATTCTGGAGCGTGTTTTCTGGTAAGATTTATCTTTTTGCTCTTTTGAGTTGCCCGTTCTTCTTCATAGAGATCTACGTTTTGGAATGGGCAACTAGATTCAATTTTCTGACTAACTGTCCGACTCTTTGATAATTCAGATGTGCCTGTAAAGGGTTTAATTGATATAAATGCTTTGAGTTTGAGTTAAAGAATGTGTGTTGTACACATCCAAATTGCACAAAGGGCTATGGAGCGCGCCATGTAAGGCCTACATCACTGAAAGACCGAGACCGTAACCCAGAGAACAGACTAATACCTATCTACCTACTTATAAAACATAATTATATAGATATTGATAAAAACAAATTCCAAATAACTTTTTTACTTAAACTGACAAAAAACAATAATAAATAAAGTTTAGTTTCCAACAGCGATACACATATTCAGTTCAACAGTTTAGACTTTGAAAAACAAGTAATTAAAGTAACGTTTTAAATGCAGTTTAAAATGTTTCAATGGAAACTTTGTTAAACTTTGGTTTGAAATATACTTTAAAACTGAGATTTGAAAAACATGTGCGTTAGCTGTAATGCTGGAAATATGTTCAACATCTCTCTGACATAAATACAACGTTAAAGGGTACGACCAATTAAATACAGGGTCATAATATAAAGCAGCTCATTTACGTTATAAACATTGGTAAGCCATTGCAATGTAATTCTTATCTCGTTGTCATAAAACATAAATTAGAACGATAGCCGTGAGTTTATTAAAACTCTCGGCAATCATTCTAATTTATACTTTACCTTACCGAGATAAGAGTTAGATTAAAACGACTTACTAATGGTTTTACGTCGATCGTGTATGCACCATCTGAATAGGTTAAAAACCGACTAACTGCTTGGAAAAAGTGCCTGATTGCCCAGGGTGTGCTAAACCAACTCAAGTACCATCACTCTAAGAGGATATTTTAATACTCGGTTGTAAAATATGAAGGGCCAGTAATGGCTAAAATAGTTCGTTGCCGGGGTCTACTCCCTAAGGTTGCCGTCCGTAGTTTCTACCGAAGTTACGTGCGTCAACCACTCCGTATTTTCGGACATAATTATGTAAGATCAGAGGGGAAATTCTCGTAATTTTAAGATCGTTCACAGTCTGCGGTGCTATTCTCTAAAAGACAATTTCATGGCTGTAAGCTGCGACGAGCTCGTCGACAAGACAGCCTTGAGATCGACCGAGCGTACAGCTCTGATTCAAACCGTATTCACTAACGTGGTTGTGCTCGTCGTCGAACCCAAGGCTGTAACCTCCCGTCGCTCTTTCTCAGACGAACGTAGGGCTTGACACAAATTCTATAAATCATAATCGATCAATCTCGACTTAGAGTTTTATAGGTTTAAAATATATATTAAATGTCTATCTTTAAGTATTATAAGGAATACAGTTAAACTATAACCAATATCATATTTAAAAGAGCTTATTTCATATTTCTTATTACATTTTAAGGCTGAATGACGATTCCTTTGCTCTATTCGTGCAATGCGACGCGACGATGAATTAAAAGTCAACATGACATAACAATAACAACCGACGACGCGACGCTAATAAAACCACTTGAATTGTTTTAATTGTGTTAATTGTTAGTTTTTAAACTTTTAGGTAAGTACTTGATATTTATTATTATTGATTATTTAAATTTTAAGTAAACTACTTATTTAGCTATTGTTTTACAATAATATGTACCTATAACTTTATTGTTGTAACGTATCATTGTGTATTTTAAGCATGCCAAGAAGTGCTATCCCATCCCGTGCGCAAGTAGAGATGCTAATAGAGAGTTTGGAAGAGCGTCCTTGGCTTGCCACAGGGCACCCTCGGACATCACATGCCCGAGATCGCACAAGAGCGGCATGGCAAGAAGTAGCTGGCAAGCTAAACAGTGATGGAAGTGGCTGCATTAAAAGTTGGAAGCAATGGTCAAAGGTTTGTTAACAATATGTACCTAGGTATTGCATTATTGGCTTGCTTCGTCAGCATGCGTACTTTGACTATTTCTTAAGATCAAAGTTAAATATCCAGTACCTATGTTACCTACATAGGTTCAAAAATATAGCATAATTATAACATAGGACATATTTTTTTTAGTATTGGAAGGATAAGAAGTCAGCGGTAAAGAAAAAAGCTAGTCAAATAAGGATGGCTAGGCAACGAACAGGTGGTGGTGAACTAGAGGAAGGGTTTCTCTCTGCAATAGAAGAAAAAATAGTTGCAGTAATGGGTGGAGAAAGCTTTGTTACTGGTGATAGGGAGCTTGAAATTGACATTCATGTAATTATGTTTTTTTAGTTATGCTTATTTTAATTTTATTTATGAAAACTTTAAAAGGCTTTATCACCGTAGACCACATACATAAGCTGCGACAGGTTATACAGAAGACCGAAGAGTATAATCCGCCTCTCTGCTTAGCATTTGTGGACTATGAGAAAGCCTTTCATTCAATTGAGACATGGGCCATACTACAATCTCTCCAACAATGCCAGATTGACTATTGGTACATTGAACTGAGTGCATAAAATAATATATTTCTTGAAACATCAATATAATTTTCAATACTTTGTTTTTAGGTTGCTAATGAACCTGGACCAAGTTTTGATTTGACTCCTGACGTGCCAAATGCTGATGTATCCAACGATGTGCTCTTGGTATGTTTATTGAAATATTATTCAACACATAAGTATGTACTTATTTTACTTCCCAAAGCATTGTTAAGTCAAAATTTGTTTGCAGAGTATACAAGATGTTACAGAGGAGGCAAATGCAACACCAGGGTCAGAGAGTATACTTCAGGTATTAATATATTTAAATTACTTACATTACTTAATATGAAAACTGTACTGGGAATTTACAATTTTCAAATTTAATTTTGTAGAGTCATGTGCAATTACTGCCTGTAGATCAATCGGCTAGAGGCATGCTCCAGACTGAACAGTCCACACCTTCAATACCAGTAAGTTAATTCTAATAAAATATAATATTGTGATGTTAAATTCTAAATTAATCTGATGATGCTGATTACAATACACTTAAAATATATTTGCAGGACGTACAACCAGGCCCATCTTGGCAATATGCCAATATGCCAATGGAAAACCAGCCAAATACAGAACAAATGGTGAGGTTTTAAATAATTGTCTTACAATATGTTATAATGCATATTTAGATAACTTTTTTTTGTTTTACAGTTTGAGGCTAGATCACCACCTGCAGTGCCTCATAGGAGTAATGCCCCAATTGCCTCTTCATGTAAGGTTTACTTAATTATAATTTGGTTAATTATTGGTTTAGTGTAAAAAGCACCAAGTAGTGGTCTCACTTTTGATTCCCAGGTTGGGCCAATTTGTTGGGATTTTCTGTAGGTTTTTTCAACAGCAGCCCTTATTCAATCAAGATGTATATAGACTACATCTATGTATACTACATTGTAATATCTATTCCTTTAGAGGGAAAGTGATGTGACGCTGATACTTACATAAGTATTTGTTTTACCTCTGTTTAGTAATTTGTTGCATTTTTATGTTCATAGCACCTCGTAGGCATCGAATGGTACGCCGCCGTCTGATCCAGCGCTCAGCGCCTTCTCAAAGGCAATCTCAAATGGCAAGCCTGACTGAACGTTTTCTCGCCATTGAAGAGAGGCGTTTGGACAACGAGAGACTCCTTATTGAGAACCAGCAGAGGATGTTGGAGACTTTTAAGCAAATAAGCGAGTCATGGTCAAGGCAGACCCAGGCACTACATGATTTATGTGCATCCTTCAGACGAGGGAGTTGAATCCCCAAAACATGGATTTTCTATAGAATTTTAATACAATGTTTAGATATTAAGGGGGAAGCGCTAAGGTAGCCCGCAAAATTCAAATTTTCTTACGTTTTTTTGCAATTTGCTGGTCAGTATTAAGTTGTACGTCGATCAAAATATGATTCGCGGCCGTAACAAATATGTATTTACAGAATAATCATTACAAGTCATCAACAGACCACGTAACTCCAAAAACTCAAACTCAAAGCATTTATTTCAATTAAACCATTTACAGGCACTTTTGAATTGTCAAAAAGTCGGTCAGTCAGAAAATATGAAGCTAGTTGCCCATTCCAAAGCGTAGGTACCTATGGAGAAGAACGGGCAAGAAACTCCATGGACACTCTTTTAAATTATAGTTTTACAAAAATATTAGTTACATCAATAATGTGAATTAATATAATCATATGTGAGAACGATGTAAAAAAGACGTACGCGTTGAAAGTGTCCAGAGTACAGCAAATGGTAAGAAAACAACAATTCAATACTAAAATAATTAAAAATAAGCCGAGGCAGCTAAGTGATGACCAGCCCCAACTGACGGCGCCCGTTCACGAACATGACGCATAGATCGGCACCATTCAGCTCAACCATTTTGAAGGGAGCTAAATGATCCAACACACACGCCACCGTCAGCGAGACATTTGTGTGAGCATGACATACTATCAGCCGCCAGGGCACATTCAAGTCAATGAAAGACACATTACCCGGTAAATGGTACATAGTGTATAGTATATACATAGAACTCACATCTGTGCTATGCAATTATACAATACAAAGGAAATTGAGTTTATACAATGCAAAGATAGTCTTACAATCTTCAGCAGCTCCAACAGAATCTTCAAGTGTTAATCAATTAGTTGTGGTTGTGGAGCAGGACCAGCCTTGAGCCAGGCATTTTTATCAGCGATGTAATCCCCTAACTTATAATATGCCTGACTGCATAGTGTGCGTTTTATACAAGTCTTGAATTTTGTCTCATTCATTTCAAGAATGTGGGGAGGTATTTTATTATAACATTTTAAACAGTACCCCATAAAAGATGAGTCTACTTTAGCCAGTCTGAAACCTGGTTGAACTAATAGGTCCCTATTTCTAGTACTATAATTATGTCTTTCACTTAGCCGTCCTGCAAGAGATGTTAAATGAGGACCCCATTGTAGCCTTGAGTCGAGCGTGATCCCTAGGAAAACAGTTTCATCGACGAATTCTAGTTTCTCTTGATTCAATATTATCTCACAATCACTACTCTTGACATTTGGTAAAGAAAATCTTATGCACTTAGTTTTTTTTCCATTTAATACTAAATTATTAGCAGTGAACCAAAGAATGATGATTTCATGAAACAGTTATTCTTTGGACTTATGTGGTCTTGGAGAGTTGTGTTGATGACTTTAATGATTATAATTCTGTAAATACATATTTGTTACGGCCGCATATCATATATTAATCAACGTACAACTTAATACTGACCAGCAAATTGCAAAAAACCTAAAAAAAATTGAATATTTAAAGTTCTGTTTCTCGTAATGTTAATTACTTTGCATACATACTATTGTATAGAATCAAGTTTTTCTAACTGAACAGACAGCTGTGCTGCTGGGGAGTTTGTTGCACAACTGCTTCCCAGCGAAAGCACTAGGAAGTGGTGAAGGGCGAGCGTTTTGGGGGACTGTTTTATGTAATTTTGACTAAATGACTAATTTGAATTAAATACTTTTGATTTGATTAATTGTTTTTAATGGTAAATAAAAGAAAACATTATTATGCAGATATCTATTTAATTTCTAAATCCCATACTATATACACATTTAATAAAAAAATAGTAAAAATAGAGACAAGGTAAATGCACATAAAGGCTTATAATTTTTGATACTAATCATATACACTTTAAAGACACCTTAAAGCAAAGCATTTATTTCAATTAAACCGTTTACAGGCACTTTTGAATTGCCAAGAAGTCTGTCAGTCAGAAAATATGAAGCTAGTTGCTCATTCTAAAGCGTAGGTACCTATGGAGAAGAACGGGCAAGAAACTCCATGGACACTCTTTTTAAATGATATTTTGAAAGAAAGGAGAGCATAAATTTTAGATATGACGTGCTCTCCATAATTGGTTAACTAAATCTCGCCTACTTATCAACCCACTCTCTAAGTCATCATGTCTTGGAGCGTGATGTGTCAGGATTCCAAGTATCCTAGATTCTTCATCTAAGTCACGTTGGTCTAACATAGGAGCTGGTAGCCCGGCTCGATTACACATGTTGTGTAAAACACAGCAAGCTATAACAATTTTTCCCACTGTTATAGGGTCATAGTGCAATACCCTATGAACTAACAAACATCTGAACCGCCCTTTCAGTAGTCCAATAGTCCTTTCCACACTGTTCCTTGCACTGCTGTGCAAATTGTTGTAATGACTCTCTGGAGTCCCAGTTTCTGGATTACTGAAAGGAGTCATTAAATAAGACCTTTGTGGATATCCTGAGTCACCTGAAATCAATTAATGAAGCTGGAGTTAAGTGCAATATTGACTTGTGTTAAGTTATCATTGTATTGTAAGTAATAACTTACCAAGTAAGTACACTATTTCTTCATTTCTCAAATTTTCTAAATGCTCCTTTACTTTAGTGTTTGAAAAAACAAAACTATCATGTGTTGCACCCCCAAAAGTCACATCCACATGCAAGATGTTCAGATCAGCATCATTTATCTGAAATAAATATAATAATTACATACCGGATTCTTTATAATTCAACATAATTTTAATTAAGAAAGACCAACGGTTTACCTACAATTAAAACATTCCTGGCATGATAACCTTTTCGGCAATAATATCTCTCCTCATGTTCTTTAGGACGTATCATGGAAATCATGGTGCCGTCAACGCAACCTAGCACCCCTGGAATTTTGAATTTCTCATAAAACCTGTAATAAGCATTAAAATTTCAAACAATGGTTCTTATTTAAACAAGACTAACAAGAAAATGTAAGTAGGTACTTTTGATACTTGCCTTGACTTGAGCACTTGTCGATCATTGTGGTTTTGCGGAAATCTAATATACTTACTAATGATGTTCTTATTATTCAGAGCATCAACAACTTCGTGGATTGCCCTAGAGGCAGAAGGCTGAGATATGAATGTGTCTACATTCTTCCCAATGATTTTTTGGTAACTTCCATTAGCCAAAAATGATAGTGTGCATAGTATCTGAAACATTAGGAATTCAATAGGCTTTTCTTGGTGTGTGGTGAGGTACCCATCATATCTCAAGAAACCTAGATGTAAACAAACCTTTAGCCTCTTGGTTAAACCACTGGAACGAAGTCGCGGACGCATATATGGAGTTAGGTTATCTTCCAATATATTAATTAAATCTTCGGAAAGCCTGTAAATATGAATAAAATCTGTGTCACGGAATATTGTTTGAAACTTTCTTATTTGTTTCGCCTGTCGAGCTTTCTTCAATTTATCACTTTTTTCAGCTTCTTCTAATAAATGTAGCTTTATAAGTAACCGAGCTGACATTTTTTCAATTGATTGAGTAAAAGAATCGAAATATTTAAAAATTTAAGTAGGTACAGTTTATTATTTTTGTCAGTCTACGCCCGAATATTTAGAGCTTTTTGATTTGACAGTTAGAATCGAGGCTGTGGGCGAGGCTGTAAGAGAGTTCGAGGCTGTTTTTTCTTAGGGAATGCCAAAATGTATGAAGAACTGTCAATTTGCCCTCCGGTGGCTGTGCCGTTGGGTAGTTTAACTCACGGCCGTCACAGCCTTGAGCGCTAGTGTAGCTGTACGCAGCTTAGTGAATACCAAACTAAGTTTCACCGCTGCGACAGCGCTGTCCGCAAGGCTGTATTTTTAGAGAATAGCATAGCTGATCTCAGTCTCGATCTATCAAAAATACTTATAATTTCCGTATATTTTGACAAGTTTTTGACAATTGTTTGTCGCCGAGATGAGAGTGTGACTAGATTTTGAACGTTTTAAATTACGAGAATTAGCCTTCAGTTCGGTTTCCGAACTAAGAATGAATGACAACACGATTTGACCGCTGTCCATACGCCCAAGAAGCTTATAGATAAAAGTGGAGGCAACGCTAAATACCTAAGTGAAGACGACTGTGGTCGGACACTCTCTTTCTAAATACACACTTATGAACGAGACAGTGATATGTGTTTTCTTTGTCATATGTATCAGTGGCGGTACCTTCATAGAAGCCGAAAAGCCCGGCTTGCCCTAATAAAATCATAATTCACAACAACAAACGTACTTAAACCTATCAATAAAAAATATATTTAAAAAAAATACCAGTCAAACATTCGCAACACACACGTACACAATAAGAAAATCAGCCAATCCCTCAGTTGGCCGTTTATACGTTGAAAATCTGTGGGCTTTCCCTAATTTTGACCCCTAGGCACGCCACTGATATGAATGTATTTAGAAAGAGAGTGTCCGACCACAGTAGTCTTCACTTTGGTACTTAGAATGTTGCCTCCACTTTTATCTATAAGCTTCTTGCATACGCCCCATATGTTGTCCGTCCGACAATATTAATTTGACACTTGTTTTGACAGTTTAAATACTTTTCGACCGGCCCGCATCTTTGTTCTCGGACATAGAGCGTAGACTCCTTGAAATTTGACCTACAAAATGTTTGTCATCTAGTACCAAAATAGTCAAACTTAAACTCAAATGCATTTATTTCAATTAAACCATTTACAGGCACATTTGAATTGTCAGGAAGTCGGTCAGTCAGAAAATATGAAGCTATTAGTTGCCCATTTTAAAGCGTAGTAAGCAGCACTGGGAATATTATAGGATGATTATGTTAAAAAATCTATTTCTAACTCAATGTTCCTTCTATTTTGCAGATCATAAAAAATGTCGAAGGTTTCTCTAAAAATGAACGAAATGTAAGCAAAACCCTACACGAATTTAGGGACCCGTTCATTGGGCAAAAACGTGAACATGCAGGATCGAGCATTTGCGTACCTTTTCGTTCCTTTCGTATTCAAAAAATCTACGTCGCGGTGGAAATCTTGCGAGGAAAAACAAAGTAAATGTGTGGCGATATATTTTCTAAAAAAAGGTAAACGGTTACAAAATGCACTATTCAGCTGTAAACTGTTGGTTACAGCAGCATTGTATATTTGAGAATTATGTAACTGTTTTCTTGAAGGTTATTCAGTATGAATCTGTTGCCAAATCCCATCCAGTTGTTTTTTTTTTCGATGTTGTTTTGGTTAACCAACCACGACTAAGTAATTTGCCAAGTGATTTACTGATCGACACAATCATTATTCAATGCTATTTTTAGTTGCTTTTTTTAGGTAATAGTTATTAAAGCTGTACTTACAAAAACGATGATTCTCATTTCGATTTACGACATCTACGCATGACTAAACGGGAAACCCTGATGTTTTCTCACACAGAATTTTTATATATGCATTTTGTATTATGCGTATTATGAATTTTATATATATTGGAAAATATTCTTAGAACAATTAAATTACAAAAATTATTGTTATTCAATTACTGTCCATTCCAAGGTTGCCTGGAAGAGATCGCAGAAAGCGATAAGGCCGCCCATTGTATGTTTTATAGTGTTGAATGAACTTTTGTTATGTATTTTCTGATGTACAATATAAATAAATAAATTACAGTATGTCAAAGACATATACTAATTGTTAATTATAATATATTCTATCTATTATATTATATTATTCTCATGAACCAGACATTTATTTTAATGATTTATTTCGTTCGGATCCTCTGATCTAATACCCTGCCAGTTATTCTTAGGTTTTGATTTCCGTCTTATCCACTACAACTAAGTCTGGTCCCCTAACTCTTTTTGACATGTAAGTACAGTCAAGAGAAAAACAGTTGTTCATGTAACAATTATTTGTTTATATTTGTTTTAGGGCTAATTTTCCCAACGCCAGATAATTTTATCCACGAAATAATTTTCAATTTTAGATACCTAACCTAACGTTACTAACAGCTGTCGTAAAGAATCGTCCAATACCCACTTGGACGACTCTTCAGTAAGCTTTTACTTGAGACCAAATACGTAATGTGACCTCCACCAGCCCACTCCACTTTAGTGGAACCTAAACAATGAATCAAGGCATTAGCGTGGAATAACATAAATGTTCAAGATAAGATCTTTGAGCGTCAAATGGAAAAGAATGTGAACTATTATCGTTAAACAATATGCTTGAGCCGAAGAAGTTTTTGTTTAGAAATTATTATTACTCGCCATGGGAAGTAAAAGAGACGTACATACATTAGGGGGCTCGTGGCTAAGTAATAATAGCCGCACAGGTCACTCGATCAAGTTAAGCTACACTTGCTGCGGTTAGTCCGTGGATGGGTGACCATCTTTACATACCAGGACCCCTCCGTGCCTCGGAAAGCACGTTCAGTCGCTTGTCCCGGTTGTCATTAGTGGATCTCTGACAGTCGTTATGGGGCGTCAGAAGCCCGAAATTCTGACAACCAGTCTTACCAAGGGGTATAAACCAGTAACTCGGTTTTGGAGGTCAGATAGGCAGTCGCTCCATTTAAAATACTGGTATTCAGCTACATCCGGTTACTTAGGCGTGATGTAATGTTGTTGTATTTCAACATCCATTCCACTTTTTTTAAGGAAAGGGAGACTATTGCCCATCAAAAATAAAACACTATCAAGCAATAAAAACCCACTGGAATATCTAGAATTATTGATTACTCTGTGCGTACTTTTCACATCTAGTCGACCAGTGGGCCTAGGACGAACGGGCGACTTAAGGTAAATTAGAACGATATTTGAATCCAAAATAATAGGTACCTTACCTATGAAATTGGCGATTTTTGATACTGGCTATTGTGAAGATCGATATGTCATTCTATTTAGAATTCCAAATTCAAATTAATTTTATAATATAGTATGAAATTTTGTTTTTTAAAATCAGTAGTTAATTTTGTTTTCCCGCCGTTCGATTTTTTTTAAATATCGCTGTTTATGTAACCATGGAAAAATCGAAATTGCGCGCTATACGTCTGGGCACCAACGCAGCACAGACAGCACGCAATATTAACGCCGTTTATGGACATGGTACCGCATATGAACGCACGATCCGTTGTTGGTTTGATCGGTACCGTTCTGGAAATTTTGATCTCAACTATGAGCCCGTGGCCGACCGGAACAACGATGAATTGAAAGCCATAATGAAAGCAGATTCATCTCAAACCATTCTGGAACTTACAGCAGCCTTCAACGTATGTTATTAATCGATACTGATTCACCCACCATACTCACCAGACCTTGCTACAATTTCCATTTTTATTCGGAATTTGAATCAATTTTTACAGGGGAAAATTTTCAAATTCAATAAAGGCTCGTACACACTGGCGCGACGCGACACGCGACACAAAGGCACCGCAAGTCGCGCGACGAGCGGTGCCTTTGTGTCGCGCGCGATTCGCGTCGCGCGTCGCGCCTTTGTGTAGGAGCCGTAAGGCGGTGAAAAACGCCTCTAAAGAGTTCATCGATTCCCGTCGCCAGGATTTTTATAGCAGAGCCATAAACGAACTTCCACTAAAATGGCAAAACTACATTTTCACTAATGACCAATACTTCGATTAACGAAATACAAAATATTATTTTTAAAAATTACTTAATAATATTGCCATACAACGTGGTAATGCCGCCAGTCTCTTGGGTACCTCCATTATACCAGGCGACAACATTGCGGATGAATTTTCCGACGCTATATTTTGATTTGTGAATAGTTTTAGTTAAGTTAGGATATAATTTTGTTATTTGAATAAATTAATTTGGTATTATTTTTTTATTTACGTATATATTGTTTTAATTCTGAATAAACATAAATAAATTATACTTATCACCATAGAAATGCGGTGTCACCCATAGATATGAATAAGGTCTTTAAACTAATTTATTATTGTATGCAAAACGAATATTTTCTATTGTAAAATCGTTCGAATTTGCGTTACGATTACGTCGCACGTTCATAAAGGGCCTCGGGTAAGATGTATGCGTCCATCTCAGTATTTTACTGGTCAACCGGATCAGGCCGTTTGCGTGAATCTAGCCTTTTATTGAGCTAGTAAATCTGTTGGTAAAATATGAGGCCTATTTTGTATTCAATTTGAGGTGCGTTTTTGTTTTGTACTGAGGTTTACATGTCTGTTTATTATGGGCAAGAATTATTCTTCAAAAGCTGTGTCTGATGAGAAATCAATTAATCACATTATACTATATGTCGCATCCGGTCATGCATTTGACTATTCGGAATGCTAGCGCCACCCGGCGGCGCTTGACAGAGTCTAGCCTGAGTCCGTGGGGGTTAGAAAACAGCTCGGCGCGGCGGCGGGACGATGTGGAGCTGACTTTGGACTTTGGACTTGGAGATTGGACATCGTACGGACAACATGTGCTCAGAAACTGTCCAGCGTTCCGTATCTGGTTGTGTCGTGTACCTACAGTGTGTAATTTGCTAGTGTGACTAAATTGTTCGTGAAATTATAATCTTATTTGAACTGCAAACGATTTTTCTATTGCGCAATAACCAACACATACCCACTGTACGCCCACAATAGTTAAATATGGCTGATAATAACGAGACACACTATACCTTCTCCGTCATCAGAAGTGGGATTCGTGTTGGTTCATGCGCAAAATGAGAACGCTAAAAGTGATAGTGACCGTTGACATTTTTAAAAACAAAGTGCAAACTGCGAACGCTTATTAAATAATCGTGTGGACCTGTTAGAGTTGAACCCAGACAATCCAGATACGGATGCGCGATCATCGTGCATGTTGTTTTGGGCATAGGCTGTATGCAGGAATACCTTTGCCCAGTGACGCGCCAGTTGCCATGTTAGAAAAGAAAAAGTGTCTATAACCGGCGTTTGAGTTCCCGAAGCGAAACGCGATAGGACGCGTGTGCAAACATAACAGCATACAATACGACAGGTGATTTGTTTTGCTGAAAATTCACTGCAAGGAGGTCAACTTGTTGTGGCCGTCATTAAGGCGCACAAAGGAAGCAGTATCAACGTAGCTATCGTAAATAGGACGAAGGACGTAGCGTGGAGCTACCAGTGACGTGGGGTGACTTCAAGAATCGAGCCAAGCAGCCCGCAGCCTTCGGTGAAGCCCTTCGTGTGCTGCAAGTGAGGGAATTCTGGACATGTTGCGGCCCGGTGCACGAGAAGTGGCAGCCAAGCAGATGGTGGAGGTGGAGCACGCGCTGCAAGCAGCAACGGCGAGTGGATGTTTGCGTCGTACAGCTACCCGCAGGCACGTTAGAACAAAGGTGAGCTGTATTGTTTTGTTACGTTTCTGGTGCTGAATGCTCGTTAGTAAAAGCGAGTTGTGCAGCCAAATTAAGTGCCAAACGAGTTAATAATGTTGTTGCGATGACTGGTATTGGTTAAACGCGTGTATTCAGCACAAAACTTGAAATTTTATTACATTTCTACACGACATTTACTTGCAAAGTATTATTTTGGGTAGGCTATTTTGTGTTATTAGAAAACGAAGGTGAAATCAGAATTATCAGACTAAACTAGATCGGAAGTTCAGAGGTCCATTTAAGGTGGTGGAAGTTTTGACAATTGATCGTTATGTTTTGAAGTCCCTTTCTTCCGCCGGACGTACAAGTACGCACACGACCGACTGCGTAAAATAACTGACGTTGACATGCACGTAGGTGACGATGACAAGACTAGCCATGACGAAAATGATAACGCTGACAAGACTAGTTGAATACTAAGTAGTCAACTTAAGATTACCTAGCATAGTAAGAGTTTTCTTATAATCTGTAACGTTATAGGAAAAATAAAGTAACATGTTGAACAAACCTACTTTAAGAATTATTTTGATAAAGGCTCGAAATGATTATCTTGATGGTGTTGTTTGTAACCGGATGGAGGTTATAAGTGTGATGTTGAAGACCGGATGGAGGTCGATTGGTTTGATGCTTATGGCCGGATGGAGGTTATAAGTGTGATGATGAAGGCCGGATGGAGGTCAGAGTATGAGCATTGCAATATTTTAATGAGTTTCCTATTATTTTAATGAGTATGGGTGTTGTTCGACATGTCGACTTTGAGAGAAAGAGTTTGTTGTGATTTTCATCAGAACCTGTAATTTTTGGTCAGAATTGGCCGAGTGGAACATGCACTGCTGTTGATTTTTTTGGTTACAGGTTAACACACAAGGACGTTTGCAAGCAGAATGACAGTGGTGGACAGCGCTGCACTCTTTGGATCTCCTGTACGAATAATCGCTGATCAAGGACGATGCTTTTTGAGCGAGGAGATTCACGACTTCTGCCAAGGAAACAATGGCTTGCAACCACTACAGCCATTGAGCCAGCTACAGAACTATTGTCTACCGAATTTGGTGAGTCGTTTTCATTTTGTTTTGACTTGAGTACTGAGTGCTTCCCTGGTAAACAACAGCAATAAGGTTACACAATAAGGGTGTTAGGTATAGCCCAATCTAGTTTACAATGCAATTTTTAAATACGCTCACGATAGGTTATGAATGATGCCAGTAGGTCATGTACCAGTCGAAATAGATGGTAATCACAGTGGTGATGAGCTATGAGCAAGCCTAAGTAGTGGGAACCACGCGAGTAGGGGTTCTCTATCGGCCGTAGTAAAAAGTGTGTAGTCACAGGGGTGATACACATGGATCCATGCGCTGGATGTGTGAGAGCAATGCGATTGCTGGTCGGCCGGAGTGCCGTGGCGTTAGAGTAGTTTACTCGTGTGTGGGTTTCTAGGTATCTAAGGCTCTTAGTGAAAAAGATTATTGTTGTAATGTGGATAACGATGGTACATGGCTCTGGTTGATGTTTTTTTGTTATGATTGATTAAAGTTTGATTACTCTGTTGAATGATTGATTAAAGTCTGGTTGACTCAAGTACACTCATGAGGCTGAGGCATATGCCATGGCACAGGCCAAGGGATCAGAGTATTAATGACGAATTTGAGGAAAGCAAAGTAGAAGTCTGGTTGATGAAACAGAGTAGAGATTAAAGTCGAGTGATAGTGTTGAATCTTAGTTCGGCAGGTCGGGGTCTTGTAGAGACCATAGAGTCCGTGGGACTCGGAATTCAGGAGGAATTCAAAGTAACAAACATGAGGTTTGTTGTAGGGGCTTGATGAAAAGCCACAGGCCACGAATAAGATTCCTGCTGTGTTTTGTGATGCTCTAAGGATGTTTTATTAGCTGCTCTATCATGTTTACTTGATTATTTAGTTTGTGATCTTGAGATTTGGGTATCAAATAATGATTAATACTCTGAATTCTGCAATTTTTTTAGTTTGTGCGAATTATCATTGTTGTTTTGCCTGTACCATATTTGGTCAGGAGTGACCGAGCTATGAGATACTTTGCGGGGTATGTTTGTTTACAGATTAACACACGAGGACGTGTGCATCGCAGGATGGCCGTGTCGCATCCGGTCATGCATTTGACTATTCGGAACGCTAGCGCCACCCGGCGGCGCTTGACAGAGTCTAGCCTGAGTCCGTGGGGGTTAGAAAACAGCTCGGTGGGACGATGTGGAGATGACTTTGGACTTTGGACTTGGAGATTGGACATCGTACGGACAACATGTGCTCAGAAACTGTCCAGCGTTCCGTATCTGGTTGTGTCGTGTACCTACAGTGTGTAATTTGCTAGTGTGACTAAATTGTTCGTGAAATTATAATCTTATTTGAACTGCAAACGATTTTTCTATTGCGCAATAACCAACACATACCCACTGTACGCCCACAATAGTTAAATATGGCTGATAATAACGAGACACACTATACCTTCTCCGTCATATACTATACAAGTATATTAGCTATCAGCGTAAGTATACCTTATGAGATAGGAAACAAGGATAGTCTTGGACTAACTATTCACTTATAAACTGGTACTAATGTAGCCGGGTAATACTTTCCAAAGAAATCGTACCGTGACTGCCATTTTGTTGGGCCCCAGTAGGAGACTAACAACTGGGAATGCAGTTAAATGCCAGTTTAGTTTTAACATGGAACTACTGCCTATCTGACCTCCACAACCCATTTACGGGTAACACGATACCTCTTGTTAAGACTGGTGATCAGAATTTTTGGCTTCTGACTGTCAAAGATCTACGAATGACACCCAGACCAACGGCTTAACGTTCTTTCCGAGACACGTAGGGATCTCGTAATGTAATGGATAGTCACCCATACACGAACCGACCGCAGCGAATGTAACTTAACCTTTGATCGACCCCTACGGCTGTTATTATTAACCACTAGCCCCTCCATTTTATAGAATTTATTACTTAATGTTAGTATTAATAGAAGTTTTTCAAGAAAAAGTTTCTGTCACCTCTGACCTAGACTAGAGTTAAGAGTAAATCCAGTACAAATAAAAATAAATTACACCTAGCCTGATTATAATCTTCAGTTCGAAGAAAAACCGTTGATCAATTTCTAGCAAAACCATTTTTACTTTGAAACTTGAATGCAAATTCAACAATTTTTCATGGAAGTCTGTTATATACCGTTTTACGTCCCAACCACTATTTTAGAATGAATACCGGAGACCAACTAGAATATAAAAAGAACTTTATATTTTTCGGAACTCAAAAACGCACTCTCTTGAATAAATTGGAGAGTGCACTCTGGTTATAATAGAGCCTCATTTTCAACGTATACATTATTTTTCATTTTATCAGATTAGGTGTCTCACCTACGTGATCGAATCAGAAATGAAGAGATACTCAGGATAACCAAATTAACCGACATAGCCCGAAGTATTGCCAAACTTAAGTGGCAGTGAGCAGGGCACATTGCTCGCAGAACAGATGGCCGATGGGGCCGAAAGGTTCTGGAGTGGCGACCGCGTACCGGAAGACGTAGCGTTGGAAGGCCTCCCACAACCTTGTGAAGGCCGCAGGAATCCGCCAAGCACAGAACAGGTCGAAGTGGAGGTGCTTGTGGAAGGCCAATGTCCAGCAGTAAACGTTTTTCTAAAATTCATACAATTCTTTGCTAAAATTATGATGGTGATGATAAGGTGCATCACAAAGCTTCCCTTGCATGCTTTATGCAAATCAAGTACCTAAAAATATCGACATTTGAAATCATAAAAAACGAAGCAACGTACGTACCTACGTATTCATTTTTTTTTAGGGTTCCGTACCCAAAGGATGCCTACGGAACCCTATTACTAAGCCTCCACTAGACGTCCATCCGTCTGTCTGTCTGTCAGCGGGCTGAATCTCTTGGACCGTAATAGGTAGAGTATTGCCGCTATAACAATCACATCACACTAATATTAAAAAGGCGAAAGTTTTTTAGTGTGTGTGTGTGTGTATGTGTTTATATGTTTGTTTGTTTGTTACCTCTTCAAGCTCAAACGGCTCGACCAATTTTGATGAATTTTTGTATGGAGGTAGCTGACACCTTGGATTAACATATAGGCTACTTTTTATCCCGATATTCCTACGGGATCTATATTTACGCGGACATGTAGGGGAATTAGATTAGATCAGACTGTGAACGTCCTTAAAATAACGAAAACATAATGCCCCTCAGATTTCAAAATAAATATCAGCCGGTCGATTCTGTAAAAATCTCACCGTGAAAACTAAGGTGAAGTGAGTTTGTTTTTGACACTATTGACAGCTCACTCCATGCTCACTTCACCTAAGTTTTCACGGTGAGATGGTTACAGAATCGCACTGCAGTATTTTTCCTCGAACGTTAGTTAGCGATTCAAAACGAGAACAGCCGGTCGATTCTGTAAAAATCTCACAGTAAAAACTTAGGTGAGGTGAGTTTGTTTTTGCTACGAATTGACACTATTGACAGCTCACTCCACGCTCACTTCACCTAAGTTTTCACGGTGAGATGGTTACAGAATAGTATCGCTGATAAAAATCACTGTCACCGGCCAGTGTTTTAAAGAACCCATTCACGCTTACGAAAAAACAACTCTTCACAAAAAGGTTTAGCCTAAAGTTTGCATACGTTCACACGCTGACATAGGATCTAAAGTTTCTTTACGAATTGGTCAGTAATAAATTAGACTGTGACAGATTAGTTGAGCATGTTGAACCAAAAGTTCAGTACAAAATGCCCAGATACCATGTAACTGATATATTCCACACTCGAGCATCCAACAAATATTGGAGTAAACTCGCCACTAAACAGATTCAGTAGAGAGATGAATTCTTTGATAGTACCAGATGTCGATCTATACCATGATTCAATAAAAGTCTTTAAAGCCGAAATTCTGAAGTCCCGAAAAACAATCTGATAATGTTTTATGTTAGTATACTTTGGAAATCCTTCACTCTTTTCATATATAATTTGTTTTTTTTTTCGATCCCGTGGGAATATTGGGATAAAACGTATTCTATGTATTAATCCAGGAAATGGTCTATCTATGTGCCAATTTTCATCCAAATCTGTTCAACGGTTTACGCGTGATTGAGTAACAAACATCCAAACATCTTCACAAACTTTCACATTTATAATATTAGTAGGATTTCTATTTATATTACTTAGTCTTAGTCTTAAATAAATGGGCAAAATTGCAATGTTGTTCGTCTTTTTAACCGACTTCTAAAAAGGAGGAGGTTCTCAATTCGGATGTTTATTATTTTACTTTTTGTTATTAATCTTGAGTAAGTATAAGAAGTATTTTGCCATAATTTTTAAGTAATACCTAGTAATAGCTTAATTTCATAAAAAAACAGTACTTAGATGACAATACAGTTATTTGCTATGATAATACAAAAACACACAAAAGTTTTAGCACCTCGAACCGAATCCACTTTTATGTCTAATTTTATAGGTACCTACTATTTATTTACCTTTATTACATACAAGATCAGGGAGCAAATTAAATTACTGTGTTGTTTGCAATACCTTTTTTCGTTAAGAAATTTCAGTATAACCTTTTCATTATTAGAACCAAAAAGAACCCATATTAGGTAAATAGGTAGGTACACTATTAAGTAAGAGAACTATTTCTATGAAAACTTATACAATGGGGATTGTCCAAAATTTCTAACCATTATATTTTATTTTATTTTTTGTAAATTTAGAGCATTTTGAGAAACTAATTTGAATATTTTGATGATTGGCTCAATAGTTATTTTAATAAAAATTATTTAATTATTTTATGTTTTTAAGGTAGGTGACGTCATCCAGTAGCATAAATATTAAGTGCCGTTGCCTTACTAGTACATTATTAAAAAATTTAATCTGTCAACACAACGTCAACAATGTCACATCTGTCAAAGTGTCAATAGGCCGAATAGACGTCTTAAATAATCGAATCCTAGCTTAGCGTATTTATTTACAAATGGTTTTTTTATGTGTAAGTGTCCTCCAAGGAATATACTACTCTCTATCGTCACTAGAACAATCGACGCGGCGACTTAGAAATAGAATAATAACGCACGCGGCGACATTATTACTATTATTGCTGCAAGTTGGAACAAAGCACTTCCTGTATTCCATAACTCTTCCAGTATATTAAATATTGTCGAGTGTTGAAATAATGTATGTAATGTAATAATGAGATTTATAAACAAGAATGTTTATATTTTTGACATATTTACAATAATTTGACATTTGACAGATTGTAGACAATACTTGCCTCTTACTTTTTATTTTCTGAGGCAACGATACAAAACTGTACAGCCAGTCGTACGTAATTTGAAGGGCAAAGAAGGTCAATCGTATTTTATCAAAAATATCAATAACATATGAATATTTTTCAAAATTAATTAGTCCGTAATGATCAGTAACGCTATTCCTCGAAATGGTTTTTCAATTACAACATTTAAAAAAATATGAACAATGCCCATTGGGGGCAGTTTTAGTACGTAAACGGCTAGACACCCAATATTGATGTTAGTTTGAAGAGTGTAGACAATTACATGAGTTCCTTTCACAAGACTCATCCACTAAGAAAGGGTTTTTCGAAATTCCACCCCTAAGAGGATGAATGGGGGGAGGGTGAAATTTCATGCGGACGAAGTCGCGGGCAGAAGCTAGTTTTATAAATAAAAAAAAGTAATTATAAAAAATAAAAAACCCGACTGCGGTAAAAACTTAAGTTTAAAAAAAAACTGAAAGCTAAAAACAAGCCCATTTTAAATTAAATAAAAGTTGGAAGCATGCGGGATCCATTTGAATTTGGAAATATAGTAAAAATGGTATGGGTCCCGCCTGCTTCCAACTTTTATTTAATTTAAAATGCGCTTGTTTTTATCTTTTCAGTCTTTTTTAACTAAGTTTTTACCGCAGTTGGGTTTTTTTTTATAAATTACTTTTTTTTACTAGTAAAGAATAAAGTTTACACAACAACATTGAAAGAATTATTTCGGAGTCCAAAACCTGCTAAAAAGCCAAGTTAAAATATTATATAAATCCTTTTTCTTTCATCTATATCTATAGGTACTAATAATAAAGCTGAGGAGTTTGTTTGTTTGTCTGAATGCGCTAATCTCTGGAACTAGGGATGGATTAAAAAAAAACTGGCCAAGTGCGAGTTGGACTCGCGCACGAAGAGTTCCGTACCACAAGTCAAAAACGCCGAAAAAAAAAGTTTTTTGTATGGAAGCCTCCCTTGAATATTTATTTTATTCTGTTTTTAGTACTTGTTGTTATAGCGTCAACAGAAATACATCATCGGTGAAAATGTCAACTGTCTAACTATCACGGTTCATGAGATACAGCCTGGTGACAGACGGACAGCGGAGTCTTAGTAATAGGGTCCCGTTTTACCCTTTGGGTACGGAACCCTAAAAACGAAAAATTCGAAAAAAATCTTTTTGCATTTAATAGTACATTTTTTGAGGAAAGCTATAGATAAAATTAACATCACGCTAGGACTCTTAGAGCCAAGCAAAAAGAAAGAACGCTATGCAAAATCGAAGTAATAGCGCGGGCAGGCGATGCGATGCGACGGGGTGGGTCGGGGAAACAAGAAATTTTACGCGGACGAAGTCGCGGGCAGAAGCTAGTTACATACTCGTAAAAAGGTTGAAAACCGCAACGTCTGTTGTCTGTTAGTCAGTGCGCTTATAAATAGAGAACATTTTTTGTGTCTATATATGTTTTTTTTATTCATACCTTATTTTCTGGTCAAGTTTCATCAGTTTCATCAGTATTATCCTACACGAGCACATCGAACATTACATAAAGAAACATCACCAAACCCACGCCCAAAATCAACAAAAGTAATATAACAGATTACATTTAAGCCAGGTCAGGCATTATCTTAGAACAAACACAGATCGATTAAACCCTTCCAGTAAAGTAAGCAAGTTCGCTCCATTAGGGAGGACAAACATATTTGTATTATTACAAGGCAAACGAATATGAAACTCTGATACGTTGAGGAAGGAGGGTTCGGTGCAATAAGCGGATGTTATGAGACATGTGTTGAAAGATGTAGGTATCTGTCAAGAGGAAGGGCTTAATAAAAGACAGGCCAACATCAAGTTGCCGCAATCTTGTAAGAGCGGTCGTGGTCCTCACAATATATAGTTTATTTTCTAAGGGCTGATGTGATTCGCCTAACAATTTTCGCCACTTCTTCTTTCTGATGAACATCACCAATATTAGTGTTGCAACATATAGGTATGTGTCAAGAGGAAGAGCTTAATAAAAGACAGGCCATCATCAAGTTGTCGCAATCTTGTAAGCGGTCGTGGTCCTCACAATATATAGTTTCTTTTCTAAGGGCTGATGTGATTCGCCTTACAATTTTCGCCACTTCTTCTTTCTGGTGAACATCACCAATAATAATATGTCCTCCTAGTACATCGTCTTCACTCTTCCCCTTTCATCATCATCATCTGTCTAGCCTTTTCCGAACTATGTTGGGGTCGGCTTCCAGTCTAACCGGATGCAGCTGAATACCAGTATTTCACATGAATCGACTACCTATCTGACCTCCACAACCCAGTTACTGGGTAATACGATACCCCTTGGTAAAACTGGTTGTCAGACTTTCGGGCTTCTGACTACCCGTAACGTCTGTCAAAGATCCACGAATGACAGCTGGGACCAACGGTTTACCGTGCTTTCGTGTATAGATGATCACCCATCCACTGACCAACCGCGGCAAGCAGAGTTTAACCTGATCGATCGAGCATTGCAGCTGTTATTATTTAGCCACGAACTTCTCCCTTTCCCTTTCATCTGCCTTGTAAGTACAGACGCCAGCACATTAAGCTACTACAATCTGTCAAATTTCTTTAATTGATTTTCAATTTTGTCGCTAAAGCATAAGGTTCAAAGTTGATTGGGAATATTTGACAGTTTCGGGTAGCTTGATGTGCTGGCGTCTGTACATATTGTTAGTCGCCTTTCATTCATCCTCTTAACATGACCAAACCATCCAAGCATACTCTTTTCAATTATTTTAGATTGTCACGGGTGCGAGCCGCGTCAGCGTCTGCTTAATTTGTAGCGATCAAGATTTGAACCGGATACAGACGCTGCACGGTGTGGAATGAACTGCGTCATATACAGTACCCGGCGATAAATATTGCACATCGACCTTTACCTTTTTTTGTATTTTATACAAAGAATAAAAATAATTATCAAAAGAAGCAAATCATAATTGTTTTAACAGCTCCAAATAGATACCGGACTGTTTGTATTTCGTGCGACAGAGATAACGCTCTACGAAGCCGAAATTAGTCGATTGTCTTTTTCCAAAGGTCGATGTGCAATGTTTATCGCCGGGTACTGTAAAATGTTCGTGAAGTTTCTTACCACGACTCGCATTCGGCACGGTCTAGCATAAAAATCATCCTTTATAGTATCCTGAAATATGGACTCACAGTTAGTACCTATACATAATCAGTCTACAATGTTCCCACTGCTGGGACACAGACCTCCTCTCGGTGAGAGAGGGTGGGCCGTAATCCACCACGCGGGCCCAGTACGGGTTGGTAGATGTCACATATCTTGAATGTTTGGTTCTAGGACATGCCGGTTTCCTCACGATGTTTTCCTTCACAGTTTTGAGAGCAGTGGTGATGAAATAATTTGCACAAAGTAAAGCGCTCGTCTGGGTACGAACCTACGATCTACAATACGTAAGTCGCGGCCGTTACCACTTGGCCATCACTGCTCTTTATTTTTACATTTAGTATATCCACCTAAAATTCAACATCAAATAAAACTAATTTCATAAAACGTTTCCCACATACCCAGATATTTTACTCACATCTAACATTCAGCACAGTTCCACAAACGTCAGAATTCAGACAGTTCTGAACTTCTAACCTAAAATCGAAATGAATTAGGATATTCATATTCCTAATTTCGTGGTTATTAACCTAATTACTGTTTCGAGTTTTACAATTTCGTATCACATTTTAATAAAGTTAAGAGGAAACTGATCGCGTTTAATATCCTTAACACACACTGAATAATTTAGTAGCTTAGAATTGTACTGATGGTAATTAGTTTGTTGCAAGCAACAGAGACTGTTATTGTTTTAGTTTTTCATTCGGTTCTGCCTCTCGCTTTTGAATTTTATTAGATAACCATCGGAATCGATTTGACAATCGATTCGTACTATATTATACTATCTTTGATACACGGCCGATGACAATCAAAACGCATTGACACATGCTTTATCAATAAAAATAAACTATTTTTACGATGATTTAATTGACATATTCAAAAATAATTTACGTTTTTTGAACAGTGCGAAAACGACAATTAAGTTAATTGACGAATCAATCTTCGAGTACGGTACCCGGCGATAAATATTGCACATCGACTAATTCAAATTGGTGTATTTTATACAAAGAATAAAAATGATTATCAAAAGAAGCAAATCATAATCGTTTTAACAGCTCCTAATAGATACCGGACTGTTTGTATTTCGTGCGACAGAGATAACGCTCTACGAAGCCGAAATTAGCCGATTGTCTCTTTCCAAAGCTTTATCGCTGGGTACTGTACTTGGTACTATTAAAATGTCCGACACGACCGGAGAGAACCCCATTGGACAATGAGAATGAGAGAGAAATGAGAAAGGCACCTGCGCCTGCGCACACACTTGTACAGTGTACACCATAATATCTCTCGCGCCGAAGGGTGGTATCCGCTGAGATTGGTCGCCATGACCAAAATTCGATCTGAAAGACTATTTTATTTATCCTACTAACATTATGAATGAGAAAGTTTGTGAAGATGTTTGGATGTTTTTTACTCAATCACGCGTAAACCGTTGAACAGCCGGTCGATTCTGTAAAAATCTCACCGTGAAAACTTAGGTGAAGTGAGTTTGTTTTTGCTAGGAATTGACATTATTGACAGCTCACTCCACGCTCACTTCACCTAAGATTTCACGGTGAGATTTTTACAGAATAGCACCGCAGATTTGAATTCAAATTGGCACATAGATAGACCATTTCTCGATTAACACATAGAATACTTTTTATCCCGATATTCCCGGTACTGGGTTGTGGAGGTCAGATAGGCAGTCGCTCTATGTAAAATACTGACGGTCGATTCTGTAAAAATCTCACCGTGAAAACTTAGGCGAAGTGAGTTTGTTTTTGCTAGGAATTGACACTATTGACAGCTCACTCCACGCTCACTTCACCTAAGTTTTCACGGTGATATTTTTACAGAATAGCACCGCTGGTATTCAGCTACATCCGGTTAAACTCGAAGCCGACCCCAACATAGTTGGGAAAAGGCTAGGCAGATGTTGATGATGATGATGATTCCCACGGGATCGAAACATACGCGGGTGAAACCGCGGGGCGTTACTAGTTTTCTATAAATGATTTGTATGATGAACGAATTTGTATGAAATTTGGCACATAGTTTATAACCTGAATTAACACATAGGATACTTCTGATGCCGTGGATGTCGGAAAATATCCAACGGCAAAGCCGCGGACAAAAGTTAGTATATGAACAATTGGATACAGACACATTGTCAAATAATATTGGGTCCAAATTAAGCATTGGCATGAGTATATTTCAATCATCATTAGAGGTCACCATTTTTTTTTTCGGTGGGAAATTATCAAATAACTTCTCACGCTCTGGGCGGAGCGGGAGGGAGTGTCAGACTTTTACTGACCCATGTTCCTTCAGTTGCCTGTGCCAGGGGCCAGGGTAACCAACAACGAACACGGTGGCCAACAGTGACAATGTTATGTACAGACGCCAGCACACCCGGAGCTACCCGAAACTGTCAAATTTTCCCAATCAATTTTGAACCTTCTTATGCTTTAGTGACAAAGTTGAAAATCTATTAAAGACATTTTACAGATTGTAGTAGCTTGATGTGCTGGCGTCTGTACTTGTTATGTAAACTTGAAAGGTATGTTATGGTATGTAAATGAGTAGTTGAACGATTCCCTTGATGGATTTATTACTACTGAATATTCAATTATATTGAATATTCAGTAGTATTATTATTATACACAATTCCACATCTGCCTGGTCTTTTCCCTTTTTTTTCTGCCCTTTTTCTATTTTTGCCTTTTTTTTTGTTTGGGTTGGCTTCCAGTCTAACCAGATGCAGCTGAATGCCAGTATTTTACATGAAGTGACTGCCTATCTGACCTCCACAGCCCAGTTACTGGGTATTACAATACTTTATATTTTTTTACCTTTTTGGTACAAACTACCTCAAAGGTGTACAGTGTAGCTCGTACATTTATTAAAAAAAACTGTTTTTAATAGAATCGAACGACAAATTATACAAACGAGTTTTTAAACCCCATTTACGAATTAATAAAAAAAAGCAGATACACGATAAAGCCACTTATACAAAGTGCGACAAACAGCGCTACGACAAAACGACAGAACCGCTTCACTTAAATTTATTGCGACGCGTTGTCCGCAAAAATACGCAAATAAATTTTTACAGCAACTTTATTGCAATTCGTAAAAGTGCATGATATTTGGTAAATCTGCTTAAAGTTTACTTCAGAAAATAAATGTCGAGAAATTCTCTTCTCTCTTGTTTCTTTTAGAATTATAAAACCTTTATATGTAACTAAATAAACATTTATGACGGAGATGGTACGTATGTCTCGTTATCATCAGCCATATTTTAACTGCTGTGGGCGTACTATGGGTAGCGTTGGTTATTGCGCAATAGACAAACCATTTGCAGTTCAATTCAAAATATAATTTTACGAACAAATTAATCACACTAGCGAGTCACACACTATTGGTACACGACATATCTAAATACGGAACCCGAAACAGTTTCTGAGCACGTTGTCCGTACGATGTCCAATGGTCAAGAGAGCAGTTTTTTGTTTTTTTTTTTTTTATAAATGGCATCTCGCAGTTGACCTTGACAGGGCGTCACTACTTAGCCGGAATATCCTGTGGTTGCCTTAAGTAAACTCAAAGCCTTCAGCCAGGGGCGAATATCTGATAGGCAAAGCGACTGCAAGTTAAGGGCACCCCTGTGGGGTACGAACCTCGGCTTAGGGCGTCGCTAGGGAGAGGACAGCAAGATGGGACAGGCTGGATCAAATTATTATTATTTAAAGTTTGATGAGATCATCGTTTCCTATCTGACTACTCTGATAAGAAAGGCCGAACAAAGTCAGAGGTCACACTCGGGAAATTTAAAACTACATGGCTCAGCTACGGCGTGCTGGCACTTCATCGAGCAAGAGTCGGGACTACAATTATTATTTTAATTATTGTGAATGTGAAGACGATGTGGGTCATTTATTTTATTCATTTTTTTTTATTATTCTCTCCATGTTCTGGCAGTTTGAGTAATTTATGTGGCCTACCCAAATGTCCTTCCTTTGGTATTGTTCGTCGAATCGTTGAGCTCCTTAAGTCTTGAGTTGAGCTGCACGATTTCTGACAAATGCGTGCACTGACTGGACAGGTCCTCTCAATCTGTGTGGTTCTTTCCTCAAAAGACCATCTCAGACATCGATCTACATGGTCTTCATATAACCTGACCAAGATTATATCTGGACTTTAAAAGAGACTGTGACCTCTGAGTTTGTTTGTTTGTTTTTGTTGCTCCATTGACGTGTAAAAGTGTTTGTGCAAACCTACTTACAAACATAAAATCAATTATCAATTTAGTTGGGAACGTCGCAAGGGACCTCAGCGGCGAGGTTGGAATCAAGAGAGCACTGCTCCACATGAACTCAGGCTAGACTCTGTCGAACGCCACCAGATGGCGCTGGTATCTCGATCAGTCAAACGACACGCACTTCCGACACATAACACCTATATTCCTTGAAGAGTTAGGTAGATATTTATAGTACAGCGGTGCTATTCTGTAAAAATCTCACCGTGAAAACTTAGGTGAAGAGAGCGTGGAGTGAGCTGTCAATAGTGTCAATTCCTAGTAAAAGCAAACTCACTTCATCTAAGTTTTCACGGTGAGATTTTTACAGAATCGACCGGCTGTACACCCACATTTCACCAATTATGTATAAGTTCCACGTTAGTGAAAGTCAAAGCCAAATAATTTATTTCAAATAGGGACACACAAAGCATATCAACAGAAAAAAAATCATCCATTTCTCCGTTCCAAAAGTTATAAGGGGACGAGCCGTATCTACCACTGACCGGGCACAAATTCAAATGAAAAGTATTTTATTTTTCATTTCATTTTATTTTCATTTTAATTTTAATTTTTCAGTTTTAATTTGTATGACATTATTATTTTTAATTCCTTATTTTGTTGACTGATTTGTATTTACGATAATTTTATTTTCAATGACATTGTACTTTATTGAATAGTGAAATTAACAGTTAAAATTCTTGTTTTATATTTGCACACCTTATATGGTTATTAACAGTATACCATTTGACCTTTTGTAATATCCACTGAACCTGCTTTATGCAAATAAATGATTTGATTTGATTTGATTTGAAGTCTGCTACTGAGAAAATCCTTTATAACACTTTAACCGACCTAGTGATCTAACCCAGGACCCCCACGTTCATCAGTCGAGCTTGCGAACTCAAGTATATCAAGCCTATCAAAAAATTAATAAATTTTTCATCATTATTTGCCCTTTTACAAACAAATGTCATATTTTTCTTCCATACTTCTCTAGTAGTTGTCATTTCGGTCGTCACCCTCTTTCTAACCATATCATCATTCACACAGTCCATCCATCGTTTCTTTGGTCTTCCCTACTCTTATAGCCATCGACATTTATACTCAAAACTTTTCTCAGAATATTTTCCTCATTTTATAAACAAACAGACAAGCAAAAACCTTCTCATATGCATAGAAAAGTGAGTCTCACATACAAGCACTAAATATGATATACCTAATTATAATTTACCTAAATGCAACGCTTCTGGCCGTATCGCATTCTACTAATTACCTTTAACAATGATTAAAATTTTCAAACGAGATTTGCCCACAATTTAAATTCATAGGAAAGTATCTCTACTTGTTACAGTTTTTATGTTTGTAAAAGGATTTTTAATTAGATTTTTTGCATGGGTTGAGAGGTAGAGCAGTTTACATAACGTAATGACAAAGAGGTTTTTATAGAAATCTTTCGCGGCATCAGTGGCTTTTTAAGGTCCTCAGAATTGGCGGTGAATGGGCACTTCGGACACTCAAACATATGTGACATGGTTTGGTCACCGCATTTGCACTGGGTGGGCGAATGGGTAAGTATGATTACTGAGGGGTGCTAAAGTGGGCTTAAGGAGTTAAAGTCGCGAGCAACAGTTAGTCGAATCATTAACATTGTTTCATATAAGGGAATCCTTCTTCTTCTTTTTGTGTCGACGATAATACTTTGATTACCCAATCATCATTTTAGCCGAAAGACGTCCACTGCTACACATAGGCCTCCCCCAAAGATTATATAACCACTATTCTCTATGGCTTCCCCCAAGCATCGCCACTTTGACGGGTTCTGGGTTCTCTAAGTCCGTCAACGAAAATCGGGCCCATCCGAAAGTAGTTCTATACTTCGGAGAAACCCAACTCCCGATTAATAAGTTTTTCGGACGGGCAAAAACTCATCAAGAGTTCGGAAGTAAGGACAACTGTCAAATCGTGTGGCCATTCATTCTTATTTCGGGCCCTAAACTAATTTTATTAGGAGATACGGTGCGATCGCTCAACACGATATGGAGCGAGCAATGCTCGGAGTCTCTTTGAAGGATACAATCAGGAATGAAATTATCCGGAAAAGAACCGGAGTTACCGACATAGCTTGCAGAGTAAGCAAACTGAAGTGGCAGTGGGCTGGCCATGTTTGTCGATGGACCGATGGCCGGTGGAGCAGACGAGTCCTGGAGTGGAGCCCCCCAGCTAGATGGACGGACGACCTAAAGAAGGTGCCTGGGACAGACTGGATGCGGAAGGCGGAGGACAGGGTGTTGTGGCACAGCCTGGGTGAGGCCTATGTCCAGCAGTGGACTGCAATAGGCCGAGTTGAGGTGATACAGTGTAGGAAATGCCCGTAATTTCGGCCAAAATTACGGATAACGTGCTTAGTGAGTACACTTTCTTTGCTTCTCGCATCCATTGGATTCCGGCGGCCTTTTTTTTTCAGGATGGGAAATCATGAAATGGCCTCTCCCGCTCTGGGTGGAGTGGAAGGGAGTGTCAGACACTTACTGACTTATACCCACCCGGGTTCCTTCCTTAGCTTTTTATGATCCGGGCCAGCGGTAACCCTTTCGGACAATCCCGCTGACCCGGCAGGCTTCGGCCCTGACGGGCCCCTCCGATGGCTGCTGACATCTCTTTGAGGCACGCGCAGAACACGTACGCGCCGTCCGGCATGGGCTTGGTCCTGATCGGATGGTGAGCTACCCATTACTCTCCGCCCCGGCAGGCCCGCGCCTACGGTGGCGGGGAGTCGTCGCGCGGCTCCCGATGCCCGGAGCGTCTCCCGCGGCGGCTGGGACGGGAGGCTCTCTCCCTCAGCCGTCCCGCCGCCTCCTTCGCCAGCATGACTGCTTCGCAGAAGGAGGCGACTGTCCCCCACTCCCTCTCGCCCCGGACCTTCACCCAGTCACAATAACTGCATAACAATGCACTTAAAAATAAAGATGAAGAGAAATTGAAACTAAGGAAATCGAACTTTCAAACTGCATTCCCGAACACATTGTATTTTCCATCACTATCCAAAGTCCACGGTCTCGTTGGTGGTTAGTTCCGTAATCCTCAGTTGATATAAAAACTTTTCTCTTGATTCCGCGGTCGGTTCCGGATTTTAACAAAAACCCTAATTCACTGTTTTCGTGGAATTTCGCCAAAACTTTCGTTTCGTAAACACGGGATATTGAGTAGACAGTTAATGGAAACCTTGACCTGGTTACAAAAGGGTTAAGAAAAAATAACAAAGTGTCACTGTCACCTTTCAAGGTAGACTTCTTTTTATACAAAGAAGGACTTATGATTGATTACCATGCTTGCTTAAAGCGCCATCATACTGTCTGGATAAAAAGCAAACAATATTTTAAATACAATAATAAACATAGGATTTTAAACATTCATATCCTGTCTGGTCTGAACATATTGTTTGACAGGATGTTTTAAAACAAATTTTACTCTTGGATTTTCTCTTATACAATTTACTTTTACAAATACACATCTTATATTATCACGTAGGTAATATTCTTTAGAAACCACGACATCTAGTCGCCGATAAAACCGCAAGACTTGTTGATATATATATGTTTCTTTTGTATTGTAGCATAGAAATACTACTAAGGGCTAATTTTTCAATCATCTGATAACTTTATTCGACTAATAACTTTGAAATTTTGCCAGTTATTTCATACAAAAACTGTCAAACGTCAATTTTATTCCTCGAATAAGTTATCTGACGATGGAAAAATCAGCCCTTAGATTATATGATTATCTTTCTGTGCAAGAGGGGCTCGTGGGTAAATAATAACAGCTGCACGGCTCGATCGAAGTTTAAGCTTCGCTTCATGCGGTCGGTTCGTGGTGGGTCACCATCCATTACATAATAATATCGAGACCCCTGTGTGCCTCGAAAGCACGTTAAGTCGTTGGTCCCGGCTGTTATTCGTAGATCTTTAACAGTCGTTACGGGTAGTCAGATGCCCTGTAGTCTGATAACCAGTCCTACCACAGGCTTTTGTGTTACCTAATAACAGGGATGTGGAGGTCAGATAGGCAGTCACTCCATGTAAAATACTGGAACTCAGTTGCATCCGGTAAGACTGGAAGCTGACTCAAGCATAGTTGGAAAAATGGAAGCTTACCCGAACATAGTTGGAAAAAGACTAAGCAGATTGAATTATCTTCATGTACAAGATCAAAAAAATACTTTTTCTTTCTTTAAAATTTAAGCTAACACTCCAATCACTCAAAATCCGTAATTAATATTATAAATGTTATATACATAAGTAAAAGGACAACTAGTGTATAAGTACCAACTTTCCCTTATCTGTATATCTGTGACCCTTCAAAGTTATCTGAGTGAAGTAACACCGGCTGACAAGGGTCTATTAAGTTACGCGCTCAAGTTCAGAATCAGAACAACTCGAGCAATCATTTTTAATAGGGTTAACGTCGTTCCGAGTGAATAATTATGATTTAAGATTCGCGAATCAAGGTTTTGGTGGTTAAGTTAATGGACGTATTATTACGATTCAGATGATTTGTACCGGGTGGTATCTGAGATCGAAGAGCAGTGGGGGCCCAGTGGCAACAGCCGCTACTTGCTACTTACGAGTTATAGGCTTTTTTTTTTCAGAATGGGAAATCATCAAATGACCCCTCCCGCTCTGGGTGGAGCGGAAAGGAGTGTCAGACTCTTACTGACTAAAACCCACCCGTGTTCCTTCCTTAACCCTTTATGTTCTGGGCCAGCGGTAACCCTTTCGGACAATCCCAACTCTAACCCAGTCAAGCTCTTTATTTTGTGTAAATTATTACATCACCACCGCTCTCAAAACGGTGAAGTGAAACATCGTGAGGAAACCGGTATGTCCTAGAACCAAAAATCCGAAGACATTTGACATCTACCAACCCGCACTGGGCCCGCGTAGTGGTATACAGCTCAGTTCCTCTCACAGAGAGGAGGCCTGGCCTGGAAAATTATAGGCCGATTATGTTTATATTATGTTATCTGAGATACTGGGAGGAGCATTGATAGACCAAAATCCAAGATGGACGACCTACAGATCATCGCGGGGAAGACCTGGATGAGATTCGCACAGACCAGGGAAGCATGGCACGAAAGGGAGGATACCTATAGTCAGCAGTGAGTGAAACAAGGCTGCCAATGTTGATGATGAAGATCTGAGATATACTTAACACATTGCGGGACATTTAACGCGCCTCGACGTAATAACAATAAAACTTCTATTGTGTTTTGTCTCGCTCAGTGTACTTCAATTTGTTAACCGTAGAACTTTATTTGATCACTAGCTTCTGCCCGCGACTTCGTCCGCGTGAAATTTCTTGTTACTCCGACCCACCCCGTCGCATCGCATCGCCTGCCCGCGCTATTACTTCGTTTTTGCTTAGCGTTCTTTCTGACTTTTTTTCTTTTTGCTCGGCTCCTAAAGGCAAAATCTGTTTAGCCATTAGAGACCAGCACCATTGCAGCTATTGTATTCCAGTTTAAGACTGCTGCAAACAGGCGCGACGAACGACGCGAATCGCGCGCGACACAAAGGCACCGCTCGTTGCGCGACTTGCGGTGCCTTTGTGTCGCGCGCGATTTTATGCGTGTCGCGCCTGTGTAACGTCGCACGTTACATTTTTCACTATTAAACACATAATAACTAATTTAACAACAAAAACACAGCAACATACCAATGTTTACATCATTCAACTGTCAAACAAACGCATACGTCAAAATATGACAACCACAGAATATTACAAGTACCTAGTGCGGTAGTAAATAGTGATTACTAAAAGCACAAAATGTTCAGCTATCGGCGCGCGAGTGAGAATTTATCTATGCGCTCGCGCATGTCCCATCTCTATCCAACGCGTCTTTCGTTCGTCATTAGGAATTTTGGTTTTTCCCGAAGCGGTCACACGTCTCACCAGATAATTGATATCAGTGATTTCACACGTGTCTTAACTCGCCATTATCCGGGCTTAAAAACAACTACCTAATCTACGAAATTCTCCGCCATCGAGCAATTAAATTCGGTGTCTTTGAAACCCCCATACAGCCGGTCGATTCCGTAAAAATCTCACCGTGAAAACTTAGGTGAAGTGAGTTTGTTTTTGCTAGGAATTTACACTATTGACAGCTCACTCCACGCTCACTTCACCTAAGTTTTCACGGTGAGATGGTTACAAAATCGCACTGCTGGGTAAGTGTTGGATAGCATTTTCATGAGTATATTTTTGTGTTCCTTTTTCTTGCAGGTTAACTTGGCATGTATGCTTATTTTATCTGAATTTATTATACGCTAATTCATGTATTTCATTTTAATCTAAGGCCTTCAGCTTAATGCATTTTGACTTTTCGTGCTTCACACTCAAAATGTATTGCATCATGCCTTTTTTCACTCTTCCCATTTTGTAAACTCCGTCTGATTGTGACAATCCACCATCACCTTCATTAGCGCACTGTATTGCTACTCGCTCTGCTTAGCTTGGTGTCGCAATCAGCGGAGTTGACCAATGGTCATCTCGTGACACGCTGGACGTCATGTTCCAGGGTCCAAAGTTCCGACTAGAGGAACACCTCAAGCTCACGGCAGCACAACAGAGCTACGCGGCAGATTACGTCGTGCGTGCCTGTAACTACCGGCATCGGACTTCCCTTACGTTGGCCATCCTTGCCACGAGGGCCGAGCCGAGTAACGACGGTCGGCGCGGACACCTGTCGACCGGCACCCCTACACATCCAGCGTGGCACCTCGCTGCGGTCATCGCCACGCCGGCTAACAGGGCAGTACAGCGCTACCCACAGGGTGGACTCTGGGAATTGTGAACCATAGACCTACCCACACCTTTATTTAAATATATATTTTTTTTTATGTTGACAAGGTTGCGTGGTCTTATTTTATAACCTGCGCCACGCAAACCCCTTTTCGTCACACCTGTTTGAAGGAGTCTTTAAATGCACATGAGTTACGAGTGTCGTCTTTATCACTGAGGTAGCAACGCACTTGCGAAGCTGTTATTCTACGTACATATCCATTCTTAGTGGTAATTACAGTCCGGCCGTCGAGAGAATGTCTTCTTGACACCCGTCAGTTTTATACAAACAAATACGAACTTTGCTAATTTGATCTTTATTAGCTACTAGCTGCACTCCGCGATTTCACCCGCATAAATGTTGATCCCGTAAGAATATCGGGATAAAAAGTATCTTAAGTGTTAATCCTGGTTATAAACTATCTGTGTGCCAAATTTCATCCAAATCGGTTCAGCCGTTTGTGCGTGAAGAAGTAACAAACATACAAACACACACAAACTTTCGCCTTTATAATATTAGTGTGACTAGAATTGTCGCACTAACAGGTGTCAGGTACGCCTTGTATTTGGTTCTTCTAGAGCAGCGTTTAGGCTAAGCGGGTAAACTATTAAAGGAATTTATAATAGGTGCCTAAATTAGGTACAAAGGGTAACCATTAGAAAATTACAAAGCGTCTTACCCTTCCGAGAAACAGCCGCAAATTCCAAAATCAATATAATTTAGCATTATTGTCTTCATACCCCCGGAATTCAATGTCAAAATCGTATAATATACCTTCTTTGGCTAAATAATTATTTCCCTTTAATTATTCAAAGCTTAATTCTGAGGAAATTCTTGACTGCATACTAAAAGAGGGTCACTTGGTCTGTAAGGGCTGTCACTCAATTTTGATCGTCGTTTGCCTTCGTAATTGAAAATGGGGTGTAAGATGTTCGGGCTAATAGTTTTTTTTATACGAGTTTGTTAGGGGGATTTTAAAATGAGTGGCTGTGTTGGAATGGCAGGTTTTTATTGGATTTTGGGTTTTTATGAAGCGGGCAATTTATAAGGGAGAAAAAAAAATGAGAATCCAACTCATTAATACACGTATTGGGACATTTTTTAAGAGTTTCAAGTTCATAAAGGATTTTTTTTTAATTGCTGAACTTAATGGCAGTGGACAGGGCACATTGCTCGCAGAACAGATGGCCACTGGGGCCGAAAGGTCCTGGAGAGGTGATCACGTACCGGAAGACGTAACGTTGGAAGGCCCAAGCTGGATCGATGACCTTGTGAAGACCGCTGGAATGCGCTGGATGCGAGAAGCACAGAACCGGTCCAAGTAGCTTGGCGCTTGGGGATGCCTACGTCCAACAGTGGACGTCTTTTGGCTGAGATGATGATGATGATGATAATGATTTACATTTACTATCATAAGTATCTTATTTTATGTAAAACACGTTAATTTAATAGATAGCTGGAAATGACTCGACAAACAATAGATTAACAAGTTAGTAAAGAATTGGATATCATGACTGTAGGTACCAAAAGCAAACAATTTAAATTTGTTACTAGCTTCTGCCCGCCACTTCGCCCGCGTGGATGTCGGAAATTATCCCACGGGAACGTGCTACCGAGACAAAAAGTAGCCCATGTTGTTCCCCAGGATGCCACCTATCTCTTTGCCAAATTTTATCGAAATCCGTTCAGTAGTTTAGGCGTGAAAATGTAACATACAGACAGACAGACAGAGTTACTTTACAGCTACAATTCAGCTAAATTTACCACAATGTGGGTCCCAGAAAACGTCCGGCGACGTCGTGGCAGTCCCAGGAGATAGCGGGACGAACTCTACGTTTACAGACGGAATTGGTCCATACTAACTCAAGAATGAGAGGAGAAAGTGAGGCCTTTGATCAGCGGGAGGACAAATCGCTTGAGTATTTATAGGCTAAAAATAAAAATAAATAATAATACAATACCAGACGGGCTTGTAGCCAAGTGTAGCCAAGTAATAACAGCCGCACGAATCGATCGATCAGGTTAAGCTACATTTGCGGCGGTTGCTCGGTGGATGGGTGAGCATCTTTACATACCAAGAGCCCTCCGTGCCTCGGAAAGCACATTAAGCCGTTGATCTGGGTGTCGCTCCATGTAAAATACTGGTACTCAGCTGCATCCGGTTAGACTGGAAGCTGACCCCAATTAAGTTAGGAAAAAGCTAGGCAGATGAACAATGAAAAAAACAGTACACTTTGAACAATGAAAAAAACAGTACACTTTCCATTCTGAATCTGAACGGTTAACTTAGTTATTCGATAATCAAATCACCTCAGGTTAGGTTACATTTTGTAGCTAAATTGTCATTCATTGTCCACAAATTCCTTCTATAAACCCTAAATATTACATTAATTACATTACCTACACATCAACCTTCCAAGGAAAGCCTAGTTTGTTTAATTAATTGTTAGTTCGTCTCAATAATAGGGCTATTAATATGGCAATGGAAATGTCTTGAGCACCTTCCCTGATATTGGCATTTTTTATGAATATGGGTCCATAAGGTCAGGTGGGATGGAAACTATGCATGGACTGTGTGAATGATGATATAGATAGAGAGGGGGTGACTACCAAAATGACGACTAAAGGCTCCTACAAACAGGCGCGACACGCGATATAATCGCGCGCGACACAAAGGCACCGCTCGTTGCGTGACTTGCGGTGCCTATGTGTCGCGTGTCGTGTCGCGGCTGTTTGAAGGAGCCTTAATAGAGAAGTCATCATCTGCCTAGCCTTTTCCGAACTATGTTGGGGTCGGGTTCCAGTCTAATCGGATGCAGCTGAATACCAGTATTTTACATGGAGCGACTGCCTATCTGACCTCCACAATCCAGTTATTGGGTAAAACGATACCCCTTGGTAAGACTGGTTGTCAGACTTTTGGGCTCCTGACTACCCGTAACGACTGTCAAAGATCCATGATTGATAGCCGGGACCAACGGCTCGTGCTTTCCGAGGCACGGAAATAATTGAGAAGTATCGAATATAAATACATGTTGCGCCAACCTGGGGCGCAGATAACGTGCGGAATGTGTGAGCTCACTCACTCTTCTAAAAACTTATAGAAAGTAGTATTTACAATCGTGAATAGATATTATTGAAAAATGATGTTATTTCAATAAGTAGGTAGGTAACACTTTTACATGTCAATCATATCCATACTAATATTATAAATGCGAAAGTGTGTCTGTCTGTCTGTTACCTCTTCACGCTTAAACCGCTGACCCTGACCGATTTAGATGAAATTTAGTATAGAGATAGTTTGAGTCCCGGGAAAGGGCATAGGATAGTTTTTATTCCGGTATTCCCACGGGATCGAAACTTAAATTCGGAAGTCGGTGGCAAAAAACTTAAATACAGACCCAAAGACTCCGACTTCGAAAATATAAGTTATTTTTCACTTTATTGTGATTTATTTGGAAGTCGGTGGTTTTTACGTTGAAAAAAAATTTATGCCAAACATTATTGACAAAAGTTATATCTATTAGTAAATTGAGAACACTGCTCGATTTTGTTCGACCCCAATTTAGACAAAAATGGAGCATAACAGGTATCTTTAAAGCCATTTCAATTCACCACAACACATTGGTCCGGAATGCCTGCAAGTAAATCTTTCAGACATTAAACTTCATCATCAGATAATTGGACTGTGTTCGGAATACCAATTGAGAGGAGAATCGTGATATTTTCTTTGATAACTTTTCATATTTCTCGGTTATTTCATAAAATTTAATTCTAGCCTCCGACTGTTAAAGTCAAGAATAAGGTTGAATTTCACCAAAAAAATTGAATGGGATAAGGACTTATAAGGCATTGTTCAGACCAAACGTATAGTTGGCCGCTGACTGTGAGCCAGATTATCGTTTTTCCATATATATTTAACTTCTCGTTCACACCAAACCGACTATACGCTATTACGTAGTGCGTTGTCACTACACTATACTCACAGTCGGCGGCGGCCAATACCACTTTCAACCGGAGTCCCCCCAGGTTTGCACGGGTGTATTTTTTTTCGCGCACTAGATTGTTACTACTCTCGACGACCGACGGACGCCTAAGCAAAGCGTTGAAAATTCAGTACGCGAAAAAAAGTCGCCCCTACAAAAATACACCCGTGTGAGCCGGCTAAGCGTCAATATTCCACGACAATGATGACACTGACAGCTCTTGAATGTAGTTAGATATCCTTATCGCATTCAGTTTTGTTGGTGAAATTCATTTTTATAGTCTTAGCTTGAAGAGTCGGAGGCAGTCCTGTGAAACTCCGAACAAATTATTTTTATATGGAATTTGTAACCTTCTTTAGGCAACATTCAGAAACAAACGCAGAATCTCAGGATGACCAACATTACACTACGAAGTGACCACCACGTGACCACACAAACAAACATATTTACCTTCGCGTCGCTTTGCTTCGTGTTGTGACTTTTTTGTTTGTTTTTTCCTTTTTCTGTAAGGTTTGGGAATACAACTTATCAGAATAATTTATGTGATTGTGTTAACGTTGACTCGAGCATGTCAGTGGCGGCTGAGCTGGCGTCTGTACCAAGTCTGTCTTGAACTACAAGCATAACATAAAAACATTACACCTGTATGCCACGAAGGGTTAAACAGAGGCGTAGATATCCAAATTTCGCCAGTACATATAATTATTTATTTATTTTATTTTACCATTTTTGTACACACATACATATATAAACTGATTTCTGAATGATTTCAATTCGTATTTTCATAATTAATTGTTACTTGTGTCTTGCTGTGCTGTGTCACGCTGAACAGTCAATAATTCAATCTGCCTTTTCTGTCTCTACTGGGCCACCAGGATACAGGCTGTGCCTAGCTTGGGGCCCACGACTACTTCCACTTATGCACTCTTTTAACTATTGTTAATTGTTACTGATTGTATGTTTCCTAACTTGTGTGTGTCAATAAATTGATTATCAATCATCAAAAAGAGACCTGAAAAAAAAAACAGATCAGAAAAATAGGTACAGGCACATCAAGCTACCCGAACCTGTCAAATTTTCCTAATCAACTGTGAACCTTATACTTGAGCGATAAAGTTGAAAATCTATTAAAGAATTTTGACAGATTGTAGCAGCTTGATGTGCTGGCGTCTGTATATGTAAAGGTAAGGTAAGGTAGGTTTAATGTGTTTACGGTCTATTGACATCAACCGCGCAAAAACTCATAATTGTAGCAGCTACTAAGAAATTCCTATCGGAAAAATCCAATAATACTTTGCTCCAACTCGGAATTGAACCAAAGGATCTAACAGAAAAAACACATTAAGGAAACTACGAACAAAAACTCTCATATAGACCGTTTCATTTCGCTTAATAAAGCCTAAAGCCACTTTGCATTACGTATTTGCATAACTATGCGAATATCAACAGCACCAAGCTCCAGCCATAAACAACGAAGGCCCAGAAACTACAGTGGAAGCAAAATAAATGTATACATTATGAATTCTTTTCCGCATATTTGCAAACACGACACCGTGCGGCAATATGGAGATTTTAAAATTGAAATTTATATTCCATTAGGAACAGTTAAAATTGTGACCGTAGGTGTATACGTAATTTTGGCACGTAGTGTAATGGTTGCGGTGCGGTAACGGAACTAAACTTATTGCAATATGGCCGAAATGTGACTTTTTGTCCTTGAACCAGTGACAACTTTAAAGATAGTCACATCAACTACAGTCCGGCCGTCGATAGAATGCGTTCCTGGCACCTGTCAGTGCGACAATTCATCAAATTCGCAAAACACGTATTGTTTGTATGAAACTGACAGGTGTCAAGAACGTATTCTTTGGTCTGCCGCACTGCATGCTTTGGAACCAAATAACCCTAACCATCATAGGAATATAAATTCTTATATCTAATGCATACCATACTCAAATGACAAAAAATATTAATTGTGAGTAATTTTTTTTTATTATTTAAATTGTGAGTAAATTTCGCGCTCTCGATGCGGCTGGCTATAGTCATGCGAATTTCTGGAGGCACGATGCAGATATTGACGATAGTGGATACAGCATTCGCAACGGGGTCGGTTGTAAGCAACCAGTAATAATCATTTCTCATTTAGAGCATGTATTTAGGGCATGTCTCATTTAGAGTTGAAGGAGTCTCCCCGAGTGACGTACCATCCGAGTTTTTGCTACGTCCGACGCACCCAGGGCAATCGACCTCTGTCGATTGGCTAATCCTTTCACCACGATGGCAAATATAAGTTTTATATTCATTAAAACAGTACCTATGTTTTACTACGTTATAACTACAAAACCGTATCCAATAAAAAAGCATCGATAAATATCCCAAGTTTGATGTTGGGCGTCAAAAGAAATAGCTCAGTGTACAAATTCGATAGATGTGCCGGTTGTAATGAGCGCGTTTCTCATTCGATCCGCGCGCCTGCTACGTTGTTTCAGCGTTTGGCTAGTAAATCAGCGGGAAAGTGTAAGTAATGAGGGATTTTCTTTTTATTTTTTTTAAACTCTTCCCTTGTCGCTGGATAGATGGCGCTGAACTTGGTAAGTTACTGCAAGGAACGGAACGTCACATCATTTTTTGATTATTTCACTTGGATGTAATTTTGAGATCGAAACGAAACGTACATAAAAAGAAATTATTTATTTAACTACGAAGTAATTAGTTAACTTCGTTTTGGCTTTGGCACCTAGTAACGTAGTCAGTTCAACGCCATGTTCTTGGAAACTATGTTTTTTTTAACACACAAAAAATACCTCTCATTACTATAAAATAAAGGCTTCATTTGTTAAATTTTTTTGGAACTACCTAAAGGCCAATTACCGTAATTGAAAACGTTCAAAATCTATGCAATCTTCTCTCTGCGACAATCAATGTCAAAAACTTGTTAAAAATGTAGGAAAATTAGAGATAGTTTTGACAGATTGAGATAGATCTGACTGTGAAAGTTTATAGAGGTATAAGGAACAGAGTGTAAAGTTCACTCATACTCTATAGAAAAGGGAGGATCCTCCAACCAGACGGGTGTTGTGTCTGGCGGGCAACTGCCCATTGGTTCATGTCGGGCCGTTGTATCTATGCTAGTTGCGCGGTAAACTCTGCTTGCGCGATGCAGGATTTTGCGTGACGTCAGTATGACGCGTTGTTTGCATGTGCGTTGTAGATACCGCTACAAGTTCTTAAAATACCGAGAATTGCCCCTCTGTTTTCTTGAGCAGTGATCATCACGCTTGCTTTCTCTTTGTTGGGGATTTGAATTCAGATGGGCCAGACTTGAATTCTTAATACAAATTCTCTTTACTGTCAAGAAGAGTAACGGGATCAGACCTAGTTATAGTGGATATGACAGAAATTAAAACGTAAGAATAACTAGCAGGGGATCCAGGGGCGGGGTTCAGGGCGGCTGTCCCATTTCAAAACCTAGTAAGGGACACTTTTTACAAAAATCGTTTTATTGCATAATCTTGCTAACCTAGAAGGTCTCTAACAAATACAAAAACACCAGCGTTTTAAACTTACATAAAAGGAGATATATTTAAGCATCGATACCTAGTAAATGCACCTTTCACTCCCTAGTGACCATTTAAAACCTAGTAAGTAACTTTAACTAATTCAAAAAATACATTCCATAGGCTGTCGTTTATGCGCTCTCCTGTAAAATTTCATTTTAAGTCCTTGCTAGGTTTTGAAATGGGGCAGCCGAGGGGTTCAGACCGGAATAAATCAAATTATGGACTTGGGAATTGATTTCGCTTGTAAAACAGTGGACCGCAACAGAAAAGACATCTGTTTTCGTCTCAATCCCTTCCTGTCGTTGATAAAAATTTGATCCGAAAAGCAAGGTGTTAACCGGACGAACATTTTGTCTCACTGTTTTCATTTACGTGGGTAAGTCACAGTCGTTCAACTTACTAAATGATCTAGACTGCCCCGTTGGTGTCGTTGTCGCAAGTGTGAATGCTGAACGAGTGACTGTGGTCTTAGGTTCGATTCAGGGATCGGCCACAAAAGTGTTATTGGATTTTTTCTACAGGGTATTTCTTAGTAACAGCTCGGAGTTTCGAAGCTGGCGGTGTGATACTGCCATGTATCAACAGATTTGTAGCACTACAAGGTTCTTTTGGCGCGTGGTCAAAATCGGAACTAACGCCACTACCTTGGTTTTTTAGTACAGACGCCAGCACATCAAGCTACCTGAAACTGTCAAATTCTCTCAATCAACTTTGAACTTTATGCTCTAGCGATAAAGTTGAAAATCTATTAAAGAAATTTGACAGATTGTAGTAACTTGATGTGCTGGCGTCTGTACATATTACAAGACAATTGCACGAATGTTTACCAACCCTGTCAACGTCATTCAAGCGCCAAGAGATCCTTGTAGCAACGTAACGAGAGTTTGACTATAGTAGGACATTTAACTAGCTGCAGTAAAATGACAGCTTAAGTGTTACCACTTTTTAAAGAAATTTAAATAGTGATGTGACAAAAGTATCGATTCATTCAATTTACATTCAATTCAAAATCGATCAATGTCCAATTGATTTCATAAAAGAGGATAGTATATTTTTGGTCGGGTCAGTAGCTTGTATTTTTCAGGGCGTGATGAGCCTCTGAGAGTAAGTTGGTAAAACCATATTTACAAAATTAACAAACTATGAGTATTAAAACATAATTATAAATTCAATTAAATAGGCTTTTATCAAAGACTAGATATCTGAACGTTAGGTACAGGTCTAGGTCTGAGTCTAGATTACCTGGATACACTAAAAAAACTAATAAATTACGGCTATAAAGCCCACTTAATTGAGATTTGTATAATTTGATCGATTTCTGTGCAAATTCACTATTCGAGCACAATTTTAATGCAAACTAGTACTAATAATAACTATCATCTGAGTCAATGAAACTACAACGTACATTTTTATCCGATCAATAGATAGATAGATAAAAAGTTTATTCAGTGCAACAAAAGACACAATACAGGTATTAAAAACATCAAAAAAGGTGAAAAAATAATAATAACAACGATTAAAAAGATAACTTGACCCATAGACACCTACCTCATAAACATCTATAACGGTCGATCACTACTGGGCGGTGCGTGTCTCATGGTTGCACCAAATGGGAGTATAAAATGGGAGTAGTGAGAATATTTGATTGATTGCATTCCATTCACATCACTTGTAGAGATAGTGTGGCAATATAATCTATCGAAATGACAGTAAGAAGGCTCAGGCGCAAAACGTCTGGTAGTAAAATGTCTCTTTCTCATAATGTTTCATTTTTCTGCAGCTAATTAAAAGTCAGCTATAATGCTTTTATAATGGTGGTCAGATGCTGTGCGCTTTTAAGTTGAGGTTGAAGTAAACGTATGTGATGAATGAAAGTGGTTGCCACCACTTTCATTCATCACATACGTTTACTAAGTCCGCCTCTGTACTCCGATCGATTTTGTAAAAATCTCACCGTGAAAACTTAGGTGGTAGTCTAAGATACGTAGAAGAAAGACCTTCACCGATCGAGTAACCGGACGAAATGTGTTTTTTACGGAATAACATATGTTAACGAAAGTAACGGTGATGGGTTGCCTAATGAAATCCTGTCAAGGATATTTTTAATTAATTATGTAACAGGTAATTTTTTTTCGATATTTTCACCGATAGCGTAACCAAAAAAAATTAATGCTAATCGAAAGTATGGAGTCTATAGAATATGCAAACATAGGGTTGCCTACCTTTTTCTTGTCAAGGCCTAGGGTTGCCTAGTTTAAAAAGGTGATTCGAAAATGGTACCTTCACCGATCGAGTAACCAAATAAATTATATATCAAAATGAAGATTATTTTTTTGCGAATACGATGGTACAAGGTTGCCTACGAAAAACCTGTCAAAAATCAGGGTTGTAAGGCGTTGAAATTTGAAAATAGAAATGTATGAAAGTGTGCAAGAGAGACTCCCCATTATATCCAGTGCGATAGAAGAGGAAGCAGCATTGCAGCCGATCGCGCCACATCAGATGCTTGAAATAGTGCGAGAGAGAGAGCATATACGTAGTATCAAATACGGTAGAGGAAGACGCACCATAGCGACGGGCTCCGCCCCTTCTGGCCTATGAAACGACGACATGGTTGGCGCAGTGGCTGAGCGATCGACTGCTGCGCTGCGTGTCGCGGGTTCGATTCCCGCACGGAACAAATATTTGTATTGCCTACAGGTAATTGTTTCGAGTCTGGCTGTTTGTGTATGTGAATTTAAATGTTCGTAAACGTACCCACGATACAGGAGTAATTCCTAAGGTGGGGCAAGGTTTAAAAAAAAAATTGAAAGAGAGTGCGCATGCTCTGTACGGTTGACAGATCTGTGTATGAATGTCAAGCGTTGTTTTGGAGCAACTTCCCGCCATTCTTATAGAAGTAATAGCGTGCTACGGAATATAAAATCGTGCTGTTTATTATTTTTTTTATTGAATTCATTAGTGAATTTTACTTACAAATTAAAAATCTCGAAAACGTGCTTTTTATGTGGTTTGAAAGAGTCCGTAATTGACTTTGATGATGAAACGCTAAAAAACTGCAAATTAAAGTTGGCGTTTCGGATAAAGCATTTAAAAAGTTTAAAAAATATGCGTATAAAAATTAAAATAACTATAGGTTAAAACTTTCATCCGTTTCATACGTTTCAATTTCACTTTCATACGTTTCAATTTTCAAATTTCAACGCCTTACAACCCTGATTTTTGACAGGTTTTTCGTAGGCAACCTTGTACCATCGTATTCGCAAAAAAATAATCTTCATTTTGATATATAATTTATTTGGTTACTCGATCGGTGAAGGTACCATTTTCGAATCACCTTTTTAAACTAGGCAACCCTATAGCCTTGACAAGAAAAAGGTAGGCAACCCTATGTTTGCATATTCTATAGACTCCATACTTTCGATTAGCATTAAATTTTTTTGGTTACGCTATCGGTGAAGATATCGAAAAAAAATTACCTATTACATAATTAATTAAAAATATCCTTGACAGGATTTCATTAGGCAACCCATCACCGTTACTTTCGTTAGCATATTTTATTCCGTAAAAAACACATTTCGTCCGGTTACTCGATCGGTGAAGGTCTTTCTTCTACGTATCCTGTACTATGGAGTGAGTTTGTTTTGGCTAGGAATTGACACTATTGACAGCGCACTCCACCCTCACTTCACCTAAGTTTTCACGGTGAGATTTTTACAGAGTCGACCGGCTGTGTTCGAAATATTCAATAAATAAAGTAGTTATAGCGACTTACATTTTTTTAACCTATTAAATGATCTATTTGAAAAACTTACAATTTAACCTGCCAGGTTTAAATACGCTCCCAGTACTTAAAAATACAGACCCTTCGCATATTCTTTTGAACAAATCGCTCCCTGTCCATCGCCTCCTTCCCAACCACACTATTAGGGATGCAAGAGAAAAAACCCAGTAATATACAAGCAACGCCGCACGTGACCAGGAGCAACGATTGTGTTTAATGACGTTGTAATGTTTGCTACATAAGTTACAACAGATTTAACGTGAGTTTGACTAATGCTTTTATGACGGCCGTACGAGTAAATAGTAAAAGTTTCTAAGTTTCCAACTTAGAAACTTTTTTAGATACATTAGCTTTAATTTCAGCCCAGTGGTAACAGCCGCGACTTACGAGTTGTAGGTCGTAGGTTCGGACCCCGGTATGCGCTTTTCTTTGTGTTATTAATTTCATCACCACTGCTCTCAAAACGGTGATGGAAAACATCGTGGGGAAACCGGCATGTCCTAGAACCAAAAATTCGAAGACATGTGACATCTACCAACCAGCACCGGGGCCCGCGTGGTGGATCATGGCCCACTCCCTGTCACAGCGAGGAGGCCTGTGACCCACCAGTGGGAACGTGATAGGCTGATTATGTATATGTAATTTTGATGGTACTATAACTTACAATACAATAGTAATTTTTACTAGATTCTGCCCGCGATTTGGTCCGAGTGAAAGTCAACAATACTCTAAAATATATCGTATAGCACCCGGAAATAATGAAGCGTTTTTTTTTTCGGGGTGGCAGGGATATCGAAGCGCAACCGTTTACCATGGATTCGTCATGATCCTGGACCCCACTGCCTTAAAATTGTTCGTCGGTTATAAAAAAAAAATATGCTGTTTCATGCAAAAGTGCAATACCTACGCAGTCAAAATGTATGGAACAGCAATTTTTTTTTAATAATCGATGCGATAAAGGGTCTAGGATCAAGAGCCAAACCCCGACTTAAAAAAAAAATTAAAAAATTATATTAGGTATATATTATTATCAGTTTTAATAGGTTTATGCGTATCTTTATATTTAAAATATTTATTCCTCAATGTTCGTGATTGCACCTACCACTGTTTGTCTCTGCATCACCCAAAGGTTGACTGGTAGAGAATGCCTATGGCATTAAGTCCGCCTCTGTACATTTATGTGCTTGAAGTATTAAATAAATAAATACACGAGCAGCACGTTTTCGACGGCAGCCGCCGACGCACCGGCAGCGGCCGTCGACGAACGTCGACGGCTGCAGTTGCCTCTGCCGTTGACGCGTGTATGTATGCACACTTAGTCTTGTGACCATACTGTCTGAAAATCTCAGACAAATGGTTTTACTAGCTCGATTATAGAAAAAACACATTAAAATTATCTGACCAAAACCCCTCCCACCCCGGAAAGCAAGCAAGGCCTATAACGATTAAGTAAAATTATTAACGTTTTCCTTATCAACTAATGTTTAAAATCCTATCTAATAGGAGATGTTTCCGTACCCAAGTCATGGCGAAAACAAGGGATTTCCATTATTATATTTCTAGCTTCTAGCCGCGACTTCGTCCGCGTGAAATTTTACCCTCCCCCATTCACCATCTTAGGGGTCGAATTTCCAAAAACCCTTTCTTAGTGGATGAGTCTTGTGAAAGGAACTCATGTAATTGTCTACACTCTTCAAACTAACATCAAAATGTAGGGAACAGCTGTGTTTTTTTTTCAATACGACCATTTCAAAGGTTACAACCTAACCGTGCCATTACACATAACATACGAGGACACATAACAACACATGCAAGAAAGTTCAAGGCTCCCGGAAGAACCTTCCAAATCTACGTCATAAAAACTAAATGCAAACGGCCTCCTTCCTGAATTTCTTCAGTAATCGTTGTTTCAGGCAATTTAACCAAGACTTTAAATACAAATCGCCTGATTACAACAACGCTGTTTCACAATATCTCAAACAAAATCGTTTGGCCGCAAAAATATGCACACTAAGATTTACATTTAGTACTTTGTTTATCTTTCCATTTCCATCTCTTTCATATCTACTGTTTTTTTTTGTGATAAATGAGGTATTTACACTACGTCGATTTTCATTTTGCGGCTGGTCGTTTACCAAAAATCGCCTCATTAGCCGAATAGCCACCCTATTTACACAGGTCGATAAAAATCGCAAGTAAGGTTCATATTGAATCAAAATGTCGACCTTCGTGCGGCGGGCGATCACCTGCGACTGATCATTTTCACGGTCGATTTTAGTCACCCCCCACATGCGCTCGCAGCACGACGAAAGTCTAAATCTACTCTACTTTGGAACTTGCCATTTTATTCACATGTGGCCTAGCCGAATTGCCATTTAGACAGTCACCAGTCAGTCAGTGCCGCTATAGTCACCTGTGTCAGAGAGGGAGAAGCTTCTGTCATTATGTATGATAATCAAAACGAAAATAATATTAGCAATTATTTATAATTAGGAATTTCTTAATAGCAGCCCAGGAGGCCTACTACGAGCTCTTAACGCGATCCATTTTAGGACCTAAACTGAACTGTTCCTCTAATTCGTAGGTACCATGACGTCAGTTTAACGATTCAGTTTAGGCCATGTCATCTGACAGCGATTGTCCCAAACTGAGACGCAAGTGTTGGTTTCATTCCTTCAATTTTGTACTTATTGGTACCATGATGTTCATAGAGCAGCTCAACTGAAACGCTCAACTGTCAATATAAGCGATTCAATAAAAGTTACTATTTCTCTAACAAACTGAAACGTTTGGTGAATTATTGACGAAAATAAAGTTTTTTTAGTGCTATTTTAGTGGAATTTTACAAAAACCAATGAAGTGTACTTTAATCTTTCTTTTAAAGTCTAAAATATTTATTTTACATGCCTTCTTTAACCGCGTTTGTTTTTCTTGGTACGTTCGAAACATAAACACAATTTGTTTTATTACGTCGAAATAAAAATAAAAATTTCGTATAATAAATAGCAAAAGGATTAATAAATATCTACTTTGACTAAGAATTATTTTAACAATAGTTACCGTATTAATGTAGAATCTTAAAAAAACGTTTATTGAGTGTCTTTTTTACTTTAAAGTACATAATGATACTGAGTTAAGAACAAAATAAAATGTTACTTGCTTCTGAACGTGTCTGACACTAAAATGTGCGCAAAAAAAAACTTATTTGATAATAATAGCGTTGTCTCTTTTTCACCAAAAACGTTTCAAACGCGCTTCAGCCACAAGTTGCGATCTTTCATTCACTTTTAACGATCCAAATGCCGCTGAGCGTATTGGATGTCATGGTACGACTTTGATGCGATGCAGTTTAGGAACCTAAACTGAAATGTCTTGCTTTTGAATCGTTTTTAATTTGATCATGGTAGGCCACCAGAGTCTGAATTGTTCAATAGGCTCGTCTCCTAATCATCATCATCATCATCATCATCAGCCTATAATGTTCCCACTGCTGGGACACAGGCCTCCTCTCAGTGAGAGGGAGTGGGCCGTAATCCACCACGCGGGCCCAGTGCGGGTTGGTAGATGTCACATGTCTTCGAATTTTTGGTTCTAGGACATGCCGGTTTCCTCACGATGTTTTCCTTCACCGTTTTGTGAGCAGTGGTGATGAAATAATTTACACAAAGTAAAGCGCCTGTCTGGGTTCGAACCTACGACCTACAACTCGTAAGTCGCGGCCGTTACCACTTGGCCACCACTGCTCTCTAATTCTCTGCGTCTCCTAAACTGTCGATCCCGTAGGAATATCGGGATAAAAAGTACTCCATGTGTTAATCCTGGTTATAAACTATCTGTGTGCCAAATTTCATCCAAATCCATTTAGCCGTTTGTGCGTGAAAAAGTAACAAACATACAAACACACTCGCAAACTTTCGCCTTTATAATATTAGTGTGATAAATTATCCTATTATGTTGCCACTGTTGGTACTCTCTCCTCACTGTGAGAGGAAGCGGCCCGTAATCTACCACTGCTCACCATGCTTATGTAATTACTTTAAAAAAAGTGAAGTACCTAAGACTAAATTCCTTTGAAATATTAACGAAGCTAATTCTACTGTCCTTGCTCTAGTCACTTAGGCTGTAACTAATTACAAAGACCTTAAAAAGGAATGGATAATTAAAGTAGGCTTTGAAGCAAATGGACGAAGAGTGACGCGAAATAAACAAAATGTTGTTGTCTACGAATTTGTTTTAATAGTGAAATACGAGAGTTAAAGCCATTTTCACGGCGCAAGTTTCTTGCCTGTGACATAAAATAAAATTTTCTTTGAAACTAGTATTGTTTCTTCAACTTATGGTATGCAACAGACAATTAAATGGCACCTTATAAATCAGGCTATATAAAAAGAACATGATGAAACTATCTATGACATTGACCCATTTAACATAAACAAAAACCAATGGAAGGAAACAAACCCGTAGCCAGCACCTACAAAAACAAAGATACAATAATTCGTCCCTAAAACATTTCAACCCAAATGAACAGTCTGAAACTATTTAATAATTGTTGAAAACTTGTTAAAACAAGATGGCCGCCAGTTTAATACCAACGCTACAAATTAAGCTATAAATTAAGAGCAACAATGTATTATTTAATTATTTGATACCCCATTTCATTTCATATTAACTCAAGCTTAATTCCACTTAGAACTTACGAGTACCTTGTCCGTATAATGAGATCTTATTCAAAATGTCTGACTTTCGAGTTTATTCACGACTGTCTTTTATTTAAATTCTTTAGTCATTAGAATGGCTTGTTTTTTTTTAAGAATATTGAAAATTAATGATTACCAGTTTATGTGAACGATGATATAGCTAACTATACATAATTAGCCTATAATGTGGGACTGCTGGGACACAGACCTTCTCTCAGTGAGAGGGAGTGGGTCGTAATCTGCCCTATGGGCCCAGTGTGGATTGGTAGTTGTCACATGTCTTCGAATTATTATTGGTTCTAGGACATGCCGGTTGCCTCACGATGTTTTCCTTCACCGTTTTGAGAGCAGTGGTGATGAAATAATTTACACAAAGTAAAGCGTCTGTCTGGGTTCGAACCTACAAGACGTAGGTCGACGCCGTTACCACTGAGCCTCCACTGCTTCCTGATATGGCTATGACAGGGTGAATAGTGACTGAGATGACTTCTGAAAAGAAGAATGCTGCAATCCAAAAAAAATTAATAAGGACAGGACAGCACTTCATGAGACAGTTCTACGGGGTAATAAAAAAGTAATAAGTAATTGCACAACATGCTTACAACACTGCAAACACTTGCAACACCTTTAATTTTGACAGTTGGCCAATATACGTATACATTGCGCTATTTGCGTTACGTTGTTGTGCAGACGAATTTTTCAAACAAATAAAGCAATGGTTAGCAATGTCGTTGAAAATCTTTTGGATTGTGATTTAAATTGGTCAATTAGGGTCCCCGGGTAATGTGTTTATTAACTTCTTAACAGTGAACTCTACTACTACCGCGTCTTATTTTCGTCTGACCCAAAAGTAGAAGACTGACCACAGCCGCTCTAAACGCTCACATACAAACTTTCTAAGCTACAAATGACCACTCTTACGAACATTCTGAATACAAAAACTATACAGAGACTGTTTTCCCTTCTCACAGAGAGAATGGCACATTTATTTTGCCTTTCGTGACGTCACTGACGCCAAAAAGTCTGCAGTAAGGGGTCAACATTCTGATAAACGTGCAAAGTGAGTTGTTTGTCGACAAGCGAGGATATTGTAGTTATGGAGAACGCTATAAACGAGTATGTGGGTGATTTATCTTTGAAAGAGTTACCTGCATTTATAGGGTAACCTTTTGCACTAAAATTATTTTTTTATATTCTTCTCAAACATGGGACAAAAATAACTAGTAAAAAAACATATCTTTACATATTCTCAACATATTATTTTTATATATCTTAGTTTTCTATTTTATAAAAGGAATATATTGGTTCTTACTTACATAAAATTACTAAGAAAATAGTAGAGACCGATAGATTTTTTTTTCGTTCGGTAGAATATACGTATTTATAATCAGATTAGATTAATATTTGTTAAAGAGTTAGTTGCGTTTATATAGAACGTACCTACTCTTTGCGCATTCCAAATTAATTGGAAAAGTAACCAATCAAAGAAGCCGTGAATTTAGGTGAATGTTAAAAATAATTAAGGGAGGAAAAACAGTGAACTTAAGTGAATTTGGAAAATAGAACTGTAGAAGACTTCTTTTGCTTTGTATTCTCTAGACATATTCCCCTCATTTGCCTTTTACGGCGACACCCACACAGTCAAGAATTTGATGGCTGCAAAAAAACTTCACTGCCTCTTTTACACTCATGACTTCAATTAAACTTTTTACTGTTGGTAAATAACATTACTAAAACTATTGCATTAAAAACCCTTTCCAAGGGACGATGCCAAATAAGTACAGCAGGACACTCGTTACATGCCTTCAATTAAACTTTTACCGTTGGTAAATATAATAAAATTATAAGAGTAACTCAGATGTGAGATAGCTTGCAGAGTAAGCAAACCGTAGTGGCAGTGCGATGGCCATATTTGTCGACCGATGGCCGGTGGAGCAGACGAGTTCGAGAGTGGAGACCACGTATCGGCAAGCGTATTGGGAAGCGGGTCCAGTCAACCTATTCCAAATGTGATTGGGTTGAGTGATCCCGTGTTTCCATTTCGAGTGGGTCCAGTTGAACAAAGACTCCTAAATAGATACAATAGACTTCAGTGGAAACAAAACCAGCATAAACTGACTTCTTATTCTATTGAAATTAACACTCCATATTACGCTAGTACAGACGCCAGCACATCAAGCCACTACACTCTGTCAAATTTATTTAACAGATTTTCAACTTTATCGCTAAAGCATAAGGTTCAAGGTTGATTGGAAAAATTTTACAGTTTCGAGTAGCTTGGTGTGCTGGTGTGTGTACCTACATACGTGGGTTTTTTTTTTTAATTCAGGATAGGAAATCATCAAATGACCCCTCCCGCTCTGGGTGGAGCCGAAGGGAGTGTCAGACTCTTACTGACTAAAACCCAGCCGTGTTCCTTCCTTAGCCCTTTATGTTCCGGGCCAGCGGTAACCCTTTCGGACAATCCCGCTGACCCGGTAGGAATCCGGGTCATACGTGGGGTAAGAGGGCTTTTTCGTACATTACCAAATATTATGCCTCATTAAGTCACAACGACGTGACATAAAATATATTGGAATTTGAATTTCTTTGTAGCAGCCCGGAGTCTGAATGTCTGCCTGGTTGATAGCAATAGGCTCACACCCTATCACATGGAACTTAAACATAACTAGCGAAATTTGGGGATACTACAGGTACACATCTGTTTAACCCTTCGAGGAATACAGGCGTTAAGAGGAAATGCGGGTGGTCTTTTTCCATAGAAACGCTCTCGCCTGTTTTATTTATTTATTTATATATACTTTATTGTAAACCAGAAAATACATAACAAATATATACATATTAACATAACATATTTCTAGTTAATGCAAATAAAGCAATGATTTTTTACAGAATAATAAATATTTTCACTTCTCATGCTCTGAAAGTGCTTCTTTGTGCAGGGTATAGGCTGCACAAAATCGAATTTTGTGCACAAGGGCATTAACGTATCTACTCATAAATGTATTATATTAAGGCAAAGAAAATGAGCCATACAGCCAAATGCAATAAGAAGTTCATAGATAGAATTTGTTATTATATAATATTTACTTTAATTTATTTGCCTTATGTGTTTTTTAAGATATAATAGATATTAAAATTTTAATTCAAGTACGGTAGGTTAGTTGATTTAAGAAAATTATTATTACAAAATTAATTTAATAGTAGGCTGTATAGGTCTGCAGCCTAATATCAATGTCGTAAGAATTAAAAAATAATAATTTCCTTCAGTATTCAAAACTGTTCTAATTTTACTTTGAATTTTAATTAAAGAAATGTTATGTTATACTACTGTTTTATTTCCTCGCAATCGAAGTGAAAAGCAGAGTTTATAACTCGTCCACAAAACCATTTCTATCCTCGACATTACTATCAGCCCTCGCCTTCGGCTCGGGCTGCTAAAAGTCTCGGATAAAAATGGTTTGTTTTGTGCACTTGTTGTAAAATCTATGTATAACTACATCTATGTCTCTGTGTTTTTCTTTTTGATGATAGGTAATACGGGCTGGTATCCGCAACTCCACGTCAATGCGCGTATTTTGCTTATTTTTATTTTATTTTTCTTTTTGATGATACATTATTTTTATAACCACTAGAACCCTCAAAAAATGCCGATTTAAACCGCTGTCAACAGAGGCTTAGTGTAAAAATTTGAAAACTATTAATGAAAAAAGAAAAACATAGGGACACAGTATATATCCTTCTTATTCAGTTAATGAAATATCTTTTAGATTGCTCCAATATTGGAGGAGGAATTAAGCGAGAGCTAAACCTCGAATTATGACTTTTTTACTTAGGCCTTTTCAAAAGTCTCTTCGACCGCATTTCCTCTTATGTTATAAAACAAATTAACACTATAACAAATCCAACTTCAACATTTTCAAAATTATTAAACCCATAATTCTTTCTCTGTCTACGTTAATTTTTAGATAATAGCGAAGCGACTTAAATTAACTACTAGTAGAGTTAAACTTAACCAGCTTAGAGCGCAAAAAATAAGTTTTATGTGGTAAATTAGATTTATGAAATCTCATTTACCGCATAAAACTTATTTTTATGCGTTTAAGTTATACTGCATAATTACTTCATACCTTATGGACCGTATAAATTAGCTAATGGCTCGAAATTCTAATTAAATTATACGTGCTTTGCACAGATTTTCTGCTGTTGTGCATGGAATAATTAACGTGTAGAACGTAAGGTTTAAAACAACGTTTGTATTTACTTCTGGATTGTAAAAATATCAGTTTAAACATAAATTAACTTCTGCATCATTTACTCTGACTCACATTGACCGTTGTTATCGGTATTGAGAAGCCCGAAAGTCTAGAAAAGAAAGAAAACAGCCAAATTTAAGGATGTGGCACAGAACATCCAACTGAACAACTTTCTCCCAATATGGTAATCGCGAAAAATGTATCTACTGTCCCATAGAAAACTTCAATACCTACTCGACCTAAACGTATGGGACAGCTGAATTTTTGTTCGTCCCATGTTGGTCCCATGGTGAAAGTTGTTCAGTTTAATGGTCTGCACCACACCCTTAAATTTGACTGGTCTTTGAAGAGTAACCCTGTATATAAGCTGAAGAGTTTGTTTGTATGTTTGAACGCGCTAATCTCTGGGACTAACGGTCGGATTAGATTTTTTTTATCGTAATACAATTCTTGCGAAAGGCTATTTATCATCACGCTACGATCTGTAACTAAGCCGACCCCATTTGTCTTAAAAAAAAAACAATTATTCTATTGGAACCACTTTAATTCATCACAATACAAAAATACAGACACACAAGTTTCACCAGTAGGTACAAATCATAGGAATACAAGTTCTTGGATACTTATATTCTGGCAATGTCCCTCTTAATTGCTCCCTTAATTTGGGCAACAAGTTTACGCGGCAGCGTGCAGAATCTAACTAACTCAATAATCCATATTATTTCTGTGCATTGGGTAAAAATGCAACGTCAGTACTTTAGTAAAGGAAAAGTACACTATAAATAAGTAAAAGCTGACTTAGGCTTTATTGCGTTGTAATAAGGGTTATAACAGATCCTTCGGAGCCGCCAAAAAGAAAGAAAAGTCAGAAAGAACAAGAAATAGCACGGGTGGGCGATGTAATGCGACGGGTTGGTTCGGATGAACAAGAAATTTTACGCGGACGAAGTTGCGGGCAGAAGCTATACCCTAACTCATCAATTCAGATAATTTATGTAAACAAATGTGATAACAGATCAAAAAAATATCGTCTTAGTGGTAATTCACATAAAATGGCGGAAAACAAGGTTAGACTTGCTTTTAAGTACTGATTTTAGAAATAATAATTAAAAAAAATATCATATCGTGTTAATTTTAATAAGTTTTCGGTGTTAAACAAAGTTATTAAAAAAATAAAATATTGTAGTACAAAATTTTTTATGATACTGGTAACACTACAGGCGTTCCCAACATTTTCAAATTTCGTTTGACATAATTACAAAGTCGCGTCTTTTCAATACATTCGTTTTCTTTTCCCCGATAATACTATTCGCTGCGTGTTTGTTAATTGTGCTATATTATTATTATCATCGTGTGAAGTGTTTCATATTGTTATTAGTTGTTATATTTCCTTGTTCTTGTTGTGTTTTTGTTAAGTTTTATTTGTTAATTGACAAATGGAGCCCCAGCCGGGTACCTCGAAGGCCGCCGCCACCGACAGTTTGTCGCCTGTCAAAAAGCGGCCTCGAAAATCTCTGAGTGCCACTGAAAAACTCATGGTGATGAATGTCTACAAGCAGACATTCAACAACACACATATTACAACTCTCATTCATAGATTCATATCGTATGGAGTAAGCTCCTTCCAGGCAAGACATTTGCCACGTGTCGGATTTTGGAAAACTGCGATTTTGGGAGGCCTACGCCTAGCTACGGTCCTGTTCGGATACGGTATTTTGTTTGCATAGCTCATATAAATAGTTAACTGTAATTAAAAGATAGGAAAAAATTATGTTAAATTGTTGTGCACCACTGTCCTGTCATTTTGACAGTGACATTTCTTTGTTTACTTAAATTATCTGAATTGATGATTTAGGGTATAGTAATATTATATAATTACTAGCCGACCAGACAGACGTTGTCCTGTTTTTGATTCGAAAGACACGAGCGCCATATATTATCATAGTAACGTTATTGTTGTTTTCCTCGGGAACAGCACTCTTTTTCGGGATAAAAGGTACCCTATGTCCGTTTCTGTACACCTGACAACTTATATGCAAAATTTCAGAATGATCGGTTCAGTGGTTTAGGCGTGAAAAGGTAACAAACAAACTTACTTTCGAATTTATAATATTAGTTAGGATTAGGATTATTAAAAGCTTGTGAAGTCCCACGGCAGGTCTCCTTACTCTCTTTCCACTAACAAATAGAGAGACTATTTAAAGTTGCTAAGGGTCAGCCGGTCAATTCTGTAAAAATCTCACCGTGAAAACTCAGGTGATGTGAGTTTGTTTTTGCTAGGAATTGACACTATTGACAGCTCACTCCACGCTCACTTCACCTAAGTTTTCACGGTGAGATGGTTACAGAATCGCACTGCTGTTCTTGTTGAAGGGGTCCAGCGCCATCTCTAGGCCTGCCGCGATGTCACTTTCCATTAAGAGGGACATTATTGGATCGTGAGTTCGGCCCATGGTTCATCTGACATGCGGCAGATGTGACCAGCCCAATTCCATCTAAATCATTTAAGGTTATTACACTAGAAAGGATTTTTTATCGTGTTACCAGTACTTAACTAAGTTGTGGAGCTCAGATAGGAAGTAGCTCCAAGTAAAATTAATAGTATTCAGCTGCATTCTGTTAGAATGGAAGCCGACCCCAAGATAGTTGGAATAAGGCTAGGTAGGTATTACAACTTAGGGCGTATTTCACCAAACGCTATCAGCACATCTAAACTGCGTTTAAAAGCTGTCAGTGTCAATATTTCACAAGAATGATGTCACTGACAGCTCTTGAACAATCATTGCAGAAACTCGCTCTAGGAAAGGAATTTAAAGAGGAGATGAGTCCCCCCAAAACTTGTCAAACAATGGTAAGGTTTACACAAACAAAGTCGAAGGCAAAAACTAGTTAACCAACGTATTATGTTCTAGATAAGAAGTGGAGTGGCGAAGGTGGGGCAAGTTAAAGTAGATAAGTAACTGCCGGGCACAAGAGGAAGCCGCGATGTGTAGTGGTAATTCTGAACATTGTTGAGAGAACACCGGCGATTGGGACACACGGACTGTTAGGATGAGAAACTAGTTAGAGCTTGATTAGTAATTTAGAAAAAAGAAGATAATCTTTGTCTCTCTCTCTTTATAAAAAGATTATTGAAATTGATTTTAATTGAAAATTTTCAACTGTTTGGGGTGACCAATCAGTTGAAAATTTCTTCTTCATTATAATAATTAATTGAAAACTTTCAACTGTTTGGTCACCTTCTTCATTACAATCACTTATAGAAGTCTCATAAAAGTACTGTAACTACAAAGACGATAAAATCTTTTGTTCTTTCTCTTTTATTTCGGTTTCTATAGTTGTTTATTAATTTTGCACAGATTTTACAATAATCAATAATCAATCAATCAACTAACCTTATCGCAGTCCACTGCTGGACATAAGCCTCTCCCAGACTGCGCCACAGCACCCTGTCCTCCGCCTTCCGCATCCAGTTTACCCCAGCCACCTTCTTTAGGTCGTCCGTCCATCCAGCTGGGGCGCGTCCCATACTACGCTTGCCGATACGCGGTCTCCACTCCAGGACTCGTCTGCTCCACCGGCCATCGGTCCTTCGATAGACATGACCAGCCCACTGCCACTTCAGTTTGCTTACTCTGCAAGCTATGTCGGTAACTCCGGTTCTTTCCGGATAAATAATTTCCAGATAATAATCATTAATATTAAAAGGTAAGGAAAATATTTATCCGATTCACCACTTTCAGCATCTAGTTTTACGAAGCCCCCTTGTAAGGTGTATTAAATTGATTCATCAACTTTATCGGCCACTGATCCTTGTACAGCTTATTTATATATAGTTAGTGAACACCACAAAAATACATAACAAAAAAAGTTGCACTAAAATATACAATGGGCGGCCTTATCACTTTCTGCAATCTCTTCCAGGTTTGTGAACTCTTGTAAACTTTGTCCGCCGGTGTTTCTGATCCTAATATTTAGTATGATCTGTTATTTATTTTTATGTATTGTTCATCTAGCTTTTGCCCACGGGAAATTATCCCAGGGGTGAAGAAAGCATAATGCCACCAAAACAAAAAATAGCCTGTATGTTTTTCCATAACAACAGCTATGTGCCAGTGAAAGTCCCGTCAAAATCGGTCCGACAGACGACAGACATAATATTTTTTTTTTGTTGTTATTTGTAGCGTATATATACTTTCATATGCATTTAGAAAAAAGCTGTTATTTTGATATTAGAAATAGAAGCTTCAATTTTATTTATTTTTATAGAGAAATAGCTCTAACAGAAATATTCAAATATTAATATACTTATACAGGGTTATTGGAAAAACACCAACAACCTCTTAAGAGGTCATTGTACTCATCATTATGAACAACTTTTACTATGGAATCAAACCAGAAATCGCGAAAAAAATCAGCTGTTCCCTACATTTTGACGAGTTAACCGAACATAAATGTAGGGAACAGCTAATTTTTTTTTCCCGATTTCAGGTTTGGTCCCATAGTAAAAGCTGTTTATAATGATGAGTACAATGAGCTCTTAAGAAGTTGTTGGTGTTTTTCCAATAACCCTGTATATATATACATATTTTTTATGTGTAATAGCTATAGTTACTTCTGACATTTATTGTAATTGGTGTATTTTGACTTATTTAAATTATTTAATCTCAATTACTATGTGATTATTATTGTATGCCTAAGCGGCGGGACAAAGCTGATCCTGTTTTAACGTATAAGAACATTGTATGTATTGTTTACCTACCTATGATCCACAACAAAGAATATGACTATGAATATTCCCTATCCTTGCCCATCCATGTGTCACCTAACAGAGTCCTCTTTCCCCTCTCGCCCGCAGGAATTTGTCGTTGACAGCTGTCACAGCTGCTGCAGCTTGTTGAAACCCTCAGCCATGGAGAAAAATTAAATTAATGTAGGAAAGCTTGGGTAACGAGATGCAAAGCGTGTTTATTGTAAGAGGCTGCAAGATGACGGAAAAATTATTTAGATATTATTCTGATTGCGTTTGCAGTGAGCGGCTTGGATTGTCTTTCAAAATGCTTAGGGTTTTCTTATCTTATAAGTTGTGGTGCAACAACTTTAAGGCTCCTACAAACAGGCGCGACACGCAATATAATCGCACGCGACACAAAGGCGCCGCTCGTTGCGCGACTCGCGGTGCCTTTGTGTCGCGTGTCGTGTCGCGCCTGTTTGAAGAAGCCTTTAAGAATTGTTTATAAAGTCGCGATCTGACTTGTCTTAGTCATTTCGTATTTACCCAATAATTTTAAACTGAAATACAACATATCCTCCACGCGGGCCCAGTGCGAGTTGGCGGATGTCACATGTCTTCGAATTTTTGGTTCGTTGTTTCCTCACGATGTTTTCCTTCACCGTTTTAAGAGTTGTGGTGAGTTGTGGTGTGGTGTGAGTTGTGGTCATCTTGGATTTTCATTTTGAACTTACTATTAGCTTCAGAACCCCATGAAAACTATATCTATCTCTCTCATTTAGTATTATTTGTAATAAGGGTCACATAATAAAGGGTCTTTCCTTTTTTTTTCTTTGCTTTCTTTTCTTTCTTTCTTTCTTTTCCTTTTGCTTTCTTTTTTCCTTTTTCTTTTTTTTTCGTTCTTTTTCTTTTTTTTTCGTAATTTATATGGTGTACATAATAAAGAGTATTCTATTCTATTCTACCAGATTACTCCTACCGCAAACTGCGTTAAAGAATTGAGTTCCAATAAATAATCTACGAAAATATCTTGACGTTTGTTCCAAATACATCTTCTGTAAGCTCCTAAACATGAAAATAATCATGTACAGACGCCAGCACATCAAGCTACCCGAAACTGTCAAATTTTCCCAATCAATTTTGATCCTTATGCTTGAGCGATAAAGTTGAAAATTTATTAAAGAAATTTGACAGATTGTAGTAGCTTGATGTGCTGGCGTCTGTACAAAACATCCGCCATTTTGAATTTCCCGTGACGTTAATTAATCCGGGAGTTGTTTTAATGTTCTGAGATAATGAACATAACCTTTGAGATTCATGCCCCTAATCTTACCATAACATCAAAGCAACAGTCACATCCAAAGTGTAAAATCTTATATGTACATAAGTACAGACGCCAGCACATCATGCTACTACAATCCGTCAAATTTCCTTAATAGATTTTTAACTTTATCTCTAAAGCATAAGGTTCAAAGTTGATTGGGAAAATTTGACAGTTTCAGGTAGCGTGATGTGCTGGCGTCGGTATATGTACTTTTAGGGAACCGTATAAACTAAATAGCCTTTTATATCCTTTTTGCCCAGCTGTGTATTTTAAGCCCTAAATTCATCTCACCCTGATTTTTTAAGAAACATCTGTGACCGATCATGAACATTCCTTTTTAAAGATTATCTTGAAGATTTTACTTGGAGTATTAAGAGGAAATGCGGGTGGTCTTTTCTTCACAGAAATGGTCTCGCCTGATTTATTTCTGGTTAATGGTCATAAAGCAATGATTTTTTACAGAATAATAAATATTAACTACTTGTATGTCCCTAAAAAAATGCTCAAAATTGCCGCCGTCAACAGAGACCTGGTTTACAAATTTGACAACTATTAACGAAAAAGAAAAAATATAGAGACACAGTATATATCCTTCTTATTCAGTTTATGAAATATCTTTTAAATTGGTTCAATATTGGAGGGGGAAATAGGCGAAATCCAAACCTCGAATTATGACTTTTTACTTAGGCTTTTCCAAAAGTCTCTCCGACCGTTAATTTTAATACACACTAAACTATTAAGGGCTAACATAGCCTAAAGTGCGGTCACTGTCGGACTGCATAGAAAAGAAAGAGAAGCGCGATGACACAACGCTGGTAATTTATTGCGAAATATGAAGCAATTATTTAATTATTGATTGATTAATTATTATTGATTCTCTATTGATTGGACTAAAAAATTAAAACACGAGTATTTTAGTATGTTGCTTGTAGAACAATCTGACAAAAAATCACAATGATTGTATGTATATTAGTATTTATTTATTTATTTAGTATGGTTTTTATTGTAAAAAGAAAGTTTTTAGAAGTATCTTCTTGATTTTTTTTCTATCGTATCAAATTAGTTGTATTATGTTTTCAACACACTATCTACCTAACCATATATCCTGAAGAATATCATATATTTTTCTGATTTCGTTTACTGCAGTCGATCATATACTTTTATTGTTTCTAAAACTTGCGTTTAGGTCCTGGAAGCCCCTTAACGTGACATCCAAAATCCGGAATAGAGTAACTAAGCCACACATAAACAATTGGGTATCTCAAGGACAATTTGCTGTCATTCATGGAAGACATTATCTTTGAAGGATTTCCTTATTAGATCATGACAATTCATTATGAGCTATGTTCGGTTCTAACTTGATGGTATCTCATTTAGAAATCTCTCTATCGCACTGAGGTTTGCTGTTAGAGAATTCCATGTTCATACATGCACGTCAGTTGTAAGATCTCCGGTTGAAAGATCTCCGGTCGACGCACCGGAACTTCCTGAAGAACATCACTAACAAGGCTTCCAGGGCGTCCCCTCCCGGCGCTTCCACATACATCTGCCTTTTGTTAATGCTCTAAAACAGGGAGAGGGACGATAAGGTAAGGTAGGTTAAAAATACTTATGTAAATAACACAATTTATTCTCAGGCATTAACACTTTTCAAGTCCAAAAGTTGGGCTTTAAACCTGAATTAAGTAAACCGCTGCAGTGAATCCTGTTATAAATAACGTTAAGTGCCTATTGGTAAAGCGATCGGACCAATCGGGGAGAACTATTGCCGTTAATAGCTTTCGATGGCCACGTGTTTCCCCCTGACCTATATTTGGTTGAAAATGGTGGAGATTTAATTGGTTTTTCGTTTTATATATGACTATCTTCTGCCCGCGACTTCGTCCGCGTGAAACTTCTTGCACCCCCCGATCGATCACCATTGCATCGCATCGCCTGCTCGCGCGTTCTTTATGATTTTTCCTTTTTGCTTGTCTCCCAAGGATCCTAGCGTAAATAGCCTTCCTCAAGAATTAGGCTATCTTAGATAATGCAAAATATTTTTTTTTAACGCAAGGGTTAGTAAAAATGTCAGCTGCCCCATACATTTTGGCCGAGTACCTAGGTTCTCCGCCGGAATGTATGGGGCAGCTGATATTTTTTACTAATACTATAAAGGCTAATTAATACTGTAATAATACTAAAATAATATTACTAATAATATAAAGGCGAAAGTTTGTGTGAGTGTGTGTGTGTGTGTTTATATGTTTGTTACTTCTTCACGCTCAAACGGCTGGACCAATTTTGATAAAATTTTGCATGGAGGTAGCTGACACCCTGGATTAACATATAGACTACTTTTTACCCCAATATTTTCACGAGATCAAAACTTATGCGGGTGGTGAAACCGCGGGGCGCAGCTAGTTGTTTTATAAATTACTATCTTCTTACCGCGACTTCGTCTGCGTGAAATCTCTTGTTCATTTCTTGATATTTTCTTAGCGATTAGGATGTTGGTCCCCTGGAGTAAGTTGTTCAGTTTAATGGTTAGTGCCACACCCTTAAATATGACCATACTTTTCTAAAGGACAATTCCCGTATTTTTAAGAACATTCGCATTCTAATTTCAGTCACAATCTGTCAAAAATACAATCAATTTACGCGTGCATTTTTGACAAGTTTTTGACATTGATCATCTCTGAGATGGGTTTCGACTAATTTGAACGTTTGTTAAGAACAAGAACAGAAGGCCAATTCTCGTAATTTATAACGTTCAAAATCTAGTCGTAGTTTCATTTCGGCGACAAACAAATGTCAAAAAGTTGTCAAAATGTAGGGAAATTAGAAGTATTTTTGACAGATTGTGAATGAGATCAGACTGTGAACGTTCTTAAAATTACGAGGATCGGCCCTCTGGTCTTCTGATCTACGCGATACATACTTTAAAGGTTCCAATTTCCCTCCCGTTACATCTCGTCCGTTCTACTATACTGGTCCGGGCGAATCTACCCATGCGCATTTTGAAAAGTGGACAACTGGTCCGCGGACCAGTTTTTGTGTGGGCGAGATGTCCCATAACCCCATTATTCACTTGCCTTACGACAACCGCGATTAATTTTAGCACGGTATAACCTATTAGTTCTAGGACATGCCGGTTTCCTCACAATGTTTTTCTATACCGTTCCAAAAATTCGAAGATGCTTTCCTTCACAATACTTTTCATTACCGTTCCAAAAATTCGAAGACATGTGACATCTACCAACCCGCACTGGGCCCGCGTGGTAGATCCTACTCCCTCTCGATGAGAGAAGGCCTGTGTCCCAGCAGTGGGAATATTATAGGCTGATTACGTGTATTTTTAAGTTACGTATGAGCTATTTGTTACTTTATGATAGATAGATAGATAGATAAATCGTTTATTCAGTGCAACAAAAGACACAATACAGGTATTAAAAACATCAAAAAAGGTGAAAAATATCGATCTCTAATGGGCGGTGTGTGTCTCATGGTTGCACCAAATGGGATCCCAGCTCAGCATATGCCAGGTAGAATACCTGACGCTGGTATTCTGCTGCATCCCGTTAGTGACACACGGATGTCTAGAAGACACATCGTAGTTTCAACAAAATGGTACCCACATAGTGCGGCGCGTATATTATAAAGGTGGTAAATACCCACAGTTGTCTTGCTTTTAAAAACCGACAGAAAGAAAGATTCTGAGCTTTAGCTACAGCTCCTACATCAGCAGAAATCTAAATACAGTATAAGCTATCTATGTTTCACCAGTAATATCTAGTTATAGTGTTGTCGGCAAAAGATATCCACAACATCAACATTGGTTCAAACTGAATCCTACAGAATTTCGGCGTACCATGTTTGAGTAGGATAACAAAATATGGAATGTACTGTATGTTTACTGATACTAGGTGCGTAATATTACACATAGTGTTATAAGGGAGATGTAATTCACGTTCTAAAACATATACAGGGTATAAAAAGACACATTATATAGCCGTCAACTATGCATTCTGTACATCAAACTAAGTTACATTGCATAAAAGTAATTGCTAGGAAATAACTTTTGTTTTTTGTGTGAAAGCTGTTTGCGGTAGTGCGCAATACAACTCAAACATTGTGCTCAGGGGTGCATGCAACGGGACAGGGGTCGTGGGGGTACTTAAAGGTGTGTTATGTCATTAAAAACTTGTTTTCGTAAAAAATCGTCAGTAAAAGTTGGAATTTTGACCTTCAATATCTCCGTAACCAGGTAAGGTCCAGTCCAAAAAAAAATAACATAATGAAGGGAAGACCAAGCGACTCTCGGCTTCGTTAGGTGTCTTTTTACATCCGTTATACAAACGTAAGTACTATCTGTGCCTCGAAAAGCACGTTAAGCCGTTGGTCCCGGCTGTCATTCGTGAATCTTAGACAGACATTACGGGTGGTCAGTAGTCCGAAAGTCTGACAACCAGTCTTACCAAAGGGTATCGTATTACCCAGTAAATGGGTTGTGGAGCTCAGATAGGCAGTCGCTCCATGTAAAATACTGATATTCAGCTGCATCCGGTTAGACTGGAAGCCGACTTCCAACATAGTTATGAAACGGCTAGGCAGATGATGATACACACGTAAGAAGAAGTTAGCCTAGAAGTTATAAAGTCTCGAATGAATATGTTCCTTCTACTTAAGTAGCAGTGGGTAGGGTACATTGCTCGCAGAACAGATGGCCGATGGGACCGAAAGGTTCTGAATTGGCGACCGCGTACCGGAAGAAGCGCGTAGCGTTGAAATTCCTCCCACAAGGTAGACCGACGACCTTGTGAAAGCCGAAGAAATCCGCTCGACGCGAAAAGCACAGAACCGGTCGTGGATGACTTTCGGTTGAAACGATGACGATGATAACGCATGGTGATGCATTCTTTCACTTATTGTTAGATGAAAACGGGAGCCTTTCAAATAAAGCGGTACGTTGAAATATTTTCCTGCAATTATAATGTTGACCAATTATTTTGAAATACGTTTTCTTTTTGCAACAACCACTGTCATGTTGTAGCTGTCGCAGCCAACTGATTAAATTAGCCGTTTAGTTAACCGCCTAGCCTTTCAACTAAACGGCGGCCGTTCAACTAACGGCCTGAATGATATTCAATTATAGGTTTAGGTTGGAACTGTAACCAATCACGCGCGAGCCAATTTGGTCGCAGTAACTAAGCCAGGGCACCCCGACCAATTGGGTCAGGTTAGGTTAGAAATGTGATCAACCGCGTGCGAGCCGAGAGAACGAAGCGAGGCGAGCACTACTTTCAAAGGTCAGGCGGTTAACTAAACGGCTAATTGAACCAGTTGGCTGAGACTGGTTAAATTAGCCGATTATCTCTATGATAACAATAACTGCGTTAAAGATTATTTCCAAAATCTTTGAAAAGTAATTTTATATCCCTTTGACGACGTTACCGAAAATTTTATCAAGCAACAATAACAAACGTTCAAATACATTGACACATTTCTCTTCAAACATTTTGAACGACATAAAAATTTCATCAAAGCAACACAAATCGGAAAGAAATACATCAAGCATGTAAACGGTACAAAACGATATACGTGCCGAAACAAAAAAGGTTGAAGTCTATGTAATTTTGGCAGTTTCACAAAGAAAATAAATATTGTAACGTAAACCGAATTCTTTTTGTCAACTCGTTTGTGTCTCTTGGTTTCTTTCAGAATTTGTTTTTTCACCATTTATCATTTCAAACCCCTTTTTCTCGGGACATTAGTACGTCGTACCAGTGACGTATAATGAATGGTCTCCGTCTTAGGCCTGTCGTCCAAGACGCTACTATAAACTAAACAGAATGCCAATCTAGCTAATATTCCTTATGCAATACTAGCACGCACACTTGTATATAGAAAGAGATATAGAGAAAGTGTGAATTTAATACACGTTTTCAATACAGAGCCATTTAGTTTAAGTTTTTAGAAACTCTAATAAAGTCGTCGCCATCTTGAATTTTAACTTTGACCCAGCTATCGGCTTTAGCACCCTGAAAAACCGCAAAACGACACCCATGACGAAACATGTGAAAGTTTTCGCAGCCGCCATCTTGGGTGTTCTTTTTGACCTCACTCTCTCTCTCTCTGTCTCTTTCTTATGATATATAAAAGAAAGAGACAGAAGGATAGAGAAAGTTTTTTCGTTACGTGACGATTTCTACAAGTTTATTCCTACGTTCCAAAAATATAGTCGCAATCTCTTCTCGTCAAAAAGTTGACAAAAATGAAGATAAATTAGAGATATTTTTGACAGATTTATACTAAGATTAGAATGCGACCGTTCTCAAAAATACGGGCATTGCCCCTCAGTTACAAACTCAAATCACCAATGAGTAGCCAGAAAGTCACAACACTCGTATTTCAAGGGTTATCCGCGACTTACTAACGTATTATTAACAAGTTTGTGAATTGTTTTTGTAAAGGCGGATACAGACATTGCGAGGCATACGCAGCGCACGGCGCCGGCGCTCATCGCATGATCCGCAATGTGTGTACGTCGATATTCGTGGTGTAGCATGTGGAAGCACATGCCTCGGAATGTCTGTATCCACCTTAATACGTTTCTATTGAGTAGCGTCGTGTACGACGGGCCTAAGTCTAAATAAATAAACTTCGGAGCGACTCGGCCGTCTTCGAAAAACTTTGGCCGTCAACGAACACCTTAAGAAGACTTGATGCGATAATTAATTGGCCTCTTGAATTTTAGCTTTATAATTTAAGATGTTAAGATGTTGTATTTTTGAAGGATTTTTGTGTATTTTCCTGTTTAGAAGTTTGCTGTATACTTTATTTACATATAAACGTTGCTCAAAGTTAAGAGACGTTCAAACGCCAAAAATGTATATGGTGGGGTATGGTGGTTGGTGGTGTACCAACACCCAACCACCAGGTTGGTTCGTTGGTATGGTGGTTATCTAGGCCATAATATCTAGGCCATATAATCGGGCATAAATCCAGGTTCCAGGCTGCTACTGAGAAATTCTTGTTGGTAAAATCCATTAATACTTTTCACGAACTGGAAATCGAACTCAGGAACTCATGGTCAGCAGTAGCGCTTGCAACCAATAGACCAACAAGGCAGACGCCTTATTTTCATTGTTTTTAAAACGTTATCCAAATCAATGTTAACAATATTTTTTAATACAGCAATACCTTCGTTAAAAACACTTAATCTACATACAATTCCCCGAAAACCTCATACGACGCCTAATTTATGTAGTTCAACAATTCCTAAGAGCATAGATGCCCTCGAATTTCCAAGACGCAAATTGAAACTGGGATAAAACGAACAGAATTGCTCTTCTGAATTCCGTCAAACAAATTCCAATGGTAATTTTAAAGGGTAATGTCTATAGATTGCTGAATTCTGAACGTGCCTGAGTTGGAGAAAAGAAAAGGGGAAAAATCTTTGAGTACTCAGATGATACTTCAACTACGTAAGGAATTGCTATTAAGGAGCAATGTTCTTATAAGGGATGGTGGCGAATTTTTGTGAGTTGTGAACATGTCGGGAATTAATTAGGTACTCTTATCGTTTATGATTTCCTGGTACTTGACAATGGACATAATATATTGAGGACTTGAGGTTTTTAATAAATTTAGGGCTTAAAGGGATAGTTTTAAACAGAATATTGATAGAACAGGAATGAATACGGAGGCAACGATGATATAGCTAGAGAAATAAATTTTTACAAAAAAAAATACAACGGACATAAAAAAAAAACGTATGAAGGTGCGGGTGGCGAATATTTACGACTTGTGAGCATGTTAGGAATTAAGGAGGGATTCTAAGCTTTTATGATTTCCTGGTATTTGAAGATCGATTCCATTTAGCTTATTTTTTCTTTTATAAATTAAATGAAGTGACATGAGTGATTCTGAGATCCTATTTACATAATAAAAAAAAAAATCATTGCATTTCATACGATTTAATATTTTACTGAAAAACCAAAAAACTAATATAGTAGATTTTACAACAAGTGCACAAAACAAACCATTTCTATCCGAGACTTTTAGCAGCCCGAGCCGAAGGCGAGGGCTGATAGTAATGTCGAGGATAGAAATGGTTTTGTGGACGAGTTATAAACTCTGCTTTTCACTTCGATTGCGAGGAAATAAAACAGTAGTATAACATAACATTTCTTTAATTAAAATTCAAAGTAAAATTAGAACAGTTTTGAATACTGAAGGAAATTATTTTTTTTTTTTAAATCTTACGACATTGATATTAGGCTGCAGACCTATACAGCCTACTATTAAATTAATTTTGTAATAATAATTTTCTTAAATCAACTACTACCGTACTTGAATTAAAATTTTAATATCTATTATATCTTAAAAAACACATAAGGCAAATAAATTAAAGTAAATATTATATAATAACAAATTCTATCTATGAACTTCTTATTGCATTTGGCTGTATGGCTCATTTTCTTTGCCTTAATATAATACATTTATGAGTAGATACGTTAATGCCCTTGTGCACAAAATTCGATTTTGTGCAGCCTATACCCTGCACAAAGAAGCACTTTCAGAGCATGAGAAGTGAAAAACTAATTACTACAACCTACGAGTACCTATACCAACACGAAAAGTCTGATGTAAAACAAGGTGTGAAAAACTTGGAAACCAGTTTAAGACACCACTCAATATCTTGCACCATTTATTTGTTTGAAAAATAAACTTCTCTCAAACGAAACCAAGCGTCGACGGGCAAAAAAAGAATGCACTATCTGCGACATTTTCACAAAAGGTAACTTACACCAGATTTTGAACTTAAAACTTTAGTAACTAGAGTGTAATTTTGTGTGTAGTTTTTTCATGTTCTGGTAACTGAGTTCCTGATTGGAAACACCTTCCTTTGGGACTCAATTCAAACAGTGAAACCATGAATTATTTCTCCATTTTCATATTTTATTGAAATAGTTGGCTCATATGGTATTGTTTCGAGTTTGTTTTCGAAATTACCTTTTGAAACACGTGTTTTAATGACACCTGTATTTGGATATCTATTTACCTGGCTACAGCAACGCTGAAAGGTTTTAAATATTCATAAACTTTTGGAATATCACTGGCTGTGTATGTTTCCTCGTTCTGCCTAAAATACCTAGTGAACTGGTTTCATCGAATGAAGTGTCGTTAGATTCGTCCGGACATGAATATGGGACCTCCCATAAGGCGCTTTACACACTAATTCGGATCGGCAATAATCGGCACAGTCACCCGGCTGTGCCGATTAAGGCCGCCCGCAAATGCTGAGAGCAGTAGTGGCCCAGTGGTAATGGCCCCGACCTACGAGTTGTAGGTCGCGGGTTCAAACCCAGGCAAGCATTTTACTTTATGTAATTTATTTCATCACAACTGCTCTCAAAAACGCTAAAGGAAAATATCGTGAGGAAATCGGCATATCCTAGAACTAAAAATTCGAAGACATGTGGCATCTACCTAAAGGGTTTGGGCTTGAGGGGCTTTTTTTTTCAGGATGGTAAATCATCAAATGACCCCTCCCGATCTGGGTGGAGCGGAAGGGAGTGTCAGATTCATACTGACTAAAATTCACCCGTGTTCCTTCCTTAGCCCTTTATGTTCAGGGCCAGCGGTAACCCTTTCGGACAATCCCGCTGACCCGGCAGGCTTTGGCCCTGAGGGGCCCCTTCCATTGATGCTGACATCTCTTTGAGGCGCGCGTGGAACACGTACGCGCCGTCCGGCACGGGCCTGGTCCTGATCGGACGGTGAGCTACCCATTACTCTCCGCCCGCAGGCCCGCGCCTACGGTGGCTTGAGGGGCTTGTCGCTAAATAACAGCTGCACGGGTCGATCGAGCAGGTTAAGCTACGCTTGCCGCGGTTGGTCCGTGGATGGGTGACCATATTCACATACCAAGACCCCTCCGTGCCTCGGAAGGCACGTTAAGCCGTTGGTCCCGGCTTTCATACCTGGATCTTTGACAGTCGTTACGGGTCGTCAGAAGCCCGAAAGTCTGACAACCAGTCAACCCAATAGTATTACCCAGTAACTAGGTTGTGGAGGTCAGATAGGCAGTCGCTCCATGTAAAAGACTGGTATTCAGCGGCATCCGGTTAGACTGGATGCCGACCCTAACATAGTTGGGAAAAGTCTAGGCAGATGGTACTGATGATTACATCTACCAAAGTTTAAATGGTATAATTTATCGAATGTTTTAATGTTAAGATAAGTGTTTTTTTTTTTTTGTTTGTTGTCTGTTGATATCTGTGTACAGACGCCAGCACATCAAGCTACTACAATCTGTCAAATTTATTTAATTGATTTTCAACTTTATGTCTAAAGCATACGGTTCAAAGTTGAATGGGAAAATTTGACAGTTTCGGGTAGCTTGATGTGCTGGCGTCTGTACATAAATGGTTAAATAAATGAATAATGTTGCTAAAAATAAGCAAACCAGCATCGTCACAACAGAAACAAGGATACCCATTATAAATTAGCATTTACCTGGCAGAACTTGTCACCAACACTTTTTCATAGCGAAAAATTCAACTGAAAAATCACCCCTCTACGGCTTAACGTAACTCCAGCTATTGCCACGCCTCTAGCGGAATAAATCCGAACTAAGCGAAACTTATATTTATACGTTTAGTACGAATCTGTTCTCAATTGAATCGTAACTTGCAGACTTATCGATTTAGAATCGTATTTATTCTAGACTACGACCTATATTTCTGAATTGTTTTACATAGAATAACTGCTTTTCTAAAGCTTTATTTCGGTTTGTTTAACGGTATATAAGGAATCGTGTAGGTTATTGCCTTTAGGTGATGATTTCTTTGTGCACCAACTTAAACCTTCGCCGTCTTTTCCTAGCACATTAAGTTAGACAGAGATAGAAGATAAGAAGAGCTGTCAACATTAGGTTGGGATTCCACTTTTTTTAACATGGCGGTCTTTGCGTTAATCTTGGTAAACAGGGTAGCAGGAACATCGACGCGTTAACTATAACCATGAATTGGTTAACCATCTGCACATGATTCTAAGCCCCTAGAGTAGAAATACATCGTCGGTTATCAATAAAAATCAGCCGTTTCATACAAAATTTCAATGTTGGTGGTGAAAATGTATGGAACAGCATTTTTCTTTTAATAAACGATGAAAATTTTCAACGCGCGGGGTTGTGTCCAGAATCATGTATAGACAGTATCCATGATAACATATGCACCGCGTTGAGGTCCCTGCCACCTTGTAGATAAAGAGTTACGTACTTACCTATAAGATTATTCTACCTAACCTACAATAACTAAAAATACAGCGTTTTCAACCTTATGGTACGATACTCTAGAAATAAACAAATGATGTAGGTACAGACGCCAGCACATCAAGCTACTACAATCTGTCAAATTTCTTTGATAGATTTTCAAATTTCTTTGATTGATTTCCAAAGTTGATTGGGAAAATTTTACAGTTTCGGGTAGGTTGATGTGCTGGCGTCTGTACAAACAATTTTGTCTACGTATTCCTTGACAGCTGTCGTGGCCCAGTGGTAACAATGCGTGGTGGTATGGTAAAGGAAAACATCGTGAGGAAACCGACATATCCTAGAACCAAAAATTCGGAGACATGTGACAACTACCAACCTGCACCGGGTCCGCGTGGTGAATTACGGCCCGCTCCCTCTCACCGAGAAGAGGCCTGTGTCTCAGGTATAGGCAGTGAGAACGTTATGCTGATTATGCTATTCTTCAACACGAATTTCTTGATAGGTATTCACTAACAATAAAACACTAAACATTAACGTTATTAACCGGATAGCAAACGCTTATCTCGTCCTTGTGGCGTCACCGGACGTGCTGGCGTCCATCTTGCATCTCGGCTTCATATTTTATACCCCTGTCAAGACAAGAAAGCGATATTTATGTTTACTCGAGAATGTTTCAGAAAGTATCTAAAATTTTTTTCTTCGTCTTTAATAGTTACATTTTAGGGTTTGTGTTCTGTCCGACTGGAAAATATATAATACAATATAATAAGTGATGTGTGTGTGTTTTTTACGAGTTCACTATGTTATAGCACGTTCGAAATGTTTATTTTTTTATGTTATCTATCTTGGAAGGCGTTGGTGTCTGTGATACAATGATTTTCATTCATTAATTAGTACAGGCACCATCGATACACTTTTTTCTGTAATGTTCAGTTTTAGTTAGAACATTGTTTTGTGAACCTTAAATGCGTTATGTTTTTAAATAAAAATGTATTTATTTGTCGGCGATGGTGATAATTTTGTTATAATAAGACGCTCAATTGATTACATTGTACGGGAGCAGAGTTACGCCGTGACGTCACAAGTCACGTGAGCGGAATCGTTAGGAGGGAACGAACGAGATCGCTGGTGCACTCTGCTCTTAATATCAGTAAGTAAATTTAAAAGTAAATTTAATTGCACCTAATTACCTACCTGTTGAAAAGTAAAAGTGATTGTGATAAGTGTGCACTATATTTTGAAACCTACGCCATGAACCCTCTACAAGATTACCCTACTGATGACGGTTGTGCCGCTAACATATCACATGCGTCGTCATATTTATAATTTTATTATACAGGGTATCAGGGACATCGACGCACGCCCTGTTACCACGAATTCAGCACATGATTCTAGACGTTTACTAGCGTAGAAAATGTTCATCAGTAATTTAAAAATTAATTGCTGTTCCATACATTTTGACCGCGTAGGTATTGCACTTTTCTATGAAACAGCAGATTTTTTTTTATGTTATACGGCGAATTTTTTTAGAGTCATGAACTAAAGTCATGGTTAATACTTGCCCGTCGATGTTCCTCCTACCATTTGGCGCGTGCCCAAAATTGGAACTAACGCCACCATTTTATTTTTTTAATTAATACTAGCTGTGCCCGCGACTTCGTCAGCGTGGAATAGTGACTTTTCGGGCAGCATATTTTGAATTACATATACTTACCGTCGTTTGGGCCGGTTTGGGTAGCTAAAAATTTACTTTACAGTAATGCTTCTCTGTATACGATATTTGACGTATGACCATCGGGGATGAAAGCATACAGGCTCCTAGGATTGCTAACCCGTGACAGAGCCACATACAACTGAGCGTGCGAGAAACAGCTGATACTTAGATCTACACCCACAACTTTCAGCGTCTGACCTTGGGCTTTATTAATTGTCATCGCAAAACATAGGCTGACTGGAAACTGGACTCGTTTAAAACTAAATGGAAAATTGTTTGGAATGAGAGGAATCCGAGGAATGAAAACACTTTTACCTTTTCCACACCTTGTTAAAATCTCTGCTTCTATCAGATTTCTTTGTAAATTGGTCACTTTTAACCTGGTGCCATTGCTAAGTTTTGGGGGGCTTAAATTTCTAAGAAGCATTATCGGTACGCCTACTTTTAATTTTATTTTATGTGCTGGTAGTCCAGGGGCATTGAGGGATTCTAAAAATTCTACTGGGTAGCTTGTATATTCTCCTTCTTCCATGACTCTGTTAATGGAGATATACTCAACATAATCCCCCGGAACATAGCTCAAAATTTCAGCGTTTATTGTTGCTGCTTGGTCGTTTCGTGGCGTCAAAATAGCTCTTTCGCAAAGCCAGGAATTTTCGCAAGTTGGTATTTGCGTTGCGTTTCCATACACAGATGATATGAGGTCTCGCATTGATGAAACTATGTTGCACAGGTCTTCATTAAGAACAACTTTTCCTTGTTCCTGCGGATACACACAGTTACCAATCTCAAGTAGTACATCTGAAAATTCTTGAGCGTTTTCGTTGCCTCCAATTTGCGCACGCATATTTAATGTCAAATGCAAAGGGATAATGTAATATATGCCACAGTCGAGAACTCTTTAGGCAGGCTCTAACTTCAACAGCCCTTGTTCCACGTGGTATTACAGGGAGAGTCTGACGAAAATCGCCACAAAGCATAGTAATGCCATCCATGGGTTGATCATTTTGCTTGACAACACGCAACGTTCTGTCTACTGCTTCTACTGCTTTTCGATTGGCCATTGTTGACTCATCCCATATAATAAGGCTACAATCACGAAGAACCTTAGCTTTATCGCCGTTTCTTGAAATATTACAAACAGGGCTTTCTGTGCGGTCTAAATCGATCGGAATTTTGAACATTGTATGAGCAGTTTTCCCACCTGGAAACAATGTGGCTGCTATGCCTGATGAAGCGACAGCAAGCGCGATTTTACCTTGGCTTCGTACCTTCGCCAAAATAACTTTCGTAAGAAATGTTTTACCCGTTCCACCGGGTGCATCTACAAATAGCATTTCTTCCAAAGTACTATCAACGCTCACCAGATCAAATATCAAACGCTGTTCATCAGTTAGCCTCGAGACTGCGCGTCCATGTACGTAACTCTGATAGTATACCTTAAAAATGTCCGCCGTGATTCTTTAAATTGACATAACTTTTTTATTTATGAACCGATTGACATGAAATAAACACTAAATGTTAAGTGAAGCTTACTACAATATATTAGTGAAAACCGCATCTAAATCGAATAAGCCGTTTCTGATATTAGCGTGCACAAACACACAGACAAACAGACAAACAGACAAAAAAAAATTTAATTACAATTTCGGGTTCGGCGTCGATATAATAACAACCCCTGCTGGTTTTTTTTTATATATGTCCATTGTACAGACACCACTTTTCTACAATTTTATTATATGTATAGATATATTTCAAGTGACATTTCACAAAACTATTGTACAAATGTTCACCAACAGCGCCCCCTTATGCTAATAACGTCATTTGAATGTAAAGTTCGTTTCACGAAAGAAGTCTCGCAGACGCAACGCTACAGGCAAGCGACGGAGACAAATCTTTATTTATATATTTATCGCAAAATCATATTACAGGTGTAGCGGTATCTACAACGCCACATGATGCGAGCAACGCGTCATACTGACGTCACGCAAAATCCTGCATCTCGCAAGCACAGTTTACCGTGCAATTTGCATATATACAACGGCCCGACATGAATCATTGGGCAGTTGCCTGCCAGACACGACACCCGTCTGGTCGGAGGATCCTCCCTTTTCTATTGAGTATGAGTGAACTTTACACCCTGTTCCCCATACCTCTATATAGACACTGGTTAATAAAATGCACAATCTTAAATAAAGAAGGGTATCTGATGTAAGAGGGTTGTTGTAGAAATGTTACTAACTACACATACTCACACTATAATGTTCCCACTGCTGGGACACAGGCCTCCTCTCCGTGAGAGGGGATAGGCCGTAATCTACCACGCCGTCCCAGTGCGGGTTCGTAGTTGTCACATGTCTTCGAATTTTTGGTTCTAAAACATACCGATAAAAGTTTCCTCACGATGTCTTCCCTCACCGTTTTGAGAGCAGTAGTGATGATATAATTTACACAAAGTAAAGCGCAAGAACTTGTAAGTCGCCAGCTTATTGTTCGGGACTTCTTTCGTGAGGCGGACTCTAGCAGTGTAATAGAAGCCAATGTGAAATATCATGTTAACGGATTATTTTCTTTTTTCAACCAATCACAACAGCTTGAACAGATTTGACAGCAGTTCCACCAATCAAAGACTTGTACTCCATTTCCAAAAACAAAATTCCTATTCTAAATCCAAAATGTCACCGAAATACGTCACGATGTCAACTATCAAATTGAAATAAATCAACGCAGTGTCGATTAGATTGATCGACAATCCAGAATTGTGATAAATCGATAACGCTGTGCACTGCACTAGTGATTAATCGTCGTTAGCTAATTGATTTTCGTCTCAGTACACCGATCGCGATAGTTCGAATCGATTATTATGTAATCAGTTTTGTGATCGATTTGGTTTTGATGGTGGTGGCCTGTAATTAGTAAGTACAGCTTGAAGTAAGTCCAACTCTTAACCTTTAAACCACTGTCAAGAAGTAATAGGTCATAAAAGATACTTAAAAACGCGTCTATCATGATCTAACTACAGAATGTCAACTGCTACGATCCTTACTTATACGTTTTGCTTCATTTACGTTCATACATCTGGTCATACACGCACGCCGGTTGCGGGTCCTGACCGACCTTCCTGACCTTCCTAAAGGAAATCACCTTTCATCAATAAGGTCACTTATATGTCCTTCTAGAGCGACCCCAACTGTCGTTGCCATTCACATCTGCCGTGTAAATACTTTTTGTTGGTTGGTTTGTTTCATTCAACCTCTCAACATGACCAAAACGTCTAAGCAAACTCTTTTCAATGAGTTCAACTCTATCTCTATGATTGGGATTGGGTGAAGAATTGGCGCGAACAAATTCTTTAGGAGAAAATCACATTTGAGTCATGCGCGAGTGCCTAAAAACTGGCTAGCGGTTGACTTTTCTTACCGTCTGATAAAAAAAAATTTCTATGCAGAAATCTCTTTTTTTCATAGGGTTCTGTTTCTTTCACTTTTTATGCCCTGTTTTTGTCCAGACGGTCAAATAAAAAGATAGAAATAAAAAAAGTAAATCATAATAAATAAAAAAACTAATTCATCATGGGTCCCGTCTGCTTCCAACTATTATTTAATTTAAAATGGGCTTTTTTTAGCTTTTCAGTTTTTTTTACTTATTTTTTTTTACCGCGGTCGGGTTTTTATTTTTTTTTTAATTAGTTTACAACTTAATGTGAAAGATTTCGCACACGATTTAGTTCTTGGTACGTACTTTTTACTGTTTGTCACTTTAGCGTAGTCGGGAAAAAAGTCAGCCGGTATAGATTGCAATCATAGACTGACTGTTATTGATTAATCATTTCATTACTCATGATACTTAGGTCTTTAGCTCCATCTAGAGTCACTTGTAACTTCTTCAACCAAAACAAATAAAAATGTCCAACTTTCTAATGCCATCAGAAATCTCCGCGGTCTAATTTACCAGCGGCTTTCAAGGCAGTCCCATGTCTCCTGAGACAGCCAAGTTTAATTGCTTCGAGTTGCAGCGCTGTTGATCTAAGCTGGTCTAGAGTTACGATAATGGGGGAAAAGGACCGGTCTCAATAAATTAATCCCAGTGCAGGCTTGATAACTGCAACGTCATTAGATTCAACCATTGCGTTTTCAATTATAGAATTCTGCAATGCTGAGGAGATTCATCCAGCTTCATGTGACGAGATGACCCTATGATTTTTTAACATGAGTGTTTTTATTATTTGAATTTTATCGACGACTAACTTCTGTCAGCGACGTCGTTCGCGTGCAATTTCTTGTTCCCCCACCCACCCCGTCGCGTCGTATCGCATTACCTGCCCGCGCTACCGTTTCGTTCTTTCTGACTTTTTTTTTCTTTTACTCGGTTCCCAATAGTCGAAACGTGTTTTTAAATAGCCTCTAACCTTCCTCAAGAATTGAGCTATTTATAAGCATTTTTTTTTCAAATCCCTCTTTTAGTTCCGGAGATTACCACCTACATACAAACAAACAAATTCTACCTCCTTATAATATTAGTATAGATAGATTAGTATCCACGTCCAGTGGGCCTTGCATGAACACGCGGAGTTAGCGTATCATAAATTCGAACGCGCGGGTCGCGGAAGTCGCGGGCAGAAGCTAGTATATAAAATAAACGTGGAGTGGAGGCTCCGCTTTATTGTAAGAACTTAACAGACTCTGAGAAAGATAAAACAAAAAAAACCATTAATCCTTAAATATAATTCAACTTCAACAAGAATTGCTAAAGATAGCGTTTCATCGTATTTCAATAAAGGCTATTATTTATAGCAAAAGTTTTCGGTTGAAAATTTTTCATTCATTTTTTGCCGAATCCTTTTAGTTTAGAACTATTTATAAGTCTAGATATTAAAGACTTCGGGTTTGGAACTTTCGAGTCGGGCTTAAATATTAAATACTAGCTGCGCCTCGCGGTTTCACCCGCATAACCTTCGATCCCGTGCCGTGGTAATATCGGGATAAAAAGTAGCCTATATGTTAATCCAGGGTGTCAGCTACCTCCACACAAAATTTTATCGAAATTGGATTATAAAATTATTTTTTGATGTATCGGTAGGCGCACAGGCTGAGCAAATAATTTCTGTGCTACGACAGGCAGTCAGTTTGATTCCCATATGGAACAAATATTTATTGAACTGTTTATTCTTTCAAATGTTTGTGTTTGTACTTAGTTGAGCTTACATACATGTTTAAAGTAACATACGATATAAGAAAAATGGCCAAGTGTGAGTCGGACTCGCGCGCCGAGGGCTCCGTATAAATTTGTAGGTATGTAAATAGTTTTAAGATTATTTCTTTTGTAATGTAACTACAAATTTACTGTTTTTGGATGTTTTCCTTTATTTGTGCTACATAACATTGCTTCTTGCCAAATGTCATGATTCTAGGTCAACGGGAAGTAACCTATATTTTTGATTTCGGAACATTAACGCCCGTATCTTTTCATTGTGTTGACTTAGAAGTTTGATTTTTTTCACTGCTTCAAGGGATTGTAGCCATGAGTATTTGATATTAATTTCAACTTGATAACTCCACGCGTTCCTGAGAAAAAGGGTCTTGACCGACAGACAGACAGACGGACAACGAAGTGATCTTATAAGGGTTCCGTTTTTCCTTTTGAGTTACGTAACCCTAATAGAATCAAACTGGCAAAATGTTGGTGTAGGTACTGTAATAAGTTACCTCTACATAACCCTTCGAAGAAAACAAGCGTGATGGTACGTATGTATGACAAGGTAAGAAAAAATAACAGGTAATAGAGATAAAAATCGAAAACAAAAACAGCGACAACAATATCTCATTTTCTTTCTCACAAGACACATCTCCCCAATAAAATGCGAGTCAGACCTATTTATATTCAACTACCCACATATTGTTGCGGAAACACATCATAAATTCAATCGGTCGCAAGTGTTACGTCACCGATGGTTGATTTGTAGTGGTGACGTCATCGCTAGGAGATTTATGACGTCATCTAGATGTAGTACAACTTATGGGAGTGACTTTGAGTTTGTTTGTCTGCGAAAATATGTCAGTTTCCTGTGTGATACCTACCAAAAAGGTAGATATTATGAAAATAATGTATGTTGAGTATGTTTGAATAACCACGTGAAACGAGGATTTTCTTGCGTAATTCAAAGAAGAATAATCTATACGGTGAGCTACGGCGTAGCGCACGCCGTGCTACGACGCGTAGTCAAAGTGCTACGCATGTAGCTACGAGTACGACACAGATTCTGCTTCTACGTTCACAAGATGTCAACGCTAAGGAATTTTGAGAAACATAATTTGTATGATACGGTGAACTCACTAAAAATCTGGGAATAAATAGATTTTGAACGAGTTTCAATAGATAATTTAGGAACATCCAAACCTCAACCTAGATAATCGTAATTGGTCGTTCAACGTGGCAATTCTGCCAGTCTGGGCACGTTTCCGGATGACAGCGATGCGGACGAGTACTTTGACGCCTAAAGGTCATAGCACACGTATCAAACCGGAAAGGAATCGGCACCGTATCAACTCGAGCCGTTCAGTATTCTTTGTATGAAACTCCATAATGCAACGCACACTAATCGGAATCGTGACGTAATCGCCTCGCATGGGGACAAGCTCACGAACCGTTCGTTACGGCTCGTCGTCCCCACGCTTACGTCTCTCTGTATTCGAGCTTACGTCTCTTCGTCCACACTTGCCCCTCTCACCCCTCCCGCAGCCTGCCTGCACCATCAACCAGTGGTCGGTGAGACGTAAGCGCGGCGTCGCCTAGCCGTAGCCGAGTCGACGTATCGAAGCTTCTGATTCGCTTTGGTTACGTGCTTACATTAGATTGACGCCTGTTTGACGGCGAAGCGAAAGGCGATGCTATGCCGATCTCTTTCCGATTTAGGTTCCTTTGTTTTTGTGTTTATTTGTATAGTAAGTTAGTCACCTAGATAATTGCAAGTATTTTCCTATCCCTAATAGTATCCTGTATAAATGACAAAAGATTATAATACACTTCGTTTAGAAAAGGTCAAGAAACAAGCTCACAAACAGAAACGGAACACGGAACTCCGAAACATGTTCCAATAACTTGGCGGGAAATCCGTGAACAGAATCCCAGATTAGTTACGAATTGATTTCTGAAGCAAAGTGGGTGAAGTTTCAGTTAGATTATGACGTCATCAGTAAATTTTCGCGAGTTTGTTTGCATATATTTTTAAGACTCCTTTTCTCTATGTTTGGGAGCAAGTTCTTAGATTATGGAGATAAAACAAAAAGTGAAGATCTCTATACGCAGCAAAATGACCTCAAAATATCGGCGCTTACCCCTCCACCACGCGCAATGCGTCACAGTCCTCACTTGGCGTAATGAATTCTTTGATCCTTTATTTATCCAATGGTGTAATTGAATTTAAGATGAAAATTATAGATATGAAGCTGCATCACCAAACTGTATCCCCCGATTTTGTTATCATTGCTTTTTTTGACTTGCCTTCCACTATAGAAGTAATATTAAAGACGTATTCACGTCAAAAGGCTGAGAGAAATGGGGAAGGATAACTGTTGATGGAGTGAACTTCATAGTTCTAAAACTTCTGTAAATATAAAATAATAATAATAGTCTTCCAGATCGAATTTCGGCCATGGCGACCATTCTCAGCGGAGACTAGCCTTCGATGCAGAAGATATTATAGCGTATAGTACTACCCGGCGATAAATATTGCACATCGACCTTTGGAAAGAGACAATCGGCTAATTTCGGCTTCGTAGAGCGTTATCTCTGTCGCACGAAATACAAACAGTCCGGTATCTATTAGGAGCTGTTAAAACAATTATGATTTGCTTCTTTTGATCATTATTTTTATTCTTTGTATAAAATACACCTCTTTCCAAAGGTCGATGTGCAGTATTTATCGCCGGGTACTGTACAAGTGTATACGCAGACACAGGTGCACTCTCTCTTCCCTCTCTGTCATAGTCCGATGGACGATACGGCCGGAGAGAGATCAGGCGCAGGACCAATGGTTTAACGTGCTTTCCGAGGCATGGGGGTAACACACCGCCAACTTCCAAACTCCTGGCTGTTACTAAGGAATTCGTAATGGAAAAACCCAATAACACTTTGCGCAACCTGAGAATCAAACCCAGGACTCACACTCCGCAGTCACGCTTGCAACCACGAGACCATCGGGACAGTTAGTTAGTAATGTTCGGAGAATACATCAAACATTTTCGAAATAAACAAGGTGACTTTTTATTATAAGTAACTAAACTCAATCAATGAAGTGATAATAACAAAAACATACCACAAAAGATACAGAAGCAATCACTATGCTACGGATTACGCATCGAGCTACGGCGTAGCTTTTCGTAGCTCGGCGTAGCACATGCGCTACGTGAGCTAGAACAGAGAAACAATTCTCGTAATTTTAAGAAAGTTCATAATCTAGGGGCCTAAAAAGGCCACTTTGGCAGACTCATAAAAGGATAACATTATGAATCTTAATATGGCGAAGACAGTCCGTGTTTTTCTTATTTTCGCTGCACTAAGTGTGCATAATCAAAGAGATTGGGATTGGATTTGTATTGGATTGATTGGTATTTTAGCACAGACAAAAAAAAATTACTGAAAAATCCTTCACCATTGGAATTTCATACGATTAACTTAACAGTTAACTGTCCATTATGATTCATAATGTTATCCTTTTATGATTCTGCCAAAGTGGCCTTTTTAGGCCCCCTGATCTCAGTCTCAATCTGTCAAAAATACCTACAATTTTCCCACATTTTTGACATTGATTGTCACTGAGATGAGATTGCGACTACATTTTGAAAGTTTTTAATTACGAGAATTGACCTTCAGGACACAAGAGGAGCAGAGGGACAATTCCCGTATTTTTAAGTACGTTCGTATTCTAAACTCGCTCTCAATCTGTCAATAATACCTCTAATTTTTCAATTTTTTTTTTTTAAGTTTTTGACATTTGTTTGTCACCGGGATGAGACTGTGACTGGATTTTGAATATTTTAAATTACAAGAATTGGCCTGATGATCTATACAAAATTGGTCCTTCTACCTTCACACACTACACCCCTTCATACATCCTTACTAAATTATGTAGGAACCAACTCAACCGTCCATTCCCTGTGTGAAATGTCCTCACGATTTGAATGCCGTCCTGTATAATGCTGCGATCAAGACCATTACTCAAATAAATCCTTCATCTTCTCCGAGGGGCTCTGATCCGAGTGAAATGGGTCCACTTTCCGTTAGGTACCATATGTTTTATGATGGATTTTAGAGGTATTCCGTATGCAGGCGATGTGTCTTGGTTTAGCTATGAATGTAATATTAAACTTAGACAATATTTTTATTGAATTAACTACATAAGTTACCTACTTTACTCGGTTTATTTAACGATGATTGATCATCATCTGCCTAGCCTTTTCTCAACTATTTTTGCGGTCGACTTCCAGTCTAAATGGATGCGGCTGAGTAGCAGTATTTTACATGGAGCGACTGCCAATCTGACCTCTACAACCCAGTTACTGGGTAATACGATACCCCTTGGCAAGACTGGTTGTCAGACTCTCGGGCTTCTGAAAACTCGTAACGACTGTCAAAGATCCACGAATGACAGCCGGGATCAACAGCTTAACGTGCTTTCCGAGACACAGGGTTCTTGGTAAGATGATGTAATGATGTAAAGATGGTCACCCATTCACGGATCAACCGCGGCAAGCGCAGCTTAACCTGATCTACCGACCCGTGCGGCTGTTATAACATAGCCAAAAACCCTTCTAATGATCTGGATGATTGATGTACTTAATAATAAAGTTAGATTTTGTTACCAAAAGTTACAATACAATCCTGAATTATGTCAGTGACGCTTACTCTAAGCTGTGTTTTTATCTTGAGGATGGCGTTGGTTTTGTGATTATGGGATTCTAGGTTCAATTTCTGTATCAGTTAGTTGTCGGTCGGTTGTTATGGGCATCCAGAAGAGACTAATTTTATTATGTTTATAGAAATAGTCTTGTCTTTTATTCGATGGCACTTAAAAGCATGCATATCAAAATGTGAGTGTGTTTTAGAACACCACTGCTTAACTCTCTGAGGGTTGCCGGCGAAATTTTATGCTTTCGCGGTTGAGAAATCAATGATTCATGTCGGGCCGTTCTATATAAGCTAGACGCGTGATAAACTCGCTTGCGAGATTCAGGATTATTGCGTGACGTCAGTGTGATTCCGATGCGTATTTTGCATGTGGCGATGTAGATGTCGGTCATTGTATTCATCATTATGAACAACTAGGGACCCAAGAGAAATCGCGAAAAAAAAATTAGTTGTTCCCTACATTTATGCTCGCATAACTCGTCAAAAACAGATTTTTTTTGCGATTTCAGGTTTGGTCCCTTAGTAAAAGTTGTTCATAATTATGAGTACAATGACCCCTTAAGAGGTTTTGCGCATTTAACGTTACATCTTGTATAAATAAAACAAAGTCGGGTTAGTTACACCATTTATAACTCTAGGACGGTTGGACCGATTTTTATGATCTTTGATTTGATAGATTAGTCTATGCCCTGAATAGCGGAATAACTATTATAATATGGCAAAAAATTACCAAAAAGAAAATGAAGAAACACAACATTTATTGATTCTGAGGCGGTAGAAAGTTCACCGGGTCAGGTAGTAGTAAATAAATAATTATATCTAAAACTACTAAGGTAGTCAATAGTAGTTTGGTAGCGTTATTGTAGACAATAACAATACATAAAACCCTACATTAAAAATTATTTCCCATAAACCAAAACCCAGTTAACCTACCATTAAAAATTCAACAAGTAATTGATGGCCTCCCTACTCGCCCCGTATACTCCAAACTGGTACATTTGCTTCGATTACATTGCGTAACTGCCCCTGATTCGGACGTGCCTTGAAATTTTATGTGCTATGCATGTGTTGCCAGCAGTATGTGATGTATGGCGTCCCGATAAATGACTACCATTGGTCCTTGTGGTCGCTTTGTTGCGTTGTTGGGTTAGATTGTTTGTATTGGTGGATTATTGTTTGTAAGGAACGATTAAACGATAAGAGTTTCAAAAAAAATCGCTTGACTGATGACTCAGTCAAGCGGTTTTTTTTTAAAGTGAGTGAGAGTGATTTTTTTGAGTGTGAGACAGTGAAGTTTTTTTTTTTTGTAAGTGCAGGAAGAGCAACGCTGTATTTTTTTTGCAGCACTTTTGAGAATTTTCGCATTCTAATCTGTCTGTCAAAAAAATCCACTAATTTACCTTTTTGTTTTTATTTTATAGTGATTAAATATTGATACCAATCACGTCTGCAGAGTTTCATTAGCTAATTTAATCTGGCGCTGGATTTTGAACATTTTTAAATACGGGAATTGGCCGTCAAATTTCCAGGCTATAAGCTAAATTTACCATTTGCCTCACCTAACCGCAACAAAAGTGTAACGAAACTGAAAATCGATAGTGAGGTCATCCAGACATAGAATGTAATGTCTAATGCCTTTCAAACGTATATTTTATTGAAGTTTTCTATCTTTCTGTTATGGCCGTCTGAAAATAAATGGATATTTGCTTGAATGTCTGTTTTATGATATCGGTGAAAGGAAATAGCTAAGTGCTTTTGTATTCCGTGTATGCCCCATTCATTCCTTTTCTCTGCAAAGGATGCCCTTAGCTGAGAAAGAGGGATACGGGCTTACAAGGGAGTCATTACAACATCGAATCTGCTGTGGTGATAAGATGAGCCAGAGCTAGTTTAGAAATGAGACTGGCTGCCCGGTTGATGGCATAACATAACTCACGAAATGTAGATGTACAGACGCCAGCACATCAAGCTACCCGAAACTGTCAAATTTTCCCAATCAACTTTGAACCTTATGTTTTAGCGATAAAGTTGAAAATCTATTAAAGAAATCTGACAGATTGTAGTAGCTTGATGTGCTGGCGTCTGTACAGTAAGTACACCCTTGCTTAACCTTTCGAGGAATCAACAGGGCTCAAATCCAGGCTACCTACCAGGCTGTTTCTCAGAAATTCAATATAGACAAACCCACGCCAACGCAGGCTGTCGCTGAAAACCAGCGCTGGGGCTCTGTCTCGCGTAGGGTCATAGCATTATGCTGAGCGATGGCCGTTATGAGTGGATGTGACGCATACTTTCCCCTAACTTGTTCTTTTTTCTCTGCGTCATGTTTGCCACAAATAAACGTATTTTTGAAGTGAAAACTTCTTTAGCGGCGTTGTACACTTTTTTTGTAATGGGTAAAAAATGTTAAACTCGCGTCAGGACACGTGACCTGATCGAAAATTCGTAAGACGGATGGCCGTAGCCGGTACCGCTCGTGTTTTGTTTATAAGACGATTCACAAAATACACACGTAATTGTTCAAGTTTTCACTTCTGTCGGCACTCCCGGAGTGCCACTGTTTTTTTTTTTCTTTATCTTTAATACTTTGAATTTAGGCCAGGAGCTCATGTTCAGCAGGAATAGCGCTTGCGATCACTTGACTAACGAAGCAGTCATATACCACATATGTGTATCTCTGAATTAATACTCGCAACTAATCTACTGGAAACAGTAGCGTGATTATGTATACATAGATTGATGGAGACTGTCGTCCGACTTCCGCAATAGATATGTTGAATACAATTATATATGTCTGTCGGTGATACGTGCGTATTGTTTAGTGAAATATAACGTTATAGAATTATGTTAGAAGTTATACTGTAATTGAGGTTAACTTATATGTTTGAGCCGTTTGGGGTTGCATGGGGCCCGAGTGCCCACTTAGTATTTCGAAATATCGCCAAGCGGTTGGACTCTTCACGTGACCAGAGAGCTGACTTATTTTTTGGCTAAAGAATCAGCATTGCCATACAATGTGGCAATGCTGCCAGCCTTTTTGGCACGTTTCCTGTTGACAGCGATACGGACGAATTTTTTGATGCCCTTGATTATTTCCCCACCTTTCACTTGTACATATTATTATTATTGTTTTCAATTTAGTCTATGATAAATATGACAATAGATATATAAAAATTGAGGTAAGAATTCAATCTAAAATCAAGAGGGGCTAGTGGCTAAATAATAACCGCCGTACGGGTCGATCTTCAAGATAAAATAACGGTTACTGAGGTCGATCCATGGATGGCTGACCATCCATTACATATCGAGACCCTTCCGTGCCTCTAAAGCGCGTTAAGCCGTTGATCCCGTTCGTCATTTATAGATCTTCGACAGCCATTACGGGTAGTCAGCAGCCCGAAAGTTTGACAACAAGTCTTACCAAGACATATTGAGTTGTCCAAGTTACCCAGTAACAGGGTTGTGGAGATCGGATAGACAGTCGCTCCATTTAAAATATGTATATAAAAACATAAAATAATAATAATTATTATAAAAAACAAAATAATAATAAATAATAAAAAAAATAATATAATAAAATTAATAAAAAATAAATAATATAAAAAAAATAAAAAACAATAGTAGTAGTAGTAGTAATATATAATAATATAATTATATATTAATATAATATTTCATTATATATATATAATATATATATTCAGCCGAATTCGGTGAGACTTGAAGCGAACTTTAACATACTTGGGAAAAGGTGAGGCAGATGATGATGTATTTAGTCCGAAATCATTGCTGTCCGCTGAAAAAATAACACTTTTCAACTTTACTATTCTCGTTTTTTTACCGTATAACTAAATGCTGTGGTGAAAAGATTAAACAGACAATTTGATCCGGAGCATACTGATTATGAAGTGTCGTTTGTCTATTACAGCAGCTTGTGGATAAAGTATACACAGCGGGCCTACAACGACCTACGCGTTCAGTATAATAATGGATTTAGGATCTGCTGGGGCTTCCGCGTTACTGTAGCGTTTCGCAGATGTTTGCGAAACCCCGTGTTGATGAGTTTGGTGCCATAATGAGAAAGAGGGCGGCGTCCATAATGGGTGGGTTGCGCTGAAGCTCCTACAGCATCCTTAAGACATTGTTTAACAAGGTGGACAGCCTCTTTATTAGGCACTGAATGCAGAGGCACGTAGTTATTAGTTGTCGATAGGTTAGTTGGTAAGTTTTACTAACATAGTTTCTACGTCGTTAATCCTAATACTATATGGATTGAGTGTATTTTTATGTGTGATCCGCAATAAATAATATTATTATTACAAGAGTACACGACTTCTTAACACTCTCCATAAGATATTTTTTCTGGAAGTTGGCTCGTCCGCTTATACACTTAAATATGAATTATAGCTAAACCATGAGTTTCTACAGTAGGTTGATACTAGTAGTATGCTCGGTATTAGGGATAATGTCATTAATTAATTAATAATGTCATTAATTAATTATTGACATTATCTACGGGTATAAAGGTAAATTTTCATACAGTTGTGATCATTAGTTTGCTAGTTATCCTTAGTGTTAAGGTGTGTTCCTTATTTATTAAGGGTTTTGCAAATCAGGTATGATGACCAAAGTGACTGGTTTACTCTTCTAGTGAAAGAAATTTATTTAGATTTACAAATAAGTAGGTACACAGGATAGACTTCAGTTCGTATGTGGTCGCGGCAGTGGTAAGAGAAGCAAGGGCCGCATAGAGCTCGTCGTCAGTTATATATCCGTGGTTCAGCGCCATCTCGTCGTTGTTGGATGAACTACGTAGTTTGCTGCTTGGCTAGTGTCGCGTGCGCAGTGTTCAAGACGGAGAATGTTTCGACGCGAGGCACCCGTAGTTCTTCCCGATGTGCACAGATGGCGCTGTCCTCAACACTTAGTCAACGACAACTGGAATGGGTAACGTGACAATGTTGTAGAAAATGGAGCACCGCGCTGGTATTAAATCCCTTACCAAACAAGGAAAAGGTCAAAAAAACTATTCACGAAGAGATGGTGGCTGTTTACCAAGATTCTGCACATTCCTGATCTACGGTTCAAAAGTGGTCAAGTGAATTTATAAGGGGCAGAGAGAGTATTGAAGACGACACTCGCTCGCAAAGAAAACGTGAAAAAAGTCGAGAAGCTTATACTGGAGGATGCCCGAATGAAGATCAAAATGATAGCAGAGATTACCCACCCACCAAAAAAGACGGGGTAAACTGACCATCGATGTGTAGCTTCTTCACGACAACGCCCCAGTCCACAAGGTGCGTGTTGCCAAGGTTTCGACGAAATTAATCACCCACCCTAAAGCCCGGACCGAGCCCCAAGTGATTATTATTTGTTCCCTAATTTGAAAAAAGACCTTCGTGGGAAACGATTTTCCAACAATGAAGAGCTCAAGGCGGCAACAAATGCGCATTTTTAGAGAAATAAGAAAGTTATTTTTTACAGAGCATTAAAAAGTTAATTTCGAGATGTAATCATGTAATAAATGCATTGGGGTAGTGGGGGATTACATTGAATTATAAAAATTGTTTTAATTGTCTTTTTTCATGCCGATACCGAGAATACATTGAACGCCCCTCGTATATATATAAAAAAAGAAAACTCACTCACTGACGGCCTCATTGCCGCCCAGCCCAAGCCCCAATCTAGAAAACTGAAATATGGAACAGAGGTTCCCTTTATGATGAAGACAAAGAATGCGGAATTTTTCGAAATTTCCACGGAATAGAGAAATCACGGGCGAACGAGGAAGCTGGCAAAGTTCTACTTAGTACTCAATAATCATTATATTTCTGCAGCTGCGAAGAACAGAAATGACATATGGTATATATTCCACACTTTCCATAAACTTCCAAAGTTGGTACAAACATTTGTCACGGCCACAAACACGGCCAAAGTTTTTGGCAATCCATCGCTGGTTAACTGTCGTGAACGTAGGTGCGCCATTAACGGAGCCATCAAGCGAATTGCAGTCATTATCGCCACTATGTATCTTCGATGCTTTATCAGGCCTAAGTTTGGTGTGGAGTGCTGTGACCTGGATAATCTCTAACGATTTAATCGTACAAAGTGATGAGAATATGTATTAGATTAAAAACAAATAAGCGTGCCGAATTCATACGATTTCGATTAGTTGTTAGGCTCTTGTCAATTAAAACTATACGGTGCACATTTCTTAAAGTATGAGGTTCTTGTATCTGCAGTACAACCCGTGTGTGGTAGAAATCGACGAATAATACCTAATAATTTATAAAATAGTACATTACGATAAGTGTGATTTAAGTAGTGATAGGTAGATTTTATTGTACGACCAGAAGGCCAATGGGCATTGTTCATATTTTTTTAAATGTTGTAATTGAAAAACCATTTCGAGGAATAGCGTTACTGATCATTACGGACTAATTAATTTTGAAAAATATTCATATGTTATTGATATTTTTGATAAAATACGATTGACCTTCTTTGCCCTTCAAATTACGTACGACTGGCTGTACAGTTTTGTATCGTTGCCTCAGAAAATAAAAAGTAAGAGGCAAGTATTGTCTACAATCTGTCAAATGTCAAATTATTGTAAATATGTCAAAAATATAAACATTCTTGTTTATAAATCTCATTATTACATTACATACATTATTTCAACACTCGACAATATTTAATATACTGGAAGAGTTATGGAATACAGGAAGTGCTTTGTTCCAACTTGCAGCAATAATAGTAATAATGTCGCCGCGTGCGTTATTATTCTATTTCTAAGTCGCCGCGTCGATTGTTCTAGTGACGATAGAGAGTAGTATATTCCTTGGAGGACACTTACACATAAAAAAACCATTTGTAAATAAATACGCTAAGCTAGGATTCGATAATTGAAGACGTCTATTCGGCCTATTGACACTTTGACAGATGTGACATTGTTGACGTTGTGTTGACAGATTAAAATTTTTAATAATGTACTAGTAAGGCAACGGCACTTAATCTTTATGCTACTGGATGACGTCACCTACCTTAAAAACTTAAAATAATTAAATAATTTTTATTAAAATAACTATTGAGCCAATCATCAAAATATTCAAATTAGTTTCTCAAAATGCTCTAAATTTACAAAAAATAAAATAAAATATAATGGTTAGAAATTTTGGACAATCCCCATTCTCGTAATTTAAAACGTCCAAAATCTAGTCGCAGTCTCATCTCAGCGACAAAGAAATGTCAAAAACTTGTCAAAATGTAGGGAAATTTGAAGTATTTTTTGACAGATTGAGACTGAGATCAGACTGTGAACGTTGTTAAAATTAGTAGAATTGCCCCTCTGAAATTAGCGCCCAAGCATAGCAAGGGAGTTAAACGCCGTGCATTAATACCACATAAGTCACACGTATCGTATACAATTCTATAGCTCGTGTGACCTAAACCCGCACCCATGTCACGCTTTTCTGTGTTAAAATGGACTACTTAAGTCACAGATAAGCGTGACTTAAGTGCGGGTTTAGATCACAGAGTGCTATAATAATTATTTAAGTAGGTTATTGTATTTTTAGTTTTCAGTTTTTAAACACAATAGTTTTGGAGAAAAAAGTTTAAATATCTAAAACCATGTAGAGTTTACAAAAACTGCATAGGTAATACTTCAATTTTATCAGAAAGAATGAAAAAAATCGTTAATTCTGCACAAACAAAACGCACATTAGGTACAAAACAAAATGATATAAAATATACACATACAAAGTCGCCAAAAGCCTTGTACTCATGCAATAAAAGATTGATAATTTCGTCCATTGCTTGATGTCAGGGCCAGGGACCAAAGACAATACACATTAATCTGTGTTGCGACACTGACAAATGACAACAAAAACTAACAATCAAAATAAAAACAAAATGCCGATTGCGGAGTGGAAAAATAACTACTTTTGTAACTAACAAACAACAATAATAAGAATTGACCCGTGTGTCTGTTATGACTTAGCCACAAGCCGCAAAAATAACTTCAGGTTTAATGCCATCTTGATTCCAGTGTAAGAGAGACGGAGCTATACATAACCGATAGCACCGTCCCTTTTCCGCACTGGAATCATGATGGCATTAATACTTCGTAATACGGCCCCAAGACACTATATTAAAAGGTCCATCGTTTGTGGAACAGCACCGAAGATTTTTTTTTTTTTTTTTTTTTTTTTTATAATAATCCGCGATCAGCTGTTTTACTTTTAGCGGATGAGTTGAGGGTAAACATTGACGGGAAGAGCGTGACTCCAGCGAGCCATCTACTCGTACGTATTCGTGCTTAGGTCCACACAGGTGTGGGTGGACTACACGATGTCTTTCCTTTTAAGTCTTTTCCTGTAACTTCTTGTTTTCAGTGCGGCAGCCAGATCATTGGGGTGCCTTTGCAGTTTTTCCTGATACTTTTTTCTGCTGTTCTTGATCTCGTCCATGACATAATTCATAGATAACTCCTTGTGTATTTCAGCGTTCGTTACAAACCAAGGAACGCCACTAATTGACCTCAAAATAGAGTTCTGCATTCTCTGTATGATGCTAATGCTTGAGTTACAGGCGCTGCCCCAAAGTTGGATTCCATAAAGCAACACTGGCTTCAAGATCACTTTGTATATTAAAAGTTTGTTGTCGGTACTCAGTTTGCTGTTTCGTCCCATGATCCAGTGTAGGTTCTTGTAACGGATATTAACTTCATGTCTCTTGGTCTTAAGATGTTTCTTCCACGTTAGACGTCGGTCAAGATGTAACCCTAGGTATCTTACGCTTTCGTGATGAGATAGTGTGACATTCTCGAGGTGTACTGGTGGACAGTTACCTTTTCGCAGTGTAAATGTGATGTGGACTGATTTGCTAGCGCTCGTCTTTATCCGCCACTTTTGTAACCATGTGGTTATTTTGTCGAGACTCCCTTGCAGCATGTGTGAGGCTATAGTTGGATCTGTGTGGCTTGCCAGTATTGCAGTGTCATCAGCAAATGTTGCTGTAGTAACTTCATCAGCCTGCGGGAGATCTGCAGTGTATACAGTGTACAGCACGGGTCCCAGAACCGACCCTTGCGGTACTCCAGCAGTTATATTGCAGAATCGTGACGTCACATCTGCTTCTTTCACTTGAAATATTCTTTCCGACAAGTAGGATTTCATTAGTGAGTAGTACTGGTGGGGAAGGTTGATTTTCAGCTTATATAACAGACCCTTATGCCAAACCTTATCGAAGGCCTGTTGGATGTCCAGAAACACGGAGGAGCAGTATAGCTTTTCTTCTAGGCTTATCCTTATCTTGTCGTAGACTCGATGAACTTGTTCAGTAGTAGAATGCTCTTGTCTGAAGCCAAATTGGTGGTCGGGAATAATTTTCTCGTTATTTAGGATTGGTGATATTCTGTACATCAATAGCTTCTCAAAGACTTTGGAGAGAATTGGCAGAAGGCTTATGGGTCTGTATGAAGATACTTCATTAGGAGGTTTACCTATATTGTGTATCATTATGATTTGGGACACCTTCCACGCCAGAGGAAAGTACTGGATTCTCAAAATGGCATTAAAGAGTGATGTAAGAAACACATGGACTCATAGGACATACTTTCAACACAAAAGACATGAGACCATACAGAGTGGTAATACGAAACCTCCATCCTTCCACACCCACTTGTATAATCAAGGAAGAAATAGAGGCAACGGGGAACACAGTTGTTGGGGAAATAATCAACGCCAAATTCGGCCCTGAGAAGAAACCTACCTCAACATTCTTTGTTAACCTAGCAGCAGGCTTAAACAACAGAGCGGTAAAAGATCTCAGGTACATCTATCACCAGTCGATTGTCATTGAGGACCCAAAAAAGAGGAAATCGATTGTTCAATGCCAACGATGTCAACAGTATGGGCATTCCAAGAACTATTGCCTGCGCCCGTACCGTTGCGTAAAATGTGGATTATCTCATAAGACCTCGGAGTGCCAAAAGCGTGATCGTCTTACTCCCGCAATGTGTGCTCTTTGCAATGGACCCCATCCAGCAAATTACAAAGGATGTGAAGTTTATAAAGAAATACTGGCCCGAAGAACCAGAATGCCCTCACACAACGTACACATGCCCCGGAAAGTCCTTAACAGTGGTGATGGAACCTCTACTAATATGCTTGGCAGCTCTACCAAGGAGAGAACCCAAAGTGCCAAAACTACCTTCGCTGAAGTTTTGCGGCAGAACAAAGAACAACATACAGTTGAGATAAAGACCGGACCTAGCCCAACCCTAGAACAGCTACTCCATAAACAAACCGAAAAGTTTGAGTGCATCTTCCAACAAATGAGTACTTTAATAAGCCTCATCACCAAGCTCGTCGATCGGCTTACAAAATGAATGCTCTAAGAATAGCTACCTGGAACATTAACGGACTAGCTCCCAACAAACAAGAGGTTGAGCTTCTAATCTCTGAACACAAGATTGATATTCTTCTCGTAGCTGAAGCTCATGGTATCCGCAACACAAATATCAAATTCAAAGAACATCAATGCTATATGACAAACCATCCAGATGGCACTGGGCATGGTGGAACAGCGATCATCGTCCATAAGAAAGTGAAACATCATTTAATGCCAGAATACAGAACTGAACACCTTCAGGCAACAACAATTGCTGTGGAGGATAGCACAGGCTACATTAACGTGTCGGCGTTATACTGCACACGATACTTCCACCAGCTCGGCAATCGCTTCATTGCGGGTGGTGACTGGAATGCTAAACATATTAGCTGGGGCTCTAGACTCACTACAACGCGAGGAAGACAACTTAAAACAAGCATAGACAAAGGCCACCTATTGGTATCCTCCACCTGTGAACCCACGTACTGGCCAACAGACTCTAACAAAATCCCGGACCTCCTTGACTTCTTTGTACTAAAAGGACTACCAAGGCATTACCTCAAGCCTGAATCCTGCTACGACAGCTCCTCGGACCACACCCCAGTTATATTAACAATAAGCACTATGCTGATAGAATCGGAAACAGTAAAAATGCTTACATCCAAGCACACGGACTGGGAATCCCTCAGAGATTACATTAACAATAAAATACAACTAAATATACCATTAAAAACTCCGGATGACATAGAAGAGGCGACAAAATATATAACAACACTTATTCAGGAAGCTTGTTGGATCAATACCCCGGAGAACAAAATAAAAGATCGGCATAGTAACTATCCACTAGACATTAAAAATGCTCTATTAGATAAACGCCGACTTCGAAGAATTTGGCATCAAAGTAGGCTACCAGCGGATAAAACTTTATTTAATAAAGCTTCTGGAGATCTGAAAGAAATCCTATACAATTGGAACAATGAGACGTTGGAACACCAACTGGAGTCTTTAACAGCCACTGCTTCAACGAACTATTCATTGTGGAAGTTCACTAAAAACTATAACAGGCCTCATAATGCCAGGCCTCCTCTTAAGACCGCATCAGGATGGGCGCGAACATCCCAGGAAAAGGTAGACGCATTTGCATGGCACCTCGAGAAAGTCTTTACACCAAATCCAGCCATAGACTTGGCAAATGAGGAACTAGTTGATAGCGTCCTTCAACAAGATTTCCAAATGTCGCCACCCCCGCGCCCTATTACAGTACGCGAAGTCTGGCGGCTTATAACAAAGCTTCAAGATAAGAAAGCTCCCGGGTACGATCTTCTCACCAAAGAAATATTAAAACAGCTGCCCAGAAAAGCACCGAAGATGAATGGACTATGAGAAGTATGACAAGGAAGGATATACTGAGATGGTAGTAGAGCAGGAGGCCTAACGAGGCCACTTTGGCAGAATCATAAAAGGATAACACTATGAATCATAATATGGCGAAGACAGTCCGTGTTTTTCTTTTTTTCGCTGCACTACGTAGGTACAATCAAAGAGATTGGGTTTGGATTTGGATTGGATTGATTGGTATTTTAGCACAGACAAAAAAAACAACTGAAAATCCTTACCCAATGGGATTTGATACGATCAATTTAACAGTTAACTGTCCATTGTGATTCATAATGTTATCCTTTTATGATTCAGTCAAAGTGGCCTTTTTAGGCCCCCAGATCGTTGCTCAGCAAAATACTGTGACTTCGGATGAACCTATCGTCAACAGCGCTCTTTTTCAGCAACTACCTCTCAATCACACTATAAAATCAGGACCTGAGGACCAAATAAAGTAGGTACCAATAAAAAAATAAGTTTAAAAACTAAAACCCGACTACTGAAAAGGATGAAACAAGAAAGTACCATAGCTTTGTATGTTAGTACAGCGGCATGCGACCACGGGAAGGTACTTTCTTGTTTCATCCTTTTCAGTAGTCAGGTTTTAGTTTTTAAACTTATTTTTTATTTTATTATTTTGGGGTTTATTTCAGTAATATTTATATTTTTGAAATGTGCTAATTAAGCCCTTTCATTTGATACCCAACACGGCTTGATTAAAAAAATAAATTTTAGGTCATGACTTTATGTCCGCTAGAGGGCGCCATATTCAATTTGTTGTGACGTCACATAGCCTATAACCAGCGGACAATCAAGACGCTTCCAACAATACCTTACTTGTCCAATTATAACAAGTCGTTCAGAAGTTATGAGGGAACTGATGAACATACATACATATGTAAGCCGTACTGGCTCAACACTCAGAAGTAAGGATGTTGAAGTATAAACACACACTTTATAAATTCTACTGATCAGCTTTATTGCGGTATTGATATTATTATAGTTACAGCAGTACAGTACTACGGTTTGGTTCAGTGATAATTTTACAGGTGACTAGCACCGATGTCGGAGCCCGAATGGCCGGGCATGGTGGGCATACGACCCAAATGCCCGCCGACTATTTTTAGATCCCCACTATTTTACTTTCATGTGATTGGTCGTCGACAACTGTCAAAGTCTCGGTCAATCACATGAAGTCAATACAACTACTTTTAATCATCCAAGTTCATAAAAATAGTCAACAGACATAAATAATTATAGGCATAATTTGATATTTATAACAGCTCGGCCATCCGGTTTCCAACGAGTCCCTCGTTGTTATGTATTACAAAACAAAAACATTCCATTTTTGATGATTATAAATGAACATAACAAATACAATTATGAATGATTATATTGAACATAAATTATCTCGTTAGTCCTTATTGAATCACTTTTACTGCGAGTCATCATAGTAGCACATTTTAATATTTAGATAATAGAATGTGCTACTAATTTGAGGTTTATTTAAATAAACCTCAAATTCAATTACTTTACAGTAGATTTACATGACCTTACAAGAAATGTTTATAACCTTTGAGGATATCGGTTACCTGATATCCCTAATTCAAAGTACATTGTTATTAGATTAACTTTAATTCATTATAGTAGTACATTAATTATTACACCAGATTTACATGACCTTAAAAGAAATGTTTATAACCTTTGAGGATATCGGTTACCTGATATCCCTAACTCAAAGTTCATTGTTATTAGGTTAACTTTAAGATTCACTCTACAATAGATTTACTCCTACATGTATTTATTAATCCATAACTTTGATTAACAAAGTGCTTTAACCTTTAAGGGTGTCGGTTACCTGACACTCCTAACTTAATCTATATCTTATCTGCAGTATATTTATTGGTCCATGACCTTGACCAGTAGATATACTGATGCACCATCTTCTAAAATGAGAGGCATCCGTTACCTGATACCCCTCACCAACTCATTAGTACATGACCTTTACCAATGAATTGGTATTTACTAGTCCATGACGTTGACCAGCAAATATTTTAGCCATAGTACATGGAATAGTTTAGATGATTCATGACTTTAATCATCAAAACTTAAAACCACATTAGCATACTTTTTAACATAACATATTTTTTTTTTACTATGAAACAGATTTCTTATAGTTCTTTAAGTGTACATATTAGAAATACACAATGTAATTGACGGCGAAAAATTCAATTGAGTGTGCTTAATTACCTGCCTATTTAATTCTATGTACAGTATTCATCTTCATTAATACGAATTAATTTACTATACATCTATTTACAACTCTTCATTTTCAGATTCACAATCGTTACGCTCGGATTCACAATCGGTTGATACGGGTTCGTTAAAACAGATCCATGGGAATATTTTATCAATAGCTACCACAGCCTCATACCTCTTACTAGTCTTTGTGAGGGGCGTGTCCTCGACCACGAACCTATCGTTGGGGAGCACCTTCTTAATTCTGTAAGGACCTTTACATTTAGGTTCGAGCTTCTTAGACTGCCCCTCTATTCCTGTCACGGCTCTTACTACTCTAACCAAATCACCTTCTTTGAAGTGCATTCCGATTTTCCTGTACCTATCATACCGTTCCTTGTCCTTATCCTGTTGTGTCCTAATAAGCTCACCGGCCGTAGCCCTAGCATCGTCCAGACTCTCCCCGACCTCAGGCGCGACTTCATTTATTACGTCATTTAGCAAACCTTCAGATGGGTTAGTTAGATTCCGCCCGAAAAGAAGCTCCGCTGGAGTCTTTTTAGTAGTAGCGTGTACAGTGGTATTGATACCCAACTGTATGTCTGGTAAATGTTCATCCCATAAACCATTTGGTTTGTCGTGGTTCATTGCCCCGAGCGCTGCCAAAATGGTGCGGTTGTACCGTTCCACTTGGCCATTCGCTCGGGGTGTGGCGACAGCATTGAGCACGTGCTTTATACCACAGGATTGAATAAATGTTTTAAATTGCCTACTAGTGAAGCTTGTCCCCTGGTCCGTAATTAAACGGGTTGGTACGCCGAAGTAACTAAAATGCTCTCTGAATACCCTAATGCTTGTGGCCGATTTGGTATTTCGCACAGCGGTGATGTCAACAAATTTAGTAAACGCGTCTATGATAACAAGGATGAATGTATTACCACGCTTGGTGCGGATAAACGGACCGAGGTGATCCGCATGTATTGTATGGAATGGGATGATAGCTTTAGGGATGGGGTGTAGTTCACCGGGCCTGGCACCACTTGGCAGTTTGTGATGTGCGCACTGAAGGCAAGCCGAGACGTATTTTTTTACAAACCGTCTCATCTTTGGAAACCAATAGGTAGCTTGTATACGTGCCAAAGTTTTGTCAAACCCGAAGTGTCCTACGTCATCATGATTGGCTTTCAGTAGTTGCCATCTGGTGCCACTTGGAACAACCCAACGGATAGTATTTTCGTCAATTATACGATACACCCGCCCATTTACAAGCTTGTAATTTTTGAATATGTCAACGGCATCTTTACATTTGGAATCGCCTAAAATATTCGCGATACTTTTAATGTCTTCGTCCGTCTGTTGCACCGTTGCAAGCCAATCATCAGAACCTACTGACAGTACATCTAACACGTGATCAACGTCTGGAATACCGTCTACAGCACCCCTGCTAAGGGCATCTACGTGTGCCATTTTGTCACCAGGGCGGTATTCTATTGAGCAGTCGTATTCTAAGAATTGCAGCCACCGTCGAGCAATCCGTGGAACTAAGTCGCGTTTACTCAAGGTGGTACGCAAAGCGTTGCAGTCCGTAACTATGGTGAATCTAATACCGAGTAAGTAATGCCTGAATCTATTCAATGAGGTAATAATAGCGAGAGTCTCTAACTCGAAAGAGTGTAGTTTTTGCTCATCCGGACTGGTTTGCCTGCTATAATAAGCAATAGGTTTGAACGCCCCCGACTTGTCCTGTTGCATTAAAATGCCGGCTACGCCGTACTTGCTAGCGTCGGTGTGGAGTTGGGTTAGTGCACTAGGATCGTAAAGCCCCAGGACCGGCCTTTGTACTAAAATCCCTTTTAATTTCTCAAACGATTCCAGTTCTTCACTACCCCAACTCCAAGAAGAGTCCTTCTTCAACAGACCGGTCAGAGGTCGTGCTATTAATGCGAATCCCGCGACAAACCTCCTGAAGAAGCTAGCAAGTCCTAAAAACCTCCTAACTTCGTGAACATTTGTTGGCGTAGGGAATTTGGATATGGCGTCTGTTTTAAGCGACCCTGGTCTAACACCCTCTGAACTGACTTCGTACCCCAGGTAGTCTATTTTGTCATAGAAGAAATTACATTTACTCATTTTGAGTGTTAACCCACTTTTTGCCAGCAACCGCAGCACCTCCTCCAAACGTACCATCCCCTCATCGAATGACTTGGCAGGAATCAGGATATCATCCATGTAGACCAATGCATACGATGAAGCAGGTGAATTGTGGATGATCTTATTCATTGTACGCTGGAAGACTGATGGTGCGTTTACTAATCCAAAAGGCATTCTATTGTACTCGTATTGACCTTGAGGGGTCACAAACGCAGTTTTCTCTCTAGAACTTTCGGCTATTGAGATCTGATAGTATCCGGACGCTAAATCGAGAGTAACAAATAGTGAACTACCTGATAATAAGTCTAACTGGTCCTCGATACGTGGGAGAGGGTAGTGCTCTTTCTTTGTTTTACTATTTAGAGCACGGTAATCCACACATAACCTCTTCTCCCCATTTTTTTTGTTAACTAGCACTATAGGGCTCGCGTACGGACTGTTCGACTCCCTTATAATGCCGCCTTCTAACATTTCTTTGATCATATCTTGAACTAGTTGCCGTTCAGTAAAGGATAACCGGTATGGGCGGTAGACAACAGGATCGGGGTCATCTAGTTGAATCACCATTTCAGTTTCCGTTGTAAACCCAAGATCTTTTAAACCACTGGAAAAACAATATTTATATTTATCCAACAAGACCTTTAACGACTCTTTTTGATCTTTTGTTAAATTTTCCCCGCAGCTGATTGGTGATTCATCTATGGGTAACAGATTACTAAAATCTAATTTTTGAACTTTTAGACTCTCGGCTAAAGTGTGGCTCCTAGTTATAAGACTACCCTTCTCTATAACCAGGTGGTTGTCACCGATATTCTGAACGAGAATCCTACCCGCACCTTGTGTCAATTGATACTCGCCGGGCAACAAGTAATGTTCACGACCTTCAATATTGCGCACGGTTCCATTCACGTAAATTTTTCCCGAGAGAGAATTACGCGAGCTAACTGGGATCGCCTTTAATTCGCCGCATCCTATGCGAGTCTCCTCCATGCATAAGAGTGGACAAATCATAACAGACTTCTCACTAACCCGCTCAAAAATGACGTCCGATTCTGTCTTTACTATTTTGACCGAGGGCCTTTCGGTGAAACTGTGGCCTAGTAGTACAGGGCAATTTATTAAGTAATCATCTACTACCAATATCTCCACGTGATTTTCTACTACACCCTGCACTTCAATCGTGACATTAGCCTTGCCAAGAGGGTTATATGGCACGTTACCTATACCTCTTAATAGTGGCACTTCTCCTACCTTCCAGTCTAGTTCTAAGCGCTGAGCTTCACTGAGACGGACCAAAGTACCCTCGCTTCCCAAATCAACGAGACATTCTGACAACAACCCATTTATTTTAATAGGCATTTTATACTTGGCACTTGAATCACCTGTTTTTTCTACCTTTAATATTGCTTTTGGTTTATCGTTGGTACTTTGCTTTGTCCCAGGGCACTCAGTGTCCTTATGTCCTAATAAATTACATTTAGAGCATTGAATCTTTGGTTTTGTGCATCGAAAGAATGGATGACCGGGTTCTTTACAATTATAGCAAACCATGCTGGATCCGGTTGACTTCTGAGAGCTATGACCTACTTTATTACCGGTAAATGTGTTATTTTGTGGTCGTCTGTCTCTATCTTTAACCTTCTGCTGCTCGTTTGTGGACCTATCTTGACCTACTTTTACAGTCTTCAAAAATTTAAGTAGCAATTCCGGTTCCGTAAATTCTGCTCCTTGTGCTCCTATCCTAACACCACGATCTTCTATACCTGCTATGATGCAGTCGACTGCACGTTTTCCCGATATTTCACAACGATTTAGAAGATTCATTTTAGCGTAGTAATATATCTCCAATGACTCCCCATAGCGTACCTTTTTATTGAGCATTTCCGTAAGTAAATCTGCATAATTATCCCTAGTTGGAAAGGATTCCTTCAGCTTTAACTTCCACTCTTGCCAAGAAAATAGTAGCGAAGGTAGACCCTGATACCAGGTTTTAGCTACCCCTGTTAATTTTGGTAGGGCATAGTGGACTACTTGTCTATCGTTCCAACCATAGATCTGTGCACATTCGTCTACCTTATGAAGCCACGTATCAACCGTTTGTTCCTTACATAGCGGGTCAAAATCAGGAATTACGTTATTTAAAACAGGAAACCTATCGCGATCGCTTGTATTATTCATACTCTTAAGCACGTTAATAAAGTTCTCAATAAACAGATTATTACTTGACTCACGCTCACGATGTGTTTCCCTTTCTTCACGGGACGGTGTACGAAGGCGAGAAGCCCTGCTCCTAGGTGAAGGCCTGGATTCCGCGTGGCGCGTCTCGTGCCGCCCAGGAGTTCGTGACCGCGTCTTGGAGCGCCCAGCGCGACGACTTTCCCTTCTTGAATAGTGTAGCCGGGAAGGAGACCGACTAGTCACCAGACGCGATCGTCTTCCTTTCGACCGCCTGGACCGCGACGGACGGTCACGGCTGCCACAATTTTCTTTTGGTGGAAGTGTATGGCCTCGACCCTGACTGCGGCTTCGAGTTGCCTCACGACATCTTCGTGGCGGCGTCAGCGAATCGCGAGGGGTTCGTCTAGGTCGATCACATTCTCTTCGAGAACTAGACCTAGGTTCATCCATGTTCTTACGGCTTCAACATACATAAAAAGAAAGGAAACACGAGTTAATAAACCGCGCTATACAAAACTTGTAAACAAGATTTTTATTCACCTGCGCATACTTTATTATAAACCATCAAACATGTCCATCCCCAGGGAGTACCCTGGCAGGATTAACATGCATGACTAACCATATAAACCTCCGGAATGTCTCCGTTACGGTAAATACAGTTCGGTTCCTCAAATTACAAGCCGAAATATCAAACATGTTCATCCCCAGGGAGTACCCTGGCAGGATTAACATGCATGACTAACCATATGAACCTCCGGAATGTCTCCGTTACGGTAAATACAGTTCAGTTCCTCAAATTACAAGCCGAAATATCAAACATGTTCATCCCCAGGGAGTACCCTGGCAGGATTAACATGCATGACTAACCATATGAACCTCCGGAACGTCTCCGTTACGGTAAATACAGTTCAGTTCGTCAAGTAATTAAAATAATACTATCGACTCTTTTAGGAGTCTGGTAAAGAGAGGCAGGCAATCGTGAAGGGAGAGAAAAGAGAAAAAAAAATACGTTACAGAAATAAACCTGTAGCTTATCTTCTTTACTTTGGTATTGCAATTTGCATTAATATGAATAATGAGGGTAGACATCACAATTAAAATAAAATGAATAAAAGACACTTACATTTTTGACGTGCGCCAAATACTTAAGCGTATCTCCGATCCTTTTGTGGGCACTAGGTTGCTAATCCCACTTCTGAGATGTAAGCCGTACTGGCTCAACACTCAGAAGTAAGGATGTTGAAGTATAAACACACACTTTATAAATTCTACTGATCAGCTTTATTGCGGTATTGATATTATTATAGTTACAGCAGTACAGTACTACGGTTTGGTTCAGTGATAATTTTACAGGTGACTAGCACCGATGTCGGAGCCCGAATGGCCGGGCATGGTGGGCATACGACCCAAATGCCCGCCGACTATTTTTAGATCCCCACTATTTTACTTTCATGTGATTGGTCGTCGACAACTGTCAAAGTCTCGGTCAATCACATGAAGTCAATACAACTACTTTTAATCATCCAAGTTCATAAAAATAGTCAACAGACATAAATAATTATAGGCATAATTTGATATTTATAACACATACCGTTCAAAATCATAACCTTCCTTTTTACTTCGCCGTAATCGGGTTAAGAGACGACAAATGCAGATTCTTCCCCAGACCTCACCTTGATTACCAGTTCCTTCTCACAAATGAACGGTCTTTTTAAATAATTGTTCCTTCTAGAAAATGCCGCTTTGATCCTAAACGACTTCGTTTGAGTTTCACGAAGCTTGCATGCGTATTAATTGTAATCTGTATACCCCTATGAAACTGATACAGTTGAGGACTGCGATTATTATAATGATTCTGGATATATGTGTGGGGGATATGCGATTAGTAACTGATATGATTGTAGTAAAACTTAGGTCACTATATTTTACAATTATTCATTTATACAAACAATGTTATACTTCCAAATTAATACAGGTCGCACCCTCCGCCGTACGGCCGCACAGATTAAAAATTCCCGCGCTCGCCGAGTGTTGTCAACTCATCATATCGATCCCTCAAATCGATTATACTTAAGTAACGTTATTCGGTTTATTTAATTTTATATTTAAGTTACATGATTTATAAATTGCTATTAAAAATCATAAACCTCACATGATGATAATCCCCGAAGAAGGGTTAGACTGCGTTGAACTTATTGTACAGACGCCAGCACATCAAGCTACCCGAAACTGTCAAATTTTCTCAATCAACCTTGAACCTTATGCTGTAGCCATAAAGTATAAAATCTATTAAAGAAATTTTACAGATTTTAGTAACTTGATGTGCTGGCGTCTGTACACCCAAATTTCGCCAGTTATGTTTAAGTTCCATGTAATAGGGAACGAGCCTATTGCCATCAACCGGGCTCAATGAAGGTTTTCGTGAAAATTTACGACACCAGTTGGCACCACTGTGACAAGAGGTCTTCCAATATAAAATATATGATGACGTTCATCATTCGATTCATTCATTCGTTCATCATTCAGTCATGACTAAAGAAAATATAGGCTCTTTGACAGATGTCTGGACCTGACGTGTCAGTGCTGCCACCTGGCGGACATCATTTCGGAAAACCCTCATTCCAGACTCTGGGCTATTACTGAGATATTCCTAATGGAAATAATGTCACTTTGCCCGACTTGGGAGTGGAACCCAGGACCTCATGCTCGGCAGTAAGTGCTAGACCAATGAAACAGTCTTATTATGTACAGACTCCAGCATATCAAGCTACAATAATCTGTCAAATTTCTGTAATAAATTTTCAACTTTATCACTAAAGCATAAGGTTTAAAGTTGATTGGGAAAATTTGACAGTTTAGGGTAACTTGATGTGCTGGCGTCTGTACGTATATGTATTTACTTTCAAGCAAAAGCATTGATTATCACATTTATCACACACGCTTAAAGTGTCACGATTTCAGACTGTTTCTACTGTTATATGTCCTGCACCTCAAATGCGTACATTATTTTTATCTAACGAAGCGACGCGCGCTTTACTTGTAGTAACCAAGTGTATAAACACGCAGTGAATGTGTGCGTGCAGACGATTAGACACACACACACTTCCGACTTCGCCATTGTCTTGGACGGTACCGAGAGCTCCTGCGCTTACACACACATTCACAAAAATACTATAACTTTTTATCCTAATCCAAAGAAAATTCATAATCCAATGCTTCATATTTTTGAAAAATTTGTCTGCTCGACAACGTAAATAACGCAATGAATGTATGTTGGATTGTCAAAATGAATGGCATAACAATTTGGAAGTGTATTACGCAATTACCCCACAGTTTTTATTGATGTATTTCTTCATCGCTCCTTCATTTCGGTGCCGAAATAAAGAAAGATTGTAATGACAATTTTTTTCTGGACTTTTGACTCTGATCCTGATACAATCAGTTCGGTTCAGAGCATGTCAAACAATCAACAAGGACAAAACGTGCCCGAAATACGTGTCTTGATCCCATTCATAATAATTCAATATCACTGTATTACTTTAGACGATTTCAAACAAAGCTGGGTTCGATTTATTTATACTTTAAGGGGCTTACAGGACCTAAACACAGAAAACGGAAGTTTTAGAAACAATAAGTATATGATCGACTACAGCGGTGCTATTCTGTAAAAATCTCACCGTGAAAACTTAGGTGAAGTGAGCGTGGAGTGAGCTGACAATAGTGTCAATTCCCAGCAAAAACGCACACTTCACCTAAGTTTTCACAGTGGGATTTTTACAGAATCGACATGCAGTAAACAAAATCAGAAAAATATATGATATTCTTCAGGATATATGCTAGGTAGATAGTGTGTTGAAACCATAATACAAATAATTTGATACGATAGAAAAAGATCATGAAGATACCTCTAAAAACTTTCTTGTTACAATAAAAATCAAAACCATACTTATATACATACAATCATTCTAATTTTTTGTCAGATTATTCTACAAGCAACATACTAATGAACTAGTGTTTTCATTTTTAAGTCGAAACAATAGATTTTTTGGTAATAGATAATTGCTTTATATTTTGCAATAAATTACCAGCATTATATCATCGCGCTTCTCTTTCTTTTCTATGCAGCCCGACAGTGATCGCACTTTAGGTCATGTAAGCCCCATAATATGTTCGACGAACTCATTCACCTATCAAACAGTTTTTAGAATTACCTTCACTGTAATTGAGTTCAATTAAAAAAAGTGTGGGGGGGGATCCCCGGCAAAAACGAAGTTCCAAATTAAAGTCCCAAGATGGCGGGTACGAAAATTTTAAAATGAAAAAAGATTTGAAAAATTTTTGCAGCCGCCATCTTGGATTCTCATTTTGACCTCACTATTGGTTTTAGCACCCTCGAAAACCTTTAAAACTATCCCTCTCTAGGTCTTGCAAAATTAAAAAAGTCGCATGGAGGCCCATAACGCTTTTTTGTTACGTGACGATTTCTACCAGTTTACTCCTACCGCAAACTTCGTAAGGACGTTCTAACATAAACATAGTTTGGGGTAAACTATGTAAGTAAAGTAAGGTAAAGTATGTAAGCTCCGCTAATGAGACACAATTGATTTTCTATTGTTTCGTGTCCCATCGGTCCAGCGCGGAGCTTTACCAGTTAAGGAAACAGATTTCAAGATAAAATTACAAAAGAACACAGAGTACCACAGACATTGTATTTATACTCGTGTTTCTATAATACACTTAATTTTACTGCCACATGAACGCACTAAACTAAACTACATCACAACAAGTACATACCAACAGTTTTATATTCGGGGTATTATCTCAAATACTTGGCTCACTGCCCACCGCATAGGCCGTTTACATGGTTGGGACTTTAAATTCGGGACTAAAGTGACTGCACAGTTCGAAGCAGGGATATTATAAGCACGAAAAATTCACCGCTAAACATAGTCATAGTGAAATAATTCCTGTTTGGTTGCTTAACCCCTTGTATACCGGGAGCGTAGATCTACGCGAGACACAATGGTTTTTAATTGTTTTCTGTAATTACGGCATACAACTGGTTAAGTTTCAATTCTTTAGAAATAAGACGTTCCCGCGATCAGATGACTGTAATATTTCAAATTCTTAGGAGGATTATTGATGTTCCTGGTCTGCATAATGAAATCTGCAATCTATGTGTCCCAGACAATTACTGTCGTGTCAGAAAACACCGCTTACTGGCTGTTCCAACTTGCCGTACGCAAACTACAAGTCACCTATTCCTCGGACATTAGCCGCTATTTACGCTCTCCTGAACTCTAACATTATCTTGATATGTTTGCGAGTGAATGAAAGATGATACTGTCAGAATGTTTGAATTATTGTGAGAAGAATGCATGACTGTGTTAAATAAATTATATATTTAAGTAGTGTAATTGGCTTCGGCCGTTCTATTTAAAATAAATAGCATAACTACGAATCATTTTGGGTATATTACGTGAGGAGAAACGGAAGATGAAAACTGATATAGATGCAAGGAAGAATAAGACATACTGGGCCGACCACGATATAAATTGAGATAATTATAGACAGTAAGATAGGATAACACATAGTAAAAGCCTTAACTTTTTAGCAGTCTTCGTCTATGTTTCCAAATGTAACAAAATATTAAACCTAGCCAGAGTGCAAATTGGAAAAAACATCGAATATTTTTTTACACAAATTGTAAGCAGGCTAACGGACAGAATGACCAAGAGACATTGCTTTTTGTAGCATTTAAAAGAATATGCTTCTTGCGGACGTGGCTCCGGACACGGACACCTCCAGACGGATACGTACTTAGAATTTGTCAGTGTCCAGTGTTCGCGGCTCGTCCGCAATCTGTCCGTGCCGGTGTGACTGATCCCTGAGTGAAATAATGTTTAGTTGGTAGTTTTTAAGGTAAGGTTGGTTTTTATTACTATATTATTTGTATTTAACAGAAGTTCTCGCCATCAAACTCGAAAGTTTGGCGAGTAAAATTGTGAAAACAACAAAATAATGTATATTTGAGAATAATAATTAAAAAATCTATCTTTCTGCGAAATTATATATATGACACCTCTACACCTCAAAAATCGTATAGAAAACCCATACTTTAGGGTTCAGTAAAAATATACTTTAGGGTTCAGTAAAAAATCTTAAGACGCTTTATCTTCTCATCGTTTTACGAGCCCCGGAGGAGAGGCTGTAACCCAATCTCGGCGAGCAGCCTTGTGGAGGCAAACTTGTAAATTAGTCAAACACCCACATAAGTTTTGGTCTGGACCTACTACCTAATATTCGGGAATTTGCGGTCAATGCTATAAGTAGGACGTTCAGACAATCTTTATATTCACCTACATGTTTAATACTTTCAGGAAATGGAGTAAGTTTGAATGGAGTGCCAATGCGCGTCTCTAATAGTATAGTAAGATAATCTGTTGTAAGATAAGGAAAATACAGTTAAAGCATTGGACCTGATAAGATAAATACATCATCATCGTCCCATGATTCCGTAAAGGCTCGTGCACACAGGCGCGACGCGACACGCGACACAAAGGCACCGCAAGTCGCGCAACGAGCGGTGCCTTTGTGTCGCGTGTCGCGTCGCGCCTGTGTGTACGAGCCTTAAACGTCTACTGCTGAACATACTCGTAAGACTCCCAAAAGTATCGCTATAATTAATAATCAAAAAGAAACTAGTCATATAATAATAATCAGAACGTAGCAGATTGATTCGTGGTCGTATTTAGTCTTCAGTAAAGTAGCCAGTCGTTATTATTAGTAGACAGGAGAACAATTACTGTTTGCCTTGTATAGGGTGTCCCAACAAGAGCGCCGGATTTAATTTTAAAGAAAAACACATTTATTCTTTAAATACAAACATTTTTATTTCAACATAAAGAAAAATAGTTCCGATTAAACGTGAAATACAACATCAGGCAAATAGCCACCACAAAACCTCTGGCTGAATTTTGAATAACATTTTCGCATAAATGTGGTTGTATTTCACCAATAACACGCCGTATTTCCTCTTCAAGATGTTCAACTGTTTGTGTCGATTCATTTGGCTCATTATTGCGATCAAAAACTTGACGTAAATGGCGAACTGTTTCCGCAAAACTTTCATCATTTTTGTAATGTGTTTTTACAATAATAAAACGTTACAAGTCGTATTAAAAAAATGGCGGCACGTTTGAATCCGGCGCTCTTGTTGGGACACCCTTTATACCATCCACATGACATCTATCAATTTATTTCCATTAGTTACTCAGCCTTATGTATAATATTTTGGCGTTTAGGCATTAGACGAATGAAAACCAGAATATTAGTAACGATTATTATTTATTAAGCATTGCCTTGTACAAAATTAGATGGGTAATGGGTTGAAGTAGTTACCTGATACAAACATAATTTCAATAATTTTCCACCAATAGCGATGAAGTACAAAATACTTCGAAATATGTATGTACTTATCGGTTTAGTTTGTGCACGCTGCCACAAGTTAAACGGACCGAGGTTATAAATATGGCACACACACAGCTGAGCGCCAGTATGATGCTAAAGTGCTCTGTGTATGATGCCATGAGGCGCGCGCGCAAGAAGTTCGTTCTGCCACAATATGTCTAATTTCTAAATGAAATCGTGTTTTCAAAAGTTTTTAACTATCCTAGATCAGCGTGGTGAATCAACTACATATACCGTAAGAATTAATAATGCCATCCACATGAGTACTCCATGTATTCATACTCCATGTTTAACCCCGACCTCGGATATATGGGCTGAATATATTACAGATATTTTTTCACTTTAGCCCAACTTTATTATGTCAGTAAGATCGGTCGATATCGGTACGGGTGTGATGATTTTTTTTTCATCCTAAAATGTTTGTAAGATTTAAACATAACAGGCAAGTTTTACGTCACAATAATCTGCGAGTGAAATCTAAAGCTTCTGTCAGACAAAATAAAGCAAACTTAAATATATTATTTTTTTAACCCATTTACCAATTAGAATATAAGTTTTTCACACACAGCGACTGCCAACCAACCTCTGCCATCCCGATACTATTGGGCTGAAAGCGGACTTTAACATCGACGATGGAATCAATGCACCGAGGACTGAATTACAGTACGAAGGACTGGTCCTTCGGAATCTCGTCGCTTCTCATGGGTAAAATAGCATTTTACACCAAACAATCAACCAATCTGCCTAACTTTTTCCTCTATTGGGGTCGGCTTCCAGTCTACCCGGAAGCACCTGATTTCCAGTATTTTACATGAAGCGACTGCCTATCTGGCCTCCAGTTACTGGGTGAAACGATACCCCTTGGTAAGATTGATTGTCAGATTTTTGGGCTTCTGACTACCCGTAACCAGTGTCAAAGATCTACGAACGACAAACGGGGTCGACGTGCTTTCAGAGGCACGGAGGGGTCTCGATTTGTTATGAATGGCTACCCATCCACGAAACGACCTCGGTAAACGTAGCTTTACCTTCGATCGACCCGTGCGGCTATTATTATTTAGCCAGTCACAACCATGCTACTTTGTGTAAATTATTTCATCACCACTGCTCTAAAAACGGTGAAGGAAAACATCGTGAGGAAACCGGCATGTTCTAGAATCAAAAATTCGAAGACATCTACAAACCTGCACTAGGCCCGCGTGAGGAATTACAGCCTACACCCTCTCATAGAGAGGAGGCCCGTATCCCATCAGTGGGAACATTATAGGCTGATGCGAATGCGCTTTGCTATAATATTATCATTTAAATCCTGCGGTGCTATTCTGGAAAACTTAGGTGAAGTGAGCGTGAAGTGAGCTGTCAATAGTGTCAATTCCTAGCATAAACAAACTCACTTCACCTAAGTTTTCACGGTGAGATTTTTACAGAATCGACCGGCTGGTTTGATAAAATAATCCAGAACAATTCCACAAGAATTTGAAACCCCAAACTCACGCCAACGCTATACGTCATTTACTGTAATGAACAAAAGAATATTGAGCACGTATGTGATCTGAAAACTACGGTGTTATACGCAGGCATAGCCAATTGAGCCGATTCAGTTTTATGCCTCCCAAGCGATATAGGCAAAACCTCGTACGTATATGCTCTGAAAGCAGTTGTGGACATTCCCGAATTCGTATTTCGATTTTAGTACGCTGTAATCGCGGTTTGGTTACTGGAGCGAGTCTTTGGAACTGCGTTTGTTGGATACAAATAGTACTTCTGCTACTACTAATGTTGGCAATATTCCGAATTTTAGTATGAAATGTGAGGGGGTCTGAATAAATGGCGATGTTATCTGGAGGCAATCTAAAACCGAATTAAAGATTTTTTCTTCCATGTTTTAATGTTATTTTAACCTTCTTTGACTTAAGTGGTCCATTTTTACACAGAAAAGTGAAACTTAGGTGATATATTGAAAAAAATGTGGTTTTTCTATTTCATGTAACTTGTTAAGTATGTGGAATAGGGATTTAACATTTTTGGTATATGTTTCTTGACTCTTTGGTCTAGTGCAAAAGGAATACACGATTCAATAAATTTTTCTCGATACAAAAAAAAATTACAAAGTTATATCTATTTTTTACTTTTTTCGAAATCACGGCGTAGAGGCTCCTTCAAACAGGCGCGACACGCGATAAAATCGCGCGCGACACAAAGGCACCGCAAGTCGCGTAACGAGCGGTGCCTTTGTGTGTCGCGCCTGTTTGTAGGAGCCTTAACGCTTAAGAGTTATTCAATGGAATTTTACCTGATAAAGTATATATGTCAGTCCTCTCCTCTCACGAAAATGATGGTCCACCCATCCGACACTGTCGGTGGTACCGGCCACAATGTTAAAGGACCTCAATAAATATTTATGTAAGAACATTCACGACGTCGCCCGCTTAATATATCTATGACTATATCTTATTCTGCATACACTTCAGTTATATCAACACTCTTTTAAGATTGTGAGAGGTTACATATATTATTTTCCTTTCCGTTAGTATGAACCTTATCTTCTATCTCGTCTTTGTATTTTTTCTTATATCCTGCTAATCCTAACTAATATTATAAATGCGAAAGTAAGTTTGTTTGTTTGTTACCTTTTCACGCCTAAACCACTGAACCAATCATCCTGAAATTTTGCATATACGTTTTCAGGTGTACAGAAACGGACATAGAGTACCTTTCATCCCGAAAAAAAGTGTTGTTCCCGAGGAAAACAACAATAAGTTTATTATGATACTAGATGGCGCCACGTGTCTTTCGAATCATGATTGAATTATATTAGAAATTTCTTTGGTAAAGACATAGGTTACTTTTCATCCTGGATCACAGACGAAGTAGCGGGCAACAGCTACTATGTATTATAAACGCGAAAGTTTGTGGGGATGGATGGATGGATGTCTGTTACTCTTTCACGAAAAAACATCTAAACGGATTTAGATGAAATTTGGCACACAGATAGTTCATAACCAGGATTCATATATAAGACTTTTTAGCCCGATATTTCCACGGGCTTGAAATTTATGGGGTTGAAACCACGGAGCGCTGCTACACATAAATTATACTTATAGTTAACTATAAATCTATTGAGATAGGTACTAAATAAAACATGATAGATTTAAATAACTACTAGTAAAACTTTATTAAGATTCAGTAAAATCAAAAAATTTTATGCAATGAAATGTTTTTTTTTTTATGGTCTCTGGCAATGTCAAGAGGACTTCGCAAAGCAGGTGTGGGATTTAGCAGGTAAGAGTTCGGCACTGCGTAGACTGTCTCACCAGAGAGGCAGTTCCGGCGTCCACGAGGTTTCCGCACTCCTGCTAAAACTAAAAAAAAGCATAAATCCACAAATCCGTGAAAATCTGATGATTTGCAAATGGATGCTCTGATCCAAGAATTACCCACATATTATAATGATTTCTTGGAATCAATACGAAATCTTATTATTTAATCATCCTCTTACCCCTATTTCAAAATATTTGGAATCGGTGTAGTACGCTTTTTTTAGAAAGAAAGATAGAAAGAAAGACACACACTACTATACATCTGGGGGCCTAAAAAGGCCACTTTGGTAGAATCATAAAAGGATAAAATTATGAATCATAATGTAGAGTTAAGTTAATCGTATCAAATCCCATTGGTGAAGGATTGTTCAGTTATTATTTTTTGTCTGTGCTAAAATACCAATCAATGCAATCCAAATCCAATCCCAATCTCTTTGATTATACCTACGTAGTGAAGCGAAAAAAAGAAAAACACGGACTGTCTTCGCCATATTATGATTCATAATGTTAACCTTTTATGAATCTGTCAAAGTGGCCTTTTTAGGCGGGGCCTGCTCTACTACCATCTCAGTATATCCTTCCTTGTCATACTTCTCATAGTCCATTCATCTTCGATGCTGTTCCACAAACGGTGGACCTTTTAATATAGTGTCCTGAAGTTACTTTCGGGGCTTGTGACTAAGTAAAAACAGCCGCACAGGTCAATCTATCAGGTTAAGCTACGCTTGCTGCGGTTAGTCCGTGGATGGGTGACCATCTTCACATACCAAAAACCCTCCGTGCCTCCGAATGCACCTTCAGCCGTTGGTCCCGGCTGTCATTCGTGGATCTTTGACAGTCGTTACGGGTCGTCAGAAGCCCGAAAGTCTGACAACTAGTCTTACCAAGGAGTATCGTATGACCCAGTAACCGGGTTGTGGAGGTCAGATAGGCAGTCGCTCCATGTAAAATACTGGTATTCAGCTGCGTCCGGTTAGACTGGAAGCCAACCCCAACATAGTTGGGAAAAGGCTAGGCAGATGATGATGTCCTGCGCGTCCTGTCGTCTCCACTTTACAGTAACTGATGGATGCTACTGATGACGCACAAGACAAAGCCGATTTCTGGGCCGACTGCATTTAGCTTGCCATCGACACGCTATGAAGAAGTCCATTCATATTTTCTTAGTACTTACACTAAAGACCTCAAAAGGGCCTCTCTCTTCTTCTAAAAGCCTCCAAGCCCAAATAACCAATTCCATTTTCATCTCAACAAAATACCTCGCATCAGAGCAAATTACTCGAACACGAAGACAATTGGTAGTATTAGAACGAAACGCTACAAGCCCTTGTTACGTTGGCTACCTTCCAATTTGCTTCGTAAATTGCCCCTTGCTCAGAATACTGACTTACTTCGCTGGACAGTTTTGTAGTATTAGCTCACGTATCGTCTTAAGTTGAGAATTTAGTTGGATCATAATTGTGGTTAGGTTTTTGAGGCTTTGTTGCGGTAGTATCTACAGTTAATTGTGTGGAATATTTACACCAACATTTAAAGAACTCTTTACAAAATGGTGTGTAGATATGGTATCCACTACTGCCTCTTAGCACCATATTGTTATCCCGACTTCAAAGGTTTCTATTTACGATCCCAATCAACTTTTCCTGAACATTCAAATCACCTTCAACACACACACACATTTACATACACTTATACAAACACTACACGCATACACACACATTCACCATTACAGGCTTTTGTAACCATGTTTTGTTATTTTGGTCTTTTTTTCTCGCTTGTAAAGGCCTATTCAAACCTGAGCGATATTCGCTGCCACTGTGGGTAGAGGTACATACCGCGCGGGTTTCGCTCAGGTATTTAGTATCAAGTACCGCGGCTAGAGCGACCTGAGCGATATTCGCTGCCGCTGTGAGTAGAGGTACATACCGCGCGGGTTTCGCTCAGGTATTTAGTATCAAGTACCGCAGCTAGAGCAACGGTCTCTGCCGCAGACGGTAGCGAAAACCGCTTAGGTCTGAACAGTAATATTACCGCTTACCCACTGGGTTTTCTCTGCCGCTGACGGTAGCGAATACCACTTAGGTCTGAATAGGCCTTTAATCTTATTGCATAACCCCCTTACTGATAAACGTAGGTATTATATTAGATGAATAGTTACACACCGATTTCTCTCTTTCAGTCGTCAGTAATTTGACTTTCTAAAGAAGAAGACAAAGCGTTGAGTAAACTATACAGACACTATACAACGTTTATTAGTAAGGGGGTTTTATAATAGTTCTAGCAGTGCCCCGCGGTTTTACCCGCATAAATTTCGATCCCGTAAGAATATCGGGATACAAAGTATCCTATATCTTAATCTGATGTATAAGCTATATTACTATAAATTTTTATCAAAATCCGTTCAGTAGTTTTTGCGTGAAAGAATGACAAACATCCATCCATCCATTCTCACAAACTTTCGTTTATAACATTAGTAGGATAACAGGATTTCCTCCCGGGAGAGGGCACTGGCTTTTGTAACACAGATTTACCGCCTAGCACAAGTGTCAGGGACTTCACCCAATTTGTAACCACTTTCTTATGTAATAAAGATTATTATTGAATGTGTTGTGCAGCAGAAGGCTACAGGCGATTAGTGTCCCTATACAGTTGGAATAAGGCCATTATAAGATTAATCAATTATCAAAGTTGGTACACATGTTCTATGTCACGAATGCCGTTTGGCTATGAATGTTGTCAAGCGTGCACATGCACATTGTGATCAACAGAGACTCAACAATGGGTGAAGTAAAACGGTACACATTCGCGGAAATAGCCTCATGCGACACGACGGCAGCAAGGGGCAGCCGCTGTGGGACCGCGCTTGTCGGGATAAGTCACTACTACAATCAAAGCCGAACGGACTTCGTGAAATAGACAATCTGTAACAAGACTTACTGTAAAGGGTGATCCTGAATAATTAAGTATCGTTACTCGTAAAGACTTAATCCGTTCCATGTTACAATTGTAACTAGTAAGCAATTTTTTCATCTTGTAAAAACCTGCGAAAATACAAAGGAATAAACGAAACGGACACAAAACAATACAATTCTATTCAAATATGACTACAAACGGAGCAAACCAAATATTATATTCAGTGCAATACAGTTCGCTACCACAAAACTCAAGGATAGTACCATTTCCGTGTCCATTTTCCGGGCAGTATCCAGTAAAAAGAATCCAATCCACGTAGTGTGGTCCTACCGTCCGCTAGCCGTTGTCCGAACCGTCTGCGTTTTTATCTATCAAACGGCTTGGCACCGGTCTTGGCTGGATGTCGTGACTGTTGTATTGTATCTTGCTGTTTTAGATGTATTGTTTTTAGGTTAGGGAAGTTGTTCGTTTGAGTTCGACTCATATTGCGAAGCATTAGAGAGTGCGTTACGATCGAGAAATATTTTTTGCCTCCTTTTTGCAACTGTTTCTATTGTTATACTCTTAATTTATATACCATTGTATAGATAATTTAATGGAGATTAATTCTTTACTTTTCAAAAATTTATTTAATGCAGTAGAAACGAAAAAACATCAAAATATTTCTAAAAAAAAATTCCGTTAAACAAGTGTGAACCTGAAAACATTATAGCTTGCGAAAAAATCAATTAATTGAGTATTTTTTTTTATAGATCGTTTCAGCCTTATGAGTAACTCTATTGAAATGGCTCTTTTATACAAAGTAGTTTAATCTCTCCGTCCCGGCGCGGGCCGTTAGCGGCCCATTACAGTAGAAGACCAATTTGTGTCTCATTAGCCGTGATTAAGCGATTAATTATAATTAATAAAAAACTAACTAATATAATATCTATATATATGGTTTTTATACGATCAAATGAGCATTATGAGTCGTGCACTTTTGGATTTTGCAAATTTTTTTTTAATCAAGTATCTTGAAAGTATGTATTACCTTATAACATATCCCATACGTGGTGTTAATCACTTGTGTTTGGTCTTATGTTCGAAACAAATTGTGAAATGTTGGTCCTTTTACCTGCAGAAAGACCACAACGTAAAACAAAGGTAATTTCTCAAACAATTTAAATAGCTCCGCATTTCATTAAAACTAGTTTTAATTCCCAACTATTTCATCTCGAAAGTGTGTAACTTAACATTTGAAAATGATTAAGAAGCCGCGAGTCCTCACAATAAACTTTCAGTGGTTTTCGCTGAGATACGAGGATTAAACTCAGATGCCAGTTAAAATTCTCGAGCCGTTTATATTTCTTTATTGAAGTGTAATTCAGACTGGAATTAATATTGCGGTACGTTTTGCTTTCAAAATACTTTAGATTTTTTATTCAATTACTTTTATATTTAAATTTTATTTGCGCTCGTTGAATGTTGCAATAGTCGTGTACAACCGAAGGATGGGCTATCAAGAGAATTAATTTTCTATAATTCATTTTAACCCCCAAAGAATGACGCACGTGCCTAGGTATGCGTGTAACCTCATCTTAGAAGATGAGGTTAAATTCTGGCACTGATTATTGCTGAGTCTGAATGACTTTAGCTAGAAAAGTGCGTAAATTCTTTCAGTGTAAAGTCAGCCTTCCACCAATATATAAGTACGTAGGATGTACATGGAGAGATTTGCCACGTTAGCTACGCGGTTCATTTGTTTGCCAGCCACGCATTTGTGCGTAGCGTGGTCGTGTTTCGCAGTAGACGATCCCGCCTAGGTTTTAATCTAAAGCGAAGCTAAGTACACGTGCCTGAAGACGAGCGTCGTCACCGAGACAGGCCTAAGATACGCTGGTATGACGATTTGGACTCGTCCCTAACCAATTGTACGGAGAAGGCACAGGACAAAGAAAAGTAGAAAAATATGGGGAAGACTTTTTCCCAGTAGTGGGACAATATAAGTTAAAGGAAAAAAATACACGTACGTAGCTTATCCGTGGGCCGCTGTGGAGGGGTGCCTTGATCCCATCATTAGTGACCTCGCCAAGATAGCAGGTCATTATTAAGAACCCAATTTTGGTCTAAAACCAGTCCATCTTTATTACTTACGTTTAAAATTCTACTTACAATCATCAACATTTCCTATAACGATACAAAAAAGACCATAAAGTTAATATCGCCTAGGTATTATTTATGCGCTTCATCGGATTTTATTGTACGCGTATTTGAATTTCCACTGAAAAATGTCAGTACAATCTCTTTAGAAATACGGGATACGTTTACCTGGTGACTTTTTTTGCCGTCTAGACAAAAGCGGGGTATAAATAGAGAACGGAGTAGAAGCCTATGAAACAGAAGTCTCTTTTTTTTTCAAACAAATAAATCGACCAACAATATAAAAATTCAACCAGCCTTCCTACCAGCACCCTTCCCATCGTGCGGAAATTTTCAATGAATTCGTAGAAAAAAAAACTGGCCAAGTGCCAGTCAAACTCGCACACGAAGAGTTCCATACCACAAGGCAAAAACGACAAAAAAAAACACGTTTTTTGTATGGGAGCCTCCTTACGTATTTATTTTATTCTGTTTTTAGTATTTTTTGTTATAGCGGCAACAGAAATACATCATCTGTGAAAATTTCAACTGTCTAGCTATCACGGTTCATGAGATACAGCCTGGTAACAGACAGACAGACAGACGGACAGTGGGGTCTTAGTAATAGGGTCCCGTTTTTACCCTTTGGGTACGGAACCCTAAAAAAAGACTTTATTTTATATTTTGTAAAAAAAATATCTGTGCCATAGGCTTCTGTCAACTCCCTTCACCTTTTATACCCTGTTTTTTTTCAGGCGGTAAAACATTTTATACCCTGTTTTTTTTTCAGGCGGTTAAACGAGTCAGCCGGTACATTTACAATATTTATGGAGTGGTACTAAAATCAAAGCTCATTCAGCGTATAAGCGTATTAATCTTCGTGGTTACATCGATGCTGAGGATCGTGAACACCTACAATGCGTCTCCAAGTTATGCGGTCTTCTGTGGTGTGGACCGCTCGGTAGATGCTGTATCCAACAGTCTTCTTGATCGCGTCCTGGCCAGTGCTCTACCGTACAAAGCCGATCTTCTTAGCGTCTCGATGGTAATCTAAATGTACTTGGCCCAGAATTCGTCTCCACCTGAACAGCTGTTTTCCTTGCTTTGGCCAACCTGGGTCCAAGTCTGTTTAAAGGCTTCCAGGTTACCCAATGCCACTCATTTCCAAGCGGGAGATCTTCAGCGGATGGAACGAATGGTTTGGGTAAGGAAGCAGTATTACGCCTTTCGCACTTCAGAAACAATTGCACCGAACAACAAAAACCTTTAACCAACAACCTTTTTCATCAATAATAAAAGTACCATCCACTTGAACGAAACAGCCCAATTTGGAGCGTATTGATCTGTATCTGGTGTTATTATTATAGCCTTAATATCGTACTCGTTACTTGCTATGGGTTTACCTGTATCGAAAACGTTTTATCGAGTATCGGATGATGGGGTTTCAACTTCATCGACAATTCCCGTGATGTTTTCTTTTTGTAGTAGTAATAATTTTCAGGACTTCCCAGAAAGAAAACCGATGTTCTGGTGAAGGCCGAGGGAGTTCGATGGATGTGAGGAGCAGACGACCATTCGATTTGGTGGATGCTTGTAGGGGGGGGCTGTCCAGCAGTAGACGTCTCATCATCTGTCAAACCTTTTCCCAACTATGTTGGAGTCAGCTTCCTGTCTACCCAGATGCAGCTGAATACCAGTATTTTACATGAATCGACCGCCTATCTGACGTCCACAACCCAGTTACTGAGTAATACGATACCCTTTGCTAAGACTGGTTGTCAGAGTTTCGGGCTTTCGACGATCCGTAACGACTGTCAAAAATCTACAAATGACAGACGGGACCAACGGCTTGTAACGTGTTTTCCAAGGCACGGATATGTAAAGATAGTCAACTATCTACGGACCAACCGCGTCAAGCGTAGCTTAACCTGATTGATCGAACCGTACGGCTGGTATTACTTAGCTTAAGCCCCTCTCAGCAGTAGACTTCTATCGGCTGAAATGACGTGCTGTGAATCGTTTTCCATCAGCCCGTGACTCTGCTTCATATTTTTCTTCTTTTTGCATTTTTCAGCAATTTCTACAGCCATCCATCTTATTAGACTTCTTCAGCTGCAGGTTTATGTATCCCTTCTTACAGCTATTAATTGTAGGAGAACTTTGAACAATCTTACGTCTTAGCAGACCATCGGACTATAACATACAACATCATATCACCACTCACAGCCTCGTTTAGCAGTTTATTTGATTACACATTGCTATTTATTACTTAACAAACAATCCCATCTTAGTAAACAGAACCAGAGCACCATAATTATGTTCAAACCAATATTTCCTCCACAAACATCGAAAAAACAAACACAGCCACGGAACATTAGTACGGAAATCAGGCTAGAAACATTCCACTTAATAATATCGAGTATTATTACCGCTCGGTATTCGTAAAATTTTATTGTTCACGCACTTCCAGTAAGCGTAACAGCCCGTGATATTCTGTGTGTGATGCTGTGTCGTTTGTGTTACTATAAATATTGGAGAGTATCAAATGATGGTGGAACTTTACGTGGATTGGGATTTGCACGTTGGTTTTTTATTGGTGGATGGGTATGTAGGTACTGCAAAGATCGTCTGCCAAAGGCAACCTTAGGGGCCGTCTCCACGAGCGCGAGAATCGCGGCGAGTCTCGCCATGCATCGATCGTCGTTAGACCTATTTGGCTGCACTTCGCATTTGGCCGGTTTTTGTTTTCTTTTACTGCTTATCAATCTTTTGACAATCACACTAATAATAATAACAAACTTAACTAACTAATATTATAAAGGCAAAAGTTTGTGTGTGTGTATGTGTGCGTTTATATGTTTGTTACTTCTTCACGCTCAAACGGCTGGACCAATTTTGATAAAATTTTGTATGGAGGTAGCTGACACCCTGGATTTATATGGCGGTGGTGGGGCTGCCCCGCTTCTGCAGAGCCTCGGGCATGTTTCCGGAAGCGCGCACCGACTGTTTTCACGCCACCATGCGCAAGCGGTGCGCGTCCTTAGTGCGCAGGGTGCGGGCCAGCTCCAATACTGTCCTGGTGATGATCGCTGAGCGAATTGACTGCCCCTTCATTAGGAAATGCTGTAGCAGACATTTATAGAAAAACTAGTAGTGACCTGTTCTGTATTATTTTTATATTTTGAATTTTTGTTTCTTTTGATTTAATTTTTAATTTTGTGACCCTGACAATTCGTATCTTTTAATTTTCGTTTACTTGAATTGCTTTGACATTGTATTTTAATTTTAATTCCATCACCTATAATTTGTTTTCGTTAATTTATTTTGATTGATTCGATTTGAAATGTTATTCTATGGCAGTAGGCAGTGTGATATTTTTTAATTGTATGTAAATATGGGTCTTGCCTGAATTAAATGAATTTTATTTATTTATATATAGGCTACTTTTGATCCCGATATTCCCACGGGATCGACATTTATACGGGTGAAACCACGGGGCACAGCTAGTTAAATATATTTTTGTATCCTTAACTCTGTTTGCAAGTGACATTATTGATGCTATTGCTATGATTTATTTAGAAGGAGAGATAGCTTAGCACATGTAAAGTGAGGGATAGGTAGGTAATACGGGCTGGTGTCCGCAACTCCACGTTAATGCGCGTATTTTGCGTACGGAAAGTGAGGGATATTAATTGTTAAGCAAATTGACTACCAACTTAAATCTCAACTGTCATTCTTTGACAGTTTTACGAAACAGCTATAACATAGTAAATAGACGTAGGCTGTCAATTTGCTTAACAATAAATTACAAAAAAATAATAATATAAAATGATTAATTAACAACATGGAATACGTTTCACTCTGCACCTGAGAAAAAGCATAAGCATAACACTTACATACAAAATTAAAATTACACCATAAAAAACTAGAAATGCAAAAAGTTTATTAACAAACATAGGCTCACTTTAAAATCTAGACACAAAAAGTCTACCGTTTAATAAATGAATCGCAACTTGCCAAATGAAATGAACTAAATTTTAAATTAGGAGGCCCGCACACTCTGGATTAGTCGTAAAAATGTTGTAAAGAATTCAGACGTCGTCAATCGCTTTTATACATCCGTTTTGTATGCAAATTTTGTATTTAGGTGCGTCGTATTATTCTACGAGTTTTAGGGTTTTTCGGCAAGAGATGGGCAGGTAACGTATTTATTTATTTAAGTAGGTACGTAAGTTTGTTAATATTAAAAGACTTGGGCTACGTACACACAGACAGGTGACTTATTTAGCGCCTAGTGACTTAACATCCTTCTATAATACATATACACGCTAGGCGAGTTCGTGGCGGGTCGGTCAAGGGTGTGTTTGGTATCAAAAGTCGTTTTCGTCAAAATTGTACTTCGTCAAGAGCATTTTCAAAGTTGCGTTTCGTAAAAGTTTATATTGCCAAAAAAAAGTGCAGTTCGTTTAATTATGCAGAAAGTAAAAGTACGATTCCGCAGCGAGCTGCCTGCAGAGAAAGAAAGAAAGAAATGATAAATGATAAATGATAAATGATTTTATTTCTGTAAGTAGGTTTGCACAAACACTTTTACACGTCAATCATAATTTTTTTTAAACTAGATGAGGTCGGCGTTTCCTATCTGACTACTCTGAGAAGAAAGGCCGAAACAAACTCAGAGGTCATAGTCTCTTTTAAAGTCCAGACATAATCTTGGTCAAGTTATATGAAGACCATGTAGGTCGATGTCTGAGATGGTCTTTTGAGGAAAGAACCACACAGATTGAGAGGACCTGTCCAGTCAGTGCACGCATTTGTCAGAAATCATGCAGCTCAACTCAAGACTTAAGGAGCTCAACGATTCGACGAACAATACCAAAGAAAGGACATTTGGGTAGGCCACATGAATTACTCAAACTGCCAGACCATAGAGAGAATAATAATAAATATAAAATGCCTAAACTAAATGACCCACATCGTCTTCACATTCACAATAATTAAAATAATGTAATACTTTAAAAAGTAAGCAAATGTCAGTTAAAAAAAAAAAACATTAATGTCAATGTGTATATAAAAAAAAAACATCAAAAACACTCAAAATGCAGAAATTGGAAGCAACTCAATCCCAAGCCTTTGTATCCTCAATATAATCTTTAATGGTATAAAAGGCTTTCTGGCACAATTTACGTTTAATGAACGATTTAAATTTATTAAGGCTTAGATCTTGAACGTGGCTTGGTAGTTTATTATAAAAGTGTATACATTGGCATCTGAACGAGCCACCTATTTTCTTGAGCCTTGTTGTAGGTACAACATATTTGTGTTTGTTTCTAGTATTTATATTATGGATATCACTGTATTTTTTGAACAATTTTATGTTTTTATGGGCATATAAAAGATTTTCATAAATATACTGAGAAGGCACAGTCATTACATTAATCTCTTTAAATTTGTCTCTGAGAGAGTGTCTCGGACTTAATTTATAAATTGATCGAACAGCACGCTTCTGCAAAACAAAGATAGTCTGAATATCGGCGGCATTTCCCCACAATAGAATACCGTACGACATTACACTATGAAAATAACTAAAGTACACTAAACGGGCAGTCTCTATATCAGTTAAATTACGAATTTTTCTAACGGCGTATGCTGCGGAACTTAGCTTTTTTGACAGTTTATCTATATGGGGACCCCACTGAAGCTTAGCATCCAAAGTTATGCCCAAGAATACTGTGCTGTCTTCAGGATTCAATTCCTCGCCCTTTATCAACACATTAGTTTTCACCTGCCTAACGTGGGGTAGTGTAAACTTAATGCATTTGGTTTTTTTCTCGTTTAGAAGCAAATTATTAACATTGAACCAGTGGACTACTTTCGAAATCGCGCTATTTACATCGTCAGTAACCAACTGCTGACGTTTAAGTTTAAACAAAAGTGAAGTGTCATCTGCAAACAACACTATATCATGATTATCCTTTATGAGGTACGGCAAGTCATTGATATAAATAAGAAACAAGAAAGGACCAAGAATTGAGCCCTGTGGGACTCCCATCGTTACTAAAGATCCGGGTGATCTTTCTCCATTAACGTCAACGCTCTGAATCCTTTTACTCAAGTATGAAGTAAGAAGATCCAGAGCAGTATTCCGGATCCCGTAGTGGTGGAGTTTCCTGATTAACGTTTCGTGAAGAACGCAATCGAATGCCTTGGACAAATCACAAAAGATGCCCAAGGCATCGCATTTATCTTCCCATGCATTATAAATATGTCCTAAAAGTTCAACACCGGCATCAGTAGTTGAACGACCCCTTGTAAAACCGAACTGTTTGCTGTGTAATAATTTATATTTATTAAAAAATCTTTGCATTTGGTCTAAAATTAATTTCTCAAAAATTTTACTAAAGGTAGGTAGTACAGAAATAGGTCTATAATTTGTGGGGTCTGATGTACTACCTGATTTAAACAAAGGTATTATTTTACTATTTTTCATAAGATCAGGAAACTCCCCATTGTCAATACAACTATTAAATATAAGAGCAAGAGTAGGTGCTACAATGTCAATAATAGACTTAGCAACTTCTACAGAATTACCCCACAGATCTGCAGTCTTTTTTACATTTAAAGTGTGAAAGGTTTTAATTATATCTCTACATGTAATATATTCAAAATTAAAATCCGAATCGCAACCATTAACATTTTCCTTAAGCAAAGACTCAGCAACAGAAGGTGATGAGTTTAGGGATTTAGTAGTTGAAACGGGAATATCTGAAAAGAAATTTTCAAATGCCTCGGCGACTTGTGAGTCAGATTTTATTATGTTGTCATTAATAGACAGGCTGTAATCAGTATTTCGGTTACTAGACCTTCCCGCTTCACTATTAATAATGTTCCAAGTCGTTTTAATTACATTACTGCTGTTTTTAATTTTTGAACGCAAATAACGTGACTTGGCCATATAACAAACTTTTTTAAATAATTTTGAATAATTTCTAACATACAAATTAAATTCATCAGTGTTAACATAAGTCCTTTCATTGTACAGTTCATAAAGCCGTGTTCTACTTTTATGAATACCAATGGTAGCCCAATCACTGAACGATACATTACTATTAACCGAGATAGTCTTGGGAATAAAGGTGGAATCAAATTGTTTACAGTATATATTAAAAAAATTATCATAAAGATGATTAGGATCAGCATGAGTAGACAAAACTGGTAATTTATTAATGAGTTTAACTTTAAAAGCCTCCAAGCGACTTGCAGTTTTGGGGTTAACAGTGATATCCTTTTTAGCCACTTTTTTGTTTTGGTTTTGAATAGTAATCCTTTGCCCGCAATGATCAGAATCTAGTAAATTTATAATTTCTTTGTGGCTTGGTATAATATCTGTATAAATATTATCTAGGCATGTGGCACTAGTAGGGGTTATTCTTGTGGGCTCCAAAAATAGGTTTACAAGATTGTAGGACTGAAACAGACTTAAAATTTTACTACAAGAACCTGAGTTTTCTAATAAATTTACATTAAAATCACCACAAATGATAACGGACTTGTTTGAGTTACAAATCCTGTGTAACACTTCATCCATTACCTTTTCAAAGCAGTCATACAATCCTGACGGGGGTCTATACACACTTAATACAATAGAGTGCTCCAATTCTATACAGGCAATTTCAACCGTACGCTCAACAGATAGGCTCACAATATCTTTACGATCTTTAAATGTGAGCTGGTTACTTACTAAAATTAATGAGCCACCATGTATAGCATTTATTCTGCTGAACGAACTACCAACCTGGTGATTATTAAAATTGAACAGAAACTGGTGGCTTTTCAGCCAATGTTCTGTTATACAAAGAATGTCAATACTATTAAAATTCATGAATAATTCTACTTCTAAATCTTTGTTCATAAATCCTTGAATATTTTGATGCACCAGGTTGATACTATTTAGTGATTTTAAACTTTTTTTTGAGTTATTTTTGCAATTCTGTATGTTATAGCTAGAGGTTGCCTCTATTGTCTTAATTTCTAATTTAAATTATTATCAATGTCATTAAAAGTGACCAAATTGTTGGCAGAATTGTTTAATATGTCATTGCATTGCTCAAAAGAAGCAAGTTGTTTAGCCAAATTTTTGGCTGTAATAGAAAAAAAATAAGATAGCGACACAGCTATCTGTCTTTTATAGTATTTAGAAAGATAGTACATAACAATGTTATATCTATCTTTTGTCAAATACAAATTATTATTAACATAATTGTTAATATCAACTAAATGAAACATGTTATTATTAAATGTCAAGTTATGCATTGTCATATTCAATTCAAATCTTAACCTATTTTCTTCCTGTGGCAAACTGTTACTGTAAGGGAATGTAAACAATACAACTTGTCTTAAACTAAGGTTGCATAAAGTTCTATGATACTGGAGTAGTTCTCCTTTGTTAACGTTTCCCCTATTACCCATAAAAATTATTAAAGTTGTATCCGGGGTAAAGTTACATTTAATAATTTCTTTCATAATATGAAACAAAGAGCAACCCGGCATACAGTAATTTATTATTGTGTGTCCCGGGTATTCATCTGTCAACAAGTGACCTAAGTCCTTACCAATCTCATCACAAAATAATATAATATCATTATTAAAAGTTTGTTTACAATGTTTGTAGGAACTATCAATAGGAGGAATTACCAAATCAACACAGGGCTGCAGTAAGGTGGTATTGCAAGTTGTCAATGAATGGTCTGGTGTAAGCACATTGGATGGTGTTTGACAATGCTCACAGTTGGTTTTTTCTGAGTTTACCAGCTCATTCATTGCCAACACATATTCCCTCATTAGGTCTTCAGAGGTATTATATTTGTTGGTCATTGAACTAAGTTTTTCCTGTAAATAGTCAAGTTCAGATTGCAAGGTCTCTGTGTCAATTTTGTACTTCCTAGTACTTTGCTCCAAATTAAAAGAATACATATCTAATTGTTTCAGTAAGTTCAACCTTTCTCTATTCAATTTAACATTTTTTATAAAGAACTTTTGTCTTTTTACCATTTTTTGTGTTTTAACAATGTATTTATTAATTTTAATGTATTTCTTAAGTTTGTTTTTACTGGTTACTACCCTCACTGAATTATGTGATTTTGATTCATCATCATCTGTCAAATCAATAGTGTATGATGGGTTTATGGTAGAAACCATTGACGGGGCAATAGGCATCAATTCATTGAACAGACTTTGGTTCAGCGAGGCGGAGATGTTAATATTGGTTGTCTCAAGTTGTGTTATTTGACTTTGAGCCTCATGTAGCTGCTGTTGTAAAATATGCTTTTGACTAAGAGCTTGTTCATACTCTATGCTACACTGGCTGAACCCGTCCACAACAAGTTGAAGTCTATCCCGTTCTTCTATGGCATCAGTGTATTGAGTATATATCTGAGCCATTTCAATTTTTAACTTCCTGTTCTTTTCATGAGCATCAAAGAGCACTCTTTCATTGTCATCTATTTCCTTAATTAGTTGGTCACAGGACTCCTTTGACGCCTTTAAGGCGCTCAAAGCCTCATTGAGTTTGGACTCTCCGAGGCGAGCACGGGCGCTGCGAGTCATAATCATGATTAAAACTAGTAAGGAAGCGACAAGAAATTAGAAGAGAGAAGGTAGTTGTGACAGGGAGCAGTTGAGATGATGAGTTTAAAAGGAAAAATGAAATTTAGATGTGATTCTAAGGAGTTCTGTTACCAAACCAAAGTAAGGTTATGTTTACGTTCAAAGGTCATTGGCATCAATAAGTAGCCTTACTAAAAGTGAACAAAGTAATTGCTAGTGAAAATGTAGTACGTAAACAAGTTAATAGCAAGTAAAATATAGGGTATTGTACCTGATATCAAGATGACAATGCAAAATTCACTTGTGCCGGTTGTGCCGGTAACTGTCACCGATTTATATTGAAATATTTACACTTAATTTGCACTAGATAGGTGAATCTCACACAAAATACACATTATTATCCTATTTACTTGAAGAGTAATTGGGAATAGGCCTAAAAAACAACGAAATTTAATATTTAAGATTAAAATTATACAAGAAGAAATTTTTAACAGCTGTTAGCTGTCTTTAACAGCTGTTAGCTGTAGAAAATACATGAGAGCTGCGGCCGTCTCGCTGCAGCTGCTGCAGGTGCTGTCGGTGTGTTGTAGTGTTGGTGTGTTGTTTTTGTTGTGTGTTGTATGAAAGTTTAAAAAATATTTTGAAGGAGTATGATGAATGGCAAAATTAAAGTGATAAAGTGCTTAAAAAATGTGAAGTTACGCTGGATTGTCACAGACTTGACCGACCGCCCCGAACTCGAGTAAATAAATAGTTGGTGGTTACCAAAATTAATCTTAATGCTAAATCTTGTTATAGTTTTTAAGTTTAAATAAAGATTATTTATATATTTTAACGATACGCTCCATTGGCCAAACGTACACTTTGACCAAACACACCCTTGACCGACCGCCCCGAACTCCGCTAGGCGACCAAAAAAGGAGCCAAGAATAAAAAACTAAGACAGAGAGAGGGCTGTCAACAATAAAGTGAAGCCGGTTTCGTAAACATGTGTACACATAGTGAGTTGTAGTTTGATTGTAAATAGTTGTAAATGTGTGCGTGTGAGTGTGTATGTCCAGAGCGGGGGTGTAGTTTTTGCATGTTTCACTGTATTGTTCGCAGCGCTGCGTCTTGACTTTTTATTTGGTCTGAGGGTGCCAAGCGCGCAGTGCGGCCGGTTTCGTTTCACTTCCCTACTCACAAGGTGATTCGCAAGGCTCTAGGCGCTAAGCAAGCCACCTGTCAGTGCGTATATAGCCTAAGAGAGCTTTGTGGTTGTGATAAAATTAGATACCTACCTACATAATTAAATTACCTGGTTTTTAGGGTTCCGTATCCAAAGAGTAAAAACGGGATCCTATTACTAAGACTCCACTGTCCGTCTGTCTGACTGTCACCAGGCTGTATCTCATGAACCATAATAGCTAGACAGTTGAAATTTTCACAGATGATGTACCGTATTTCTGTTGCCGCTATAACAACAAATACTAATAAAAACAGAATAAAATAAATAATTAAGGGGGGCTTTCATACAACAAGCGTGTTTTTTTCGGCGTTTATGCCTTGTGATACGGAACCCTTCGTGTCGTCGAGCCAGTTTTTTTTCATGTTTAGACATAAAAAATTGTATCTTTAGAACCTTGAGTATAATTTATTAGTAGGTATAGTCGACTTCGTAAAATAATTCCTTTACCACTTTTGTCACGTGAAAATTAAACTTCAATAAGGTTGAAACTATCTATCATCAATTCAGTCAAAAAACATCCACTGCCGAACAAAGGCCTGCCTCAAGTAACGCCACATCACCCACTACTGTGTTTCTCCAGGAGATTCAATGACCTATATCCAATGTACAGACGCCAGCACATCAAGCTATCCAAAACTGTAAAATTTTCCCAATCACCTTTGAACTTTATGCTTTAGCGATAAAGTTGAAAATCTATTAAAGAAATTTGACAGATTACAGTAATTTCATGTGCTGGCATCTGTACCTATGTGAAATGTATTGGTATTGTATACAAAGGTTTTTGTGGGTATAAACTTATTTATTTTTATTATTTTATTCCTGCGGCCTTTACCAGGTCATCGGTCTTCCTTGTGGAAGGCCTTCCAAAGCAACGCCTGCCGGTATGAGGTCGCCACTACAGAACCTTTTGGCCCCATTGGCCATCTGTCGTACGAGCAGTGTGCCCTGCCCACTGTCACTTAAGGGGCTTACAGGACCTAAACACAAAAAACGCAAATTTTAAAAACAATAAAAGTAAATATATGATCGGCTACAGAAAACAAAATCAAAAAAATATATGATATTCTACAGGATATATGCTAGGTAGATAGTGTACCTATTGAAAACATAATAGGTACAACTAATTTGATACGATAGAAAAAAATCATGAAGATACCTCTAAAAATTTTCTTTTTACAATAAAAACCATACTAATAACCATACATACAATAATTCTGATTTTTCTGTCAGATTATTCTACAAGCAACATAGGTACTCAAATTTAGTATTTTAGTATGTTGCTTGCTTGTTTTTATTTTTTAGTCCAAACGATAGATTTTTTGTAATTAAATAATTGATTCATATTTTGCAATAAATTACCAGCGTTGTGTCATCGCGCTTCTCTTTCTTTTCACTGTGGAAACTGCCTAACAGTCACATAGACAAATAGATCTTGTCGTTCTACGAAGTGCAAGCGACATTCAACCTTAGTGAGATAAAGCAATTACGAAGCGTCAGCGATCATTCCTTCCACATTCTTTAATTAGAACACGCACAAGTTCAATTAAAGTGAAAATCGATTTGAATTGAGTTCAATCGATTATCACTAACCGATTAATCGTTAACACCAAACCGCGATCTGATTAGCGGAACGCTGACGTCACCGTCCGCGCCTATAATTACAAATTAGTGCGCATGGCTACATGGTATGTACATAATAACGTTATGTAAACAGTGTATAGGTAAATACAGTTATGTGCAATCATGTCTGTATGTAAACATACTACACTGATTATGTGCGTCCCATTTAATGTTATTACATAAACATAACATCACATCACGGCTTGTTTCCCCGAAGAGGAGAGCAGAGGCAGAGGCACAGGGCAGAGGTGTACCCATAATACACACACATTTCGTGTAATAGGATCGTGAGGAAACACAGTCGTTCTAGAACCAAAAATTCAAAGACATATGACATCTACCAACCCGCACTGGGCCCGCGTGGAGGATTACGGCCCATTCCCTCTCACAGAGAGGAGGCCTGTGTCCCGGCAGTGGGAACATTATAGGCTCATTATGTTAATAGAGGGCGAGCCTATTGTCATCACGAAGTTAAAAAAAAATAGTTTACAATTTTACTAATTTTGTTATAATTCCCAGAAGGCAATTATAACAAAATTAGTAAAATTGTAAACTATTTTCGGTCCATCAGTGCGATTCTGTAACCATCTCACCGTGAACACTTAGGTGAAGTGAGCTGTCAATATTCTCAATTCCTACCAAAAACAAACTCACTCCACCTAAGTTTTCACGGTGAGATTTTTACAGAATCGACCGGCTGATGTTTTAAGCACCAGAAAAAAACAGAATTGAAAGAAAGAAAGAAAATACGTTTATTGTGGTTGATTTGGTTTTGTAACTATAGCTAGCGTTATAGTAACTTATTTATTTGTTTTAAAATATATCTTGTTAATTTTGGTAATGTTCGTCTAGTGGCAACCCGTGATCTTTTAATATGTCCTATCTGCGGATAATGTAGTGGACTGCAACATTGCTTCCTATACCTTTGTTAAACTTATGTAGTATAGTATATGTTGTAGTTGTTTATTATCCCTCAATAAATAAAATAAAATAAAATAAAATTATTTGCACTAATCGTGCGTGACGCTTAAGCAAAACCAAAAAAAATTATTGGCGGAAAATATCCTAAACTAATTGAAATGCAATATTTTATTAAAAGTATAGTAGTATAGATGATTAATAAAACTTTTTATTGATGTTAGTATGCATATACACGAGCGACATGCATCGACATCAGAGGCAACTGCAACCGGCGATTTTTTTTTTATGGCATTTCTCAGTTCAACCTATGAGGTTGTCCTCTGCTTAACCGGGCTTGCCTGTGGATGCCTCAATAAAAATTAAGGCCTCCAGCCAGGGCTTAAAAAACTAAGCGACTACACGCTAAGGGCACCTCCTGTGCGGGTACGAACCTTGGCTTTAGGCATCGCTGGGAGAGGGCAGCAAGGGATGGCAGGCAGGCTGGATCGGAATTATGCAACCGGCGACATCCCGCTCGTGTATTTGATGAGCACCGTACTAAAATACACGAGCGACATGTCCCTCGTATTTATGCACACTTAGCCCAAAACACTATTGGAGACGCTTATTCATTCAGCGGGATTGTCCGAAAGGGTTACCACTGGCCCGGAACGTAAAGGATTAAGGAAGGAACATGGGCGGGTTTTAGTCAGTAAGAGTCTGACAGTCCCTTCCGCTCCACCCAGAGCGGGAGGGGTCATTTGATAATTTCCCATCCTGAAAAAAAAAGAAGCTTATTCGTAATTGTAATACAGTTTTTCAAAATTTCTTAATTAAATCCGTTCCGAAGGACCAATCATACCAAAGGACCAATCACAGTCCTTAAATAACACGGGCCGACAAACAGCTGACTTTACACCTTTTGTAATTAATCGCAAGTTTGTAACAAGCCTAAATCAACCCGCTTGCTTGCTAAAACTGGTACTCTTGCGTCCCCAACGGTGGCAGTAATTACAAATTAGTGCACACCGCTACCTGTGCTGTCAAAAGTGCAGCTAAGTGTGACGGAAGGTTAGTGTTATGTGAGGTGGAAGCAAGAAAAAAGTTTGTAGAATAAAGTTACCCGAAAAAATGTGTGCAATGAAGTTAGTTTTTGTTATTTTGAACTTCAAATATTGTTGTTTATTTTTCTATTAGGTTTATCTCATGTGGTTTTTTATATAATTTATTTACCAAAACCAAAGGAAAATTAAGTAAAACATCCTCTGAGCAATTTAAAAACTGATGAATCTTTTTTTTTTATTAAACCTACGTGTATGTTGAAGAAAAACAAAATTCTGAAAAACGAAAGGTATCTTAACAATAATTCAAATGGTTACCATAAAGCCTCATAAAGCGATCGTCGTGACTTTAGGTAACTGTTTTTATAGATACTTACCTTCAATATTTTTACTCCATTTTAACAAAATTGGAGATATAAAATATCAACTGCTACCTCTGTCTATCCGACATGTTTTGAGTCTAACGCTAAAATGATCTGACGTCTACAACCAAAGGGTTTTAGTAATCCATCTTACGTCTAAAATACGCCGCTGCCGCAAAAATAAGTCATTGTCACGTCAAATATACAGGCTGACTGGTTAAACGAAGGACATATTGAAGGAGGATATTCAGAATTCGATTCTCGTTCTAAATATGAAAAAAAATGGAACCTAAAATATTAGATCGTCGACGTCAACCTTCAAAAACCTTCAAAAAGTGTAACTGGGGTGCCGCTTAAGGGGCTTACAAGACCTAAACGCAAAAAATTCAAGTTTTAGAAACAATAAAAGTATATGATCGACTACAGTAAACAAAATCAAAAATATATGATATTTTCAGGATATATGCTAGTTAGATAGTGTGTTGAAAACATAATACAACTAATTTGGTACGATAGAAAAAAATCATGAAAATACCTCTAAAACTTTCTTTTTACAATGAAAATCATACTAATATATAAACAATCATTCTGTATTTTTGTCACATTATTCTACAAGCAACATACTAAAACACTAGTGTTTTAATTTTTTAGTCCAAACAATAGATTTTTTGTAATTAAATAATTGCTTCATATTTTGCAATAATTTACCAGCGTTGTGTCATCGCGCTTCTCTTTATTTTCTATGCAGTCCGACAGTGACCGCGCTTTAGGTCATGTAAGCCCCTTAAGTCCAGCAATGGACTGCGATAGGCTTAAACATAATCAGCCTATATAACATTCCCACTGCTGGGATACAGGCCTCCTCTCGGTGAGAGGTAGTGGGCTATAATCCACCACACGGACTCAGTGCGGGTTGGCGATAGGTTTGATTGTAAAATTAAGCACCATAATTTGAGAAAAATAACAATTTTGGAAACTGATTTTTGACAATCCAAAGCCCAAGATCGTAGTACAGACGCCAGCACATCAAACTACCCGAAACTGTCAAATTCTCACAATCAACTTTGAACCTTATGCTTTAGCGATAAAGTTGAAAATCTATTAAAGGCATAGTTCGGTGGTTGCACTTTCTCGCTTCAATGTAGGTACTTCATTTTTTTTATTTCGGGGGCAATCAAGAATGTAATAAAATGATTTTATTATAACTTTCGGGGGAAAAAAGAACGGGAGAATCAGTACTAACCGGTAATTTCTCAGTTTCTTTATAATCTATGTAAGTTACTAATTATAATATCCTTGAATGAATATCTCCATCGTTTACCCAGTCACACTATACATACCGACCGAGTACCTACCATCCATCTACACACCACCATTCTTTTCTATTGTAATCCGAAGAAGAGGGTTACGATCTGGATAATACAGGATCACAAAAAAAGACATTTAACCTGAAAGTGGGTCTTCTATTCAGAATATGAATAGACATTTTATACGGCAAGGTCTTATTTAAATTCTAGAAATAGATTTCCCTTTTTTATGTTTTTGTGAGGCATGAATGAAACGCTATTTGTGATATTTTGTGGTTTTTTTTTAAGGATGATCGTTGAAAGCAGATATCATTTGGTATTTCAGTGGCTGTTGATACGAATGGAAAGGATTTAAGATTTTTTTTCTAGCAAAGTTGAATAGATGAGTTCTAAGAATATCCGTTCCTATTTGTGCTATTGCCATTTACTAGTTATGAACCAAATGTCATTCAGATTTAAACCTCATGATATGCCAAATTCCAGCCGCCGGAGCCGGTTTGCCGGTTGAAGTGGTGGTGCTTGGGGGAGGCCTATGTATGTCCAGCAATGGACGTCTTCCGGCTGAATGATGATGCCAAATTATCGCCCCTTAGATCATCTTTGATTGTGGGCGGTGTTACGGTGTCTGTAGTCCGAATTTAGGTATATAATGCTGTCGTGGATATGTGAAGAGGGCATCGGAGGACTGAGCGGCTAGTGACAGCCAATGACAGCTGTCAGATGTCGAAGCGCGTGCGCGACATTCGGTCATATTTTTCATCTCCCTACAAAAAATGCGGTCGGGGGACCCCCGTCAAGAACGAAGTTCCTTACGCAACACTCGCACGACCACACACTTGTATATAACAGAAAGAGACAGAGAGCGAGATAGTTTTCATGGTTTTCAAAATAAAGTCACGTATCGTTTTTGCTGGTTCGACATGGGTGGGATAAGAATTCCTGGAATGATTTGGGGGAGGCTTTTGTCCAGCAGTGGGACAGATAGAGATTGTTTGAGTCCCGGGAAAGGACATAGGATAGTTTTTATCCCGATATTCCGACGGTATCGACACTTATGCAGGTGAAGCCGCGGGGCGCTGGTAGTCAAATGTATATATTTTTAAATTCCCAGTTAAACATAATCATTAAGTATCGAAAAAGAATTCCTTTTCCCAAGCAATCTGAACAATGAGTCAAAATAACCACCACGTGGAGCCCTAACACAGCTAGAAGACGTCGCGTCAGACCCCGTAGAAGATGGCGGAACGAGCTGATCAAAACAAACGACCAGTGGTCCACTTTAGCCCTGGGTCGAAAGAGCTGGAAGTCATGGGGAGAGGCATTTGCCCAGCCGTGGGTTGATGCAGGCTGACAGTAATCTGCACAATTATAATTAGTGGTCGTATTGTAGGTAATCGAATTTTGAACTAAATTTTTTCACGTACACGTACACGTACACGTTACGTTATATTATATTTCACGTTATATTATTACCAACTTAAGGCGCTACCTCGAAAATAAATCGTAACGGCTGATCTACTAAGCGAGCGAAAGTGATGCAATTACTTTTGAAACGCAAAAGAAGAGAGACGGCTATAATGTGCGTGCGCTCGGAATAAAACAACGTATGTGCCAAAACGAATTTACTCATTTTTTTACAAAATAAATGAATTTAAAATTTAAACCTATTTGATATGATAATTCTCTAAGTTTTAAGGTAAATTCCATTGAGTAACTCATAAGCGTTACGCCGTGATGTCAAAAAAAATTAAAAAAATGGATCAAAATCGAAAGTCATTTATTGAAACTAGACTGAGAATCAACACTTTTCGAACGTCAAAACTACAAAAGACAGCCCCCAAAACGCCCACCCTTCACCACTTGGGGAGAAGTGGCGCAACAAACTCCCCAGCAGCATGGCTGTCTATTCAGTTAGAAAATACTTGATTGTATACAATACTAGATATGCAAAGTAATTAATATTACTGGACACAGAACATTAAATTAAATAATTTGCCATAATGTTAGCTAGCCACGCCAATACACCAACAAATACAATAAAATCTATACGTAATCATGCAAAAAAAAAAAACAAAATTAAAAATATAAACAAAACAACTTACTACCTAAATAAAAGCCTCCAGATGGTAGAAAGGGCGTGACAGCTTACATATTTATGCAATGCTGGGTTCTGTTCACACAGCTGTCACTTGAAGTCACAAAACTGGGACCATCGAAGTAAAATAAACAAGTAATTACTAATAACAACAATAAAACCATGGTCAGCAAGACGACCAGTCACCACAAGTAGCACCCGTTCACGCATAATGCATAGATCAGCCATTACCCCCCTCGCCATATTTAAGGGAAGGAGGCAACCCGACACCCGACGCTACCGCAAGCAGTGACATCTAAGGAAGCATGACGAGCTTGATGCCGGTTGCTCAAGCAAGAATAATATGATCAATCGTAGAGGTCACTAGAGCTAACCACATATTGGAATCAACTCATTAGAAAGAATTGATTAATTTTTTTTTTGTATCGAGAAAAATTCATTGAATCTTGTATTCCTTTTACATGATACTAGACCAAAGAGTCAAAAAACATATACCAAAATGTTAAATCCCTGTTCCACATATTAAATAAGTTACACGAAATAGAAAAACCACATTTTTTTCAATATATCACCTTAACGAGTTTTTTTGACTGCCGCACTCTCAGATAACTACGGCCAAAGCCACATAGGTGTACCACAGCTGCCAGTTTGGACCACCTAATTAAAATATTTCGCTGACTTCATGCAAGAAAAGTAGGGCCTTAATTACTGCCCGAAAATTCAGCGAAAATAATAATTTTTCGGCGTAAATTATTTTCAAAGGCAACGGCCAATGTCATTCTAAAATCGGTGGCTGGAAGAAAATAATTAATAGCCATATTAATAATTGAAATGCCTACATAATTAATGCTTGATTCATCGCTAACGAATTGTTTTTAATGGTATATTTATTAAAACTTAATTAAAAATATTTTAGTTTGTGTTGGCGTTATATTGGCCTTTTTGTGGGCGACATTTTTCATTTTTTGGTTAAATAATAAAGCATTTGTTACACTAAGCTTTGAAGTAAAACTGGAACGTTTTTATTCACATATTATAAACCTATATGGGCACTTATGAAACGTCAGAAGCTAGCTGGACGTATAAAATTGGTCGTTTCATATGAAGAAGAGCTGGCAAGAAACTCCACGGTTACACTTTTTTTTAAAATTGGTTTTTACAATGTTTTCAAATTACAGTGTTAATTAATAGGTATATAAAAATGGTCTACAAGGCCTACAACGTTCTCTCATTCACAAAATATAAAAGAATCAATTTATAATATATATAAAATAAAAATAAAAAATCCTATTTAAACCAAATGACATGATTGCTATTACAAATTTACAGCTTCCGGTCGATTCTGTAAGAATTTCACCGTGAAAACTTAGGTGAAGTGAGTTTGTTTTTGTTAGGAATTGACACTATTGACAGCTCACTCCACGGTCACTTCACCTAAGTTTTCACGGTGAGATTTTAACAGAATGGCACCGCTGTAACAAATCTGCATTATTATCCTGTCCACATCATCATCAACTGCCTAGCCTTTTCCCAACTATGTTGGGGTCGGCTTCCAGTCTAACCGCATGCAGCTGAATACCAGTTTTTTATTTATTTCTACCAGTATCTTATTTGTTATGTATGTATTTAAAAGCAGTAACTCTAAAAATAGGTAAATTGCCACTATCATATCAATGCAGCGCCTTGAACTAAAGCTTAATTATAATAACAGCTATTAATATTCATAGATTTATAATTATTACTTGGAGAATAACACGTAATAGTATGAGGCACAGAGCTCGGAGACGTCTCGGCGGCTGCTGCTAGAGGCGGCATTGTAAAGACTTTCCGTACAAACCGAGTGTGTCACCGTTTACTCGCACTAGGACACAAATAACGTATAGAGACTCAGGCACAGGGCCTGAGCTACCGGCCTCGAGCGATGCGTGCGCACGTCACTAGTTTTTCCGTCCCTCACTCCGCAAGTAGCATCGCGATGACTCGTCAATCAATCAATGAACTTAACCTATCGCGGTCAACTACTGGGCATAAATCTCTCCCAGGCTGCGCCACACCCTTTCCTCCGCCTTCCGCATCCAGTCTGTCCCAGCCACTTTATTGAGGTCGTCGGCGGTCCATCGACGTTGTATGTAAGAAAAAATCTACATCTGTTTAATAAAATAAGCGATAGACATAATTTTAATACTAGAAATAAAGATAAAATACATCAACCATTTTTCAGATTAGCCAAGGTACATCATCTTTTATGGGGTGTTAAATCTATACTAATATTATAAAGCTGAAGAGTTTGTTTGTTTGTTTGGTTGAACGCGCTAATCTCTGGAACTACCAGTCGGATTTGAAAAATTATTTTTGCATTTGATAGCCCAATTCTTGAGGAAGGCTATAGGCTATTTAAAATCACGCTATGACCTTTAGGAGCCGAGCAAAAAGAAAAAAAGTCAGAAAGAACGCTAAGCAAAAACGAAGTAATAGCGCGGGCAGGCGATACGATGCGACGGGGTGGGTCGGAGTAACAAGAAATTTCACGCGGACGAAGTCGCGGGCAGAAGCTAGTGTTACAATAAAATACCTTGTGATATATTGCAATTTAATGAAAAAAAATTAAAACTCACATTAAACGTAGGTACACTTTGTAAACAAGTATACTGTAAATTAGAAGATTATATCCAAGATAAGAACGCTTGGAAACATGCTGGTCCTGCTCCATAGGACAACCTAGAGTCTAGACAAAAAAAACAAACTGGTTGCTAATTTAATTGTAATTTTTTTTTTACTTTAATTTATATTCTGTAACTACTTTAACTCACACCCTGACTTAATACTTGTTTTTTTTTTATTTAAATGAAAATCGTTTACTTTTACCATGTTTGTAAATATGTGAGCACCATGTACCTATCTATCAGATAATTAATTTATATGTCATGGTTTCATTTATAATTCTTATACCTATTGTGGTATAGTAATTATTTTATTTTAGGTGCATCGTCTTCAAAAATTATTATTATATAATGAATGTATGCAAAATATTGTAAAACATTTTAAAAGAGTAACGGTGGAGTTTCTTGCCCATTCTTCTCCATACGAAAACTACCTTTTGGAATGGGCGACTAGTATCAATTCTATTTTGTTGTAATTTTTGACGTTCAAAAGTGCCTTTTATGTGCCTCTTTGAAATAAATGTTTTGACTTCTTTGGCAAGTGTAGCGTGAGCTGAGCGTCTCACGCTACGCTTGCCGATACACGGTCTCCACTCCAGGATTCGTCTGCTCCAACGGTCATCGGTGCTTCGACGAACATGGCCAGCTCACTGCCACTTCAGTTGACGACTCGTGGCAGCCCTAGACAAAGACTTTCATTTGTTTTCTCCGCAGTCGCTGTCGCAAGACGCGTGTCGTCGGAGCATGTAACTCGTGGCCACGAAGTGACAGCTTTGAAAGCGGTCCGTGACAGAAGTTGTCCGCTAAACGCTCTTTCTTCGCCACGAATTTTATTAGTGCTACCGTTTCTACACGCGGGCGGGGCAGCGATTCCGAGCTCTGTGGGATAAGGAGTAATTGGAAGCTGTTCGCCGAATCTGCGAGACTGCGAAGGCGTTGTATGAAGTAATTGATTTCTACTAAAATAACAAACATTTCGTCACGCCTGTTTTGCCTGAAGGACTAGACAGATTTCGCTGGGTATATTAGCATTCTATGTAATAGAGGGGGCGAGCCAAATGCCTGACGGGCTCTCCGGGCTGCTATTTAGAAATTCTGAATGAAAAATCCTATTAATAGTTTAATAAATTGCCTGTCTTCGTGAACAAATCCAAGTCACGGGCTTGGCAGTTGCTCTTGCAACTACTAGACCAAACGAGGCAGCCCACTACATCATAAAAACAAAAATATTAACACCATACGAGGTTGTCGATTTGTGGAATGTAGGCTCAGCGATCATTGTTAAGTCGAACCCTAAGGGTTGGACCTCATCTGGCAGCACGGAATCGCATTTGTTCCGCCTGTGCTACCACGTGCTGCAGTATGCTGCCGCATGCGAACGCGCGCTGTCGCATTCCGCAGACAAAAAAGGCGATCGCACGCGTCAGCATCCGCGTTCTTTCATGATCAGTTTAGTTTCAAGCGCGAGATGGATAGGAACACGGAAGAGAGAGCAGTGATTCTAGTGTGTATTTTGCAAGAAATGCAAAATCTAAATAATAAAAAGCAAGCAAAAAGCAAGTGATCGGCGGTGAAAGGATGCGTTAGCATGCTATCGCGCGCTTCAGCGTTCCGGAGTCTCCCTGCCGACCATTGCATTTTGTCCGTGATGCCGATCGCCTCGAGGATTCCGCCGCGTGCTATCGCATTATGCTTTCTGTCTCGGTCTAGCAAATGGCAGTTCTAAGCGACAGAAAGAGAAAGGGTGACGGAAAAAGGCGATTCCGTGCTGCCAGATGAGGTCCAACCCTAAGGCGGTCCATACACGATCAATTAAATTGCACAATATCACGAATTGCGCAATGTTTTTGCAGGGTAGCCCGCTAAATTCAAATTTTATTACGTATTTTACAATTTGCAGATCAGTCTCAGGTTGTATGTTGATTAAAATTTCATTCGCCACTGTAACAAGACATTACAGAATTATAATGTACATGAGCTATCCGAAACTATAAAATTATCCCAATCAACTTTGCTTTAACATTATGCTTTAGCGATGAAGTTGAAAATCTACATATTAAAGAAATACAGATTGTAGTAGCTTGATGTGCTAGCATCTGTACCTATGTTTCACAATAAATAAATTAATTTGAATTATAACCATAATGAAGATTCCAGAATGATTGAACAAAAGTTAGAGAGAGTTTAATTTTAATTGCACCGTCTAGGTTAAATATTGCGCAGGTCTTGTTCACACGAAAACATTGGAAGGTTTTTCGTGAAAATAATTCGCTCCCCCCACCGAATAACATGGTAATGTGGTACTACGACAGTTTTCGTTTTATTGCATATTCGGTGTCTAAAGCATTAATTACCATCTTGTAATTTTTTTTGTATTTTTTCTATGTATATTTATAAAAGTACAATAATTTCAATGGTACCGTAATGAACATAACAACATTATTCCCTTAAAATCTAAACACACTTTTTGCACGAATAATACCATAACATGTTATTACAGATCATGCAATCGTTAACTTTTTCGGTAAGCGACGATTACCATTATATTCGCGTAAGAAATGCATGCCTTTTTCCACGTAAAGTATAAAACAATTATATTTGTGTATTATTTTTGTTTACAATATAATAGAAACGGCTTATTCGATTTAGATGCGGTTTTCACTAATATATTGTAGTAAGCTTCACTTAACATTTAGTGTTTATTTCATGTCAATCGGTTCATAAATAAAAAAGTTATATCAATTTAAAGAATCACGGCGGACATTTTTAAGGTATACTATCAGAGTACGTACATGGACGCGCACTCTCGAGGCTAACTGATGAACAGCGTTTGATATTTGATCTGGTGAGCGTTGATAGTACTTTGGAAGAAATGCTATTTGTAGATGCACCCGGTGGAACGGTTAAAACATTTCTTACGAAAGTTATTTTGGCGAAGGTACGAAGCCAAGGTAAAATGGCGCTTGCTGTCGCTTCATCAGGCATAGCAGCCACATTGTTGCCAAAGTGGGGAAACTGCTCATACAATGTTCAAAATTCCGATCGATTTAGACCGCACAGAAAGCCCTGTTTGTAATATTTCAAGAAACAGCGATAAAGCTAAGGTTCTTCGTGATTGTAGCCTTATTATATGGGATGAGTCCACAATGGCCAATCGAAAAGCAGTAGAAGCAGTAGACAGAACGTTGCGTGATGTCAAGCAAAGTGATCAACCCATGGATGGCATTACTATGCTTTTTTGTGGCGATTTTCGTCAGACTCTCCCTGTAATACCACGTGGAATAAGGGCTGTTGAAGTTAGAGCCTGCCTAAAGAGTTCTCGACTGTGGCATTACATTATACCTTTGCATTTGACATTAAATATGCGTGCGCAAATTAGAGGCAACGAAAATGCTCAAGAATTTTCAGATTTGCTACTTGAGATTGGACGGTGTGTTACCGCAGGAACAAGGAAAAGTTTTTCTTAATGAAAACCTATGCAACATAGTTTCATCAATGCGAGACCTCATATCATCTGTGTATGGAAACGCAACGCAAATACCAACTTGCGAAAATTTCTGGCTTTGCGAAAGAGCTATTTTGACGCCACGAAACGACCAAGCAGCAACAATAAACGCTGAAATTTCGAGCTATGTTCCGGGGGATTATGTTGAGTATATCTCCATTAACAGAGTCATGGAAAAAGGAAAATCTACAAGCTACCCAGTAGAATTTTTAGAATCCCTCAATGCTCCTGGACTACCAGCACATAAAATAAAATTAAAAGTAGGCGTACCGATAATGCTTCTTAGAAATTTAAGCCCCCCAAAACTTAGCAATGGCACCAGGTTAAAAGTGACCAATTTACAAAGAAATCTGATAGAAGCAGAGATTTTAACAAGGTGTGGAAAAGGTAAAAGTGTTTTCATTCCTCGGATTCCTCTCATTCCAAACAATTTTCCATTTAGTTTTAAACGAGTCCAGTTTCCAGTCAGCCTATGTTTTGCGATGACAATTAATAAAGCCCAAGGTCAGACGCTGAAAGTTGTAGGTGTAGATCTAAGTATCAGCTGTTTCTCGCACGCTCAGTTATATGTGGCTCTGTCACGGGTTAGCAATCCTAGGAGCCTGTATGCTTTCATCCCCGATGGCCATACGTCAAATATCGTATATAGAGAAGCATTACTGTAAAATAAATTTTTAGCTACCCAAACGACGGTATATGTAATTCAAAATATGCTGCCCGAAAAGTCACTATTCCACGCTGACGAAGTCGCGGGCACAGCTAGTTAATAAATAAAAGGACTGATTATGATAAATAATAAAACCTTTGTTTTATTTCATAAATTTTAATAAAACGCTATTATAAATTATCCAGTATTAATATCAACTTCCTCTATTATTGTTATTTTTCTGCCAAATCAAATAATAAGTACTGGATTATTTAATAAAACATGTATTTGCAACATTATATTACTGTTAATCTTTTGACACCACACATCGACGAATATAACTGTAATGTAATATTACATTATACACTATCGCTTGGATTTCACACGAATAATATCGTAATATCATATTGCCGTTAGGTTTTTTGACACTGTATTACAACGAATAATACTATAATGCATTAATATTGACTACGATATTGTTGCGTTTACACGCGAATAATATGGTAATGATGCGTTGCATACTATACTTTTGCCATTTAATTTCAGTAACATTATTTTTGTGAATAACTTAATTTTATTAAAGTATTACAAAAAAATCATAATATAAATTAGATTGTAAAAAAATTAGCTTTGTTTTGACGTTTAAATGTCTACCTTACGATCTACCCGTGCCGAGATATACGCATAAAACAGTTTTTTATTTTTCCTGTAAAATTTTGATTTATCGATTACCATATTATTCGGTGGGGGGAGCGAATTGATCGTTTAAGGGGCTTACATGAACTAAAGCGCGGTCAATGTCGGACTGCATAGAAAAGAAAGAAAAGCACGCTGACAGTGATGACACAACGCTGGTAATTTATTGCAAAATATGAAGTAAGTAATTATTTAATTACAAAAATCTATTGTTTGGACTAAAAAATTAAAACACTAGTGTTTTAAAATAATGCTTGTAGAATAATCTGACAAAAAATCAGAATGATTGTATGTATATGTCGGCGGCGTTGTCGTAAACATCACGTGCACCGATCACGCCACCGACAAGTACGTCACTCGACTTCTCCCACCGCCGCGCCCCACTGCTCGACTTGTTTTGACACCAGTATAAAAGAGCGAGCAACGAAGCGGCGGGGGACTTGACCATTTGACATCGTACGGACATCATGTGCTCAGAAACTATATCGCGTTCGTATCTGGTTGTATCGTGTACCTACAGTGCTTGATTTGCTAATGTGATTAAATTGTTCATGAAATTATAATCTGATGTGAAGTGCAAACCGTTTTTCTATTGCGCAATAACCAACACTACCTACATAGTACGCCCACAGTAATTAAGATATGCCTGATAATAATGACACACACTTTACCTTTTCCTACATCAGAAGTGGGATTCGTGTTGGTTCATGCGCAAAATCAGAACTCTAAAAAGTGACCGTTGACATTTTAAAAACAAAGTGCAAACTGCGAACGTTTATTAAATAATCGTGTGGATCTGTTCGAGTTAAACCCAGACAAACCAGATACGGATGCGCAATCATAGTGAATGTTGTTTTGGGCATAGGCTGTATGCCAAAACACCTTTGCCCAGTAACGCGCCAGTTGCGCCCTACCGCCATGTCAGAAAAAAAAAAGTGTCTAAAAGTTCGACGTATCCCGTTCCCGTAATTAGAAAACGCGATATAATCTGTGACGCGATAGGACGCGTGTGCAAACGTAACGGCACACAATACGACAGCTGATTTATGATTTGCTGAAAATTCACTGCACGGAGGTCGTGTTGTGGCCGTCATTAAGGCGCACAAATGAAGCAGTATCAACGTGGCTATTGTAAATAGTACGAAGGACGTAGCGTGGAGCTACCAGTGACGTGGAGTGACTTCAAGAATCGAGCCAAGCAGCCCGCAGCCGTCGGTGAAGCCCTTCGTGTGCTGCAAGTGAGGGCATCCAGGACATGTCGCGGCCCGGTGCACGAGAAGTGGCAGCCAAGCAGATGGTGGAGGTGGAGCACGCGCTGCAAGCAGCAGCGGCGAGTGGATGTTTGCGTCGTACAACTACCGCAGGCACGTTAGAAGATAAAGGTGATCTGTATTGTTTTTTGTTTACGATTCTGGTGCTGAATGCTCGTTAGTAAAAGCAAGTTGTGCAGCCAAATTAAGTGCCAAACGAGTTAACAATGTTGTTGCGATGACTGGTATTGGTTAAACGCGTGTATTCAGCACAAAACTTGAAATTTTATTACATTTCTACACGACATTTACTTGCAAAGTATTATTTTGGGTAGGCTATTTTGTGTTATTAGAAAACGAGCAGGGAAATCAGATTAGCAGACTAATCTAGATCGGAAGTTCAGAGGTCCATTTAAGGTAGTGGAAGTTTTGACAAGTGATCGTTATGTTTTGAAGTCCCTTTCTTCCGCCGGACGTACAAGTACGCACACTACCGACTGCGTAAAATAACTGACGTTGACATGCACGTAGGTGACGATGACGAGACTAGCCATGACGAAAATGATAACGCTGACAAGACTAGTTGAATACTAAGTAGTTAACTTAAGATTTAGATTACCTAGCATAGTAAGAGTTTTCTTATAATCTGTAACGTTATAGGAAAAATAAAGTAACATGTTGAACAAACCTACTTTAAGAATTATTTTGATAAAGGCTCGAAATGATTATCTTGATGGTGTTGTTTGTAACCGGATGGAGGTTACATGTGGAGGTGACCGGATAGAGGTTGCCTCTTGTGTTTGTGACCGGATGGAGGTCGATTGGTTTGATGCTTATGACCGGATGGAGGTTATAAGTGTGATGATGAAGGCCGGATGGAGGTCAGAGTATGAGCATTGCAATATTTTAATCAGTTTCCTATTATTTGAATGAGTATGGGTGTTGTTCGACATGTCGGCTTTGAGAGAAAGAGTTTGTTGTGATTTTCATCAGAACCTGTAATAATTTTGGTCAGAATTGGCCGAGTGGAACATGCACTGCTGTTGATTTTTTTTGGTTACAGGTTAACACACAAGGATGTGTGCAAGCAGAATGACAGTGGTGGACAGCGCTGTACTCTTTGGATCTCCTGTACGAATAATCGCTGATCAAGGACGGTGCTTTTCGAGCGAGGAGTTTCACGACTTCTGCCAAGGAAACGGTGGATTGCAACCACTACAGCCATTAAGCCAGCTACAGATCTTTTGTCTACTGAATTTGGTGAGTCGTTTTCATTTTGTTTTGACTCGGGTATCTAGTGCTTCCATGGTAAACAACAGCAAAAAAAACTGTTACATTGTTAGTTATAGCCCAATTTAGTTAACGATGCGATTTTTAAATACGCTCACGATAGGTTATGAATGATGCCAGTAGGTTATGTACCAGTCGAAGTTGATTGTGATCACAGTGGTAATGAGCTATGAGCAAGCCTAAGTAGTGGGAACCACGCGAGTAGGAGTTCTCTATCGGCCGTAGTAAAAAGTGTGTAGTCACAGGGGTGATACACATGGATCCATGCGCTGGATGTGTGAGAGCAATGCGATTGCTGGTCGGCCGGAGTGCCGTGGCGTTAGAGTGGTTTACTCGTCTGTGGGTTTCCAGGTGTCTAAGGCTCTTAGTGAAAAAGATTGTTGTAATGTGGATAACGATGGTACATGGCTCTGGTTGATATTTTTTTTTGCTATGATTAATTAAAGTTTGATTACATGGCTCTGGTTGAATCAAGTACGCTAATGAGGCTAAGGCATATGCCATGGCACAGGCCAAGGGATCAGAGTATTAATGACGAATTTGAGGAAAGCTAAGTAAAAGTCTTGTTGATGAAACAGAGTAGAAATTAAGTCGAGTGATAGTGGTGAATCTTAGTTCGGCTGGTCGGGGACCATACCAGTAGTTATTACATAGTCGTAGCCCTGTAGAAATCGGTGTCTCTTGAGGCAACTCAAGTAGTCCGTGGGTGCGCGATGCGTGTTTAACTCTGGCGGAGGTCGGGGTCTTGTAGAGACCATAGAGCCCGTGGGACTCGGAATTCAGGAGGAATTCAATGAAACAAACATGAAGTTTGTTGTAGGGGCTTAATGAAAAGCCACAGTCCATGAATAAGATTCCTGCTGTGTTTTGTGATGCTCTAAGGATGTTTTATTGGCTGCTCCATCATGTTTAGTTGATTATTTAGTTTGTGATCTTGAGATTTGGGAATCAAATAATGATACTATCTCTGCCAATAGTGATACTATCTCTGCCAATAGTAATACCATGTCTGCCAATAGTGATACCATGTCTGCTAAGTCCCACTATATCTACCAGTTCTCATAATAATGCAAATTGTAGAAACCCTGGTTTACGTGCTACTTCAGTAGAATCAATTGGTCCTGAGTCAATTACCATTATAACAGAAGCACTTGTACATCAACCAAAATATTGAGCTATTTGTTAATTAAGCTAAAGGAACGATACTTGTTTGGCCTAGCTACGTCCGGTCCAGTTTAACTGTAGGGACACACCTGAAAGGCAAAACAATTACCGGACCAGGAAGCTAATCTTGTAGGGTCAAAAACTGATCGGACCAGGAAGCTAATCTTGTAGGGTCAGAAATTGACCGGACCAGGAAGCTAATCCTGTAGGGTCAGAAATTGACCGGACCAAGAAACAAGTCTTGTAGAGTCATGGCTGACTGGACCAAGTGGTTAAATATCTGAAGGGTCTAACTTGACCGGACCAGAAACAATAGCAGGATGACCAAACGGTAGTTAATCAGTTTTTTATGCTTTAGATGTAACATTGTAATAATCGTAATTAGTAATCAAATAATGATTAATGCTCTGAACTCAATTTTTTTAGTTTGTGCGAATTTTCATTGTGTTTTAGTCTGTACCAAATTCGGTCAGAAGTGACCGAACTATGTGATACTTTGCGGGGTATGTTTCTTTGCAGATTAACACACGAGAATGTGTGCGAGCAAGATGGTCGTGTCGGCGTCATTCATTGACTATTCTGAACGCCAGTGTCACCCGGCGGCGCTCGACAGAGTCTAGCCTGAGTTCGTGTGGAGTCGAAGAGAGCGCGCAGTGGTGTAACGAGACAGTCTTGGCTCTGGCGTGTCACGGTGAACGTACGTTACGGAAGCATCGTACGTTCCCGTGACCCCTGGTGTAGGTGTGAGATGGAACACCGGGGTGGTTTTTAGTCAGTAAGAGTCTGACAGACCCCTCCACTCGCCCCGTGGCGGAGGACATCCATGAGGATTTTCCACCCCGGAAAGTGTATGACGGGGCACAAGTTGCACTTTATGTCCGTTTATTCGGAGCCGATCAATAGTAACGCGAGCTGATGTCCATAGAACTAATGATGACAGTTAAATTGCAATAATCATTGTAGGGTTAAACCGGTCCAATGATAAATCAGCTATAGGGAATAATAATATTCCGGACTAGCCAAAATAAGATAAAATAAATTCTGAAGGGCTTGTAGCCGGACCAGAACTTGTTAATCTGTAGGGCTTGTAGCCAGACCAGAGCTTGTTAATCTGAAGGGTCAATGAAGACCGGTCCAGAAGTTTTAATCTGAAGGGTCATTGAAAACCGGTCCAGATTGTAAAGTACGATTTTGGTCAGGATAATCGAACGATTTATGATTATTACAGATGTACGAATTGTAAGCGCACGAGGACGTCCGCATGTCAGTATGGCCGTGTCGGCGGCGTTGTCGTAAACATCACGTGCACCGATCACGCCACCGACAAGTACGTCACTCGACTTCTCCTACCGCCGCGCCCCACTGCTCGACTTGTTTTGACACCAGTATAAAAGAGCGAGCAACGAAGCGGCGGGGGACTTGACCATTTGACATCGTACGGACATCATGTGCTCAGAAACTATATCGCGTTCGTATCTGGTTGTATCGTGTACCTACAGTGCTTGATTTGCTAATGTGATTAAATTGTTCATGAAATTATAATCTGATGTGAAGTGCAAACCGTTTTTCTATTGCGCAATAACCAACACTACCTACATAGTACGCCCACAGTAATTAAGATATGCCTGATAATAATGACACACACTTTACCTTTTCCTACATATATTAGTATGGTTTTTATCGTGTTTTTATTGTAAAAATAAAGTTTTTAGAGGAATCTTCTTGATTTTTTTCTATCATATCAAATTAGTTGTATTATGTTTTCAACACACTATCAACCTAGCATATATCCGGAAGAATATCATAATTATATTTTTCTGATTTTGTTTATTGTAGTCGATTGTAAACTTGTTTCTAAAACTTGCGTTTTTTGCGTTTAGGTCCTGTAAGCCCTTAAGAGAAAACTAGTCGCGACCTCGAACACTGGTGGTCATGGCCAAAAAGCACGCTATCTCACCTGGCGTCGTGTCCGACAGAGCCACTATCAGTGATGAGCAGTAAGATGCTAGTCTACACGCACAACGTCTACCTAGTTCTCACGCACAGAAACACCGTTCCGAACTGAAAGGCGCGTAAAAAATTTCAAAAAGTGCTTTGGAAAATCGAGTTTTATGAAAAAACCACTGCATAAATCAATTACAAATAAAGTTTATTGAACCCTTCGATAACTGAGCTTTGTCGGTAAGGACTTAGTTTTGAAGATTTTACAGTTCTTTTATTACTTATTTACACTCAAAGTTACGTTAAAAATAGCAAGAAAAACGAATCTTTGTTGGCTCATATATTTTTAATGGCTTTTTATTTTACTATTCTGTTTCCGTACAGACAAAATTAATAATAAGTCAAAACAAAATCATGTTTAACTTTGGATGCACAGTGTCAAACAGTTGAGTAATACTCTCCCCAAATTTGTATGGAAAAATATCGACTACCTTAAGGTGTAAAGATGGCTCACTGTCCTTGTGCATGTGGGCGGAGCTAAACGCCCTACTCCCGAATACGTAAAAATGTGTGCGGTGGCGCGCTACACTAAAACTATGATCAAAGAATATGAAGAGGCGCAGACATGCCGCACGTAGGTCGCCATTTTTGCCTACGATTCCAGAAGGGAATGGCGGATGCAAGGCTGATATATTTTGTACTAGCTGTTACCCGCGACTTCGTCCGTGTGGAATTTAAAAAAAAGTTATTATTGAGTTCGCAGAGTTTACGATAACTTATTAAGGCGCTGTACTTAGTCAAAATAGGCTTCGCAAAACAATATTTTAGCCAAATGTATACATTTTAGAACAGCAAAAAAAATATGTTAATCTTGATCATATTTATGAGTGGACCATTGTGTTCAAAACACGTTTTCGGTAAATTTTCTCGATAGAAAAAAATCATAAAATAAACCATTAAAATTGAAATCGTTGCAATTGTAACTGTGTTATTTATAAACAAATCTTGATAAAATTAATAACAGTGATGTAATGTATAATAAATAATAATAAAGGGAACTGTTGTTTTTATATATCGATTGAAATAAGATATTTGTAAGGATTAATTGTATTTAATGATAAATAACTCGAACGAGTCGAACGAAACGTCGACAGCGAGTCAGTGACCCATAGAGTATAAGTAACTAAAAAGCAGTGACTAGACATGGGTCGTACTTGCAAAATCGTGTACCAGGGCTTACAAGTACGACTTCTTTAAGAAACCACGTCCTAAAACTAGATCTCGGGATACTTTCAAGTATTTTCTATCTGCATAGGAAATTGAACCTTAACTGTATACAAATAAGGAGCAAAATCGCTTTTACAAATAAATACGTACTTATAGAGTATAGACGATTAAAGTTTTTACTACTATTCCAACCAAGAGCCCTGTTGGAAGAAAAAAACTTGCATAGGAAATTGAACTCTGAATTCTTACTTATGGAGCACAATCGCGTTTAGGCATTGGGTCGTACTTGCAAAATCGAGTACCAGAGCTACAAAGTACGTCCACCTTAAAAAACCATAGCTCGAGATACTTTCAAGTATTTTCTATCTGCATCGAAAATTGATCCATGACTTCATACAAATAAGAAATACAATCGCGTATTCAAAAGCCCTGTTGGAAGTAAAAATACTTGCATAGGAAATTGACCCGTTACCTTCTATGAATAAGGAGCATAATCGCGTTTACAATTAATATTTTCACAAACCATTAAAGTAAAAATACTTTCATACGAAATTGTTCCGTAGACTCTAATTGATAAAGAGCATGATCGCATTTGCGAAAACTGACGCGGCTGGGTACCTATGTAGTTGAGCGAGTAGCCGTATAAAATACTTTGAAGTCTTGCAATTATTTCGGGTCGGTACCTAGTGTACGTACTTTGGTATCTGTTTGTTGATGAAAGCTGTTTATTATATTTTATTTTATGATTACCTAGTTTTTTCTAAGTTATGTTGTTGGTGTAAATGTTTGTACTGTTTCGGTTCTACTCATAAGTTGTATAAATAAACAATCAGTGTATAAAAAATGGTCAACAATAAAATAAACGGAAGGCAATAAAGAGATCTTATTCGACGAAACAAATTGTAAAGTACCTACTTTTTTGTACACACCATATTTTGTTTGTATAGATTATCTATAGACGCGTAATTTCAACATACATTACAACAGCTCGATTGGTCTAGTGGTCTCGTGCATCGCTAAAGTGTCACTAACGCCCGGATTCAAATCTCAACTTTTCCATTCTTTTTGTTGATTTTCTTATTTGATATAAATATTTTTTTCAGTAATTATTACTTTTGTTGATTTCCTTATTTTTGTAACAATTATAATGCAATTTTATTGTTTTTTCTTTATAGTAAAAAGAAATGGTTGGCGAGCAATCCGTCAGGTCAGCAGATAAACCATCGGAGAAAACTTTTCAAGAGTAAGCTTATACATATACATGTATACTTTTGTAACACACTGTAGGTATATTATTTTTCTTCCGAGTCAAGCTTGGTGGACGTTTTTATTTATTTTTATTATATTACTTACTCTAGCTAGATTCTGAAGAAAAATAACTAAGTATAGGAATAAAAATGATTGTTTTTATTAAAATAACAATTACTTATTGAATTATTTTAAAAATAAAAATATGCACATTATAATTAAAAAATAACAAAACAAAACATAAGCACATTATAATTAAAAAATAACAAAACAAAATATATGCGTCCACTGAGATTCGAACCTGGTGATTACGCAATGAGAATCCGGACAGTAGAGCGCAGAGCCAATCGTGCATCTTATTCGAGTCGCGAAATTACGCTTCTAAATATAATGGAAGTCGCACATAAAAGTCGTCTATTCACCGCCACGTAAAGAAATACAGTATGCTAATTTTAATGAAATTCTTCTAATATTTCTCCATTTAGTTCTTTTTGATCGTTTTTGCATTTTTAGTTTAATTTATTTATTTTTAGTTTTTCGTATTAGCCTTTTTATATACAATATTTGGTGAACGATTTCCTTGGGCTAAAACAAAAACACTAGGTATATTATTTTATTATTTACTTATTCAATCAATTTCATTGGAGATTAAGGAATCTTCACGTATAGGATCCACTTATAAAAAAAAACTATACCCCGTTTCTTTATTATGATTTATTTACATTTGGTTAAGTACCTAAATAAACGCAGTATACAACCTCCCTATTTGAATCGGATATTATTCAATATTTAATTTCATAGGTTTTAATTTTTTTTCGTGGGAACCTATTTTCTTTTTTTTTCTAAAATAAAAGTAGCCTAAGTTACTCCTTATTCACCTATCTGCTAGTGAAAGTCCCAGTCACAGAAATAAATCCGCACAAGAATATGAGAAGGTAGTAAATGTAGTAATCAATAAACTCAGTAATGCAAATACTCGTAGATTGACAACTAAGAACGCTCATTTTTTATAAATTAAGGTGTTTGAAAACATTTTTTTTTTAATTGTGGGTAAGTAGTTATTTTCTAAACAGTCAAAATAAAATGGCCTGAAGCGGTTGTTTTAATATTACAAACAGACACTCCAATTTAATTTATTTGTATAGATAGATAGATACTTATTAGTCCACTCAACGAATAACCCAAAAAGAGGTGTAGAGTGCGTGAGCTGGGCCCTGAGCGATTTCTTCAGAAAGTTGCTCAGAGTGCTTAGGGAGTAAACATACTAAAAGTCCCCGCGTCTAGGAGGTGAGCCGGAGTGGGGGGTGTAGTGTATAGACATTTATAGTCTGTTGTGTACGACTCTGTCGTCTCGAGCAGCGCACGCGCGGTGTCGCGGGGCGGGGGGCAATAGCCTACCGACCGCCGGGAAGAGAAGACGTGGACGCTTGCTGCGAGCCGATATCAGTGTAATTTAGTTACTTGTTCTTTCCTAATATCAACTCTCGAGTCTTATGGTACATTACATGTGGCGACGAGGACAAACTGTGAGTTTTTAAGGTTATTTACATTAAAAAACAAAAGAAAGTAGATGAAGGCAAGCATGGACAAGGTATTTATACTATCCGACTACAATCGTTAAATAAATAGAACTTACGAATAACGAGGCACCGGCTGTAAATTCATGTATGACAGGCTACCTACCAAGCTTTTATCAAAGTGATTATTATGTAGGTGACTAAGTGACCACCCGCTAGGTTTCTTCAAAGATGTTGTTTCATTCGGTTACGCCCGTGGTAGGTGAATATGATACCTAACCTACAAGTTACCTACCTACTTGAGTTCGAGCCTCAATATTTATTACCTAGATAGCTGTATAAGAAATGTTAATAGGTAAAACAAATCACAGAGCCTTACGAGTTTCGTTAATCAATTTAGGTAGGTAATAGTTACTATTCTAAAGTTAATGAATTAGTCCACAGTATTAATTAGTTACCTATAAAAAAAAGTGGTTATTTACTGTTATCATTGTTTTGTTACTAACTGATGTTGACTGTTTAGAACATTTTAACTAAGAAAATAGAAGGAAATGTAAAGTAACTAGGTACCTACTCACTTGGCCGCGAGTTGCGTAGGCATTCTTTTGTTCGCGTTTTAGGTATCTAGGTTTCTATTGATGTACATCAAGGGAGTGACATACCTACATTTTTGTCAACCATACCTACCTAGTTATTAAAATAAATGTTCTTCGAGAATCACCGAAAGTATCGTGCGGTGAGCGGTTTTAGCGACGAGACATAAAGGCGACTGGGCATTTAATTGCGACTGAGCATTTAAAGGCGACCGGGCATTAAATTGCGGAGATTTACTGGTATAGCATTAAATTGCGGACATACCCACATGGCATTAAATTGCGGAGATTTACCGGTATAGCATTAAATTGCGGACATACCCATATGGCATTAAATTGCGGAGATTTACTGGTATAGCATTAAATTGCGGACATACCCACATGGCATTAAATTGCGGAGATTTACCGGTATAGCATTAAATTGCGGACATACCCACATGGCATTAAATTGCGGAGATTTACTGGTATAGCATTAAATTGCGGACATACCCACATGACATTAAATTGCGATCATACTTACATGGCATTAAATTGCGAATATACCTACATGGCATTAAATTGCGGACATACCTACATGGCATTAAATTGCGGACATACCTACATGGCATTAAATTGCGGACATACCTACATGCATTAAATTGCGGACATACCTACATGGCATTAAATTGCGGACATACCTACATGGCATTAAATTGCGAAGGTTTCACGGTTTAAAATTTTATGTTTACACATTGATTTATTAAATAAAGCAGCGCCGGTTCCTACTAAAGTGAGTGATTGTACTCACTAAGCTGACTAAGCACTCAGTACCGCACGGAACATCGTTGATCACACAGCTCGATAATTTCAGTTTTTTTGTTGCAATAAATACTCATTAAAATGACTTTTGTGCAGCTAAACAGTGTTTTAATAATACGAGGAAAGAAAATAAGACACAGATTACCACAGGTAAATACAGCAAAAAAAAAATGTTAATTTGTTGATAATTATAACAACATTTAATGTTTGCTTCGTCATGTTTGTAAGAGCGAGACAGATAATACAAAATAGCGTGAGAAACACGATGCGACGCATCACGCGTGACGTACTATCAAAGATCACAATCATCAGCATTTGGCGACTAACGTGATTTCGCTTGCACGACAGCGTCGGCTCCTACTATCGCTGTCGAAACTGTAGGTTTGCGACTATCATCACAGATGTGCGAGTTTCGGTGCATGTAGTCGTGCGAGTGGTTGCGATATTAGCGCGTCACGTATCTGCGAAAATAATATATCAACTAGATATGAGCGCCGCGCCGGCGCGCCGCCGTCGCCGTGAGTTCACGTCGACGCGTCGTCGCCGAGTGAAACACGCGGCGCGCCGTCGCGACGAGTCGCAACTTGCTCTCCCGCTCGCACGCGCGGCCCGGCCGTATTAGTTCGCCTAGTCACCTCGCGACGCTACGCTCGCTCGTCGCTCACACTCAGTCGAGTCGAATATTTCACCGAGTGAACGTGTATTAACTTAAAATGGCTGTTTCTCATAAAAAAAAAATAGTGTCCGACCGAAACAGGTTTTTCAGCCGAAACCGAAACCGAACTTTCGGCCTTGCTCTTAGTTTCGGCCGAAACCGAAACCGAAACTTACTTAAACATATTTAAACTTTCTATCGTATACAGAAATCTGGTGTGTTTTTTACACATTTATTTGAATATACAATGTATATTATACATAGGTACAGACAGTTGAATACTTACCTAATCATTTACGAGGTCGGTCCCATAATGAACTGGCCTGATATAGTTCTACGCGACATGTCGCTACATGTTGTGTTGCATTAAATAGTACGTTTATCGTGCACTTAATATAAGAAACACGCATCGACATGAAATGCTTAGTCTTAGTTTAGCAGGCATTAGCATAACGAGAGTCGCGTATTTTTTCAAAATGTCGACAACTGAGTATCGAAGTGTCATAAAGTTTTTGTTTAAAGAAGGTTTATACCCTGCCCAAATAAAAGAACGATTGGATGACGTGTATAAGGAGTCTGCCCCCTCCTATAGCACAGTGAAAAATTGGGTGAAAGAGTTTCGGCTCGGAAGAGAAACCGTCGAAGACATTTGCCACGACGGTCGACCTGTGGAAGTGCTCACTCCCGAAACGATTGCTCTTATCGAACAGGAGGTTCTGAGTGACCGCCGTTTGAAGATTAGAGAAATTGCAGCTAGGCTTGGGCTCTCTAAAAGTACGTCATCGTGCGATCCGTGAATATCTTCACATGAAAAAAGTGAATGCAAGATGGGTACCGAAACTTCTTTCAGCGGTACAGAGACAGGAAAGAGTGCGCTGCGCTTCGGAGTTTTTGGATCTTTGTGGCGAAAATTCAAAGACTGTGATCGAGCGGCTAGTGACTGGTGGTGAAACTATGATCTTGTATTATGACCCACAAAGCAAGCGCGAATCAATGGGATGGCGTTATAAGGGTGAAAAGCCCCCTAGAAAGGCAAAGGTGCAACAATCGGCTAAAAAACTGATGTGCACAATCTTTTGGGATTTTCAAGGCATTTTGATGGTGGATTTTAAAGAACGTAATACAGTCGTGAACGGCTAATATTATGCTTCTTTAATATATAAATTACGAGACAAGATAAAGGAAAAACGAAGAGGCAAGCTGTCTAAAGGTGTCCTGTTGCTCCATGACAACACCCCTGTTCATACCGCTGGTGTTTCGAAGGATGCAGTTCGTCAATGCGGGTTCACAGAAGTTGAACATCCACCTCACAGTCCAGACATGGCCCCGTCTGACTATTATTTATTTCCAAATTTAAAGCGAGACTTAAGAGGAAGAAAAGTTTCAAGCGATGAAGAGTTGCAAGCGGCCGTCTTCGGTCATTTTGAGGCTAAAAATTGTGATTATTTTTATAAAGGTTAAGAGATGTTGATTCACAGATGTCAGAAGTGTGTTAGTAGTATTCATGGTGATTATATTGAAAAATAAAATTGGTTTCGTTTCATTTCCTTCATTAGTTCATAGTTAGGCCAATTCATTATGGGACCGCCCTCGTATGTGCAAAACACAACCTCAACTCCATGCGATTAACGATGGACGGCGGCGAACTGGGCCGGCGCGGGCGACGCCACGAGCGAGCACGAGCTAGCCGTGAAGTTCGCCGAACGATGGACGATAATTCATGAACACTCAAGTTTCGGCGCGGCCGAAAGTTTCGGCCATTTCCTGGCCGAAACCGAAACTTAGGCCGAGACTAGTTGATTTGGCCGAAACTGGCCGAAACCGAAACTTAGGCCGAAACTAGTTGATTTGGCCGAAACTGGCCGAAATCGAAACCGAACTTTCGGTCGGTCACTAGAAAACATTGAAATGATTATTATTCAGTAAGTAAACGTGATCTCCAATTTTATTTAAAAGACTGTAAAATTATATTAACAATTATTAAAAAATATAGGTAAAGCTTTTTAATACGGTTTTCTTTAAGTTTTTTTTAAGAAATCTTTCCCTGATAAAAAAAATTCTAAGGCCCACGGCCGGCCACGTCGCGCCGCCGCGACGCCGCCGCCGCCGTGGAAATTTTAAGGCCACGCCGCCGCCGTGGCATTGGCCATCGGCGCTCATATCTAATATCAACGTTTACACTTTGAGCACCCATTCGCCACTTGGCGGCCGCGCGCTGGCGCCACAGTACAGCACAGCATGACGACAACGTGTCGTCATGTGCGCACAGGGTGTGTTTGCCATGACGACTACGTATTGTCATAAGCGCCGATGGTGTACTGCGGGCGTAGATTTATAGCCAGGGTACAGTCGCGTACAGTAGATGCTTTATTACCAGCATTAGATTGCGATAGCGTGTTAAAAATCTATAAATATGCAACATAGTTACTTACCTTGTCAACAGATAGCCCCAAATAGCACAGTACACTTTAGAGAAGTTCGAATGTGAATAGGAGGTTGGTTCAGTATCTGTCCGTTGGCAACGAGGGATAAGAAGTCTGAACATTTATGAACTCGAGGCGGTAGGCATAGACGGAAAAGAAAGAAATAGTCTTTTACATTTCGGTGGTCCTGAGTTACAATGGATTTGGACTGCAGTTTCAGAATGGCCTAAAAAAAAAAAAAAAAAAGTGTCATGGTGTAGAACTGTTCCGCACAGGATAATTCCCTGCGTATAGCAAGAACTACCTATCGAGTACTACTGAGTTCTAGGGTAACATAATTTAGGTTGGTAATGTTGGTATCAACAGACTAAGTAAAAGACAAAAGCTATGCAGTTAAAATAATAAGTATACATAGGTATTTTGAAATAAAATGTGTGCAAAGTGAAAATAAGAAGTAACAATAACAGTAAACTGCTGGTTGATATTATTGCAATGATTAATTAGAATAACATAATATTTTCTTATGATATGATGAAGGTATGAGGTATCGGTAAACAAGAGAAGTTCCCTCCCTCTGTTAGAGTATAACTCCTTAATGTGGGAAAGGTCAAAGGTCACTAAGTTACAGGTGTCATGTAACACGTAATAAACATGCAACAAATGTACTTATAACAATAAAGATTGCTTACCTATTCAAACATAGGTACCTACATCTTTCTATTTATAAAGTGGAGCCGGGTTGGTTGCACCATTTGTAGCTCGAGAGTGCCTGGACCGATTTTGTGGTCTTTGATTTGTTGGATTTGTCTCCGCCCCGAGTGGCGGAGTGGCTGTTGAAGCACGGAAAAAAAATCACGAAAAGACAATGGAGATGATTCATTTTTCTCATACATTTTGTGTTTTGACTCTGGGGCGATGCGGGGCCAACTAGTAAATACATAAATGTTGCTGTGAGTGTCTAGCTTTTAAGATTTTCATTATCTTAATAATAACTAATTATTATAATAGTGGTCTAGTTCGTCCACTATTTGCAAGCGCTACTGTTCAGTGTAGGGTCTTGGATTCAATGCCAGGTGGCACCAGGGGTTGTGGGGTTTTCCATCAGGAAGTTATTAGAGTTTTGTACAGAATTCACGGCTGTAGACTCGCTCCCTGTTGCATGGGATTTAGCCAGGACTGGCTAAGGTATACGATACTCTATTTCGCTGTCTGGGGTGGTAACTGGTAACAAGCGTGATGTTGGGTTATAAGATTATAATTCTTATTTTATCATAAACTTGATAATACTGTCCTCTGTGAGGTCCTGTTACAAGTATTACAATAGTCAGTGTGAAAGTATTGATGCCTTTAATATGAGATCAGCGCCATCTTTTGTATTGTTTGTCACATTAGGAGTCAGCATGTATTGCTGGAAGATCTGTTGAAATTAGAATGCATTTATTTGTACACATAGGTACACCATAGTGGCATAAAAGGTACACATTATGGTATAAAATCAAAAAATATGTTTTCCACTATGTGCTGCCTTGCAAGGCGTACAAGTATTGCTTACACAGTAGGTAATAGGGGTACAAGAAGGCCTAAATAATTATAAAAATACTGCAAGTTATTGAAGTAATTTTGATGTCTTATTTAATATACTAAAATTTCAAGGTAACATTCTGTATTGTTACTTGGGTTTTAGAGGTAATTAACAATTGCACAGTATAGTACCTAGTTATATCAAAATATGGGAAGCTCTTTATTTCTGTTTGGAAGTTTTAATCAAGTGAGTAATATAAGAAGTTTCAGTATATGTGAATTCAGACTCTCAGATAATTGTCAAGTTTTGGGAACCCAAACTTAATGCCATACCGGCATTATAAGGTTCAAATTCCATGGCAACTGTTAGGACCTTATTATAGAAATACAAGCGGTGAATCTAAAAGTAGGTTCTAGAATATAGAAAGAAACCAAGTAAGATATATATTCGATAAGAAGCGTAAGGACACAACCACATCCACAATGACAGAAGTAAAATAATAGAAGGAATAAAAACACTCGCGTGCAGCCTGTGCGGTGTCATTGGCCTCGTGTGAATTTGAAGTTATGTTAAAAAGATCTAAATGATCACTGTTTACCAAACAAGTTATGTCAAATCAGTGTGATTTAAACTCAACTATGTACTTACTCACCAAATAAAAAAAATAAAAATAAAAAAAAGTACAGGTCACTTACCGTGTCATGCTTACATACACATAACAATAGCATTTAATTTCAGCACAACAGTGGTGGTGGTCTAGCCCGACTAAAGTCGTGGGTTCGAAACCAGGCAGACATTTTGTGTATTTTCACTCATCACCACTGTTCATCAACGGTGAAGGAAAACACCGTGAGGAAACCGGCATGTCCGAGAACCAGTACTTCAAAGACATGTGACATTACCAGTACGGAGAGTTTCCGCGTGGTAGATAAGACATCCATTAAATTGGAAGCAATGGGCATCCATTAAATTGGACGTATTTGATATCCATTAAATTGGATGTATCAAAACGATGAAGTATCGGTGACTGAAAGCGTCGTGAGGAAATCATAATGTCTCCATTAAATTGGATTTATCAAAGCGATAAAGGAAAAAATCGTGGAGGGCCGGCGTGTCCGGGAGCGAATACTTCAATTCAATATTTCAACAAACATTTGGATGTATCAAAACGGTGAAGTATCGGTGACTGAAAGCGTCGTCGTGAGGAAATCATAATGTCTCCATTAAATTGGATTTATCAAAGCGATAAAGGAAAAAATCGTGGAGGGCCGGCGTGTCCGGGAGCGAATACTTCAATTCAATATTTCAACAAACATGACAACAACAAACATCTCAATTCAATAATAATAAGGGAGGGATGTAGTGTATAGACATTTATAGTCTGTTGTGTACGACTCTGTCGTCTCGAGCAGCGCACGCGCGGTGTCGCGGGGCGGGGGGCAATAGCCTACCGACCGCCGGGAAGAGAAGACGTGGACGCTTGCTGCGAGCCGATATCAGTGTAATTTAGTTACTTGTTCTTTCCTAATATCAACTCTCGAGTCTTATGGTACATTACAGGGGGTATAAAAATTCCCACTTTTGAGTTTTTCGCTAATATCTATAAAACGGTGCGTCGTCGTAGAGAAAACGTATTTTTCTTGACTTGCTTTGCTTTGGCATTTTTATTTATTTACAAACTATCTTATATTTACAAAATAAACAATGTAAACAAAAACAGTATTTAGAAATGGCACCACTAATAAAGCGTCCACGCGGACTACAATAGAAATGGGCCCTCTGCAGCGAGCTAATCTATAAACGCATACTGATACAATTTGTTCATAAATATTTGCACTAACACAGCCAAAGGCGCGTAGTCGATCGATAGCCGGGGCGGAGCAGCGAGCGACACAGCCACCCCGTCTGAGTGCTAACGCACGACTGCCGCCCGCGCCCGCGCAGAGCACCTCTGAACCTATATCTCAAAGTGGGGCATTGTCTTTGCAACTGTTGATTGATTTAAAAACGCTATTTCAAATATGTAGTACCTCTAACCATCAATTTTTCAGTGTAAAAATATTTCCAAACATCAAAGCCGTTTAGAAGTTATAAGCAAATGTTAGCTAAAATAGCGTTTTGGTAAATATTTTTTTAAGGCAAAAGTATTAGCCTTATGAAAAAACCCTGTTTCAAAAATGCTGTACATGAATCTATAGCAAACATATATTTTTTACAGACCTTCTAACCAAACCGTTAATGAGTTATAAGCTTCATAAAGTGACCGTTTTACGGTACTAAACGAGACGGGCTGATTCAATCATATTGCGCAACATAAATATTGCGTCATAGGTTGAATGGTTGAATGTCACATAAAACGCAAGGTCTACATATTTTTCTATGTGACAGTTAGTTACTTCGTTTCAACCTTAAAGCAGTTTCAATTTACTGGGAATTGTTGTCGGAAAAGGTATAGCACTTACGAAGTCGACTATTCGTTACGGTCAATGGCCATTATTTACCTATAAGGTACAGACGCCAGCACATCAACCTACCCGAAACTGTCAAATTTTCCCAATCTACTTTGAACCTTATGTTTTAACGATAAAGTTGAAAATCTATTAAAGAAATTTGACAGATGGTAGTAGCTCCATGTGCTGGCGTCTGTACTTAAAAGCCTAGACTAACATCTCTCATACGTCGACTACCTGTTGTCATCCCAGTGCCTGCTTCATTTTCTTCCTAAAAAGAAGACCAGCACATATTCATAGGTACTAATATTATAAATTCGAAAGTAACTCTGTCTGTCTGTCTGTATGTTACCTTTTCACGCCTAAACCACTGAACGGATTTCGATAAAATTTGGCAGAGAGATAGATTGCGTCCCGGGGAAGTACACAGGATACTTTTTATCGATAAACCTCGCGTGCGAAACCGCGGGCGGAAGCTAGTATGCCCATAAAACAGTAACTGCTTATCGGCAAAAAATAATTAAGTATGATGTTCTTGCCTCTGGTATGGAAAATATTTTGACCATTCCTCAATTTCTGAATAAAACTTAGCAAAAATCGACTTAAAATCTGTTACACAGTAAATTACGACGTCCAATAAAAACCTTTTTCAACTTTATGCTTTAATTTTTATTATTGAAGCAACAATTTTACGATTGCAACACAATGAAAATAGAACTGCACAAAGCTACTCACGCAACTACGAAAGTCTACAATTTAAAAACTCGTTTGAAAATCAACCTTTTGTGTGTACTTATAAGGTTTTATGTCTAATCGTAAGTAGTTTTTCAACTGCAAATATTAGTTGGTTTTTAGTAGATTTTATCAAAGCAACACTGTTTTCAGAACTAACGCTGTATGTAGACTATTAATTAGACTAATTTGATAGGTAACGAGTTTTTATGGGTCAACTTTAATTAGCGGCATTTTAAGAGACCGTGTGGAGGACACAAAATATAATTCAGAAATCATAACATCTACTTATTGACTACAATAATTTTCAATCACAGCAGAACTAGCAGGTCTTCTTGTAAAAGAGTTTGTTCCGAAAAGTTTACAATCATATTATATAATTTTTTTCCACTTAAGGCACCTGTCCCTTTGCCGCCGGAGATTAGCGAAAAGCAAGTAGAGCTAGCAAATAGCAACTAATAACGAGTCGTTTGTTGGACAGAGTTCTCGCCGGGCGGTGCACGGTGAACGGTGGTGTGAACTATGTATGTATATTAAGGGGCTTTTTTTTTCTGGATGGGAAATCATCAAATGACTCCTGCCGCTCTGGGTGGAGCGGAAGGGAGTGTCAGACTCTTACTGACTAAAACTCACCCGTGTTCCTTCCTTCGCCCTTTATGTTCCGGGCCAGCGGTAACCCTTTCGGACATTCCCGCTGATCCGGCAGGCTTCAGCCCTTGCGGGCCCCTTCCCTTGATGCTGACATCTCTTAGAGGCGCGCGTGGAACACGTACGCGCCGTCTGGCACGGGCCTGGTCCTGATCGGACGGTGAGCTACCCATTACTCTCCGCCCGCAGGCCCGCGCCTACGGTGGCCGGGAGTCGTCGCGCGGCTCCCGACGCCCGGAGCGTCTCCCGCGGCGGCTGGGACGGGAGGCTCTCTCCCTCAGCCGTCCCGCCGCCTCCTTCGCTAGCATGACTGCTTCGCAGAAGGAGGCGACTGCCCCCCACTCCCTCTCGCCCCGGACCATGGCTTGAACCAGGCCCGGACGCGAGAGGTCGCCGCCGCTGCCGATCGCCTCTACGAGGACACGGCGGTGCTCCGCCCAAGCGGGGCAGCCCTCCACCGTATGCTCCACCGTGTCCTCTGGGCGATCCTGGCAATGGTGACACCCGGGCGTTTCCTCCCGCCTGATTATGTGCAGGAACCTCCCGAAACTTCCGTGTCCGGTGAGGACCTGCGTCAGGCGGTAGGTGAGGGCGCCGTGACGCCTCTCTAGCCACTCCTCAAAGAGGGGTCTTACCGCCGCTATCGTGGCGTGCCCTCTGCATAAAAAAGAAAGAGAAGGGCGATGACACAACGCTGGTAATTTATTGCAAAATATGAAGCAATTATCTATTTACAAAAAATCTATTGTTTGGAATAAAAATTAAAACACTAGTGCTTTAGTATATTACTTGTAGAATAATCTGACAAAAGTCAGAATGATTGTATGTACATTAGTATGGTTTTTATTGTAAAAAGATAATTTTTAAAGGTATCTTTATGATTTTTTCTATCGTACCAAATTAGTTGTATTATGTTTTCAACACACTATCTACCTAGCATTTATATCCTAAGAATATCATATATTTTTAAGATTTTGTTTACTGTAGTCGATCATATACTTTTATTGCTTCTAAAACTTGCGTTTTTTGCATTTAGGTCCTGTAATCTCCTTAATAGTTTTACTGAAACGGGTCCTGCCGGTCGATTCTGTAAAAATCTCACCGTGAAAACTTAGGTGATGTGAGTTTGTTTATACTAGGAATTGACACTATTGACAGCTCACTCTACGCTCACTTCACCCAAGTTTTCACGGTGAGATGGTTACAGAATCGCACTGCTGCAATCTTTTGTACGTTTCTTGAGCGAGAAAAGAGACATTGGTGCCAATTCTGTTGTTCACAAACTAAACTAAATTTAAGTTCAATGCATCTTTTTCTTTCTATTCCATTAAGAAAAGAACAGAAGATACATTTTAGTTTAGTCCTATCAAATTAATCAGCGCCTAATAAATCCAACTAATATCCTAATAAATCCAACGAAGTAGATAAATTAGGAATATATTAAAACGGACTAAATAACCAATCTACCAGTGCAACTAGGATTAGGGTGACCGCAAACTGTGGTGGACGTTGAAACCGCGACGCGGCGAAGCCACTCCGGATTGTTTAAAGATCTTATTTAGATCTAGTTTAGCCAGTTTAGAGTGGTTTCGGGATGGTCATTAGAGAATTTGGTTTAAGGTAGATTTTATACTTTAAATACAAATTTTCTGATTAAATTATGTTTGCTTAATTTATCAATTTAACATAAAACGGCCAGCATTAGTTAACATAAATAAATTAATATTTATTTAACATAAAGTTTACAACTATAGGACAGTGAGTCATACTCATACGTTGATCTCATAATACTCCAGTCCAGACATACTGACAAGATCTTGTTCCATTCGTCCGCGAACACATCACTGGCAGCCACATCACAGCCGGGCTCAATGACCAAGTGAATTACTTATAATATCAGGTACAGACCTTGGCTTCATTCTGAAAAAGTGTTTGGCTTTACTCTGAAAAAGTTTTTGACAGCTCCTTACCATTGTTTAATAGCAACCACGTCTGCCTATAATGATTGCTATGAATATTTTGACAGGAGTGGTTTAACTTACCACGCACGCCACGGTCAGTTCTAGAACAATCCTCGTTTCCCTGAAGACTATCAATATTTAACGTCATAGTTCAAGTATTTAATCTAATTATGCTTCGTTAATGAGACATAGATTATTGAAATGTGGATTTTTTTACCGTGGTGTGGATGTTATTTTTAGGTTAGCCAGTGTCAAGGTATTTAATTTAAAACAAAGCTTCTATTTATTTTCTGCTTCAAAACTTTAATGTATGTAATTAAAGATCAAACCGTAATCAAAGAATTCTTTGACACGAATGTCACATATTAATGTGATGTGAAACGATTCGAAACGAATAACACTATTCATTCAATTTCTATTAATAGATAGAATTTGTAAAATGTACCTATTACAAATTCTATCTATTATGTAAACGGTAGTTAGAGAGTTTAGACTAATATAGGGTTTTAAAAAGTGGCCTAAAACAGCGTCAGTTATTCAACCCACAAGTCTGCGATAGTTGACCTGTGGGAGAGCGGACTTGAATCACAAAGAGTCATATCCTGGGATCATCACCCGCTGTTCAGTCGAGTCAGTTAAGACCCTCCTGATGGCAACTTAGAATTGTGCGCGCGGAGATCTTATACTCAACGCGGTAACGAAACCATAGCGCGTATTTAAATCGAGCAACGCCATCTATCGAGGTATAGTGTAAACATATGCTGTATTTTTGTGGATTGATTAAAATACTATACTATATATTATATATGGTACTATATATTCAACAAAAAAAATGCATAAAGTTAATGGGCCCGCATGGTTGTAGGTAATAGAACCTCTGAATGTTATAGTTCTCCGTACACCCTGACGTACATATTATAAAAAAGGTTGACAACAAAATAAAATAAAGAAATTCAACACAAAACAAACATCAAATTGTTATGTCAAACACCGCATCATTCATACAAGATTTATTTTAATTATATTTTCTTTAAAATACTACAAATGGTACGCAAGTATTGATGGACAACAACGAAAAAAAAATAACAGATGGAGACAAAACTACGTCGAGTGAAGTGAAGGCAACTGATAGTAAAAGTCAACGATCTACTGCAAACGAAGATGCAGGTCCTTCAGGAGCGAATAATCTACCTGGAGCCGTTAGCCATGCTAAAGTAATGCAAGCCAAACCTGGTATATCGAAATCTGAACACAGCATGCGACATATTATTACCAGTAAAGATGTGACAGACGCATTGAAATCTCTAAGCTTCGGTACACCAGCGCAAGCAATACATAATCTCAATATCAAAGAACTGAAGATACCAATCCTGGATAACACAACAGCTACTATAGATGATTCAGCAACCCTGATTGATCTGAAGAAATTCATGGCATCATGTTTCAAGTTTGTCAAAGAAGCCCCAAACTTAGTTCTTGGTGAAATCCCGAACGTTCAAAGCGTTCACCATGTAATAGTACCCAGTCCAGACACAACAAGACCAGTCACTGTGGACATTCCAAACCCTGGTCACAGTATGGTGCAAACCGAAAGTGTTCCAATTAATACGCATGAAGTGATTGTTACTAAGCCTGTTGAAGCCAAAATATCGAAATCTGATAAAAAGAAGACACCTGGGAGCCTCTCTGAGAAGTCTGATTTGGGAATTACAGCGAGAGATTCACTTTCCAGTATTGGGTCCAATGTTTGTAGAATATGTATGACGCGAGGTAGGGAAAGGTTGGTAACGGGAAAATTCTGATATAAGTATAAAATTATGTAGTACCCAAATATTTATTTACTTGAAAGGTATTCGTTTTAGTGTTACATAAGATGTTTGTTAAACGTGTGATCGTGGGATTGAGTGAGTTCTTTATTTGGCTGTTGAGTCTGAAGATTGGACATCGTATATTGTCCGGCGGGATCTCATTTCGCATCGTATTTACATATACATTACTAATATAGTACTGGAAAGGTCATGAGAAAGTTTATTTATTTATCTTTAATAGGTATAAGAAAGTTATATAAGTCATACATACTTAGGCCTCTGCCTCGGCTTCGAGTCTAACCGGATACCGCTATTTTACACGGAACGACTGCCTATCTGACCTCCACAACCCAGTGACTGGGTAATACGATACCCCTTGGCGGCCCTTGGTAACTTTGGTATGACTAGTTGTTAGACTTTCGGGCTTCTGACGACCCGTAACGTCAGTCAAAGATCCACGAATGACAGCCGGGACCAACGGCTTAACGTGCTTTCCGAGCAACGTAGGGATCTTGGTATGTACGTATGGTTACCCATCCACGGACCAACCGCGGCAAGCGTAGCTTAACCTGATGGCTGTTATCACTTAGCCACAAGCCTCTCCGGATATGTATAATATGTTCTATGTATAATACATTAATATTAAACTTACATTATAATAAAGAAATCTCAATGTTTTGTCAAATCGTAAAAAACCGTGCGATTTAGGGGCGGGTTGCCAGTTCTTAAATGTCTTTATAGCTTTAGCTTAGTTATGGATGCTTTAGCGTAGTTATAGCTGATATATGGTATATTTTCCTCAGATTGATTTCTCCGTGCAACTGTAAAGGATCGATGGCGAACGTCCACCTGAGTTGTCTGGAGAGATGGCTCAACCAAGTGGGTAGGAACCACTGCGAACTGTGCGGGTTTAGGTGAGTATATTCTAACTGTTCCAAAAAAAACAGTGGCACTCCAGGAGTGCCGACAGAAATGAAAACAAAACACAAACACACACACACACACTTTGCCATCACTCACTGATATATCGGATATACATTAAAATCGAGTACATCCCGAGTACAGCCGAACACATCCGAAGCGTATTTTTTTAATCATCTTATAAACAAAAGACGCGCGGTGTCGCTTACGGTAACAGTAGCGCAAGTTCAATGGTTTTTTCATAGTTTTTTCATCTCAAAAAATGCCCAACGCGCGTATACAAGTTTTCACCACTGCATATCATCGCATCGCCCGCCTGATAATATTACTTCATTTTCGCTTAGCGTTCTTTCTGACTTTTGTTCTTTTTGCTCCGCTCCTAAGGGTCGTAGCATAATGTTGAAGAGCTTATAAACTTGCTCAAGAATTGGGTAACCACACGCAAAAAGAATTTTTCAAATCCGACTGCTAGCTCCAGAGAAAAACACAAAAGAATACAAGAGTTCAATTAACCGCACATAGAAACCAGTAATTTATTCACAAAATAAAATACGATTTATTAAATATCTTCATAACCGAATAACGACAAAAACCTTGCTCGCGAAGTTTCCAATAGCCGATTGTTAAAACTTATTTAACGGTTTCAAATGGAGTGGAACAGTTGACCAACTTGCTTCGCTCCGCGGTGATCAGGTAGGGCTGCCACTAGAAACCTGGAGTGTCGTAATTACAGGCCACTCGTTGCAGCTCGTGTTTTCATCCGCATGGAGGTTCCCACAGGAATTGTACATTTTTCCGGGAAAGAAGCCTGTCACTCCGTCACACGTCACACGCGTCTTACAACGGAACGGGTGTTAAAAGACGCTTTACGAAGCCGAGAGTGATATATTCCGTCATTGTGTTTTTTTTTGTTCTGGACCATAGGCGGGGGACCTGTTGCATGAACCCATAAGCACAATGTTTTGGGTGCGTTACATGGCTTCCCACAAGGTGGACCGATGACAGAACCGGTCGATGTGGCGGTGATTGGGGAGCCCTATTGTCCAGCCGTGGCCGTTTTTCGGCTGAAATGATGATGATGATGACATTGCGACTTTTACAGCGATTTTTCACAGTAAAAATAAAAGTCGTTTCCCAGAAATCATTTTTACTCAATATTACTAAGTTTGATGTATAGAATGCTTAGATAACGGCTAAGTGACGGATCTTTTTACTCACCGTAGTAATGACGTACCTACCCTCATGTCGACAGCCAAAGTAATGGAACGTCCTCAATCAAAGAAAATCGTATGATTTGTTTCTGGTGCTGTTGCACCAAAGTTGAGAGCATTTTCTAAATACTGGAGAAGAGCAAAGGACCATCTTTTCTTTCACAGTTTAATAAGTTCAGAGACAGTTGGTATACAAAGCTTGACAAAAAGGTAAACAAAATCATTACCAAAACATGTCTGAAAAAACGTCAATACATGTGGGCTTTAATAATATTCATCATATTCATCATCAGCCTACAGCAGTCCACTTCTGGACATAGGTCTCTCGAATTGCACGCCATTCAGCTCGATTCTCGGCAACTCTCATCCAGCTGCTACAACCACCTACGGCTAATATGACCTGCCCATTGCCACTTCAGCTTGCTTATTCTATGAGCTATTTCGACAACTTTGGCTCTTTGTCGGATCACCTCATTCCGAATTCTATCCCTCAGAGAGACTCCATCAAAGCTCATAAGTGGTACAGTACATTCCGTCTACTTTTTAATTATCTGACATTTAAAACCATTAAATTATAGTAATACATAACTGAATTGTTGGCAGCCCTGCCCTCAGGTAAATGCCAGTAACAATTTAAATTTAATTCCATCAACTGCAATATTGCGGGACTAGATTATGCCTTCGGCTTGATTCGGCCCACATCGGAGCTATTCGGTACGAACAACTCATTTTCAGTTGTAGTTTGAAAACAGAAACATTGTATGTTACCGATATTGTTATGTCGAAAGTACTAGTTTTGAAGCTGGGTTTGGATTTGTGTGACATTAACGTATTTTCATTATGGACATTTGCTACCAATGTTGCTATCTAAACTCTGAGTTTTAATTTGCTTGACCAACATGATAGCTAATATATAGGGAGTTTGGAAGCATATAGTTGACACCATTTAGAGCAATTTGAGCCATACCTACATGTCTTAGACGCAGTATGTTTTTTGAAGTGAAAGCTTCTTTAGCGGCGCTGTGTACTTTTTTTGGAATGGGTAAAAACTTCTAAACTCGCGTCAGGTCACGTGACCCTGATCGAAAATTCGTAAGACGTAAGACGTAAAACGTAAGACGCGCGTTGTTGAGGACAGCGCCATCTATGCACATCGGGAAGAACTACGAGGGCCTCGCGTACTAACTACGTAGTTCATCCAACAACGACGAGATGGCGCTGAACCACGGATATATAACTGACGACGAGCTCCATGCGAGCTGTCATCATACCTGATTTGCAAAAAACCCTATAAAATAAGGAACACACCTTAACACGCGTGTTTTGTTTATAAGACGATTCACAAAATACACTCGTAATTGTTCAAGTTTTCACTTCTGTCGGCACTACCGGAGTGCCAGTGTTTTTTATTTTATTTTTTCCTAGTTAATGTTTGTATGTTATTTTTGACTAAATGTTTATAGTAAGACATGTATGGCTCAAAATGCTGTAAATGGTGTCAACTATCACTCCCTTAAAGCTTTGCACTCAGCTTACAAACACCCTGTATAATAATGTCATGTTTACCAAAAAAGGTCGATCGTAGCAGTTATTCTCTAGTCTAGTCTAGCAAATTAAAAATCTCTTTTCTACCATTTCTAACCTTTACTTTCTCACTGTACAGATCGACAACATTCTGATAAAAAGTTAATAAAAACCTATATTTCACAAAATTATATTTTTACGAAACTGCCACCGGCCCGCCCAGTAAAGTTCCACACTGAAAACCAATCTATATTATAAGATAATCTCTCAAAATACCTCTAAAACCGGAATTGAAATTAAAATATTTAAAAAATTCAAAACCATTCTTCCATAATTCCAACGATTACAAAAAAGAAGGACCAATGAGAAAATAATAAAAAAGTTGGTTCCAATAATGACTCGGATTATGGCCGTCCAAGATAAAGAATCCTATTCACCGGCGCAGCGACCTAATTCGTATTTCGAATGAATTTGTCAAAGAATTTAATTCTGTTCCCGATTTCGGTTGGATTGGGATTATTTAATTTAAATGCAGCTGAGGTTCGATTAGAGGGGCAGCTAATATCTCTTATTGAATTATTATGGCAATCAATCACATTGTGACGTCACACCTGTTAACCCGAATAAGATAGAAATGTGCATCTCAATCAATCATTGTCAGTTCGGGAGCGTCCACTAAGGAACCCAACCCTTGTAATAGATCGCTACAATAAGGGATCGTAGGTAAAATTTATCCAAAATCAGATTCCTAGGACTGAAAAAATACTGATTATCAATGTGACGACTTTTCATTGTAAAGGTTGCCAGAAAAGATGCTAGGTAGTTCTGTTTCTTCAACAGTTTTGCAAAAATTGACAGAGATTGTTGTACCATTAGGTAGAATTTGCTGCCTACAGTCTGGCCGTCTAGATAATGCGTCCCTGACATCTGTCAGTTTCACACCTGCCAGTTTTATACAAGCGAATAGGTAGGCGTTTTGCGACTTTTATCTTTATTAGCTACTAGAATGGTCGCACTGACAGGCGTCAGGAACGCATTATTCTCTCGACACGGCCGGACTGTAGTTTTCATTTTTGCTCGAATATTTTAGGTATGTCAAGTCAATCAGCTCAAAGATAGCACCTATGAAACTGAATGAAACAGCGATCCAAAAATGAATATGTACATACATAAACACAATAATATAACTTAACAATAAAAATCCCTGGCATCTGGTCATTGATAAAAAGATTTTTTGGGGACTGCGCTCAAGAAAGACGGTACTACCGCCGCGCCTCGACGGATAATCCTTTAGTGCCTTTAGTGTATTTTACGGCGCTTACAGAAAGAAAAGGGGTGGTGAGTTGTGAACTTCTGAGCCAGAGGTCATTAATAAACAAAAGCATAGCGTTACATGTTTATATGTATAAAGAATTAAGTATATAACTTTATGACACGGTTGGTGCAGTGCAATTGACCTTTGCTAAACGGGTCAGGTTCCTGCAACATTTGTAGTAAGTATTTCAAACATTACATACTATCAATCCTGCCGGGTCAGCGGGATTGTCCGAAAGGGTTACCGCTGGCTCGGAACATAAAGGGCTAAGGAAGGAACACGGGTGGGTTTTAGTCAGTAAGAGTGCCTTCCGCTCCACCCAGAGCGGGGGGGTCACTTGATGATTTCCCATCCACAAAAAAAAAAAAAAACACTATCAATGACATTCTGTTCATTATTGCTAATCCATTGCTTCATATGTTCGAAAAATTTGTCTGCTCAACAACTTAAATAACACAATTTATGTTGTTGAACTGTGAAAATGAAAGCAATTTGCTACTGTCAGTGTGTTACGCAATTAATTCGCTGTTATAAATTGTGTGCATCATGAGAATATTAAAACTAAACACTTAAAAAGATCAAAAAGTTGGGGTATTAAAAAAATTAGACATCGATTATATAAATGTTTTGAGGGTAGATTACAAATCATTATGAACAAAATGTTCGTCCGATACATGCAAACAAGTATCCATGTAACATAGATAAACGGTAACTGGATGTAGTTCGACACTATTGTAGGGAGTGCGAATTTTTTGCTATAAATTGTTTAAGTAGTTTTTTAAAAGTGGTTTTGGATTTAGATTCTTTGAGGTCTCTCGGCAACTTATTAAATATTTTAGATCCTTCATACACGATAGTTTTCCTTCCGTAGTTTGTGCGGATTGGGTGTAATTGTAAAAAGTCTTGTTCAGTTGTTCACGTCTCGAGTTTCATTTTGTGTTTTGAATGAGTCTTGCACAAAAATATTGTAACATCTTGTACATTTATCACATTTACTTGTTCATATGAGTTTTGTGACTCAAAACGTGTCCGAACACGAGGTGGACGAATTTCTTTAGTGACACTGACATTTTATAAATGAAAATCTTGGCATGTACACTCTTACAAAAGGGTCAATAGAAACAATACATCATTGTCGTTGATGAAGAAGATATACACAAGTAACTGGCTGCTGATAAAATAAAAACCATTTTAAACCATAGACTATGCACCTACATTCCAATGACACTTCTCTACATGTGAAACGTCACACCACCACGCTTTTTCCCTCCGAAAAAGTAGTTCCCGCTAAAATCCTTTTTTTTCAGCTACCCTGCAATTCGGACACCGAGGTACACTGTGCTACAGGCGCTTCGGCTGTGGTTCGGGAACCCCAGAAACAGGAGCCATTTGCAGGTGAGGAGGTTTATGTTTGAATAAATTTTGATGCAATGTGAAATTGAAAGAGCAGTGGTGGCCAAGTGGTAACAGCCGCGACTTACGAGTTGTAGGTCGTAGGTTCGTGCCCAGAGAGGCGCTTTACTTTGTGTAAATTATTTCATCACCACTGTTCTCAAAACGGTGAAGGATAACATCGTGAAGAAACCGGCATGTCCTAGAACCAAAAGGCTGATTATAGAATAGAATTAAATACACACATTTTAATCTTTATTATGTACACCATATAAAAGGGAAAAAAAAAGAAAAAAATGAATGAATGATGATGAATGATGTGTGAAATGGATTGGTCTTTTACGTATGAAGTTTTGGAAGGACCAATGTATTATTAAAAAAAGCAGCGTACTTATCCATACTTCTATACTATAATATTATAAATGAAAAAGTGCGTCTGTCTCTCTGTCTGTATGTCTGTGTATATGTCTGTTTTCACGGTGAGATAACTTACAGAATAGGACTACTATCGGTCTATTCTGTAAAAACCTCACCGTGAAAACTTAGGTGAAGTGAGCTTTAAATGACCTGTCATTCCACCTGTTCTCTAGAGGATTGACACTATTGACAGCTCACTTCACTCAAGTTTCACGGTGAGATATTTACAGAATACCACTGCAGCTCACTTTAAGCTCACCTTACCCAAGTTAACACCGTTAAAATTTTTACAGAATAGCACTAGTTATAGATTTTATCATATCTCCTGTCGATGTCTCTGCGACCCTGCTGTACGTTACACTACGATTTTTAGTGAGAATAGAATAGAATAGAATCACCAACCAACCAACAACCAACCAACCAACCAACCAACACAACCAACCAACACTGCCTTTATTTCTCCCAAGTGACATCACATCATTTTGGTCCTCCGTCTAGCTTGGACTAGGACATGTTAGTTTTTCATATGATAAGAATCTATTCAATATCCTAACGACCATTACACAAAGTTCCCTTATCATAAAAGAAAAGAACATTCCCGTCAAAAATGTCCTATCCAAACAAATGTTCCGCAACATTTTTGAAAGATGTCACTCAGAATCGAGAGTTCCTGCAATCGATTGTAATCTCGAGTCAGAGTGACGGGCGTTGACGCGACAAGGCGGACAAGGGCATATTGAGTCGCGTCTGTTAGGTTTAAAGGTACTTTGTCCCAATTGAAACTGGCTTCCTTGAAAGCCGTTGAATGTTTCCACCGTTTTAAGTTTTCAATGAAGCGGAGGATGGAATTTTGGGATACTCGATTTTGTAAGGTTATTTTTGTATGTTGTCTTTTGTTCGTTGGCTTAGGGCGCATTCGACCAAACTTTTATACTTGGAACAAGTCTTATCCTGAGAATAAATTTTGAATTTTTGACAGTTTTACCATACTAGAACTGTCAGACGTCAATTTTATTCCACGAATAAAAGATATCTGACTTTGGTAAAATCAGCCCTTACTATTTGCGCTGTAGCATGGTGCGGGTGACAGTTGCCCGTATGACGTTGACATTTGTCAGTACCACGTAGGGATGTGAGGTTATGCAATTCATTTTTATCGCTAACGATACTCGCAGCGTGAATCTAGTTCTCTTTAATATTGTTATGAAAATTAGTGTATTATTCAGTTGTGCAGTGTAACTACGTGTGTGCTACGTGTATAAACTTGTCAATATAAATGTTTTATGGCTACATAATTATCTTTGTACTTATATAAAATAATCAAAATCGGGTTTATGTTTTTTTTTCGTGACAACATTTTTGCTCTATGGTGCATCGGCGCGGCGGCCATGTTGTTTACCCGTGCGATGCTGTGAGTGCGAGTACGAGTGCAAGCGCGTTATATTGTGACTTAATGTGACACGTATTACGATTTCATTGTTTGTTTTCATTTTTGTTAAATTGTTATTTGTTATAAGTTTGTTGAGTTTGTTGTTATTACCATGCCTAAGCATACAAAAAAAAACTGTTTTGGGTAGTCAGGCCAGGGAGCTTGTTGTTCGCCTCCGAGACTACTTTGAAAGAGAACAACAAAATAATGGACCGTTGTTACCATTGAATCATATTGTAGAACGAGTAGCCGAAGCTCTTGATATTGGCCGCAATACTGTTTCGCGTATAACACGTGAGAAAATTGGCCAAGATGGGATGTTTGAAAATAAATTATCGACACCCAACAAAAAGCGGACCAAGGTGAAGCCAATCACAGATTTGGATGATTTTGCTAAGGTTGCTATTAGAAATCATATTTATGATTATTATAGAAGAATGGAGCTACCCACATTGCTCAAGCTTCTAAAATCATTAAAAGAAGCTGACTTGTTCAAAGGAGGTATTACTTCGCTACGGCAAGTTATAAAAGATATTGGCTTTGTTTACAAAAAAGTTAACAAAAGAAAGATTATTATGGATAGGACTGACATTGCCCTAGCAAGATGTAGATTTTTAAGGAAGGCCAAAAACATAAGTGATTGGAGCAAAGTTGTCTTTTTGGATGAAACGTGGCTAAACGCCAACCACACAGTGGGTAAAAGTTGGACCGACGATACGGCACAATCGTGTACCAAAGTGCCGGAAGGCAAAGGCGAACGCCTTATTATTTGTCACGCAGGTACAGCAAGTGGATTCGTCCCTGATTGTTTGCTGGCTTTTAAGTCAAAAAAAACTACGGAGTATCATGAGGAGATGAATTACGAAAAATTTAAAGATTGGTTCATAGGTCTATTAAACAATTTAAAAGAGCCTATGACCATAATAATGGACAACGCACCCTACCATTCGGTGCAAGTTAATAAACCCCCAAACCAATCCAACCGCAAAAGCGAGTTGGTGAAGTGGCTGAGTGAAAACGGAGTTACAGCAGATATAAAAATGTTAAAGACGGAGCTTATTGCCTTAGTCCGACGCCATAAGCCACCAACTCCTACCTATGCTCTGGACGAGATGGCAAAAGAAAAAGGCCACCAGGTCCTTCGACTACCACCCTACCATTGCCAGTATAACGCTATTGAGCTGATTTGGGCCCAAATAAAAGGTATGCTTTTAATTTCAATTCCCATTTTGAAGCTTTATAAAAAAATCAGCTTTCCGATCGTAGCATGTACCTAGTTTAAAAACATTACCAGATACTAGATTAGGCTGATTGATGATTATTTGAATACTTTTTTTTATAAGTTCGTTTATTTTTAGGTTACGCCGCAAGAAATAATACTTCGCCGCCATTTACGGCAAATAAGATGTTGGCCCTATTACAAGAGGCCATCAACAATGTTCAACCTGAAGACTGGTCGAAGGTCGTGAATAAAACAAAAAGGGACATTATGTCTGATTGGGATCGTGACATACATATTGACAACATAATTGAGTCATCGTTAATAATATCCGTCACAGATTCAGATGATGAATTGAGTGACAATTCAGATGTTCCTGACTCTGATATGAGTTTAGACGAATAACATGTATTTTTTTTTAGCAACCTTTTAAGCAACCTTACCCTATAAATGTTCTGTTGTATAATTAGACCTTTTAAAAATAAAAATTGACCTACGCACAATATACGTTTTTTATTATAAAAAATATCGACTATCCATCGTAGCAGTACATCCCATCACTAAATACGTCTATGGCGTTACGTTATACGCATAACACTTTGCTTAATTTTTCATTCAATTTGATTTTATTTCTTGATTAGAACATTCTGGTTGGGTTTAATTTAATTTACTACAGTTATTAATTATTTAATATATTACGAATGTGGTACAACTGAAATATTAAGTCATAAATTGTAAATCGCGGCAACTTTCAAGAGTGAAACGAAATGTTACTGAAACTGTCACCCGCACCATGCTACAGCGCAAATAGTGTAGTGGGATTTTAAATGTTTTGATAGCATGTTTATTTATAAGTACTTTTACACCACAAAAATACATAACAAAAAATAAGTCAAACTATAAAATATACAGGGTCAGATTAAATTAGCTAGCGAAACTCCGCGGACGTAATGGAAAATGGATATCGATATCTAAACACGATAAAACAAAAAAATAATTTGACGTTTGTTAATGAGGGTTTTCGTGAAAATTTACGACACCAGTTTGCACCACTGTGACAAGAGGTCTTCCAATATAAAATATATGATGACGTTCATCATTCGATTCATTCATTCGTTCATCATTCAGTCATGACTAAAGAAAATATAGGCTCTTTGACAGATGTCTGGACCTGACGTGCCAGTGCTGCCACCTGGCGAACGTCATTTCAGAAAACCCTCATTGTGGAGTCACCGACCGCAGTTAGTGTAGTCACTTGAAATATCAGTTGAAAAATCAGCTTTTTATTGTGTAAACTTCACAGACGCGATGGATATCTATATCTCAACACGACAAAACTAAAGAAAACAGATTTTCTCTACTCATACGTTAAGTAAAAATACATCCAGCAGTGGTTGAAACAATTTTTTTTTTGTTATAATTTTATAGTGTCTAAATAACGATAAGTAGGTAGGATAATATTAATTATTTGGTCTATAGAATAGGTCTTCAACTATTTGGTCAACTATTTGATCAATTATTTGGTCTAGAATATTCATTTATTTGGTCTCTCTAGAATGTATGTGATTGTCCTTTTGTAAACGCATGAACTAACAATAGTTTTTTAAGTTTTTTTGTATACCTACTAACCTTTGGATTTTGAGTTGTCCTAAAATAAATAAATTTGAATTTGAATAAGTACCTACACATCACGTCTGCAAAGACTTTCCTAATAAATTCTTACTTTTTATTTTTATCTTTATTTTTGTTTTTATCTGATGTACGACTATGTATATGACTATCTGGTGTATTTTAGTCTGTGCTAAATAAATATATTTTCTTTCATTTCTTTCTTTCAAAGTTTCGCTAGTTAATTTAATTTCACCCTGTATAATGGGCGGCGTTATTTATTGTTTAAACTTTTCGCACAAAAAAAAGGCGGACTTAATGCCTTAGGCATTCTCTATCAGTCGTCAACCAAGGGTGGTGAAGAGATTAGATGGCAGGTGCTGTTAATAACAATAAAAAAAAAACATAAACACACACACTCACACATACATTGGGTTCTTAAGTTTCTTGGTACAATTTTCTAAAGTCCCAGCTAAGGCTTAATCTGACACAGACTAAGCCGCCATCTCTACGAGCGAGAGAATCGCAGCGATATAGTCTCAATCAAATTTAATAGAAATTCTTCATAGAGTTTCTAATGATTTATTCATATCAATCTACACCCGGCGATATCATCGCGACGATAATTTTATGGCACCGCATGACGGTCTCCGCCATAGAAATATATTAGAAAAAACTTCTTTCTCTTATCTATGGTCGCCGTGGTTTTATCGCCCGTCGAGATGGCGCCTAAACCAATCAGCCTAATTCATCTTTAAACTATTATCTTGTCTAAGTGCTTGGCCAGACTGGCAGCGCAGGACGGGGAGCGGCGCGGGTGCGGGAACGCCCGCGAACTAGTTTCAGAACCCCGGTCCCCGCGCGGGCCACCCGCGCACTCACTGCGATCACTTGTATGAACGAGCTATGGCATGAGTTGCCTGCGCGCTTCCCGCGCCAAACATCCCGCACCGCTCACCACGCCCGCGTGCCGTGCCCACTATGGATGCACAAATTAAGTTCTTATGTTTGAGAACGCCGCGCCGCGATCGCCCCGCGGTCGCGTTTGCAGTCTGGCCAAGCACTAACAAGCTCTTACCAAGTTTCAGAGATTTCAGATTGTCTTTAAGCACATTCATCAGCAATTAACATACAATTTGCTCCTCATGAACGTTTCAATATTGTAATTTAAGCTGAGACTTAAACATGTAATTTTAATAGAAACTCCGACTGGCTTCAATCGACACTCCAATTGTTTGACGAAACCTCGATTAACATTAAAATTATTTGGTTATGCTGTGGACTGAAACTCTTAATGAATCTGAGTTGGATTGAATCGTTAGTTAACATTGAGGGTTTTCATTTCCAGGTAAAGTTTAATTAATGGTATTAGGAAAATCAATTGGATTTTCGGCAGTAGGTATTTTTAGACCTTTTTGTTCATTCACCATATTATTGAATCGAAAACTTTATTAGGCGTGTTGAGCAATTTTTGGTACGGGAAACAAACCGGGGTTCGAAAGTTTGCATAGAAGTAAGTACTCAAGTGATATTGGGTTTTTCAAATGGAAAAAACAATCTTGCTATCACAAGACCAATGGGGCAGTCATCAGTCAACCCCTTAATAATAAACGTTGTATAGCGTCTGTATAGTTACACAACGCTTTGTCTTCTTTCAAAAGTCAAATTACTGACGACTGAAAGAGAGAAATCGGTGTGTTCTTCTGATATAATAACTATTCATCTGATATAATAACACGTTTATTAGTAAGGGGGTATAAGTGTAAAGTTAGTGACAGCCCATTAAGGAGACAATATTTTTGTAAATAACTAGCTGACCCGGCCACGCGTTGCTGTGGCTAACGTTTTTGTGCAATAAAATAATATTGCGATTATAAATGGAGATGTGAGCTATCCTATCTTTCAAATTGGATCAAACTGCACACGGTGTACAAATTTGATTAAAATCGGTTAAGTAGTTTAGGAGTCCATCGCGGACAAACATCGAGACATGTAATTTATATATATTAAGAAGATTAGGTACTTAATATTCTCTTTAAGAAGATAAATGAAACGGCTTATCTTTCTTTAGTAAATGGAACTGTATCACTTTTATTTATTAATGTGAAGTGGTTGGCTTTGAAAGACTAAGCTAAAATACCTCTTTAATTTACTAGCGGTTGCTAATCGGAATTGAGTCCTTTGAAGGCTAAATAGAACGGTATTAATGAATGGCAAAGCTGATGAAGCTTCGTTTAGATTCAAAACAAAGATTTTGCGGAAGGACAGCACTTACCTACTGGTTTTTGGTACACCTAGTGAATAGTAGAAGTAGCACAGATGTGAGTTCTATGTATGTACTATATATACCCTATGTACAGACGCCAGCACATCAAGCTACCCGAAACTGTTAAATTTTCTTAATCAACTTTGAACCTCATGCTTTAGCGATAAAGTTGAAAATCTATTAAAGAAATTTGACAATTGACAGATTGTAGTAGCTTGATGTACTGGCGTCTGTAACATTTACCGGGTAATATATGTCTTTCTTTGACTTGAATGTGTCCTGGCGGCTGATAGTATGTCATGCTTACACAAATGTCTCGCTGACGGTGGCGTGTGTGTTGGATCATTTACTCCCTTCAAAATGATTGAGCTGAATGGTGCTGATCTGTGCGTCATGTTCGTGAACGGGCGCCGTCAGTTGGGGCTGGTCATCACTTAGCTGCCTCGGCTTATTTTTAATTAAGTATTTTATTTTTGGATTGTTTTTTTCTTACTATTTGCTGCACTCTGGACGCTTTTAACGCGTACGTCTTTTTTACACCGTTCTCACATAACTATAAATTCAACATTAATGATGTAACTAATATTTATGTAAAAATATAATTTAAAAGAGTATCCATGGAGTTTCTTGTCCGTTCTCTATAGGTACCTACGCTTTGGAATGGGCTACTAGCTTCATATTTTCTTACTGAGCCACTTCATGACAATTCAAAAGTGCCTGTAAATGGTTTAATTGAAATAAATGCTTTGTGTTTGAGTTTGAATAGCAGATTGATTCACTCTTTGGTCTTGAAGCCGCGAGTCTAATCATCAGTTTCCTTGTGTGTTTCTTAGAACGGGCAAAGTGTTCATTAGTTTTTTTACAGGAGGTTTAGTAAAAAAGCAATCAAAAAGCAAGCAATCTGTACCCATCATTTTAAAGGATATTGCAAATCCATTCCTTTACATGTTCGAAAAATTTGTCTGCTCAACAACGTTAATAACGCAATGAATGTTATTGAACTGACAACTAGAATGACGTTGCTACTGTTAGTCGTGTCACACAAGAACCCCGCTGCTCCCAGTGAAAGGCAATAGGCACACGCCTCCTATTAAATGGGATTGGAACTGGGCCTTAATACGTGGGAGGCATTACTTACATACATTTTGATATATTACGCGACTAGGGTAAGTAGGTATATTCCGTATATTACATGAGCTATACACTCGTAGGTGCCGAAATACAGCCACAACCCCTTCGGAGAAATAGACGTCTAAGGATTTTGTACGGCAGATTTAGAATTCAGAGTCTTGATCACTCGTAGGCATGCGAAGTATGTGTCCCCAAAACATAAACAAAGCCTTTGACGTCCCCAAATTAAATTCAAGAACATACAACGTGACATCGTTCAAAATTAACGTCTTGTCAAGCGTTTCTCAAACGTTGACGATATTTCACGCGCGCCCGTTGACCGCAAGATGGCGTCTCAAAGATGGCTGACACGAGTTGACGTGGCGCGTCATGCATATATTGGATTTCTGTTGTCAGACTGTCATTTATTGAATTACGTTACGTTGCGCTGAGCGGCGACGTGCTCGCTTTGTTGTCCTCGAAGATATTATAGGAAATATAATATTATAGATGGAGTTTTGTATGTAGATTTTTGATGTGATAAGTATAATAATATCACACCCCTTTAATAGACGGGGTTTTGTGATGATGCTCCACGGCTGCTCAAATATTCAAATATATTTCGACAGGCTAGTGACGAGATTCCTAGCGTAATACATAGTAGGGAAGGCTTTCATTTTAACAGTTCAACAACAATTGCGTTATTTACGTTGTTGAGCGGACAAATTTTTCGAACATAATTCTGAAGGAGAGAAGATTAACAATATCCTTAAAAATTATTCAGGTTCTGATTGATAGTGCGTTACGTAATTAGGGTGCTGTTACCATGAATTTAGTACCTACATGATTCTGTACCCCATGCGTCAGCATTAGTCTGTCATTTAAAAAACAGCATGTGTGCAATTCACACGTGGTAGAAGTGAAACCTTCAAAAACACTGTATAATGCTTCCTATCTCATTTTCTCCCACGTTAAATCTTATGAATTTACATGTCTCTTTTTAGTGTCGCTTTTTCGTTTCATAAACTTTCAAATCACAACGATGCTAAAGAACATACATACAACCATCCATCCATCCATCCATCCATCCATCCATCCATCCATCCATCCATCCATCCATCCATCCATCCACATCCACATCCACATCCACATCCACATCCACATCCACATCCACATCCACATCCACATCCACATCCACATCCACATCCACATCCACACATCCATTAAATGTGATGTCATTTGTACTAATAAAAAACAAAAACACTGTATAATGCTTCCTATCTCATTTTCTCCCACGTTAAATCTTATAGGTATGTCTCTTTTTACTGTTGCTTTTTCGTTTCATAATATTTCAAATCACAACGACGCTAAAGAAGTTTTCACTTCAAAAAAATCGCTTCTGCATGCAATCATTTTAATCGCGTGTATATTACACTTTTCTATGCAATAGCTGTTTTTTTATAACCGACGAAAAATTTCTACGCTTGGGGGCTAAATCACGTGCTGAATCACGTGCTAGTTTTTTTACGACTGACGTAAGCCGCAGTACCTTTATGAGTCGGTTTATGAGAAATACCCACTACACTATTACCCACTTGTAGAATAAAAATCCAACAGCACCCTAATTGCGTAACACTATCAACCGCAATTCGAATTATTTTGAATGATATTGCTAATACATTGCTTCATATTTGCAAAAAAGTTATTTCCTCAACAACGTAAATAACGCAATGAATGTTGTTGAACTGTCAAAATGATAGCCATCCCTGCTGTTAGTGTGTTACGTAAGTACATACGCCAGCACATCAAGCTACCCGAAACTGTCAAATTTTCCCAATCAAATTTGAACATTATGCTGTAGCGATAAAGTTGATAATCTATAAAAGAAAATTGACAGATTGTAGTAACTTGATGTGCTGGCGTCTGTACATTACCCCGAGGCTATGACAAACAAGACACATCTAAATTCGGTACACCTGCTGGTGCATAATTTCCATCGTTTATTTTTCCCTAAGTACAGCAATACCCGTTGGATGCGAGAAGCACAGAACCGGTCGAAGTGAAGCTGCTTGGGGGCGAGGCTTATGTCCAGCAGTGGACCTCTTTCGACTGAAATGATGATGATAATGACAGCAATATCCTCAATACATTAAGGTTACAAAGAACTTTGTCCCAATACTAGGCATAATCATCCTTAAATCGATTTACAACACGCAGTCTTTTGGAAATATCACAGTTGCGAAGTAGATGATGAAATATTCCAGCAATATAACACTGTCGCTTCAAATCTTCGGGTTTGGCCCAGAATTCCGGGGTAGGTACCACTTTTGACAAATACCCTTTTGACGTGGACTCCCCCTTCGTTAGTTACGGCTATATTTCATTCGGAAACGCTGAAAAACAGTTTCAGTTTCTTATACGTAGCTGATATTTTGGAATAATTTCTCTGTGAAGACAAAATATATAAAATTAGAAGTTAGTATTATTTCCGTAGGGTAAATATATTTATTGTATGTATAGATAACGTGATTACCCTAAACACTAGGTACTAACTAACTAAAGGACAAATAATAAAAGGACACTTAGGCGTCGAAGTACAGACGCCAGCACATCAACCTACCCGAAACTGTCAAATTTTCCCAATCAACTTTGAACCTTATGCTGCAGCGATAAAGTTAAAAATCTATTAAAGAAATTTGACAGATTGTAGTAGCTTGATGTGCTGGCGTCTGTACCTATTCGTCCGCATCGCTGTCATCCGGAAATGAGCCTTATTTTATTTTTTCCTTAGCATTTAAATATTCATAAAATACGATTATGTACTTTGAAACTAGTAGGTGAGTTACAGTACCCGGCGATAAATATTGCACATCGACCTTTGGAAATTGATGTATTTTATACAAAGAATAAAAATAATTATCAAAAGAAGCAAATCATAATTGTTTTAACAGCTCCTAATAGATACCGGACTGTTTGTATTTCGTGCGACGGAGATAACGCTCTACGAAGCCGAAATTAGCCGATTGTCTCTTTCCAAAGGTCGATTTGCAATATTTATCGCCGGGTACTGTACGTGGTATGCCAGACATGATATAAAAATCTCGGAGCCTGGAATTGTGCTCGGTTGATGGCAATGAGCTCGCCCCCTATTACATGGAACTTAAACATAACTGCCAAAATGTGAGTGTACGTACAGACGCCAGCACATCAAGCTATTACAATCTGTCAAATTTCTTTAATAGATTTTCAACTTTATCGCTTAAGCATAAGGTTCAAATTTGATTAAGAAAATTTGACAGTTTCGGGTAACTTGATGTGCTGACGTCTGTACAATTGGTACACCTCTCTGCCTTGTCCTTCAGGGATTACAGGATTGGTTGTGGAAGATAATATTCACATAACAATGTGAATATTATCTTCCACAACGAATTTTCACTATGTTTTCCAACTTCCACGCGGATAGAGTCGCGGGCATATCCACCCCCTATACACATCACACGACCCTAAAGGCTCCTTCAAACAGTCGCGACACGACACGCGACACAAAGGGACCGCAAGTCGCGCAACGAGCGGTGCCTTTGTGTCGCGCGCGATTCGCGTCGCGCGTCGCGCGTAGCGCCTGTTTGCAGGAGCCTTTAGGGTCGTGCGATGAAAACCCCTGCACATTATGCAGTTTGTACCTATTCATACCATACCTTTTATTCCACAGTCGGATTGTCTGATATTCTGGTTGCTATCGACCGTGACGGCGGGCCTCCTCGCAGTATGCATCGTCGGAACTCAATACTTTGTGATTGAGGGAACCAATTTTGGTAAGCTCGACGCAAGCGCTCGAAAAGAGGAAGGTGTGTTTTGTTTTTGCTTTTTTAATTTTGTTCTAGGCCTCTAGGTTTAAAAAAGGAAATTTTGCTGTTTGAGCTTTAAATTTTTGAAACTTAAAAATTTGTTTAAATTTTGTTAAAAATTTTGTTTGTCGTGAGAAATGCAAAAGCAAAATTGCCTTTTGATTATTTTGAAAGACAATTCCTGATGTTTGAAAAAGGCTGTCTTTTTACTGTTTTATTTAGTTGTAGGTGTATCAATAAATTAAATATGCATATTTATAATATATTTAGAGAAGGCGTTGTTGAAACAGCTATGCCAGCCATGGTCCCAAAAAGCTGCAAATGGTATCATTGAGGTCGTGGTAGGTATAAAAGGTGATGGAGAAATGGGATGAATCCTTTTTTAGGGATACCTATATCTATACTGCGCCTGATACCTTAATCTGCCTATGCTATTCAGGAAACTCCAATCTCATTTAGGCATAACTTCAGTAAGTAGGTTATCCACTTTGGAGTGTAAGACAGGTACAGACAAAAAAAAATTGTTAGCCAAATTGACACCCTAAGGCCCTTTGGACACGGCACGGTTTCTTTAGGGTACGGCGTTTAAACCGCGACGAAGAAAAAACGTTAAGCGCTACAACTCGCCGACCGCTGGTTGATGGTGCAGCAGGCAGGCCGGAGGTGTAAGAGGGGCAAGGGTGGACGAAGAGACGTAAACTCGAGTACGGAGAGAAGTAAGCGCGGGGACGACGAGCCGTAATCGCGGGGACGACGAGCCGTAAGCGCGGGGACGACGAGCCGTAACGCACCGCACCACACCGCACGTTACGATTCCGGTTAGTGTGCGTTGCAGTAGGGATATTCATACAAAGCATACTGAACGGCTCGAGTTGATACGGTGACGTTCCCTTTCCGGTTTGATACGTGTGCTATGTGTACCTTTAACCGTAGGTTTTCACGGGCAGAAAGACGTGTGTGTACAAAGGGCCTAAGGAAGTTTGTAATACAAACAACTGTCAAAGAATTTTGAATAGGTATACCGACAATAAAGGGGATTGAAGATTTTATATAGAGCCTGGCATACAGTTACTACTGTCGCGCTATTTTGTTATTGTTTCTGTTTGCAAGGATGTCAGCTATTAACCCAACTAGCATTTTGGTAATAAGAATTGGTGATAAAAGAGTTATTTAAAAGTGAATTTGGCAAGCAAGAGTGATACAATGGTTTTAGCAATTGGTGTTAGAGCACGCTCTAACCCCTTACAAACTCTCGATTGGGCCCACGTCTTATAGCGCTATAAGTAATATAATAATTTTAATGCTCACTCTTTTAACACTGAGAGTTACATAATAGTTATAGGGTGGCGTTAGTGGCAAACAATTTCTTGTATCTATAATGGTGGTATAATGTAATTCTAGCTACCTCAAGCACTTTAAAGTCTGTATTATGGTTATAATAAAAACTATAGGTGGTACACAAGTTCTGAAGTCTACTGGTATAAATTTTATAGTAACATATTAGTTCTTTTTTAGGTCCATTTTTTTCTTGGATTTGCTTTATGTATCTTGATCAGTGTTGATTAGCAACTCAGGGCTGTAGCGTGTTTTCTTTTTCTATTGTTTTGCATATACATTAGTTCCAAAAGTGTTACTTTATTTCTCAAAAATGATGGCAAACTAAGGAGTTGAAATTAAGTGAATTTCAAGTTACGGATTGTCAATATCTCGATGAGTCAAGTTTGATTTCTTTATCACATAGCTAAAATTTATTGCGAGGGTTACTTTATTGAGAAAATAATATATGTTTTGCGTCTCAATTTTGCAGGGCCTTAAAAATAAGTGATATTTAAAGTAAAAATAAATTGCATTTATCATGCGGGGCATACCTACACTCAATCTAAATTTAGATAAAAACAGGATATTGGCTCTGTCTTTTACATTCATTGTGTATTGTAGTAAATATTTTGCTTTTTAAAATGAGAAAATTAAACAAAATATGAGTTTTAAACTAGTTTTTTTCTGATTTATTTTTAGGTTATGTTTGATTTAAAATGGTGTCTACTCCTTATTATCCTAGGTTCCTATTATTACTATAATTGAACAAGAAGTACTGGATGGGCTGTAGTTAGAACTATTGTAGCACTTGTTATACCAGAATAGGGTTTTAAATGTTTAAATTCCGTGTTATTATGGCTTAGAATAACATAAAAGTAAATTTGAACCCCACTGTAACGATTAGGGCTCTAAAAATAACTCCATAATACCAATTGCTATTATAAATAGGGGTTTTTGATTACTGAATTAAGTAGCTGTAAATAAGTTGCAATTAATACTTTTATAGCAACGTAGGTGGTAAAAATATTTTGCTAACTATTTTCAAGAGCTCTTGTCGGTAGAAAGAGTTATAACAAACTATAATATTTCTTTTAGTAATTTCTGTTACTTGAATTTATAAAAGCAGGTGCTATGATGGTTGCGACTGTACCGTTTATACCTCCTTAAGTAATAATACGTTTCCTAGGCAAGATAGGTGGTATAAAACATTTACTTAGCACTCTTTAAGAACATTTGAAAATAGTGAGACTTATTAGAAATCCAACTATTACCTTAGGTACTTATTGTTACTTGAAGTTACTATACCTAGTGTTACTGTGGTTCAGCTTTTATCTTTTATACCTACCTTAGTCATATTATGTCTTCTTGTTACCGTTGCTCATCTTGATGAGTTATTTAGTTATAGTCATGACCATTGAATAAACAAAAGTTTTACTGGGCGCTTTTATACACCCGTTAAACCAATACAAACGATAACAGAGGTGGAAATTAGCGTCAAAATGTTGGTTGGGAATATAATTTAAATTAGTTTCATGCGTTTAAAAAAATAACAAAATGCCGGACAGGTAGGTATGCCACGGACCATCAAAGCCCTTTCTAAGTTGGTAGTCAATTTAATAAACAATGTATTTCCCTGTCTTTACATGTTACCAGTTTACTGTACAAAGGTGTTTCGTTCCATTCCATTACTCCTGAAACCGTCTGTAAAAGTCCACAACAGTTCTGTCTACATTACGTGCGAATACAAGGCAGTTATGTTATGAATTAATCAGTTGGTATACTTTCAGGCATCTCCCACCGCATCACCGAAACTGCCATGGACTTCTTCATGGCTATAGTCCTATGTGGGTACTCAGTCACGGTCTACCTTCTCTGGAAGGACCATTACGTCATGTGGAACCGGTGGCGAAGAGCCAACGTCAACGTCAGACTACTCCTGACGCCAGATTCGCTGCCAGTACCATTCGTACCAAGAGCTAGGTATAATGTGGTTTAATTTTTCTTTGTCGTATTATATTATTTAGCAACTTTGTGTGATCAGTATTAAATATTATATGGTATGATTCGTTGTTTGAATTTTTGTTCTAATTATATTCATATTCATATATTTATTTGCATTCCATAATGTTGTAGAGGTGTTACAATGGCTTAAAGCTAAGGTACAATTATGGACCCTGTAGGGCACAGCAAAAGGTATAAAATTTAATCTTATAATAAATTTAGGACACAAATTAACAATAAGCAATTTTAAAAATATGCTAGTAAAATTAAATAAGCAATATATATTTTTTATTTTATTGATTAGCCTATTAAAATTTGAGTTACATAATAATAATTAATTAGTTTTTCTCCATGCCAAAGACCTTTTTCGTTTTTTCGTCAATCCAGCAAGCAATACATAGCGATCTCGGAAATGATTCTAGCAATATCTTTATCGGTCATCGACAGTCATGGACATTCAGCAAAAACAGGATGACAGTACGTATGACCCATGCCTGGACTTTTTAGCCCAAGATGGAAGTAGGTAGATAAAATGTCACCTGAACTTTTTGCTGAAGAATTATGAACCCCTGCCACTGACTCGTCCCATGGTCTGCGTCAATCACGTTAGATCTTGTTCATAAGAAATGCACAATACCTTGGTAAAAACAAAAATACGAAATACAACACCGATACTACCATTATTTTTTACCAAAAGACCTTGTTTACAAGTAGTTACAGCCACAGGGATGACAAACGCCTATGATTTGCAGCCAGTGCCGTTTGGCACTCTGCCAAGCCCAGATACCCTCTCTCGAAGGTGGGTGTTGAGTGGCTCTGTAAATTCACCCAATGAAAAGATTAGATAGGGAATTAATGCAAAATCAGGTGTGTTAGCAAATTGGCAAGATGCCATTTTGAATTAGCGCAGGAAATATCGCATTGTGTCTCTGTTGTGGTAAGTGGGGACTATTTATTTAATAGGGATAAATAAAATCTTGTGAAGCGATGGTTTCTTAGTCCCAGTTATTATTTGAGCGGAATTGAGGGAGGCAGGGAGGGCCTATGTGAGGGACGGACGTGGTGATAAAAGTGATAGGGGCGAAAGTTACAAGCTAACACATGGTCACGTCAAAGCTCAAAAGTACCTGGACATTGGGAAGGATTCATTCATCCGAATGTGCTACAAACAGACGTTAATTAAACTGCCATAATCACCACGTTTAGCACATAGTGATTGCAAATCTTTAAGATGGCTTAGAAAAGTACGCTGCTCCCTCAGCCTCTTGAAGCCTAACCTCACAGTTAAGGCCTGTTCTTCGATCTTCTCCCGATAACTAAATTTTTGGATTTAATACTTAAATTGATATGTTTCCTTCTTAGATCATTTATTTTTCCTCGTATAGCCGGAAAGAGTTTAGCTAAAAAACTTTACGCAAAAATAAAAATTAAATACTGAACGCAACCGTAGAAAAAATAAAACGAACTACGAACGAAGACGAACGCACCCGACCATAAAGTCGTTAATGGCGGGTCGCGTTTGTTGACTTTTATTTGTTGTTGTAACGGAAAACGTGATTTTATTAGTAAATACTATTGAGATTAAATCAATATAAATAAGAGGCAGTGCCTGTATAGTTTTCGCAGGGTTTAATAAGGTTGAAAGATGAGTTTCAACTTCGGTTCGGCTACTACGACGGCAGGAAGCACATTCGGCACTGCCACCCCTTCTACTGGTAAATTTCTATAAATGTCTCTAATAATTCCTAGTAATTACTAAGACATATCTTTAATTCAGCTATTTCCATGCTTACTGGATATTTAGAGAAAATTTATGAATATTCATTTGCATTAATGTCCTAACCTAACCTTTTTTATCATTGTGAAACAGGAGAACACAAAAGTAATCTATTTTCTATTCAATTTAATTGCTCGGTTACAAAGATACATTTCAGAAAAATAAAAAGTTCGTATCATTATCTTCTTTTAGCAAAGTATATATACAACCATAATACATCTCTAAAATTTTTAATTTTGTACTCTTAGCATTGACTTATCTAATAATAGACTCAATGATAAAATTATTAGGTTTTTGATAAAAAAAGTCAAACAACCTGTTTTAGGTTCTGGGTTTGCATTTGGCAGTGGTGATGCTGCTAAACAAGGATTATTTGGAGCTGGAGGCAATAATGCTGGTAAAACTATAATTTCTTTAGGAAGTTATTACCTACTCTTTCATGATTATACTATAAATATTAATTATTGTACTTCTTTCAAAAGTATTTTGGTAGGCTCATGTAACTGCTAGCTATTTTAGCACTATCTCCTGTTGGTGACTGAACATGCTTTCAATGAAAGTCCATACTTATCTTAAAGTAACCTACTCACTCGCGACTTCTTAACATTAGGGCACTTCTGAAAGTGTTTCTGTCACTGCAATGCGCCATGACAGACAGCATGAGACTTGACAGCATATTAATATTTTGTTGTTCTGTAAGTATATTTGCATAAATGTGGTAAATAATAATGTTTATTCATCGATAAATAAGAATACAATATGTGACATGTTCGGTGAGCCAAAATACTAAGTGTCACATCGTCGCTGCGCGTGCGAATCCGCGTAAGAGCAACTTGTAAAGACCGCGTATTTGCTTTTTGATGATTTTACAGGAGGAAGAAAAAACTTAATATCTCAGCGATTTCAATTCCTATTACCGACTGAACTTAACAGCTAGTTCTTTACAACTTTCTTTATTGGAAAATAACGTAAATTTACTCGTAGTTGGCTTAGATTTTGTGCAAAGTCACTTACGCCGTTTTGTTTTAACTAATTACAAAAATAAGTAGACTTTTATTAAAGGTACGCGGTTTTGAAATAAAACATTTTAGTAAAGGGTTGTATTTATTACTAGAAAAATCAAATCAAAAACAATATAATCTAACAAAAATATTTATTATCGAAATCAGTTTACAAAAGGATATTCCTTTTGTAAGGATATACCTATTCATAATCTTTAATAGAGATCGTATTACAAGAGTTCAGACTTCTTATGCCAGAGATCAAAATAATCATCTAAAACTAAAAAATAATAAGTATTTATTATTACTTAAACATCATGCATAGGTAGGTACATACATACATACCTAATGAAGAAAAGAAAAAAAAATTATAAAAATAAAAAACTTGGAATAACAAAAATAAACCTTCTCCTAGGTTCTTCCATAATAATCACAAAACTTTCTTCACAAAATCTTGCGTCAGGTACTTCAATCTTTTTAATTACAGTTTTCATAAACAAATAATAATCATAACAACAATAATCTGTATGGTACTTGCTCATAAGTTCTAATTAAATTCTGTTAATCACAGCATTTCACAGTCAAAATAGTAACTTAAAATTATGTATTTGAAAGGTAAATTATCATAAAAAGTATGGCAGTCTTTAGGTATGACATTCTTTAGCTCCTGTAGGTGATCATACTTTGTCTTGGAAATTGGTTGCCGATTCATAAAGCGAAGGCGTAATCAAAGACATAATCTTCCTTGGTCTTCTAGGCAATGGGACAAAATCATCTGAAAAGTGTAGTTTATATTCTATGGTGCCATTTGGATTATATCTCAGTGCTTTTATATCAATAACACAATGATCACCCGTTCCTCGGCCAGGTCTTATTGATTCGTAAATCAGGTAATCTTTAAGACCAAAGTCTTTAAAAAACGTATAATCAGGTGTAATAACTTCATAAGGACTTGGTACTTTTCTGGCCTCCTTTGTTATTGTAGCGTATTGTGAGGGTAAAAATATTTCCCGATTTTTCAACTTCCTCTCAATACTGAATCAACTTCCATCTGCGTGTGACCTTTCTCCAAGTACTTCTGAGTTATTACTACGTTTCTAGCTATAGCCAAGTGCAACAATTTTTCTTGCTGGCTTAGGATCGTTCTGTTCCCTCTTTTTTAAATCCAATGTACTCTTTTCCCATCATTCTCTGTCTCTTATTTTTCATTCTCATCCAATTATTTTTATCTCCTTTGCGTTTTTTTATTTTTTTTTATTTTCTTCTATTTCCCTTTCGGGAAACCACTCTATACATTCTGGCGATAATGGCTTTAAGTTTGTAATGTCTGATAAGTTGACAAAAGAATGATCATCAGACGTAAAATCTATATCATTAGTGTGATTTTCTGCCACATCATTAGATTTAGTCGGTGTAGGAATATTATAACCATTTTGCATCGATTCTGGAGGGTCCACAATCGTCGTAAGTGTAGTAAACTCGGATGTTAAATTCTCAGACAAAAGTATCTCTGGTGTTAAATGTTGATTCTCAGAGAAAAGTGTCGACACTGGTTGTATTACTGCTTGGTTTTCATAGTTTAATATATTTAATATTTCTCTCTTCTTCTGTAACAATATTTTTCGCCTTTCAGATAGCTCTCGCAAAGTTACGACGTTTTCATTAGTATCCGCATTTTCTAAAACAAAGTTATCTTGGTCCTCCATCATTTGGGTACTTAACTTGAGAATACAAGGATTTTAAATCTAAAAATAAGAAATAAATAATTATTAGTTTCAGTAAAATGCAATACCGCGTAACTTAACAAAACAAATAAATCAAGCGATGCAATGTCAAGACCGCGTAAATACTTGTTAGGGGTTATATTAGCCAGAACCATTAAATTAAAACAGAATTACATGTAATTTAAATATTCTGGCATGAACACATTATAAACGAAAAATAATAAACAATTAAAACATACTTACATGGTGGTTAATTACAACAAAATAATTATTTTCGGGAGCGTGTGTGCTTCCGCGTTACATTTTTCTAACGGCCGTATAGTAAATACGCGCACTTGCTTCCAACTTCAGGTCTCCTACTGTTCCGCGGTATTGTTTCGATAGCAAAACTGACGTTTCTCATTGGATAATTCAAATCAGGTGAAGACTAGTATAAGCCAATAGGCGTTTAGAATCGGCTAGCACGATATTTGAATTTTGCGCGTTTTGCTGTTACGCGGTATTTACAGACTGCTCTTACGCGGTTTCGTACGCGCGGCGACGACATGTATCATACTAAATATTAAGGATTTATAGATATTTTTAGAGCAGAACACATACTGCCATAATAGCGTGCAAATTATTTACAATTAACAGTTGTAGTGTAGCAGTAATCTAAATAGCTAACCATTATAATATCTAGGTACTTTACTAAACAAGGAATCATATTGTATTGTTGTTGCGCTTGCCAAAACCTCTGTTTATAGTCAAGTTTTCAGGGGAGACAATTAACTAAATGAATGGATGAAGAGTACATTTTATCATTTTCACTTGTGTCTCAATTGTATACATAATATTTTTTTGACACCATACTGCTGTTTTAATTTATTGATAAGTCCATCAATCATTAATAGTTACCAGGTCAAAAATTCCAAAAAAAAAAACAATCATTAACTTTTTTTTTCTTTTTTTTATTTTTTATTTATAAGTCCTTCTATCTGCAATCAGCCCCCCCTAAGACGACCCACTGACCATCTGAGCTTTAATCAGATTGGTTGTCTCTTCATTAGGCAGTTCGAGATTGTTCACATCCAGAGATGCGCAATGTCATTATTAGATTTATCAGTGGTGGTTAGGTTGGTGCTATTCAATCTCATTTAAGTCTGTAGGTAGAGTCTGAGGACTTTAGCGAGTGTCACAGTGAGTTCATTTTTATGACGTTAGAGTCTTTCCTTGTAATTCTTGTAGGACCTTTCTACAACCTCCTTAATAGTTGGGATTTGTAGGTACTCATGTACTTCAATGTTTTTTGTAAACCAAGGTGCACCACTTAAGGTTTTTAGTGACTTATTTTGGAAGCGCTGTAGTATCTCAATATTTGAGTGGCTTGCTGATCCCAGAGCTCTATACTATATACCCATATAGGTTTAAGGATGCATTTATAGATAGAAGTTTATTTTCGAAGCTTAGTGTTGACTGTCTGCCTATGAGCCAGTGAATGTTTCTTAGTTTTATGTTTGCTTGCTCTCTTTTGGTTTTTATATGTTCACGCCATGTAAGTCTTCTGTCGATGTGCATACCTAGGTATTTGACACTACTTTTTTTGCGGCAGAACGTCTTCACCGAGTTTTACTTGTGGACAGTCAGGACTCTTCTTAGGGCGAAGGTAATATGGACAGACTTGGCAGCACTAGCCTTGATTCTCCACTTTTTCAGCCATGATCCAATCTTGTTAAGGTGTTCTTGAAGTTTCGTGGATGCTCTAATCTGGTCTTTGTCGCAGGATAGGACTGCATTGTCATCAGCATAGGTTGCAGTAACAATTTGTTTTGAGGTGGGTAGGTCAGCAGTGTAGACTGTGTACAGAACAGGGCCCATCACAGAACCCTGGGGTACTCCAGCTTCTATGGGATAGAGTGAAGATAGGCAGTCTCCAGATTCAACTTGGAACACTCGGTTCTCCAAATAGGACTTGAGCAGCATGTATGCGGTGTGTGGTAAGCAGGTCTTTAGTTTACACAGGAGGCCCTTGTGCCATACTCGATCGAATGCCTGTTGTATGTCAAGAAAAGCAGCTGAGCAGTACTCCTTTCTTTCCAAGGATTGTCGGATTGTGTGGACCACTCTGTGTATTTGTTCTGTTGTTCCATTGTGTGCTCGGAAACCAAATTGATGCTCTGGGATTGTCCTTTGTTCCTCAAGTATAGGTAACAGTCGCTGTAGCAATAACTTCTCGAACAGTTAAGACAATAAGGGAAGAAGACTTATTGGTCTGTACAAGGAGACTTCAGTAGGAGGCTTTCCAGGTTTAGCTACCATTTTTATGATTGAGACTTTCCAGATGAGAGGGAAATAGTTTAGTCTCAACACTGCATTGAATAGTATGATTAGCAATACCTTCCCTTTTCTCGTTAGTTGATTAAGGACTTCTGATGTGATCAGATCAAAACCTGGTGCCTTTTTCTTCTTCAAGTTAATTGCTTTCGAAACTACTGTTGGGGTACAAAATCGCAACGGTAGGGACATTTGCTGATCTCTGTCAAGGATTTCGTCAATATCTTCTTCCGAATGTGCGATGTCGGGTTCATTTGGTTTGAATACATCTTTGAGGAATTCAGCAAATAACCCGGCTTTCAATTTCAATCAACGAATTTCAATCAATCATTAAATAAAATAGTTTATTGTCTCGCCTGAAAACTTGACTATAAACACATAGAGGTTTTGGCAAGCGCAACAACGGTATACTTCTTACACTACAGAAAACAAGCCAGCATTCAATTTCGCAAGTCCTTCGGGAGGAGGGTTCGCATTTGGTGCGGCTAAAACTACAGCAGCCCCCACATCTTCACTTTGTAAGTATTTTGCTTTGTGTTTTATGCCAATAACATAGTCTCTCTAATCATCCTTAATTATTAAGACAATTTACTTCTAATAAAAATATGTATGTTTAGTTTAAGATATTTTTCTATGGGCCTGTGTCGCATGAAAATAAATGGACTTATTATTATTAAATAATTTAATCATATACTATTCAAAACTAAATACCATAACACAGAACACATGAATAGTACCAGAACAGTAAATGGAACTACTAAAAATGAATCCAACGGACACTAGTAATCTTCTAGTAACTAAAAAAATCGTTACTTTAACCTATTCTTTTATAGTAAAACATTAATCTTCACAGTTTCCACACCAACCACAAGCAGCGGCGCTAGTCCAGCCTTTGGTGCAGCTAAAACACCGGTGAACTTTGGAGGATTTGCATCACCGCCCAACCAGACTGTTGGCAGTCCAGGCTTTGGACAAATGCAGGTATGCTTTAATTCCTGATGTTTATAAATCATCATCATCTGCGTAACCTTTACCAACAATGTTGGGGACGGCTACCAGTCTAACCGAATGCAACTGATTACCCAGTATTTTACATGGAGTAACTGCCTATAGGACCTTCACAACACAGTTACTGGGTATCACGATACCCCTTAGTAAGATTAGTTGCCACACTTTTGGACTTCTGACTTTACAGTAACAACTGTCAAAGATCAACAAATGACAACTATGACCAAATGGCTTGAATGCTTCCCGATGCACAATTGGCTTCAATATGCTGGTTTAGCCAGGAGCCCCTGAATTCCCCAATCCTCAGCATAATAAATAATAATAATACATTTACTATACATATTACTTAAATATTTTGGCTTTAAATTAAAGATGGAATAGCATCGTGGGGTTTTGTTATAAGTCTATTTGTTCAATGGCAGAACAAGCATGGAAATAAAATAAAAATAAATTTTTCAGGGTGGTTCAGGCTCGCTTGGTGGAAATAATCCACAACAACCGGCACCTGCATTTGGTACTCCTACCACACAAGGTTAGTAGAACATAGCAAACATTCCCTTTTGACCACTTCTCACATTAAAAAGTAAAATATAACTATTGTCATGATTTGCTTAAAACAGCTTGTATCCATACTAATATCATAAATTCGATAATAACTCTGTCTGTCTGTATGTTACCATTTCACGCTTAAACCACTGAACGGAATTTCAATAAAATTTGGCAGATAGATTGCATCCCAGGAAGGACATAGTATAATTATGTTGGGTTGCTGCCATTGCCAAACCTGTGAAAATCATTATGACCTTTATTCTCGTCGTAATAAGGTTGCAGTTAGGTTGCTGCTGTCAGAGGTAAAATGTTCAGCTTTGCGAAAACAAAAGGTTCGGCTTTGCAGAGCGTAGTCTTTGTCACTCACAGTAAATCTCTCTTTCTAAAGCTTGGATGTATTCTATTGACTTGTACGAGATACCTAAATACAGATAAAATTATTATTTATCATAGTGACGTCCGTATACTCCGTATTAATTATTATTATAATTACTAACCCGTACCATCAATTACTGTGTAATATTTGATCATTACCTCTTTTCTAGCTTCAGCCGGTTTCGGCGCATCGCCTTCCGGTTTCGGTTTCGGCCAAGCCAATGCGCCCGCGTCTTCGGCTTTCGGCCAATCGCCTCAGTCAGCGACTACCGGTTTCGGCCAACCCGCTCAGCAAGCTAGCACCGGTTTCGGCCAACCAGCTCAGCCAGCTAGCACCGGTTTCGGCCAACCAGCTCAGCCAGCTAGCACCGGTTTCGGCCAACCAGCACAGCCAGCTGCTGTTGGCTTTGGTACTCAACCTGCGACTTCTGGATTCGGGTTCTCGACACCTGCTTCTGGGTTCTCTGCGCCTCAACCTAGTGCTGTAAGTATATTATTTTATTAGACAAAAAAATTAAAATAAGGAATTAAATATTGGTGTTTTAATTGCATTCTTTTCGACGTGAGAATAAAATATCCTGTGGGTAACCTTAAACCATGTAGCAGTCTAATTAGAAATTGCCCTCACTCGTAATTTCAAAATAAAGAAAAATTGTTTTTTCTATATTTTGTGCAGGCATTTCACTGTACCAAGCACAAAACTAATAGCTAAATTAGTCTAACCGTCATAAGTAAGTGATGCGCTTATCAACGAACAGCATTTTCTTTTTAAGGTTCCGTACCCAAAGGGTAAAAACGGGGCCCTATTACTAAGACTCCACTGTCCGTGTGTCTGTGTGTCACCAGGCTGTATCTCATGAACCGTGATGGCTAGACAGTTGAAATTTTCACAGATGATGTATTTCTGTTGCCGTTATAACAACAAATACTAAAAACAGAATAAAATAAATATTTAAGGGGCCCCCCACAACCAACGTATTTTTTTCGGCGTTTTGCCTTGTGGTACGTATGCCTTCGTGTGCGCGTTCGACTCGCAATTGTATATTTTTTATTTCTATTGATTATTATATATTTCTTTTTTAGCAGGCCGCCACTACATCAGCGGCTGCCCCGACTCAGTCGTTCCTGTCGCCTGGCGGCACACCGAGCGGGTTCGCTCAGACCGCGTTCGGCGCTAAGCCGGGCTCGGCATTCAGCTTCGGAGGAGGGAATACTGCAGCGCCTCCTGCGTTTAGTTCTGCTCCGGCGCCTAGTAAGTATTTTCGCTTGTTTGTTGCTAATATTGGTAAAAAAAATATTGAATTTTTTTCGGTTCTTGTCCTACACTAAAGCTGTTAGTTAAAAACAAATGTATTATTAGAAAAGATACAAGCACATGTTAGTGTATTCAATAGCCAACCTACGAATGCATGATAAAATGGGTTAGTAATTTTATTTAGTATGAATCAAAAGCAAATTAAATTTTCTTACGTTTTCGTTCGTACGTTTTTTACAGTCTTGAGTTTTGAGTGTGTACAATCCTTTTTTTTTTTCATTTTCTTTTCTTGGGAAATCCGCATGTATACCCTTCATTTGGGAAGACCGGATGGTTACGTCGGACTCCTACCTACTAAAACTACTGTTTCTTCCAGTACCAAGAGTCGAGGGCACGGGAGATACTTGTACATTCTCCGCACCCTCCGACTGGTATAAATGTAGTGTTACTACCCGACTGTAATACAATACTAAGGTTTTACTTGAAAATCATTTCCGTCGAAAACTAATAATTTATTTTTTTAAAAATTTAAATTATGGCTACTGGAAAAACGATTTTATTCTGTTAATGAATTTATAAATAATGTTAATGACTAATCTATTCTTATTAAGACAACTTTAATGAATATTGTGTTGGAAATTTTGCATGTCATCTATATCTGACTATGTATTAGGAACTTCAACTGACTTTAAGACCATAATGTACTATACTTATTGCAAAAATAAATGATTATGATTATGAAAGACATCCACTGTTGCACATAGGCCTCCCCCAAGTATCAAGATTTACTTCATATTTTGTACAAATTAATTTGAAATATTCACATTGGTATTTGTAAAATTCGCTGCAAATCTTTTAACCTCCAAGTCATCACATTTTAGCGTACTTAAGTAAACTTAATCCAACAAAAATATTTTTTTTTTCTCCAGCATCAACCCCAGGCGGTTTCGGCCAAAAACCAGCCGCTCTTAGTTTCGGCGGCATCAGTGGTACCACCGGTGCCCCGACCGGCCAAAGCACCGACCTTTCCGTCGGTCAGAACACCGGGCTTAATACCGGACTAAGCTTCGGCGGTGCCCAAACTACGGCCTCGGCTGCGCCGGCATTCGGCACCATGACGCCGAGCTTTCAAGGTTCCGCTCAACCTCTTGCTGGGGACGGACGACAGTTTAATACTACGTTTGGGGGTGGACGTGAGTTTGACTTGTATTTTTTTAGTTTTTAAATTAATGTTTTTTTAACTCCTAAGATAAACAAATATCTGAATAAATGGCGAATATTGTGGCTAGAAAGAAACAGCAATACTTAAAACTGACGTAATACAAATATTTTTCCCATTGTTGTTGGTATGATATTTCAAATATAAATATAACGACTGGCTTTTTGACCGTCTGCACAAAAACAGGGTATATACCTAAGGTGTTTAAAATGGTCGGGCGATGGACTATAAATGCGGGTAATTAATTTTTATTTAAAAATGGGGGAAATTAATTAAGAAAAATGCGAGAATTTACAGAACCTTATGACCAGTTATATTCAATCGCTGTGGGACCGGAGTACATACAAAAAATTAAGGATGACCAACCGATATGACACAATCAGAGGAAGAAATTATGAAGCCACTCACCTTCTATGTTCTTACAGAAGAACATAGAAGGTGACTGACACAGGCCAGTCTTCTATGCTTCCAGGGAACTCTCGGTGGTTGAGGGGCGCGCCCCTGGATAATTTATGTTTAATTTTGGTGAGTCTCGCGATGTACTCCAACCAAAAATTGACGCGGGTGTTAATTTGGCGAGTTATTAATTAGCGAAGAGTTATTGTAGATTGTTTTTTTTTTTGCGTGTCTCGCCCTTTATATAAGGTGTTCACCTTTTATGCACTGTTTCTATCCAGACGACAAAAAAATCAGCCAGTATAACTCATAAATTTTTCATAGCAGTCCTTATTGATACAGATATAAAACAATGTAGGAAAAGTTACAGTATTTACAACTGGTTTCTAAAAACTTATTCAATTTAATCTGTTGTCAAATATGATGTGATTTTATTGGCTGTCACTATTTTAATCAACCACAACAGTAACCAAGTCAAAAGTAGTTGTACTGATGATAACACACAATCTGAATCATTTTGAAAGATATTGTTAATCCATTGCTTCATATGTTCGGAGAATTTGTCTGCTCAACAACGTAAATAACGCAATGAATGTTGTTGAACTGTCAAAATGAAAGCCATTGCTCCAGTGTGTGTTACGCAATTACTCCGCTGGTCTCTTAGGGTGCGTTTCCACTGAAGAGGAGCTGAGTGGAGCGGAGACGTGCAGGAATCGTTCAATCATAGACGAGACGAGTGACGCGCTGAGGATTTCAACTATTGTGATTGGTCGATTCATGTACGTCTCCGCTCCGCTCTGCACAGCTCCGCTTCAGTGGAAACGCACCCTTACTTATAAAATAATCCACAGAATTTCTATCTGATTTTCAGAACCAGCCTCACTGAACTTCGGCACCGCCCTACCAACAAGCCAACCACAACAACAACAACAAACTGGGCTTAATTTCGCACCAACATCAACGGCTACTGCCCAACCGGGGCTTAATTTTGGAACACCCACCACGTCCCAACCTGGTCTTAGTTTTGGAATGGCTCTACCTACACAAGCCCCTATAAGTACTGCTGGGGTGATTGTAACGTCGACAGCCAATCAGAAGCCTTTAATGTTGGGACAACCGCAGCCAGCCGGACCTGGGGCACAGTTTCCTAAAACGTCTGCTGCCCCGATTAGTTTTGCTCCAGTTTCTACTGCTCAAGGTTAGTTGTTCTCAGAGGCCGAAAACATAGCATAAATTCTAACGATATCTGAATAAAAATACTTGTCTTCTTCTTGTTCTCACACACTATTGTCTACATTTCTCCTTTTGTAGGTCTGCTAGAAGAAATTTCTTAAGAAATAAACAGTACCTTTGTACTCAATAATAATTATGTCTTATCTGTGTACATTTTACTGTGTGTACATAAACAATAAAAAAAAATTCTATCCTATACTTAGCATTTTGGTTTTTAACATTTAAGGTGAATGCGCAGTGGTAGACCGCGGAATTTTAATTTTCTTACGATTTTTGCAATTTGCAGGTCAATGTCAGGTTGTATCTTGATCAAAATATGATTCGCGACTATAATATATATGTATTTACAGAATTATAGTCATTAGAATCATTAATCTCTTTATGTTAGATTTGTTCCATAAGAGATTTTTTCTTATAGAACAAATGTTAGATTTGTTCTATAAGAAAAAATCTCTTTATATTAATGATTCTAACGATTAGTAATGATTAGAATTCCGTAAGTACGTACATTTTATAGTCGAATCGTATTTTGATCAAGATACAACCTGAGACTGACCTGAAAATAGCAAAAACGTAAGAAAAATTGAATTTCGCGGACCACAACCGCGCATTCACCTTATAGAATCCATTATTCAGATTCCGATCATGACATAATTATATCTTTAGTCACGACAAAACTTCGGAAATTTATTCTCAGCCTTAAAAAAAAACATCTCTCTTTCCCAGGTGTCAGTGCTTCATCAACGACACCAGCCGCATCAGCAGGTCTTACAGCCTGGTCTACCCCTCTTGCTACCACAACTCAATCAACAACTGGGCTTAGTTTTGGTACCAGTACCGCTGCACCTACCGGGCTTAGTTTCGGAGCGGTATCTACGGCGGCTTCGACGATTCAATCTGGGTTTGGTTTGCCTGGTACAAGTGCAAATAAAAGTGGGCTTGGTTTTGGAAAGCTGATTACTTCCGTTGCTGCTTCTTCTACAGGTATATCTTTTAATCTAGAATATTTGCATTTTTATGATTTGTGTTTTACTTTTAAGTTTTGTTGAAAACAAATTATTTTGCGAAATGTAGACTTATGTTGTTTTTATTAAAAAAAAGTTCGTTACTGTCAAAAATAACGATTTCTTATTCTATTCTTAAATTAAATATTCAAATTATGTTGTCATGATGACACTGTCTAATAATTGGTTGTCTTAAAATTATGTTTTCTAATAATTTTACAAAATTATTTGTAATCGAATATATCACTTATTGTATTGAAAATAAAGGTTATTCTAACCTACACGCACCTGGTTAACTTTATGACAAAAAAAACAAAATTATTTTGGTTAGTCAAGAAAACTTAGTGTTAAACTCACTTTCATTTATATTCTGTTTTTAGCACAGAGATGTTATAACATTGGGTTTCCTTTATTATCATATCCTTTTATTTACTTTACGCATTTTCTTTATGTTTCAGCATCCACAACAGCGCCATCTGGTATCATAGCTCTTGGCAAAACCACTGCTAGCACAACAATGGCATCGTTGACTACAGCCACTACGTTAGTATGAGCATGTACATTTTAGACACTGAAAAAAATACATTGATCTGAACTGATTTATACAGTTCCTTAAGAGCCTAACGTTCAAAACAGTATTTTTTTACTGATCAGAAAACAGTTGAAAGCTTGAGACAAAATGTTACCGTCATTAAAGTAAACTTTAACGTTTTAAGTAGCTAAAAGGTCACGAAATTAACTGTTTTATTCATTTGGTGATTTGAAATTAACATACATTACAGTAATGGTGGTTTTCCTTTTTTTTTTCAATAAATTGTACGTTCAATCATTAAAAGTTACTGTTTTACAAACATTTCTTCTAACTGTATAAAGTCAGTAAGTCTTAATGAAATCGCTTAAATGTGTTAGAAATTATTTTTTTCAGTGTACCTTAGTAGCTGCCACAGTTAATTCAATCGTCGTGTAGCTCAACAATCTCTTAGAGAGGTGAAAAACTTGCAAAAAATAAGCTAACATAAATACATAACAGAAACAGCTAACTAAGATACTGGGCACAAGACTCCCAGACTGCTACTTCTAATTGTATTAGGTTCTAAGCACATTAGCGACAAGCATAGCTCTGGATAGCTTGCAGAGTAAGCAAACTGAAGTGGCAGTGGGCTGGCCATGTCTGTCGAAGGACCGATGGCCGGTGGAGCAGTCGAGTCCTGGAGTGGAGACTGCGTATCGGCAAGCGTAGTGTGGGACGCCCCGCAGCTAGATGGACGGACGACCTAAAGATGGTGGCTGGGGTAGACTGGATGCGGGAGGCGGAGGACAGGGTGCTGTGGCGCAATCTTGGGGAGGCTTATGTCCAGCTGTGGACTACGATAAGCTGAGTTTATAGATTGACATTAGCGACGCACATCTACAGTACCCGCCGATAAATATTGCACATCGACCTTTGGAAAGAGACAATCGGCTAATTTCGGCTTCGTAGAGCGTTATCTCTGTCGCACGAAATACAAACAGTCCGGTATCTATTAGAAGCTGTTAAAACAATTATCGATTTGCTTATTTTGATAATTATTTTTATTCTTTGTATAAAATGGTTTTGTGTAAAAAGGTCAATGTGCAATATTTATCGCCGGGTACTGTATTTAAGTTACTGTTATGAGATATAACCACATAACATATCACACCTAGGAGGAACTACAGTAAACCCACATTTCACCAGTTATGTAAAGGATGATTTCCACCAAACGGCTCTCATCGCATCGGATCTGAACAGATTTTACAATCTTTAAATTTCAAACCGTTTAGTGGAAACCATCCTTAAAAGTCCCATGTCCGGGCTACTACTGAGAAAATCCAGATGGAAAAACTCTATAACACTTTGTCAGACCCGGGAAACTAACCCTGGACCTTATGCGCATGCTCAACAGTAGCGCTTGCGACCACCGACAGAAATAACTAAGAGGTCGCAATTAATTTATTACAATTTTATTTCCAGTACAACAGCCTCAGTCCCCCCTCAGACAATAACATCAATATCATTCGCTCAGCTAGAAGAAAATATAAACAAATGGACGCTAGAATTAGAAGAACAGGAAAAAACGTTCATCAACCAGGCGACGCAGATCAACGCGTGGGACCGACTGCTCATAGCTAACGGGGAGAAGGTATCTATTATCATCTACCTTGCCTTTTCCAAACCATGTTGAGGTCAGCTTCCAGTCTGAACTGGATGCAGCTGAATACCAGTATTTTACATGGAGCGACTGCCTATCTGACCTCCACAACCCAGTTACTGAGTAATACCCTCCGGTAAGACTGGTCGTCAGTGTATCGGGCTTCTGACTACCCGTAACGACTGTCAAAGATCCAAGAATGACAGCCGGGACCAACGGCTTAACGTGTTTTCCGAGACACGTAGGGGTCTCGGTATGTGAAGATGGTCACCCATCCACAGACCAACCGCTGCAAGCGTAGCTTAACCTGATCGATCGACCTGTGCGGCTGTTATTATTTAGCCAGAGGCCCCTTTATCTATAAAAGGTATCTATATACAATTATAGAAGCTTTTCGCGTCTCTGTGTAACCGCGTTGTTCCTACGGATTTTGAAGTGGTTTTCAACAACAATTAGAGATTTTCTCCAGAAAGTGTATGTATATAATCTAATGTGTTATCAAGTCGTAAAACCATGTGAAGTAGGGCCGGGTCGCTATTAAATTATAATCAGCTTCGTACTATTTCATAGGACACATAAAAACATAAAGGGGTGGGGTGGAGGGGTTACATAATGTAATATAATAATCAGCGTATAATATTCCGACTGCTGGGACATAGACCTCCTCTCTGTGAGAGACAATGGGCCGTAATCCACCACACAGGCCCAGTGCTGATTGGACTGACAGTTGATAAGGACTATAGACTTTATTTCACGTCAATTTTTTTTTCTTATTAATGATTTAATCAGAATCAATAACTTTCTTACGGACTTCTTGAAAATTCGAAAGGATCCTGTAAAATTGCCTAATAAAAATCACTTGTATGAGTGAGTGAATCAATGCAGGAAATATAATTTAAAAAAAAAAGGAAAAATGTGTGCATGGTGATCATAAGTTCAAAGCCGCCGACACGCCTAGCGTGTTCTTGCGAATTTCTATAACTACGCCTTGAACACGCCAGGCGTGTCCTAAATGTTTCAGTGATATTCCGAAAATTAAGCTAAACCGAAAAAAAGACAGATTTAGAATTTAAGTCTATCGAGGTGCCACTGGACACGCTAGCAAAATGCAGTGCCGCTGACACGCCTGGCGTGTCCGCGTGGCTTTCTAGGGCGGCATCGCTATGAACTTCAATAAAATTATGGTGGCACTGAACGTGTTAAATACCCATACATCACTCAACATGGAGATTTTTGCCTAACCATAGACACTGTTATCCTTTACAATAACTTACGACAATAATGTTTTGGGACACTTCTTTTCTCACAGATCGTAGAACTAAATGACGCCGTCCAATCAGTGAAGAACGAACAACAGAGTCTTGAACACGAGTTAGACTTCGTGCTAGCACAGCAGAAGGAACTGGAAGATCTGCTGGCGCCGATGGAGAAACAGCTGTCTGAGGAGACTGTCGAGAGATTGCGAGATCCTGAGAGAGAGCATATGTGAGTATCATCCAGTTTAGGAAAGAGATTGTCACACAGGTATTTGGGACAGAGGCGATGCTCTAAAAGCCGAAACTTTTTCCCAATTTCTATGTGCTATAGTAACCACCGAGTACTGGTGCCGTAATATAATGGTTTAAAGCCATCGTGATTCCGTGTAAGAGAGAGTGACGGAGCTATTAATGAACGAATGCACCATCCCTTTTTCGCACTGGAATTTTAATGGCATTATTACTTCGTAATACGGCCCCAGTACAGTACCCGGCGATAAATATTGCACATCGACCTTTGGATAGAGACAATCGGCTAATTTCGGCTTCGTAGAGCGTTATCTCTGTCGCACGAAATACAAACAGTCCGGTATCTATTAGGAGCTGTTAAAACAATATTATGATTTGCTTCTTTTGATAATTATTTTTATTTTTTGTATAAAATCGATAGGATTGAATAGGTCGATGTGCAATATTTATCGCCGGGTACTGTACTCAAACTCACGACTTGTTTCCAGTGAAGTGGGTCATTCATTAACCATCACCAAAGAGGTCTAAACTTCGTATCCATCACACTAATATCATAAAGGCGAAAGTTTGTGAGTTTGTAGGTGTGTGTTTATATATTTGTTACTTCTTCACGCTCAAACGGCTGGACAAATTTTGATAAAATTTGGTATGGAGATAGCTGACACACTGGATTAACATATAGGCCGATATTCCCACGGGATCGAAACTTATGCGGGTGAAACCGCGGGGCGCAGCTAGTTTTTAGATAATTTTGAGATTTCCAGATCAATCGTATTGCGGGTTAATAACATATTGTATTATCTGCTGTTAAATCTTACGTCAACACCGTTATTGTAATGCCCTTCTACCATTACGAAACACGTAGAATACGATACTCAAGTTGCATACTAGCTGCATACTTGTTGGCAGCTCGACGTTCGCACATTACGCTACTGAAAAATAACAAAATAGATTTGTGCTCTTTAGGATTCCGTGTCCAAAGGGTAAAATGGGACCCATTACTAAGACTTCGCTGTCCGTCTGTCACCAGGCTGCATCTCATGAACCGTAATAGTTAGACAGTTGAAATTTTCACAGCTGATTTTTCAGATTCTAGTGGTAAACAGCATGTGTGCGACGTTACCGTTGCGTTCAGCGGATGTAAAGCGTTACATCCGCTGAACGCAACGTTAACGTGCCACTAGAAACTCGCGACGTTAACGTCGCGTCTGCGCAACGTTGGCGCTGCGCAGACGTTGGAGAAGCGCCAACGCTCGTAAATCGCCAGTGGGATAGCGGCCTTAGCCTCCGAGACTCGCAAAATACTAGAGTCGCCTGGGCTTGTCGCTCTGGGAATAGGGTTGACATTTTAACGAAGCTAACGTGACATACAATTTGCTTTTCAAAGACCTAATACAAACTTTTTAAACCAGTGTGTAATCTTACCAGTATCAACATTGACATGATATCATTTCTTTTCCAGGTACTCCCTAGCAGAGAACTTGGACACGCAGCTGAGACAGATGTCAGAAGACTTGAAAGAAGTCATTGAACACCTCAATGAAACCAATAGGAGTCAAGACAGTAATGATCCTGTAAGTATCAGTACTAATAATAAAAGTGGAGAGTTTGTTTGTTTGAACGCGCTAATATCTGGAACTGGCGGTCGCATTTGATAGCCCAAAGCGGGTTGAAGACCGAAAACTAAGCTATTCCGATGCTATACTAAGCCAGCTAAGCTAAGGTAAACTTAAAATATGTCCTGTGCACACCAAAAACTAAGCGAAACCTCAGTCAGTGTTGCGAAGTTCAATTCGATTTTTTCAATTGTTCCATGGTATGGGAAATTGTTTAACAAATTTCAATAAATTGCTCCATATTCGGTATAAAACGACCCTGCGCACGACACAAGAGACTGGACAGCACGTCCGAAGGGGTGCGGTGTAAGCGGGAGGGGCTTAGCTTAGCTCGCGTAGCTGTGCATCGGCATACACAACTAACTTATCTGCGCATATTTTAGTTAGCTCACATAGCATAGTTTGCAAACAAGTATGAAAAACTGCGTCAGCTATGCGAGCTAAGCTAAATTAACTCAGCTATACGAGCTAAGCTAAATTTACTCAGCTATGCGAGCTAAGCTAAATTAACTCAGCTATGCGCGCTAAGCTAAATTAACTCGGCTTAGCTCTTGATCTGCAACTCGCACAATTCTTGAGGAAGGAATTTACCATCACGCTACGACCTTTAGGAGCTGAGCAGAAAGAACGCTTAACGAAAACGAAGTAATAGCGCGGGCGGGCGATGCACTGTGACGGGGTGGAACGGGGGAACAATAAATTTCACACGGACGAAGTCCAGAAGCTGGTCAATAATAAAATATATTGTTTTTGGTTCATAATTCGTCGCTCGCATGACTAAAAGTCCTATCTCATTTTTTAGCTGATTTGAGTTAGGACAACTACATTTTTCTATTCTTGATTCTTTACCTACATTTTGTTGCCTTTCAAAATGGTTATATTTCGAGATCCAAATTACATAGAGGTACGACGGTTAGTGAGAAATGTAAAGATTCACGAATAGAAAAACGTAGTTGTCCTAACTCAAATCAGCTAAAAAATGAGATAGGACTTTTAGTCATGCAAGCGACGAATTGATTCACAAGCTTTTCTACCAAAAAGAGGCCTTGGCTCTACCTTGAGTATCACTTTATATGGTTTCATAGTTTGATACTGCAAAGTTTCATAGATAAAAAGAAAATTACAGATGTCTTCGTATCTTATAAAACGTCAGGAAAGCTTTGAGTATGAATGTCTATGGGTATGAGCAAATAAATTATGGATGAAAGAATTGTGTGAAAGATGATAAATGGTCCGCCGATCCAAAATAAATAGGCATGATGGCAGATGGATTTTTTTTTTCTGGATGGCAAATCATCAAATGACCCCTCCCGCTCTGGGTGGAGCGTCAGACTCTTAAACCCACCCGTGTTCCTTCCTGAGCCCTTTATGTTCCGGGCCAGCGGTAACCCTTTCGGACAATCCCGCTGACCCGATGGCAGATGGATGACAATAATTTACTTGATTCATTATTAATTTTATCATTTCAGATCGTCCAAATCGGGCGCATACTCAACGCGCACATGTCATCAATGCAATGGATCGACAACTCCATAGCCCAGATATCTACAAAACTGGACCAACTGAAGGCGACACACGACACTTTACGGAGAGACAATGAAAGGTCATACCAACTGACTTACAACTGATGTTAACAGTATTCGCAGTTATTAAGAATTGATTGTTAGATTATTTGGCGTAGATTTTGTTAAGTACTGGCTAGTTTAATGAGTGTTGCTGTCTTTTTTTAATGGGTATAGTGAGAAAGAGATGGAGATAGAAAAAAAATATCTTTATTTGCGGCAAACATGACGCAGAGAAAGATCACAAAAAAGTTGGGGGAATATAATGCGTCACATCCACGCAAAACGGCCATCGCTCAGCATAATGCATGCATTAGATAGTTTATGAGCTGCCAAAATCACTACTTAAAATAAAGTCAGTGTCTGTTTGGAAGTGCTAATATCAATAAATGCTCAACGGATATCATTATAATTTTGAATTTGTATTTGTTTTATTTAAATTACACTAAACTAGCAGCGCCTCGCGGTTTTACCTGTATAAGTGTCGATCCCGTGGTAATATCGGGATAAAAATCTATCCTATGTCCTTTCCCAGGACTCAAACTATCCCTATACCAAATTTCATCTAAATCGGTTCAGCCGTTTAAGCGTGAAGACGTAACCGACAGACAGAAAAACACACTTTCGCTTTTATAATATTAGTACACCTGGGGCGGGTAAGTTTATAATATTAAATCGTACATTTCCGTCTAACCTTGTATGGAAGATTTTAATTCAGCCTGATTTGATATCTCTTAGTTTCTTCCGTCTCTTTCTTATTATCTGTGAGAAAAAGATAGCAATAGTTGTAGCCATTCAGCCTAGTGAGTGCGTAGCATAATCTGTGCCAGTTTATATATTAAAATGTAAAAGAATACAATGTGTGCATTCGTGATATTTTTGTATGGCATACAGTGAAGTAAGGACCATTTTAATAATGTCGACCATTTTAATAATTCATATGATTAATCATTGGTGCCGATTCTGTTGTTCACAAACTAAACTAAATTTAAGTTCAGTGCATCTTTTTCTATCTATTTCATTAAGAAGTTTATCTTTAGTCCTTACTAAAGATAAATTTTAGTTTAGTCCTGTCAAATTAATCAGCGTCTGACCTGACGTAATTTTAGTAGGCAAGTTTGTAATCACGTCTACACTTGTATGGAGTAGTGTCAGGCGCTGATTAATTTGACAGGGCTAAACTAAAATTTATCTTCTGTCCTTTTCTTAATCAAATAGAAAGAAAAACATGCACTGAACTTAAATTTAGTTTAGTTTTTGAAGAAGGGTATCGTCACCATTCTCGGTTTCTGAATCCAGATTGACAAAACTGCTGTCAAATTTAGTGTTCAAATGTTGTTATTAAATAATAATAATATCAGCCTATTACTGTCGTTCTAGAGGGCAAACGCCTCTTCTCATACAGAGAAGACACGAGCACTGATCACCACGTTTGCTCACGACGAGTTGGCGATTTCAGACTTATTAACCGGTCAAGCTCCGCGCGTATCCTATGTAATACGATACAATAGAAAATCAATTGTGTCTCATTAGCGGAGCTTGAGAGGTTACAGTACCCGGCGATAAATATTGCACATCGACCTTTTTACACAAAACCATTTTATACAAAGAATAAAAATAATTATCAAAAGAAGCAAATCATAATTGTTTTAACAGCTCCTAATAGATACCGGACTGTTTGTATTTCGTGCGACAGAGATAACGCTCTACGAAGCCGAAATTAGCCGATTGTCTCTTTCCAAAGGTCGATGTGCAATATTAATCGCCGGGTACTGTAACTAATATCTGACCAGCATAGCTATTCACAACCATCCGACAGGTTATCGTATCGAAAATGGCACATTTCGGTAACCTAATTTGCCTTGCCCCCGACAGCAAACAGCTGTTGAAAGAAAAGCGGTCGTCTTTTTATTTAAACTAATCAAATTTTCAGGTTTTAGACTTGTGAATAGTGTCTTACTCCTACGATAACATTGATTGTTGTTCTATACGGTACCGAAGCGTACCGAGTGGTTGTGAATAGATATGCATACAAACGTTGGTCCTGTCTCAATTTCAATCATTCATACAAAAATCCCATAGAAAAAAGGGTGTTGTTAAGTTTTACCCAAATGTGAAATTTTTCCTTTTCCAATTTTTCTTTCCATAAAAACCTAATTCGGACTATGACGAACATTTTTAAAAACAAAATAGCCAAATCGGTCCAGCCATTCTCAAGTGATGCCTTTACCAACGAACAGCATTTCATTTTTAGAGTTCCGTATCTCAAAAGAAAAAAACGAAGCCCTTATAGGATCACTTTGTTAATCATACTATAGATAAGACCAGGGGGCTTACTCTCCAAACTAATTTTAATTCCAATGAGATGCCAATATGATTCCAATGTTAATTTTACAGTCATTTGATTCGGTACTCTTGAAAACAATATTGTCAACAATTACCCCACGCCAAGCCCGATCCCAATTCCACTTAGTTCTCCAAAATGGACACCCAATCTAAAAATCATTTGGCGCTAGCATCGAACTCAAGAGTACGAAACGTCACAATTCCAATGTAGATCTATCGGAATTAAATTGAAGAGTAAGCACCCAGGTTGAACAAAAAAAAAAACATCTAGCCATCAATGTAATGAGAATTGGCAGCAGAATAAATTCAATAGGCTTACAGTAAGCCGTACCTTTGCGAGAGATGATGCTTTTCGTCCTGTATTGCAATCTCTCACTCGCACCGCAACTATGATGGCTCTAAAACGTCAGAATGAGGGTTTTCTGAAATGACGTTCGCCAGGTGGCAGCACTGACACGTCAGGTCCAGATATCTGTCAAAAAGCCTATATTTTCTTTAGTCATGACTGAATGATGAACGAATGAATGAATCGAATGATGAACGTCATCATATATTTTATATTGGAAGACCTCTCGTCACAGTGGTGCCAACTGGTGTCGTAAATTTTCACGAAAACCCTCATTCCATAATATGGCCCTAGAAATGAGGTATATTTCCTGATTTTCTTTACATTGTGAGACATAACTAAGTATGCACTAGTTAAAAAAAATAACATTCAGGACTGATTTTTTAATCATCCGTTAACTTTATTCCAGGAATAATTTTGAAATTTTGAGTTACATATTTCATACAAAAACTGTTAAACGTCAAATTTTTTCCTCGAATAATAGTTGTCTGGCGATGGAAAAATCAGTCCTTAATCATATAGAACCGGGTAATGTATCAATATAATATTCATTTTGTGTTCTGGACAGATCTTGCATGTTGGTTAAATTCAAATAGTATTTACTTATTTAACCCAAAACTTGTAAAAAATAAACCCTCCCATTATCTAAGTAGTGAATGCCCTAATAATATTCCCTATTTATGTAGCTACAAGTTTTGTGATAACTTATAGACTTATTAATGCTGCTGTGAATGATGTAATTAACAAAATGAACAAAAATATATTTTCATGGACATAATTTTGGTCATGACCAAAAATATCAAAATAATATTAATTGTAGACTACATTGAAATGTGTTAATCTTAAAACCTGGATAAATTGTTTGTTACTCGCATGAAAAGTGTATTTCTGTGAAATAAAAGTGATTATTAGTTCATAATGTTTTATTGGTAAAATGTAGGTGTGGCTATATTGACGACTAGCTTCTGCACGCGACTTCGTCCGCGTAAAATTTCGGCCGCCAACCCATCGCGTCGCATTCCATCGCTCGCCCGTGCTAATATGTACAGACGCCAGCACATCAAGGTACCCGAAACTGTCAAATTTTCCCAATCAACTTTGACTGAAATATAAGTTTCAGTAATAAAGTTGAAAATCTATTAAAGAAATTTGACAAATTGTAGTAGTTTGATGTGCTGGCGTCTGTACTTCGTTTTCGCTTAACGTTCTTTCGGACTCTTTTTCCTTTTGCTCGGCTCCTACGTGTCGTAGCGTGATGATAAAAAGCCTAGAGCCTTCCTCAAAAATTGGGCTATCAAATGCAAAAATAAATTTTCAAATCCGACTGGCAGTTCCAGAGATACCCCCTACGTACAAACAAACAAGCAAAAACTATAATAGAAGTATGGATATCAGAAAGGCTTGAAGACCAAAGGGCGAAAAACGCAGGAGAAAACCTAGAACAGTAAATAGATACACCAATTTCACGCAAACAAATTAAAATCAAGTTAAAATTATTCAACAATTTATTTCAATAAACAATCCCACTTATAAAACACTGTAGTTTAACATTCTCGTCAGTCTGTAAGCACAATATCACTAGTTTCTTATGTACTATACTACAGACAGTCTTGTTAGTCGATATCTGGTCAGCACTTAGGAACATTGATAGCTTCTTAGCGTCCACCCTGCAGTAGCAAATACGCGATGTGTCTTCGTTAGCTTGCGTTTCTTCTGTTTCCGAGTCTGAATGTTCTATTGGACCTGGAAAGTTCGGGATGGATAGGTTTATATTTCAGGACATCTTATCACTATGATTTGGTGCCATGACCCACGCCAAAGTTCACCTAAATTTTCAACTCCGATAACCGAATAAAAACACGTTTCTTGTATGGACCCTTTTTCTTGTATGACCCCTTTAATTTATTTTTTATTATTCGTTGTTATAACGACCATAGTAGTTACACACTCTGTGAAAAACAGCCCTGTGACTAATAGACGGACAGTAGAGCCTTGTAATAGGGTTCCTCTCGGCACCCTTTGAGTACGGAACCCTAAAGATTCAGGATAGTAGTAGTAGTAACAGTGGCTTGGTGGGTTATTCTAGTTTCTAGTTTAAGAAAAAAAAAAAAAGTTCTTAAATGAAAGTAAAATAATACCATTTGTAATATTAGGTTTACATTGGCGCCGATTCTGTTGTTCACAAACTAAACTAAACTAAATTCAAGTTCAGTGCATCTTTTTTTAATCACAACTAAAGTTGTTTAGGGAGTATCTTAATTTGACAGGACTAAACTAATATTTATCTTCTGTCCTTTTCTTAATGAAATAGAAAGAAAAAGATGCACTGAACTTAAATTTAGTTTAGTTTGTGAACAAGGGAATCGGGGCCAATAGCAGTGTAACAAAAAAATATTAGATTAAAACTACAGGGACAGTAAACCGCAGATCAGTGGTAACACTTTCATTATGAAAATCTAAATGAAAAATCAAAAAAAAAATAAATCAAAATAAATAAATAAAAATAAATCTAAATCATCTTTAGGAGATGGTGTCATACATAACATAGACAACAGTTTCAATAACTATTATAATGATTTACCTCCAAAAGCTTCCACTCTCAGCCCTTTAAACCTCGTGGACACTTTAGCCATATCAGTCTTGATCTGTAAAGTCAGTCTCCCTTCAGCCGACGCTCTTATTACTACTTCTGATGCCATGGTCCTCATTCTGTCTATGGTAGTGCGCAGCTGTTTTAGTGATGGCAGTTCTATTGATATCTGAAAATAAAATAAACTTAATACTTATAACATAACATGCCTTTAATCCCCGAAGAGTTAAGCAGAGGTGTACCTGTAGTAAATCCTTTCGCCAGTTATATTTAAGTCCTAGGACGAGCGCGAGCCTACCCGGCTGTCCCATTTCAAAACCTAGTAAGGGACACTTTTTTACAAAAATCGTTTATTATTGCATAATCTTGCTAACCTAGAAGGTCTCTACCAAGTACAAAAACACCAGCGTTTTAAACTTACATTAAAGAAGATATATTTAAGCATCGATACCTAGTAAGTGCACCTTTCACTCCCTAGTGACCATTTTAAAACCTAGTAAGTCACTTTTGACCAATTCAAAAAATACTTTCCATAGGCTGACCAATATTACGTTTATGCGCTCTCCTGTAAAATTTCATTTTAAGCCCTTACTAGGTTTTGAAATGGGGCAGCCGTACCATCAACGGGGCACAAGTCCAGAGTCAGGGCTGCTACTGAGAAAGCCTGACGAAACAAACCCAATATCACTTCTCCCAACCTAGAAATCTAACCCAGGACCTCATGCTTAGCAGTAGCCAATGAGGCAATCAAAAAACTTTTTTACAGTAAAAAAACAAAATTGTCTTCCAAAAAAAAAAACACTACAAAGTGAATTGGTTTTATTTTTTTGTAATTTATTTTTTATATTTCACTTTTTAGTTGTACCTACCGCACACAAATTCATATAACACTACTTGCTATGTAAATATCAGTGACAGGAAGTTATTAAAACATCATCATTAAAAACTAAGTGGAAAAAAATCGTATTATTAAAGCTAACTCAAAAACTACCTAAGCCAAGTTTATAAAAAAATATATGGACCCATATAAATATGATTAACTTTCCTTGGGTAGTTTTTGAGTTAGCTGAGGCATACCTCATCCTTTAAAAAAAGAATTTTGCAAATCCGTCTGTCTCTCTCCAACAGAGTTAACTTTGCCCGAACATAATAAAAAAAAACATCCAAACTGAGAACCTCCAACATTATTGGAGTCGGTTACCAATAAAATCCACTAGTAAATACTATAAATACTAAAATAGTAGCTCTTTCTGTTCAGTCCCTGTGTTCATATTTGAATAACTGGACCAAAGGATATGGGGTAATTTTCGTCCCTAAAAAAAACTTTATGTTGGGCAAGCTAATCTAGCCCAACAAAGTTTTTTCAGCAGGATGTTAGGGGCTAACTAACATATAAATCTATCAATACATCAATCAAAATTTATTGCAAACATCACCAGCTAATATAAATTACTGAACAAAATATTGCAGACCATTACAATAACAAAATATTCTACTGTTTGGCAATAAAATCACAAGTCATTTATTCACATTAGGTTGAGAAAACAACACTTTTTGAACGCCAAAATTACATAAAACAGTTTCCCCAAACCACCAGCTCTTCACCATTTCCTAGTGCTTTAGCTGGAAAGAAGAAGTGGCGCAACAAAATCCCCAGTAGCACAGGTGTCTGTTAAGGGGCTTACAGGACATAAACGCAAAAAACGCACGTTTCAGAAACAATAAAGTATATTGATCGATTACAGTACACAAAATCAAAAAAATATATGATATTCTTCAGGATATATGCTACGTAGATAGTGTGTTGAAAACATAATACAACTAATTTGATATGATAGAATAAAATCATGAAAATACCTCTAAAAACTTTCTTTTTACAATAAAAACCATACTAATATACATACATACAACCATTCTGATTCTTTGTCAGATTATTCTACAAGCAATACACTAAAACACTAGTGTTTTAATTTTTTAGTTTTAGCAATAGATTTTTTGTAATTAAATAATTGCTTCATATTGTGCAATAAATTACCAGCATTGTGTCATGGCCCTTCTCTTTCTTTCTATGCAGTCCTACAGTGACCGCGCTTTAGGTTATGTAAGCCCCTTAAGTTAAAAGAATAATAATTAGTGATTCTTATGTCATTATATTACTGGTCCAGACATTCTTGATAAAATTTTATCTCTAGTAATACTCACAGTTAGGGAAAAATAGGTACAAAACTATCGAGATAACTTACATCAGGGTCGGGTATCTTAGGTTCATGGTAGTCACACCACAATTTCCTAGGTATTATCGTTACTGCTATATCATGCGTCACTTGTCTTGTCTGCTGTGACACTACACATGGCTGAAATGAAACAATTATTTGTTATTTTTTAAGGTTTAATTTATTGGTGGTGCATGTTGGTCCTGGCTGTCATTTGTAGATCTTTAACAGTTGTTACGGGTAGTCAGAACCCGAAAGTCTGACAACTAGTCTTACTAAGGGGTATTGTATTACCCAGTGACTGGGTTGTGGAGGTCAGATCGCTCCATGTAAAACACTAGTATTCAGCTGCAGCCGGTTAGACTGGAAGCCGACTCCAACCTAGTTGGGAAAAGGCTAGGCAGATAATGATGTTTGAAGGTTTAATAAAAATGATGTAGGATCAAATTATGAGACATAGGCCTTCTTGTAATCTATCCAACATGTCGACAGATCCTTGCAGGATCGACGAACCTGTTGGCTAATGGCCATGTCTATGAGAAGTAGCTCCTTAGTACCGCGGGACCCATTCCTACATCCATTTTGAGAGGCAGACATAATCGAGTTATTCTCAATGTGCGTATTAATTTTCACTTTCAAAATTGATGTAAGAAGGTTATAAACCGTCGACAAACACATGATCGGTCTATTATTCTGAAATCTTGGAGTATGCAAACTGAATTAGAAGATATTACTAAACAGGTATGCCTATGCTGTTTAGTCCTTCTATTGTTATTGTATTTAATGTCAATATTTGTTTACTAGATGCTCCATTAGTTTGCATGTCAGGTTTTCGCTTGTTCTAATAACACTGTACACTTGTACAGTGCATGCCACGTAAGAAGAGACTTGACACACCACGTGGTCTGACATGCGCAGAACACGATTTTAGGTATCTTTAGCAGTATGAGGTCTGAGTGCGGGACGGGACCAGACGTCATAGGGGCGGCAGAAAGAGCGGGGGAGGCGGGGTCAAGTCTCTTCTTACGTGGCACGCATTGTACAGATCTTGACAGAGGTGGTTTGGCATCCAGTGCTGCTGATCTATTCTGAAAAAATCTTACAGTGAAAACTTGGATGAAGTGAGCTGCCAATATAATGTCAATCCCTAGCATCAGGTGGAATGACAACTCACTTTATGCTCACTTTACCTAAAGTCTACTCAAATTTGTTTCAAATTAATATTATTTCAAGTTAAACAAATATCAACTTTATTTGAATGGTAATTAAGTTGATTTCAGAGTGACTAGCACCATTAAAAAAGTTATACAAATTTTTGAAGTTGTAGCATAAACTGAACTTTATTGTGTAGGATTTAAAGTTATTTTTTCCATAAAATGATATTTGTTTACATTTTCGGCAAATAAACCATGAATGCAGATTGTTTTTACAGTGAGATTTTTACAGAATAGACTGGCTTTTGGAAGAAAATGATATTGTTCGGAAGAATCTTGTGACAATTTCCAATCTGGTATAAAAGGATCATGCACACCGCTATTTGATTAATTTGTCAGGTGTCACTCGTGGTGGCAACATCGCCCAAAGGCTGTAAGTCTTATATTACTGTCTTATTGTTGTTATATTTGATTGAACATAATTAGAGGTCTTTTAGTTATTACCAGTGGTGATTTATGTTTATTTTAGTCAATATAATTTGGTTCCTTGCGTTAGGGTTCATACGCACTATGCGGTTACCCGCAATGCGGCTAGCCGTCCGGCTGACCGCAGGATACGGTTGCGAATGCGGCCAGCCGGATCGCGGGCAGCCGCATTCGCAACCGCAACGTGCGGTTTATGCACACACTCACTCAATGGCGGGCAGCCGCAGACTGAGCCGCACAGTGCGTATAGCAACCGTCCGGGTGGCCGTCACTCGGGCCGCAGCCCTCCGAGCGACCGGAGCGGTCTGCGGGTAGCCGCATCGCAGTGTGCATAGAAATGAATATTACGTACATAATTGTGCTTGCGGTCAGCTGGACGGCTAGCCGCATTGCGGGTAACCGCATAGTGCGTATGAACCCTTAGTAAATTAATGGTTGTAATAATTTAAAAACATTTGTAATAAAATTAATTATTGATTATACTTGTGACTCATGTGCTGTGTTGTTTTTTTTTTTAACATTTCTACTACTGACTACAGAAATTGCAGTAGGCACAAATGTAATTAAATTACAAATATAATAGAATAAAATTAAAAGCATTACTTCAGTACATTACAAACATTCACTTACCGTTTCAATTTCTAAAGTAAGACATGGACATTGTTTCTTTGTTAACTTCATCTTCAAAGATTTTGCCGTCTTTAATGTGACTAGAGATCTTGCTAAATTACCTGTAAAACACATATGAATATATTCAGATGAGATTCATTGGGTTTTTAACCAATACTAGTGTTTTTGGTATTCACAGCATTTTGAAAGTTTACATGTAAAACTGCAAGGGGTATCATGTTAATAAATAACTAGGTTGCGGAGGTCAGATAGGCAGTCGCTCCATGTAAAATATTGGTATTCAACTGCATCCAGTTAGACTGGAAGCCGACCCCAACACAGTTAAGTGAAGCTAGGCAGGCACGCAAAAACGGCAACGAGAACGTTTAGTGTTTATTCTAACCTGAACTTAAAGTCATATAAATGTCTTTGTGCTCCTCATCCAGCCCAATCATGTGATACTCGGAGCAGAACATTGCCTGAGGAATCTCACACCACAAAATCGGTGGACTAGGCCCAGTATTCTCTTCACTCACAATAAAATACAACTGGTCGTCAGTCAATCTTAACACACATTCTTTGGATAACTTCGATATTATTGTCACTACATCTGCAAATAAAAGTGTTTTTATGTAAAGTTGAAATGGAACGATTGTTTACATTTTATGAGGTTAAGTAAGTACTTGAAAATTCTCGCATCGGCCCAGCATCCATCATTACAGCGCGGAACTTCATATTTTATGTTGGATTTAAGAGATATTTGACGCATTTATCACTAACTCTCTCTGAATAAAAGTTCGCGGGCTTCCAATGCCGAATTTGGATATAATGGTTTGTTTTGACAGCAGGCGATTGGTGAAGAAGCATAGACAACCGCATTTAGGGAGGCTGTAAATAAAATGTTTTTTGTAAGTCGAGATCTATATCTACTAAATAAATATAAACTCGACTAAAAGGCGTATTCAACTTTTCCCACTTTTAAAATTATGATAAAAAAACTATCTCTATCCCAATATAATATGTTCTTTGCTTTTATTTCATGATAAAAATAGAATATACTTTTGCAAATTATACTAATACATAATAGGTAATTTTTCAATTAAGAGTTATATAATGGGTACAATACATATTAGTATAAAACAACAATATTTCACCATTCGGCATGCAACATTTCTATTATTAACAATCAGTTATGTCTAACCAAAAGTCAGTAGGCCAGATCCATCAATCCAAAACAATTCTTTTCTCTGATAAAAAATCAGTCACACTGTAGTACAGACGCCAGCACATCAATCAAGCTACCCGAAACTGTCAAATTTTCCCAATCAACCTTGAACCTTATGCTGTAGCGATAAAGTTGAAAATCTATTAAAGAAATTTGACAGATTGTAGTAACTTGATGTGCTGGCGTCTGTACGTTTTATCTATCAAAAATATAAGTACATAGTAAATGTAGTCTACCTACTCTCACAGAGCATGTAACACTTCCTACTCTTAAACAACACTGTTATCAAGTAGTAAGTATTTAACATAAATATATTACATGTATGTTTTATATAATTTGTTTGTATTTATTGTATGTACAGACGCCAGCACATCAACCTACCACAATCTGTCAGATTTTCCCAATCAACTTTGAACCTTATGCTTTAGCGATAAAGTTGAAAATCTATTAAAGAAATCTGACAGATTGTGGTAGGTTGATGTGCTGGCGTCCGTACCTACCAGTATAAAAATTGTATACCGCATACCACCTATAGCTGAAGTATAGACTCTCTTTCTCCCTTAATCCATCCAAAGGTTGTCGTTATAAGATTAAGAATATAAGCAAAATTTCTACTTTAATATTTTGTGTTTTACGGTGTGCATAATAAAGAATCTTTTATTGTATTTTAAAAACTTGTCTGGGCTGCAAGATTAAAAATTAATGTATGTACAGGGTTATATGTTTATAAATAAACTGAGTTACTTTTTGATTACTAGTAAATGTATGTTTTCAAATTAGACTTATTATTATCGAGTCTTGACTTATTATTTGAGTATTTGTTTTGTGTTTTTAAAGTAATGTATCTAAAAAAAGTATAATGGAACGGAACCCATAAGCATCACTTTGTTTTCAGTCGGTTCGATCAAATCATGTCCCTTTCTCGGAAACGGATAGAGGTGAGAAAACACAATAAGCACAACTGAGAATAGTAACTGTTACTGAGCTATCACACTATTTTTCTTATTATGCGTTTCTTTTGACTCTCTAAGACCACGTAAGTCCAAAGAATAACTATTTCATGAAATCATCTTTCTTTGGACTTACGTGGTCTTAGAGAGTTGTGTTGATGACTTTAATGATTATAATTCTGTAAATACATATTTTTTACGGCCGCGAATCATATTTTGATCGACGTACAACTTAATACTAACCAGCAAATTGCAAAAAACGTAAGAAAATTTGAATTTTGCGGGCTACCTTAGCGCTTCCCCCTTAATCTAAAACAGCTATTATGCTGTATTAGATTAAAGAAAAATTTCTGGTTGTGTTTCACTGAACCCTATAGAACAGCAGTTTTCTGTGCACGGAACCCCTGCCCTGCACGCTAGTTGAATACACACTTGAGTATTTTTTTTATATGGATCTATTTTAGTCGATTTTATCATTTTAGAATGGTATCATTTTAAGCATAGACAAAGATCTATCAGTTCCCGTTTCCTACAAAGATGGCTCTGAATGGCGCTGTCGTGTTGATAAAGTTCTATTTACGGTAGATCTTCGCTCTCTGTCGCACATGCACCGATCCTCGTTCGTGCGAATGAGAGAGACATTGTTCCATTTTGATTGTAACGAATACTAACGAATTGTGGTTATGACTTGAAAAAGTTTTTATATTATTTTAGTTAATTATTGTGCAATCCAGAGTAATTTATTCGCTGTTATAGTTAATGTTATTGCTAATCATTTAAATTGTAATTTTATTTTCGTAATAACCTAAGGCACGGAGGATAAATGGAGAAAAATGAAAAGTCAAGGTATGTGGACGATCGATAATGTCGTCACTATGAATGTGTTCTAACCACAAATACACTTTCTTGTTCAGTTATTTTCACTTCTATCTCGCTTATTTGTTGATATCAACCTCATTGTTGACATTCATGCGGGTATTTTAGAGAAAATCATGACAGGAGTTGTTTATTTCGGGATATTATTGGCACAACGTTCATTCACCGTTGGCCATAACGTTTTTCCTTCGAATTCGTTCTTCGAATATTTAACGGATTCCAATTTGAAAGAAATTCGTTATTTTATGTTTTAATCCAGCATTCATAGACACTGTGAGCAAATTCAGCTAGTTAAATTGTGGATTCAATGCGGTTTTCGCCATCTCATGACTGTTAACTCAATGCATAACTACGTAATACGGTTCAATGTCGCCCGTGATTAGGTGCGATGATTATGCAACGTTAACTCAGCCATTTTATTTGTTCGATTTTCAGAGTTCTGTCATTTCCTTTAGCTGGAAATAAAATGCTTGTTAAAATGTTGTGAAATTTGACTTTCGTGTATGAACGCACTTGATGGGATTAACTGCACTGCACGTATGAAGATAGTAAACTTATGCGATGATAGCGTTTTTGTGTTTACTTTCCTTATCTGGGACGTACAGTACTGCGTGTACGTAACTAAAATTGAATTCCATGTGTTTTTTTTATTTAATGTACTTAGGTAAGTATAGGGAAAAACAACAGATCAGCATTAAGTACATACCTACTTAAGAATACTTACATGTAAAGGAGATGAAGTAGGTAGGTAAGTGGGTGCTTTTTTGATCGAGAGGGAAGTGAAGAACCTTTGAAGCTTCCCTCCCAGTCCTAGGGAGTGATTAGTAGGGCAATGAGCCATGAAAATAACGAGTAGGTACCTACCTACTTCAAGGATGTGGATGTCGCCATATCAGGTTTAGCACGAGGGGGTTCTGGGATGACCTAGGTCTTGCAGGTACACCTACCTATTTTAAGATGATACGGTGCCCTCTCCTCTCGCCAGGGTTCGTGGCCAAATTATAACAGCCGCACGGCTTGATGGAAGGTTTAGCTCTTTCATATATATCTATGGTTTAGCTTTGCCTGCTGCGTACGCAGGGGCGGATCTACTTAAAAGCTTTTTGGGCTGCAGCCCAGGGCCTCGTGGATACAGAGGGCCCCCAACCGAACTGACAACAATAGACGATATTGTCAATAATAAAAATTATCTAGAATTAAAAAAAATCCGATCATAATAAAATGGCAATTGGTTGAGTAATTAGGTAGGGCCCCTAAGCAGTATTAGCCTAGGGCCCCACAAATTCAAGATCCGCCCCTGTGCGTACGGTTCGTGGATGGGTGATCATCCATTACAGTAGGTTTGGGGATGTCAGATAGGCAGCCGCTCCACGTAAAATACTGGTAATCAGCTACATCCGGTTAGACAGGAAGCCGACTCCAACATAGTAGGGAAAAGGCTAGGCAGATTGATTGGTGCCCTCTTCGTGTGCTAAAAAAGGCCTTTGAGGGTTTTTGTGATTTTGCAAACAAAACCATCTTAATGGTCCTCTCCCATCGATATCATTACGTATACCTACCTAGATAGTTCTCTAGTAGATCGTACAGTATGAGTGGAGTAGCGGATGGACCCAGAGGCCACAGCCAAAAGTAAAATTTTGTGAAGACAAGTTGATTGATTACCAAGGTCTTTTAAACTTTGGCAAGTCTTCTTTTGCTTTTATGGCTTGGCATTTTGGAGTTTAGTCCAATACGGATGAGGCTATGAAAGGTAACCCTTATGGTCCTTATTAGATTTTTGAAAGCCAGAAATCACGCTCATTTAAACGAAACTAAGGTTACTTGTTGCGAGCTTGCATAACTAGCCTATAATTTTCCCACTGCTGGGACACAAGTCACCTATAAGCGAGAGGGAGGGTAATCCACCACGCGGGCCCAGTGCAGGTTGGTGTCTTCGAATTTTTGGTTCTAGGACATTCCGGTTTCCTCTCGATGTTTTCCTTCATCGTTTTGAGAGTAGTGGTGATGTTGCGAGCCTGATACCTTATTATTCCCAAAATTCCGGTTCGTAATGACGATTTGACGACGCGAGAAGTGATGGCCCCTTACTACTACTACTATCATACTATAGATACATCTCTGCCCACCCATTTGGGGAATTCCGGAGTGATGTTATGATACTCTTCTTAATTCTATTGGCTGATAAGTGATAAGTAATGAAGGAAACTCAATGGGAGATGAAATTTCTCAGAATATCGACATTGAAGAGATTCATTTGAAATTGGTGGGGGGCGTTTGTCCTGCCTTAAACTTTATTATGTAGGTACCCTAGATATAATCTCAAGGTAAGCAGGATTTCGCGGTATGACTCATTGTATGTTAGTATAGCTACTATTTGTAGGCTTTGTAGCATCCCCTTGATAAACTCGGATCCTGGTTTCGCAAGAACAAAAGTTATTAATGATCCGTGAATGGAATAAATCGCTCGTATTACTCAAATTGATTTTAATGGATGCGTTTGCCATCCATTCAAGTTGCCAATAACTTAATCACCTACAATGGACGCGGACCGGTTTCTTATGTGAATGTTGAAAAACAGCTGATGTTATTTTTATTTCTGTGAGAAGAAAACACGTTTAAATCCTGGAGGATTATCATAATTTATAATCATGTGTGCTGAATGCGAAAATAATGTCGTCATTTATTATATTATTGGGTGTGCCTGCACTTACATATTTACAAAAGGAATTCTCTATGTTAGGGTTAATGGAGGACACTAAAAGGAAAGGCCGTTTTATATTCAGAAGAATTATCCCTTTATATTCAGAAGATCTGTTTACTAATATTATGGGAGGACTTGTGATCCCACATTAAGCTAAAATAGTAGTTCAGTCACTATACGAAAGTAAGAATTTCGGTCAAGTGGTACAGTGGTAAGGGCGGGCTCGAATAGTAAAAAAAAATATTTATGAGTTAGAAAGAGAAAGACGGTAGTGGTGAAGTAGGATAGATTTGTTTTTGCTATACTCCAATCCATGACAACCTTCTTAAACCTAAAGAGAACCAGATTATTTAGGCCTTATGATATCAGACAGTAGCCTTCCTTAAATAACCTTGGTGCAGCCTCTAGTTGTGTTTTCGCTGAGTGTTCTTAAATATTTTGCAAACAACTGAGGTAGCTTCGCTCGCTGTAATAGTTTTTATATGTCGCACAAGCGGTGGTATGCTTGCTAATACTTTTGCCTGAATTCTGTTGTAAGAGTACTCAAATGGACACAATTGCTATTGATTAACTTATCTATAGCCGCTAAGTCGTTCTTTAACCGGGTCACGGGTCACCAGGTAGTCTTTCTTTAAGGTGTTCAGAATACGCAAGATATCGACCAACTTGCCGATATTAGGTATAGTAGAATATGTCCACTTCTTCGTCCACTTCCTAAAAGTGTATGGAAATGCGTGCACGTAACGTTGTCGTGAAGGGCAATTTAAAAGCGTCTTCATATGTATATTTCAATATATTATTATCTTCCATGTCGTGAAGGAAATGAAATTTAAAAGAGTCTTCATATATTTCAATATGTCTACCCTGTGTGTGTTATCGTGACACCGTGGATTGTCTACAACAATAGCGTCAGGTTAGAAATTCATAAAAGCGCACAATAGCACATCAGTAATATTCTTGTAAAGAATACATGACCTCTCAAGTTCCGCTAATGAGACACAATTGATTTTCTATTGTATCGTACTACATAGGGTACGCGCGGAGCTTGACCGGGTAACCGACCAGTAGTGAAAACGAGGCTCTAAACTTCGTCCTTCCCTAATTAAACGACCAAGGAGTCTAGCTGGCACACCCAAACGGAAAACGATGGAATGACCTCTACTTAGGAAGGCTCCACAAGGCAAGACATTACATATTATTATTTTCACGGTTCTTTCACGCCGTAATTGGAGCTCTAAATGACATTGGCACCAGGTGCATCAATATAATTCCAAGCCGCATGTCGGTAGTACGTTGGATTTAAGATAGGTACTTATCGTAGTGAATAAATAATGAATAGACATGCCCTAGGCACTTACGATTCAAAAGCTATTCGGTCCCTCTCCTTTAAAGAGTCTAATTACCATTGCATCATCAGATATATAAATCGATTGCGGAAAGGAATGCACTTTCAATCAAAGTCAAGCCAATAAAAGTTATTACACGGTACTTTTGAGTTGTAATGAAACCAATCAGTAATTTAGAAAGTTAGTAACCCACCCCATCTATCACAATCCGAAAGATTACGAAGTAAGTTCCTAATATATTGCTTCACATGTTTGAAAAATTCGTCTGCCCGACTAAGTAAATAATGCAATGAATGTTGTAAATTGTAAAACGTTATGCAATTATCCTGCTATTCTAAAACGCAGATTCTCCGCTGTCCCTCTCTTGACACTGTCTTGTTAAATTTTGGGCTTTCTTACCCAAATAATTCAATCAGTTTCTCCTAGGTTATGTCTTGTAATTCCTGGTAGACTAGAGTGACTGAGTTGAGAATCGAAGAGTTAGTTCCCATCAAACGCGGTGGACCCCAGTTAACTTTTAAGGCTCCTTCAAACAGGCGCGACACGACACGCGACACAAAGGCACCGCAAGTCGCGCAACGAGCACGGAGCGGTGTCTTTGTGTCGCGCGCGATTATATCGTGTGTCGCGTCTGTTTGTAGGAGCCTTTAATTACATTTTTGCGCAATTAATGTGCCTCGTCTCACCCTCCAGAGTTGTTGTGTCGTGACACGTATTCCTTTATTACGTTCTAGAAACAGGTTTCACTCAATCAATCAAAATTACCGGACACTCGGCAACTTATTTCTATTTCGAGAGGAGGAATCTTGATGACATGTAATCACAGGACAGGAGTGAACTAATGGTTTTTGCAAACTCTGTTGGCACGGCCGGCCGGCCGCTTATGCTGTCAGCTATTAAATGAGGGCTTACGATTTATATTCAATCTACTAGGTTGAATGCCGTGCTAGCTAATGCCAATATCTCAAAAAATTACATTTATAAACTTATGTTAGGATCCTCCTGTGCTCATGGTCCTCTCGGACCGGGAGCCGCCTCTGGCTGGGGGGCCATGGCATTTTGCCCCAATGCCACCCTATAGTTACGCCACTGCGAATGGTTGTGAATAGTTATGCTGGTGACTTAATTATTCGAATATTCCATGTTTAGAGAAACACTCCCCATCATTTTCCATATCCAGTTTATATTCTATACATTTGTGCATTCTGGGGCGATCGCCATTTCCCTAAATCAAACCATGCTTTGTTCGCAGAATGGCTGAAGAAAAAGGAACAAAATCCTATCTGCAGTTCCAGATAGAGAGACTGAAAGTCTTGCAAGCGAAACTATCGACGGAAGCTGAAGAAGATTACGTCATTATAAAAGAAGAGAAGTAAGTATTAGCTATAAGTATGAAAAAAAATAAGAAGCAGAAAAGAAGGTGGTCCGATTTGGTAAAGATGTCTTATGAACATGATATTACAACCGATTGAGTCTTGTTCTGGCATTATCAAGGCCTATTGAAGAACTGATGTTGCACTAATTAATCCAGTGTTTTCATGAGAATATAGAAAATTGGCGTTCCTATTTACTAATATAAGATTAAGCTACGCTTGCCGCGGTTGGTCCGTGGATGGGTGACCATCTTTACATACCGAGACCACTCCGTGCTTTGGAAATGATAAATGATTTTATTTTTGTAAGTAGGTTTGTACAGACACTTTTACACGTCAATCATGTTTTTTTTTTAAACTAGATTAGGTAGGCGTTTCCTATCTGACTACTCTGAGAAGAAAGGTCGAAACAAACTCAGAGGTCACAGTCTCTTTTAAAGTCCAGACATAATCTTGGTCAGGTTATATGAAGACAATGTAGATCGATGTCTGAGATGGTCTTTTGAGGAAAGAACCACACAGATTGAGATGACCGGTCCAGTCAGTGCACGCATTTCTGAGAAATCGTGCAGCTCAACTCAAGACTTAAGGAGCTCAACGATTTGAGGAACAATACCAAAGAAAGGACATATGGGTAGGCCACATAAATTACTTAAACTGCCAGACCGTGAAAAAAAACTATCAGAACAGAGAGAATAATAAAAAAAATATAAAATTAATAAAATGACCCACATCGTCTTCACATTCACAATAAATAAAATAATATAATACTTTACAAAGTAAGCAAATGTTATTGTTTATAAAAAAAATCATTAATGTCAATGTGTATACCTATAAAAAAATCAAATACAAAATGCAGAAATTGGAAGTAGCTCAATCCCAAGCCTTTTTGTCCTTAATATAATCTTCTTTCTGGCACAACTTACGTTTAAATGAATGATTTGAATTTATTAAAGCTTAGATCATGAACGTGGCTTGGTAGTTTATTATAAAAGCGTTTACATTGGCATCTGAACGGGCCACCTATTTTCTTGAGCCTTGTTGTAGGTACATACAACAAATAAGTGAAGCCCGGAAAGCACGTTAAGCCGTTGCGGGTTGTCTGAAGCCCGAAATTCTGACAACCAGTCTTGCCAGGGGTATCGTCAACTATCGTGTTACCCAGTAACTGGGTCGTGGAGGTCAGATGGCAGCCGTTCCATGTAAAATACTGGTATTCAGCTGCATCCAGTTAGGCTGGAAGCCGACCCCAACACAGTCGGGAAAAGGCTAGGCAAATGATGTATATGAATGATTTATATTTATAGAACAGTGTTTTTAGTAGAGTCGAAAAATTAACGAGCTACTTGAGCAGCGAATCACAGACAGCCCAATGAAACCTTAGCTATAGGCCGACCGGTTAACTGTGAGACGTTGCCTGAGGTAGCTGCACGGTGAGAGAGGGGTGATATTTGTCACATGTTGACGAATCACTGAGCTCTCGCATCACGTCACCACACCCCTCCCGCACCGCGCTGTGCGCTGCTACCTCAGGCAACGTCTTAGTTAAGCGGTCGGCCTATAGTAGAGATTGCTAAATGCAAGACACGAAGACGTATCGTAGATAAATTACCATTGCAGTTACACTAATTACGAAACATTATAATTACATTTAAATTCAAGCAATCTACTCCCATAATTCTATCCCTTTATCTATCAAGGCGAGTGGTTTGTCCTGTTGCGAATACCCCAAGATTCCGACTGTCTTTATAAGGGCTTGAGACTGAATCGTATTAAATAATAGCTGGGTACTAATGTGGAGAAACAAGAACAACTAAATTGATTTGAGGTTGATGCACGAAAAGCATAGACCAAGTAGACGAAAAGTAAGGGAGTCTGTCGAGGTATAGATGAACGTTATGAACTCGAAGCTCCCTCATAATTTTGGCAGATATTTAGCTGTCTCTGGTTGTTCACCAAAGCAGCATGCAGATGCACACAACGTTACAGACGTCCGTTCGCAGTTATTTTATATCTGACAGCAGCAACCTAACATTAACTGCAACCTAAACAGAATGAGAATAAAAATCACTGTGATTTGGATTGTGATGCAAAATTAGAGGTAAAATAACTGAAAGGACTACTAGGATCATTTGGCGCTCTAATGACATTGACAGGGGTGCGCGTGGTTGGTAAACGTTTGTAAAATTTTATTGGAAAAAACGAGATGGCGGCATTAGTTCCGATTTTGTCCACGCACCAAAAGATTCTTGTGCAACTATCTAGACACACGTGTTCCAAATCGAGACAGCATGCATAGTCAGCATTTACTAGCATTAACTAATTTGCAGTGTGAACCGCAAACTTCTGCACATTGTAATTGCGAAAAAAAAAAATAAGCCCAGTACATTTTTAGATCTTTGGAATAATATGGAATCCAATTCCACATTGTGATTATAAACTCGCGTGCAATAAGCAGTGTTTTCTCGTTATCTAAAAGGAAGACCCATTCATTAATCTCCTAGATCGGCTTTGACGTAACGTTATCTAGTAAAACCCACGACTAAAAGTCACTACAACTTCCAAGTTCCGACGCCTACGTTTTACGAAGATATTTTGAATAAAGACCGTGGGTGTGGAGCCTGTTTGGCCATCTTATTCGCAAGCGCAAATTCAAAGGTGCGTCGATGACGTCATGAATCAGTAATACGAAATGGAACTGGATACGAAATGTCATAAGTACGAAGATGAATTAAAACGATTCCAGCCTAGCGAAGACAGATAAATAGGATCAAATCGGTAATTCTATAACAATTATTATAAGAATTAACTAAGCACGTACCTACCTTTTACGTCGCTGTTTTCGCCTATGTATTTGTTAATGTTACTCACATTAGCTTGTAATTGGCCATCGCTTACACATTGTACTAGCTACTATATATTAAAATGTATTAGCTGTAGGTTTTCCTAAAATTAATAAAATAAAATAAAAAATAGTGTCGTGGTCTTGAAGAAAGTTTTTTTTTAGTAAGTATGAATGTGGATCAGTGGATGGATGGCTATAAGAGTAGGGTAAGACCAAAGAAACGATGGATGGACTGTGTCAAAGATGATAATGGATGGCTAGAAAGGGGGTGAATACCAAGATGACGACTAATAGGGAAGTATGGAAAAAGATAAATGTTGCGCAAACCCTCAAGAAATTGGGATAAAGGCAGGAGAATGATATCTAAGCATGACTAGTTTTTAAGGGTTTCAGACAAATCAAAAAACGTAATTTAATAAAGTATCTGCCAGAAAAGTTAACAGCACCCTAATTGCGCAACACTCAATCTAAATATGAATAAATTTGAAGGATGTAGCTAATCCATTGCTTCATATGTTTGAAAGTGGGTCTGCTCAGTGCTCAACAACGTAAATAACGCAATGAATGTTGTTGAACTGTCAAAACGAAACCCATCGCTACTGATAGTGTATTACGCAATTACCCCGCTGCTGGATCATAGTAAAACAGGCGATGAAACTGACCCTTAGGGGCCGTCTCTACGAGCGAGAGAATTGCGGCGATATTATCGTCGTGGACGGCGATATCACCGCGGGCGGCGAAAATTTGACGGTACGGCGAGACTATCGCCGCGATTCTCTCGCTCGTGGAGACGGCCCCTTAGGCTGAGGCTACAGTAGGCAGCGATTTGCGATGCGACTGGAAGAGCGAAACGAGAAAAACATGGTATGGCTACATTGCAAGCAAAAAAAAAGCAATTTTCTAATAAATTCGCTTCAATTTCGCTCATGTTGATATAGCCGATGCCGTGATTTCAGTAATGTTCCTATCGCATAAAGAAATCAAAGATCGCTAGTAATATTTGATGTACGGTGTAGCTAGCCATATACGTGAGCATTCATTCATTTACTTGTTTTAATCGCTCATGTGTCGCAGGTCGCGTCGCGGCCTAATCTAGCCTCAGCCTTAGCCCGGGATCGCTCGGACGATTTTTTGTCGCGCACTCGATTTTCAACGCACTGTTTAGTGCCGAGAGTTGGTTATTCAACAGTGTATAATTTTGACGGGCTGGAATGCACTCTTTCTGATGATCTCAATGAGATTCTCAAACCTCGGCTCAACACTGAGAGCTTAAAATCCAGTGCTCGATAAAAAATCCCGTGCGAACTTGTGCGTACAAATGCCATTTTAGCGCTATTTAATTGGCAAAACATTTAGTATAATAAAATGAAATACTCTGCGTATATTGTTGATAGCCTTTATCTGACCTGGAAGCAATCTATCCGGTATAGACTGTACATTGTAACTTGCCAGACGTTATTGTACCTTACAATGTCGGGGTCTGTGTATAAAACAGCTGTTAAAGAAAATGGTTGAGTTTTTATAGGTACGGAACTCCTGAAAAAAATTAATCGAAGACAGATAGCCTTAATTTCTGATCCATGCCATGCCCTACTTGCTGAAGTGTCCTAACCTAAGTGCCCGTTCACCTGTACCTCGAATGACCTAAAGAATGCTACTGGCTCGTGGCTCTTACTATAAATATAAAAAAAAACAACGATTAAGAGTACCATCGAAACGAAAATAATTTGAATGCAAAAAAAAAGATTCGAAAAGTACAAACTAGGGACAATTTAATAATTAAGTAAGTATAATATATGAGGTATCTGTAAAAAAAAAAATCAGTCATAAATAAATTAAAAAGAATAGCTAGCAAATCAATATTCAATGTTCTTCGAATTTTAAATGCGAAAACATGTTCCACGAAGGTCGAATTTATTCTAGACTAGAGGCAGACTTCTTTTACTTACTTTCCCTACAAATTCTTACAGTTACACCTCAATAAATTTAACTATCAAGTATGGAATTCCATGGTCATCATTATAGCGAGGCCCGGCCATACGGGGACACGACGGTGTTGCCAGATATATTTTTATATCTCCCTCAAAATGAAATTTGATGCTAAGCTAAAATGGTACCTAATTAAGTTATTAATGTAATAATGTGCATATTATATTTCAAGTAGAGTGAATGACCAGCCTTGACGGTTTTTAGCTCGAAATAATAAATGTCAAAGCGTCTCGCCGACGCGATGGTGAATAAAATATTGTTATTTGAATGCAGTTTTTAATAACTTAATCAGAAACTTTTCCTGCTGTGTTGCTTTTGCAATATGTATAAATAGAAAAACTTATCGGAATCGAATCTGCTGCTCACACTCGTATATCGTAATACCTATCTTTAGGTAAGCGTGTGTGTGGCAGCAATGACCACGCATACGAGTACTTACTTAAGGTGAATGGGTAGTAGTAGACCGCGAAATTCAAATTTTCTTACGTTTTTTGCAATTTTTAGGTCAGTGTCAGATTGTATCTTGATCAAAATATGATTCGCGACAATAACAGGTACATATTTAAGGAATTATAATCATTAGAATCATTAATATATCTTTCTAAGTTAGATTTCTACCACCAACCACCAATCTCTTATGGAAAAGTGTTAGTGGTAGAAATCTAACTTACAAAGATGTATTATTGATTCTAATGATTATACTTCTCTAAATATGTACCTGCTATTGTCGCGAATCATATTTTGATCAAGATACAACCTGACACTGACCTGCAAATTGCAAAAAACATAAGAAAATTTGAATTTCGCGGTCTCAACTACCCATTCACCTTAAGCCACCAGACAATTCTGGTAGCTTTACGCCCTTTATACCTGGTGACTTTTATTTAGGTAGTAAGTTTTTGTTTACCTACATTTTTAATTTTGATTTATTATTTTTTTGCTTGAGTACGTATAGTTTTTATTGTATTTGTTGGTATATTGGCGTGGCTAGCTGACGTAATGGCAAATATTTTTATTTAGTGTTCTGTGTCCTGTAATTTTAATTACTTTTACATTTTTAATTTTGATTTATTATTTTTTTGCTTGAGTACGTATGGTTTTTATTGTATTTGTTGGTATATTGGCGTGGCTAGCTGACGTAATGGCAAATATTTTAATTTAATGTTCTGTGACCTGTAATTTTAATTACTTTGCTTACATAGTATTGTATACATCTAGTATTTTCTAACTGAACAGACAGCTGTGCTGCTGGGGAGTATGCTGCGATACTTCTTCTCCCCAGCGAAAGGACTAGGAAGAGGTGAAGGGTAGGCGTTTTATGGGACTGTCTTTTGTAATTTTGACGTTCGAAATGTGCTTATTCTCAGCGTAGTTTAAATAAATTATGTACTTTGATTTTTTTTAAAAAAAGGCCCGTCTTGATAACTATTATATCAAGTACTTATAGCGGTCCATATACAGCCCGTAATCAGTACTTTTGCTGGTTGTAGAAAAGCTTTTCGATGCCGATTAATAGTCTTAAGTTGTGTGACCATTGTTTAAAGTCCTTTATGAATTTGTATTTTTTATTTACACTAGTCATTTACCCTAAAATTCTTTGATAAAATATTAATTATGACGTCAAGATCATCAACTATAATCGCTATACAAAGTGGAGAATCCCCGCATTGGCAACACCATTGTCGAGGATAGGATAACGCGCCGGGTTCCCGCGTCCGTCGCACGTTCCGCTCTTCAGTCAGTCCGGCTTCGCGCGCGTTACGGCCGAGATTCACCGTGGCTTGCGCCAAAAAAAAAAACAATTAAAAATAACCAAACAATCGATTAATTTTATAATTTTGGCGGTATCTATCGTAAAACCAAACGTGATGTTCGCGATAAAATCAAACAAAAAGTGTTAGAATAATGCTTTGTAACAATGATTCTAAGATTAAATAGTGTTAGGGGTGTTTTATATTTTATTCAATACGTAGTAATTTGTGTGTAAGAGATGCAATATCAAAGTAATGACGACGACCTGCAATATCGGATTTTTGGCGAATCCTTCAACTTTGCCATCGAGAACAAAACAATTGCCGGCCGGCGTAGAAAGTGAGTTCCTATGGTTCCTTGCATAAGATACTTTTATTTTGTTTTTGCATTCTGTAAGTATTTGAAATCTTCTTTGCAGGAAAGCTTTGCTTGTTTTGTTTTCGCTAATTACGCAAACTCTATATAAACTTGTTCACTATTTAAAACTTAAAAACTTTCGTCCAATCCGCCGAAAAACATGAAGCGAAACCATGTTTGTTATTATTTCATCGCGTTACGCTCATGGCAGTTTGTAGTTTATTATGAAGAGAAAACCCTATCAGCACCATCGTAGTAGGTAACCCTGACAACACGCATTGCAGCAGAATACCTAATTAAATACGTGGTCTAATATTTTACCGCAGTAGGTATGTCAGTACCTGAGTACCTACCACCTATACGAAATTTTTATGAGCTTGACCTATCCCTGTTAATGTTTTATCGAATTTTTAAGCGTATTAGTAGGTACGGTCGTCGAAAAGGCTATAAGCAAGTACTTATCCAGGGTCGTCGAATATGGTTGAAGTTTAGTAAGAAACTGATGGATGTTTTCGATAAAAAAATTACATATTTAATTACATACCTACTTACTGTTGACTGCTCGTCGGGGCTAACACCTGAGCTGGCCTAGAGTATTACGGAGTTTGAATAGAGATTATGAGCAAGAGGCCAGTTTATAGGTAGGGCCTGTTACCACTTACATGCGGTCTAGGTACTTGACTTACCTACATATTATCTGTTACCTTCTTGTGACACTTCTAAACGAAAGAACTCGTCTGCTGAGCCTTTGGTCAGTGGGTCGTCCCCAACTATGTTGGGGTAGGCTTCCAGTCTAACCGGATGAAGCTGAATAAGTACCAGTATTTTACGTGGAGCCGTGGCGCTGTCTGACCTTCACAACCCAGTTACTGAGTAATACGATACCCCTTGGTAAGAAAGACTGGTTGTCAGACTTTCGGGGCTTCTGATGGATGACACGTAACGTTAAAAGATGCAAGAATGACAGCCGGGACCAGGAGGATTCCAACGTGCTTTCCTAGGCACGGGGGAGTCTCGGTATGTAAAGATGGTCACCCATCCACAGACCGACCGCGGCAAGCGTAGCTTAACATGATCGATCGACCCGTGCGGTTATTATTACTTAGCCATGGATCTCTACCTATCTGTAGGTATACTCGAAAAGGAAATAAGTAGGTACGGTATGTACCTAGGTACTTAAAGTCTCATCTCGCAATGCTCAATGTTTGTAGGTCCTTGGTAATACAGGGTCGCAGGGGCATTGCACTTGCACCTACGTAGGTAATTAGAAGTTGTTACAAATGACTTGTTGCACTGTACATACATACATAAGCTATGTCATGCTGGGGCCACACATTGTACATAATTTGACCCAAGATGTAGCCTTGGAGCATTGGCTCCAATGTGTGTATCGGGCCTGGGGAGATATTGGACAGGATTTTACTGATTTTTCTCAACATTGGATGTGGTGCCAAGTCTGAACCAATGGTCAAGGCCAATTCCATTAAGCTTGTGTACATTGACGACTATGCAACCTTTAAGCAACAATAAAAACGTAACATCTTTCGTAGCAGGAATTAGTAGGTCCCCCGACCCTAATGAAACTGAAACTAGCAGCTACCAGCTAGCAGCCGACAGAGACGAAACATAACAGATAGGGGCCCGGGCCCCTAAATATTTTTGAAAAATTAGGATCCTTCATTGCAAAATTACAAATAATATTAAAAACTAACATGACATCTGCTTATTAACAATAATTGTTGAATTGTAAAAAATTAAAAAATAAACAAAAATCATTCTACTGAGACAAAATATTTTTTTACAATTAAACTATTAGAGTATCTTGGCTGGTATTACACCCACTACTTTTTCACACTAAAAAGAAGTTCTAGGGCAAATTTCAGCAGGTTCGTATGTGTAGAAGAAAAGATATAGCTTTTTAAATAATCAAAAATCATTCTACTGAGACAAAATATTTTTTTACAATTAAACTATTAGAGTATCTTGGCTGGTATTACACCCACCACTTTTTCACACTAAAAAGAAGTTCTAGGGCAAATTTCAGCAGGTTCGTATGTGTAGAAGAAAAGATATAGCTTTTTAAATAAACAAAAATCATTCTACTGAGACAAAATAGTTTTTTACAATTAAACTATTAGAGTATCTTGGCTGGTATTACACTCACTACTTTTTCATACTAAAAAGAAGTTCTAGGGCAAATTTTAGCAAGTTCGTATGTGTAGAAGAAAAGATATAGCTTCTTAAACAATTAAAAATCATTCTACTGAGACAAAATATTTTTTTTACAATTAAACTATTAGAGTATCTTGGCTGGTATTACACCCACTACTTTTTCACACTAAAAAGAAGTTCTGGGGCAAATTTCAGCAGGTTCGTATGTGTAGAAGAAAAGATATAGCTTTTTAAATAAACAAAAATCATTCTACTGAGACAAAATATTTTTTTACAATTAAACTATTAGAGTATCTTGGCTGGTATTACACCCACTACTTTTTCACACTAAAAAGAAGTTCTATGGCAAATTTCAGCAGGTTCGTATGTGTAGAAGAAAAGATATAGCTTTTTAAATAAACAAAAATCATTCTACTGAGACAAAATATTTTTTTACAATTAAACTATTAGATTATCTTGGCTGGTATTACACCCACTACTTTTTCACACTAAAAAGAAGTTCTGGGGCAAATTTCAGCAGGTTCGTATGTGTAGAAGAAAAGATATAGCTTTTTAAATAAACAAAAATCATTCTACTGAGACAAAATATTTTTTTACAATTAAACTATTAGAGTATCTTGGCTGGTATTACACCCACTACTTTTTCACACTAAAAAGAAGTTCTATGGCAAATTTCAGCAGGTTCGTATGTGTAGAAGAAAAGATATAGCTTTTTAAATAAACAAAAATCATTCTACTGAGACAAAATAGTTTTTTACAATTAAACTATTAGAGTATCTTGGCTGGTATTACACTCACTACTTTTTCACACTAAAAAGAAGTTCTAGGGCAAATTTTTGCAAGTTCGTATGTGTAGAAGAAAAGATATAGCTTCTTAAACAATTAAAAATCATTCTTCTGAGACAAAATATTTTTTTACAATTAAACTATTAGAGTATCTTGGCTGGTATTACACCCACCACTTTTTCACACTAAAAAGAAGTTCTACGGCAAATTTCAGCAGGTTCGTATGTGTAGAAGAAAAGATATAGCTTTTTAAATAAACAAAAATCATTCTACTGAGACAAAATAGTTTTTTACAATTAAACTATTAGAGTATCTTGGCTGGTATTACACTCACTACTTTTTCATACTAAAAAGAAGTTCTAGGGCAAATATTAGCAAGTTCGTATGTGTAGAAGAAAAGATATAGCTTCTTAAACAATTAAAAATCATTCTACTGAGACAAAATATTTTTTTTACAATTAAACTATTAGAGTATCTTGGCTGGTATTACACCCACTACTTTTTCACACTAAAAAGAAGTTCTGGGGCAAATTTCAGCAGGTTCGTATGTGTAGAAGAAAAGATATAGCTTTTTAAATAAACAAAAATCATTCTACTGATACAAAATATTTTTTTACAATTAAACTATTAGAGTATCTTGGCTGGTATTACACCCACTACTTTTTCACACTAAAAAGAAGTTCTATGGCAAATTTCAGCAGGTTCGTATGTGTAGAAGAAAAGATATAGCTTTTTAAATAAACAAAAATCATTCTACTGAGACAAAATATTTTTTTACAATTAAACTATTAGAGTATCTTGGCTGGTATTACACCCACTACTTTTTCACACTAAAAAGAAGTTCTATGGCAAATTTCAGCAGGTTCGTATGTGTAGAAGAAAAGATATAGCTTTTTAAATAAACAAAAATCATTCTACTGAGACAAAATAGTTTTTTACAATTAAACTATTAGAGTATCTTGGCTGGTATTACACTCACTACTTTTTCACACTAAAAAGAAGTTCTAGGGCAAATTTTAGCAAGTTCGTATGTGTAGAAGAAAAGATATAGCTTCTTAAACAATTAAAAATCATTCTTCTGAGACAAAATATTGTTTTACAATTAAACTATTAGAGTATCTTGGCTGGTATTACACCCACTACTTTTTCACACTAAAAAGAAGTTCTAGGGCAAATTTTAACAAGTTCGTATGAGTAGAAGAAAAGATATAGCTTCTTAAACAATTAAAAATCATTGTACTGAGACAAAATATTTTTTTACAATTAAACTATTAGAGTATCTTGGCTGGTATTACACCCACTACTTTTTCACACTAAAAAGAAGTTCTAGGGCAAATTTCAGCAGGTTCGTATGTGTAGAAGAAAAGATATAGCTTCTTAAACAATTAAAAATCATTATACTGAGACAAAATAATTTTTTACAATTAAACTATTAGAGTATCTTGGCTGGTATTACACCCACTACTTTTTCACACTAAAAAGAAGTTCTATGGCAAATTTCAGCAGGTTCGTATGTGTAGAAGAAAAGATATAGCTTTTTAAATAAACAAAAATCATTCTACTGAGACAAAATAGTTTTTTACAATTAAACTATTAAAGTATCTTGGCTGGTATTACACCCACCACTTTTTCACACTAAAAAGAAGTTCTATGGCAAATTTCAGCAGGTTCGTATGTGTAGAAGAAAAGATATAGCTTTTTAAATAAACAAAAATCATTCTACTGAGACAAAATAGTTTTTTTACAATTAAACTATTAGAGTATCTTGGCTGGTATTACACTCACTACTTTTTCGCACTAAAAAGAAGTTCTAGGGCAAATTTTAGCAAGTTCGTATGTGTAGAAGAAAAGATATAGCTTCTTAAAAAATTAAAAATCATTCTACTGAGACGAAATATTTTTTTACAATTAAACTATTAGAGTATCTTGGCTGGTATTACACCCACTACTTTTGCACACTAAAAAGAAGTTCTAGGGCAAATTTCAGCAGGTTCGTATGTGTAGAAGAAAAGATATAGCTTTTTAAATAAACAAAAATCATTCTACTGAGACAAAATAGTTTTTTACAATTAAACTATTAGAGTATCTTGGCTGGTATTACTCTCACTACTTTTTCACACTAAAAAGAAGTTCTAGGGCAAATTTTAGCAAGTTCGTATGTGTAGAAGAAAAGATATAGCTTTTTAAATAAACAAAAATCATTCTACTGAGACAAAATATTTTTTTACAATTAAACTATTAGAGTATCTTGGCTGGTATTACACCCACCACTTTTTCACACTAAAAAGAAGTTCTTGGGCAAATTTCAGCAGGTTCGTATGTGTAGAAAAAAAGATATAGCTTTTTAAATAAACAAGAATCATTCTACTGAGACAAAATAGTTTTTTACAATTAAACTATTAGAGTATCTTGGCTGGTATTACACTCACTACTTTTTCATACTAAAAAGAAGTTCTAGGGCAAATTTTAGTAAGTTCGTATGTGTAGAAGAAAAGATATAGCTTCTTAAACAATTAAAAATCATTCTTCTGAGACAAAATATTTTTTTACAATTAAACTATTAGAGTATCTTGGCTGGTATTACACCCACTACTTTTGCACACTAAAAAGAAGTTCTAGGGCAAATTTCAGCAGGTTCGTATGTGTAGAAGAAAAGATATAGCTTTTTAAATAAACAAAAATCATTCTACTGAGACAAAATAGTTTTTTACAATTAAACTATTAGAGTATCTTGGCTGGTATTACTCTCACTACTTTTTCACACTAAAAAGAAGTTCTAGGGCAAATTTTAGCAAGTTCGTATGTGTAGAAGAAAAGATATAGCTTTTTAAATAAACAAAAATCATTCTACTGAGACAAAATATTTTTTTACAATTAAACTATTAGAGTATCTTGGCTGGTATTACACCCACTACTTTTTCACACTAAAAAGAAGTTCTAGGGCAAATTTCAGCAGGTTCGTATGTGTAGAAGAAAAGATATAGCTTCTTAAACAATTAAAAATCATTATACTGAGACAAAATAATTTTTTACAATTAAACTATTAGAGTATCTTGGCTGGTATTACACCCACTACTTTTTCACACTAAAAAGAAGTTCTATGGCAAATTTCAGCAGGTTCGTATGTGTAGAAGAAAAGATATAGCTTTTTAAATAAACAAAAATCATTCTACTGAGACAAAATAGTTTTTTACAATTAAACTATTAAAGTATCTTGGCTGGTATTACACCCACCACTTTTTCACACTAAAAAGAAGTTCTATGGCAAATTTCAGCAGGTTCGTATGTGTAGAAGAAAAGATATAGCTTTTTAAATAAACAAAAATCATTCTACTGAGACAAAATAGTTTTTTACAATTAAACTATTAGAGTATCTTGGCTGGTATTACACTCACTACTTTTTCGCACTAAAAAGAAGTTCTAGGGCAAATTTTAGCAAGTTCGTATGTGTAGAAGAAAAGATATAGCTTCTTAAAAAATTAAAAATCATTCTACTGAGACGAAATATTTTTTTACAATTAAACTATTAGAGTATCTTGGCTGGTATTACACCCACTACTTTTGCACACTAAAAAGAAGTTCTAGGGCAAATTTCAGCAGGTTCGTATGTGTAGAAGAAAAGATATAGCTTTTTAAATAAACAAAAATCATTCTACTGAGACAAAATAGTTTTTTACAATTAAACTATTAGAGTATCTTGGCTGGTATTACTCTCACTACTTTTTCACACTAAAAAGAAGTTCTAGGGCAAATTTTAGCAAGTTCGTATGTGTAGAAGAAAAGATATAGCTTTTTAAATAAACAAAAATCATTCTACTGAGACAAAATATTTTTTTACAATTAAACTATTAGAGTATCTTGGCTGGTATTACACCCACCACTTTTTCACACTAAAAAGAAGTTCTAGGGCAAATTTCAGCAGGTTCGTATGTGTAGAAAAAAAGATATAGCTTTTTAAATAAACAAGAATCATTCTACTGAGACAAAATAGTTTTTTACAATTAAACTATTAGAGTATCTTGGCTGGTATTACACTCACTACTTTTTCATACTAAAAAGAAGTTCTAGGGCAAATTTTAGCAAGTTCGTATGTGTAGAAGAAAAGATATAGCTTCTTAAACAATTAAAAATCATTCTTCTGAGACAAAATATTTTTTTACAATTAAACTATTAGAGTATCTTGGCTGGTATTACACCCACTACTTTTGCACACTAAAAAGAAGTTCTAGGGCAAATTTCAGCAGGTTCGTATGTGTAGAAGAAAAGATATAGCTTTTTAAATAAACAAAAATCATTCTACTGAGACAAAATAGTTTTTTACAATTAAACTATTAGAGTATCTTGGCTGGTATTACTCTCACTACTTTTTCACACTAAAAAGAAGTTCTAGGGCAAATTTTAGCAAGTTCGTATTAGTAGAAGAGATATAGCTTTTTAAATAAACAAAAATCATTCTACTGAGACAAAATATTTTTTTACAATTAAACTATTAGAGTATCTTGGCTGGTATTACACCCACTACTTTTTCACACTAAAAAGAAGTTCTAGGGCAAATTTCAGCAGGTTCGTATGTGTAGAAAAGAAAAGATATAGCTTTTTAAATAAACAAAAATCATTCTACTGAGACAAAATAGTTTTTTACAATTAAACTATTAGAGTATCTTGGCTGGTATTACACTCACTACTTTTTCATACTAAAAAGAAGTTCTAGGGCAAATTTTAGCAAGTTCGTATGTGTAGAAGAAAAGATATAGCTTCTTAAACAATTAAAAATCATTCTACTGAGACAAAATATTTTTTTACAATTAAACTATTAGATTATCTTGGCTGGTATTACACCCACTACTTTTTCACACTAAAAAGAAGTTCTGGGGCAAATTTCAGCAGGTTCGTATGTGTAGAAGAAAAGATATAGCTTTTTAAATAAACAAAAATCATTCTACTGAGACAAAATATTTTTTTACAATTAAACTATTAGAGTATCTTGGCTGGTATTACACCCACTACTTTTTCACACTAAAAAGAAGTTCTATGGCAAATTTCAGCAGGTTCGTATGTGTAGAAGAAAAGATATAGCTTTTTAAATAAACAAAAATCATTCTACTGAGACAAAATAGTTTTTTACAATTAAACTATTAGAGTATCTTGGCTGGTATTACACTCACTACTTTTTCACACTAAAAAGAAGTTCTAGGGCAAATTTTTGCAAGTTCGTATGTGTAGAAGAAAAGATATAGCTTCTTAAACAATTAAAAATCATTCTTCTGAGACAAAATATTTTTTTACAATTAAACTATTAGAGTATCTTGGCTGGTATTACACCCACTACTTTTGCACACTAAAAAGAAGTTCTAGGGCAAATTTCAGCAGGTTCGTATGTGTAGAAGAAAAGATATAGCTTTTTAAATAAACAAAAATCATTCTACTGAGACAAAATAGTTTTTTACAATTAAACTATTAGAGTATCTTGGCTGGTATTACTCTCACTACTTTTTCACACTAAAAAGAAGTTCTAGGGCAAATTTTAGCAAGTTCGTATGTGTAGAAGAAAAGATATAGCTTTTTAAATAAACAAAAATCATTCTACTGAGACAAAATATTTTTTTACAATTAAACTATTAGAGTATCTTGGCTGGTATTACACCCACTACTTTTTCACACTAAAAAGAAGTTCTAGGGCAAATTTCAGCAGGTTCGTATGTGTAGAAAAGAAAAGATATAGCTTTTTAAATAAACAAAAATCATTCTACTGAGACAAAATAGTTTTTTACAATTAAACTATTAGAGTATCTTGGCTGGTATTACACTCACTACTTTTTCATACTAAAAAGAAGTTCTAGGGCAAATTTTAGCAAGTTCGTATGTGTAGAAGAAAAGATATAGCTTCTTAAACAATTAAAAATCATTCTACTGAGACAAAATATTTTTTTACAATTAAACTATTAGAGTATCTTGGCTGGTATTACACCCACTACTTTTTCACACTAAAAAGAAGTTCTGGGGCAAATTTCAGCAGGTTCGTATGTGTAGAAGAAAAGATATAGCTTTTTAAATAAACAAAAATCATTCTACTGAGACAAAATATTTTTTTACAATTAAACTATTAGAGTATCTTGGCTGGTATTACACCCACTACTTTTTCACACTAAAAAGAAGTTATATGGCAAATTTCAGCAGGTTCGTATGTGTAGAAGAAAAGATATAGCTTTTTAAATAAACAAAAATCATTCTACTGAGGCAAAATATTTTTTTACAATTAAACTATTAGAGTATCTTGGCTGGTATTACACCCACTACTTTTTCACACTAAAAAGAAGTTCTATGGCAAATTTCAGCAGGTTCGTATGTGTAGAAGAAAAGATATAGCTTTTTAAATAAACAAAAATCATTCTACTGAGACAAAATAGTTTTTTACAATTAAACTATTAGAGTATCTTGGCTGGTATTACACTCACTACTTTTTCACACTAAAAAGAAGTTCTAGGGCAAATTTTTGCAAGTTCGTACTTCGTATGTGTAGAAGAAAAGATATAGCTTCTTAAACAATTAAAAATCATTCTTCTGAGACAAAATAATTTTTTACAATTAAACTATTAGAGTATCTTGGCTGGTATTACACCCACTACTTTTTCACACTAAAAAGAAGTTCTATGGCAAATTTCAGCAGGTTCGTATGTGTAGAAGAAAAGATATAGCTTTTTAAATAAACAAAAATCATTCTACTGAGACAAAATAGTTTTTTACAATTAAACTATTAAAGTATCTTGGCTGGTATTACACCCACCACTTTTTCACACTAAAAAGAAGTTCTATGGCAAATTTCAGCAGGTTCGTATGTGTAGAAGAAAAGATATAGCTTTTTAAATAAACAAAAATCATTCTACTGAGACAAAATAGTTTTTTTATAATTAAACTATTAGAGTATCTTGGCTGGTATTACACTCACTACTTTTTCGCACTAAAAAGAAGTTCTAGGGCAAATTTTAGCAAGTTCGTATGTGTAGAAGAAAAGATATAGCTTCTTAAAAAATTAAAAATCATTCTACTGAGACGAAATATTTTTTTACAATTAAACTATTAGAGTATCTTGGCTGGTATTACACCCACTACTTTTGCACACTAAAAAGAAGTTCTAGGGCAAATTTCAGCAGGTTCGTATGTGTAGAAGAAAAGATATAGCTTTTTAAATAAACAAAAATCATTCTACTGAGACAAAATAGTTTTTTACAATTAAACTATTAGAGTATCTTGGCTGGTATTACTCTCACTACTTTTTCACACTAAAAAGAAGTTCTAGGGCAAATTTTAGCAAGTTCGTATGTGTAGAAGAAAAGATATAGCTTTTTAAATAAACAAAAATCATTCTACTGAGACAAAATATTTTTTTACAATTAAACTATTAGAGTATCTTGGCTGGTATTACACCCACCACTTTTTCACACTAAAAAGAAGTTCTAGGGCAAATTTCAGCAGGTTCGTATGTGTAGAAAAAAAGATATAGCTTTTTAAATAAACAAGAATCATTCTACTGAGACAAAATAGTTTTTTACAATTAAACTATTAGAGTATCTTGGCTGGTATTACACTCACTACTTTTTCATACTAAAAAGAAGTTCTAGGGCAAATTTTAGCAAGTTCGTATGTGTAGAAGAAAAGATATAGCTTCTTAAACAATTAAAAATCATTCTTCTGAGACAAAATATTTTTTTACAATTAAACTATTAGAGTATCTTGGCTGGTATTACACCCACTACTTTTGCACACTAAAAAGAAGTTCTAGGGCAAATTTCAGCAGGTTCGTATGTGTAGAAGAAAAGATATAGCTTTTTAAATAAACAAAAATCATTCTACTGAGACAAAATAGTTTTTTACAATTAAACTATTAGAGTATCTTGGCTGGTATTACTCTCACTACTTTTTCACACTAAAAAGAAGTTCTAGGGCAAATTTTAGCAAGTTCGTATTAGTAGAAGAGATATAGCTTTTTAAATAAACAAAAATCATTCTACTGAGACAAAATATTTTTTTACAATTAAACTATTAGAGTATCTTGGCTGGTATTACACCCACTACTTTTTCACACTAAAAAGAAGTTCTAGGGCAAATTTCAGCAGGTTCGTATGTGTAGAAAAGAAAAGATATAGCTTTTTAAATAAACAAAAATCATTCTACTGAGACAAAATAGTTTTTTACAATTAAACTATTAGAGTATCTTGGCTGGTATTACACTCACTACTTTTTCATACTAAAAAGAAGTTCTAGGGCAAATTTTAGCAAGTTCGTATGTGTAGAAGAAAAGATATAGCTTCTTAAACAATTAAAAATCATTCTACTGAGACAAAATATTTTTTTACAATTAAACTATTAGATTATCTTGGCTGGTATTACACCCACTACTTTTTCACACTAAAAAGAAGTTCTGGGGCAAATTTCAGCAGGTTCGTATGTGTAGAAGAAAAGATATAGCTTTTTAAATAAACAAAAATCATTCTACTGAGACAAAATATTTTTTTACAATTAAACTATTAGAGTATCTTGGCTGGTATTACACCCACTACTTTTTCACACTAAAAAGAAGTTCTATGGCAAATTTCAGCAGGTTCGTATGTGTAGAAGAAAAGATATAGCTTTTTAAATAAACAAAAATCATTCTACTGAGACAAAATAGTTTTTTACAATTAAACTATTAGAGTATCTTGGCTGGTATTACACTCACTACTTTTTCACACTAAAAAGAAGTTCTAGGGCAAATTTTTGCAAGTTCGTATGTGTAGAAGAAAAGATATAGCTTCTTAAACAATTAAAAATCATTCTTCTGAGACAAAATATTTTTTTACAATTAAACTATTAGAGTATCTTGGCTGGTATTACACCCACTACTTTTGCACACTAAAAAGAAGTTCTAGGGCAAATTTCAGCAGGTTCGTATGTGTAGAAGAAAAGATATAGCTTTTTAAATAAACAAAAATCATTCTACTGAGACAAAATAGTTTTTTACAATTAAACTATTAGAGTATCTTGGCTGGTATTACTCTCACTACTTTTTCACACTAAAAAGAAGTTCTAGGGCAAATTTTAGCAAGTTCGTATGTGTAGAAGAAAAGATATAGCTTTTTAAATAAACAAAAATCATTCTACTGAGACAAAATATTTTTTTACAATTAAACTATTAGAGTATCTTGGCTGGTATTACACCCACTACTTTTTCACACTAAAAAGAAGTTCTAGGGCAAATTTCAGCAGGTTCGTATGTGTAGAAAAGAAAAGATATAGCTTTTTAAATAAACAAAAATCATTCTACTGAGACAAAATAGTTTTTTACAATTAAACTATTAGAGTATCTTGGCTGGTATTACACTCACTACTTTTTCATACTAAAAAGAAGTTCTAGGGCAAATTTTAGCAAGTTCGTATGTGTAGAAGAAAAGATATAGCTTCTTAAACAATTAAAAATCATTCTACTGAGACAAAATATTTTTTTACAATTAAACTATTAGAGTATCTTGGCTGGTATTACACCCACTACTTTTTCACACTAAAAAGAAGTTCTGGGGCAAATTTCAGCAGGTTCGTATGTGTAGAAGAAAAGATATAGCTTTTTAAATAAACAAAAATCATTCTACTGAGACAAAATATTTTTTTACAATTAAACTATTAGAGTATCTTGGCTGGTATTACACCCACTACTTTTTCACACTAAAAAGAAGTTATATGGCAAATTTCAGCAGGTTCGTATGTGTAGAAGAAAAGATATAGCTTTTTAAATAAACAAAAATCATTCTACTGAGGCAAAATATTTTTTTACAATTAAACTATTAGAGTATCTTGGCTGGTATTACACCCACTACTTTTTCACACTAAAAAGAAGTTCTATGGCAAATTTCAGCAGGTTCGTATGTGTAGAAGAAAAGATATAGCTTTTTAAATAAACAAAAATCATTCTACTGAGACAAAATAGTTTTTTACAATTAAACTATTAGAGTATCTTGGCTGGTATTACACTCACTACTTTTTCACACTAAAAAGAAGTTCTAGGGCAAATTTTTGCAAGTTCGTACTTCGTATGTGTAGAAGAAAAGATATAGCTTCTTAAACAATTAAAAATCATTCTACTGAGACAAAATATTTTTTTACAATTAAACTATTAGAGTATCTTGGCTGGTATTACACCCACTACTTTTGCACACTAAAAAGAAGTTCTAGGGCAAATTTCAGCAGGTTCGTATGTGTAGAAGAAAAGATATAGCTTTTTAAATAAACAAAAATCATTCTACTGAGACAAAATAGTTTTTTACAATTAAACTATTAGAGTATCTTGGCTGGTATTACTCTCACTACTTTTTCACACTAAAAAGAAGTTCTAGGGCAAATTTTAGCAAGTTCGTATGTGTAGAAGAAAAGATATAGCTTTTTAAATAAACAAAAATCATTCTACTGAGACAAAATATTTTTTTACAATTAAACTATTAGAGTATCTTGGCTGGTATTACACCCACTACTTTTTCACACTAAAAAGAAGTTCTAGGGCAAATTTCAGCAGGTTCGTATGTGTAGAAAAGAAAAGATATAGCTTTTTAAATAAACAAAAATCATTCTACTGAGACAAAATAGTTTTTTACAATTAAACTATTAGAGTATCTTGGCTGGTATTACACTCACTACTTTTTCATACTAAAAAGAAGTTCTAGGGCAAATTTTAGCAAGTTCGTATGTGTAGAAGAAAAGATATAGCTTCTTAAACAATTAAAAATCATTCTACTGAGACAAAATACTTTTTTACAATTAAACTATTAGAGTATCTTGGCTGGTATTACACCCACTACTTTTTCACACTAAAAAGAAGTTCTGGGGCAAATTTCAGCAGGTTCGTATGTGTAGAAGAAAAGATATAGCTTTTTCAATAAACAAAAATCATTCTACTGAGACAAAATATTTTTTTACAATTAAACTATTAGAGTATCTTGGCTGGTATTACACCCACTACTTTTTCACACTAAAAAGAAGTTATATGGCAAATTTCAGCAGGTTCGTATGTGTAGAAGAAAAGATATAGCTTTTTAAATAAACAAAAATCATTCTACTGAGACAAAATATTTTTTTACAATTAAACTATTAGAGTATCTTGGCTGGTATTACACCCACTACTTTTTCACACTAAAAAGAAGTTCTATGGCAAATTTCAGCAGGTTCGTATGTGTAGAAGAAAAGATATAGCTTTTTAAATAAACAAAAATCATTCTACTGAGACAAAATAGTTTTTTACAATTAAACTATTAGAGTATCTTGGCTGGTATTACACTCACTACTTTTTCACACTAAAAAGAAGTTCTAGGGCAAATTTTAGCAAGTTCGTATGTGTAGAAGAAAAGATATAGCTTCTTAAACAATTAAAAATCATTCTACTGAGACAAAATATTTTTTTACAATTAAACTATTAGAGTATCTTGGCTGGTATTACACCCACTACTTTTGCACACTAAAAAGAAGTTCTAGGGCAAATTTCAGCAGGTTCGTATGTGTAGAAGAAAAGATATAGCTTTTTAAATAAACAAAAATCATTCTACTGAGACAAAATAGTTTTTTACAATTAAACTATTAGAGTATCTTGGCTGGTATTACTCTCACTACTTTTTCACACTAAAAAGAAGTTCTAGGTCAAATTTTAGCAAGTTCGTATGTGTAGAAGAAAAGATATAGCTTTTTAAATAAAGAAAAATCATTCTACTGAGACAAAATATTTTTTTACAATTAAACTATTAGAGTATCTTGGCTGGTATTACACCCACTACTTTTTCACACTAAAAAGAAGTTCTAGGGCAAATTTCAGCAGGTTCGTATGTGTAGAAAAGAAAAGATATAGCTTTTTAAATAAACAAAAATCATTCTACTGAGACAAAATAGTTTTTCACAATTAAACTATTAGAGTATCTTGGCTGGTATTACACTCACTACTTTTTCATACTAAAAAGAAGTTCTAGGGCAAATTTTAGCAAGTTCGTATGTGTAGAAGAAAAGATATAGCTTCTTAAACAATTAAAAATCATTCTACTGAGACAAAATATTTTTTTACAATTAAACTATTAGAGTATCTTGGCTGGTATTACACCCACTACTTTTTCACACTAAAAAGAAGTTCTGGGGCAAATTTCAGCAGGTTCGTATGTGTAGAAGAAAAGATATAGCTTTTTAAATAAACAAAAATCATTCTACTGAGACAAAATATTTTTTTACAATTAAACTATTAGAGTATCTTGGCTGGTATTACACCCACTACTTTTTCACACTAAAAAGAAGTTCTATGGCAAATTTCAGCAGGTTCGTATGTGTAGAAGAAAAGATATAGCTTTTTAAATAAACAAAAATCATTCTACTGAGACAAAATAGTTTTTTACAATTAAACTATTAGAGTATCTTGGCTGGTATTACACTCACTACTTTTTCACACTAAAAAGAAGTTCTAGGGCAAATTTTTGCAAGTTCGTATGTGTAGAAGAAAAGATATAGCTTCTTAAACAATTAAAAATCATTATACTGAGACAAAATAATTTTTTACAATTAAACTATTAGAGTATCTTGGCTGGTATTACACCCACTACTTTTTCACACTAAAAAGAAGTTCTAGGGCAAATTTTAGCAAGTTCGTATGTGTAGAAGAAAAGATATAGCTTCTTAAACAATTAAAAATCATTGTACTGAGACAAAATATTTTTTTACAATTAAACTATTAGAGTATCTTGGCTGGTATTACACCCACTACTTTTTCACACTAAAAAGAAGTTCTGGGGCAAATTTCAGCAGGTTCGTATGTGTAGAAGAAAAGATATAGCTTTTTAAATAAACAAAAATCATTCTACTGAGACAAAATATTTTTTTACAATTAAACTATTAGAGTATCTTGGCTGGTATTACACCCACTACTTTTTCACACTAAAAAGAAGTTCTATGGCAAATTTCAGCAGGTTCGTATGTGTAGAAGAAAAGATATAGCTTTTTAAATAAACAAAAATCATTCTACTGAGACAAAATAGTTTTTTACAATTAAACTATTAGAGTATCTTGGCTGGTATTACACTCACTACTTTTTCACACTAAAAAGAAGTTCTAGGGCAAATTTTAGCAAGTTCGTATGTGTAGAAGAAAAGATATAGCTTTTTAAGTAAATAAACAAAAATCATCCTACTAAGACAAAATATTTTTTTACAATTCAACAATTATTGTTAATAAGCAGATGTCATGTTAGTTTTTAATATTATTTGTAATTTTGCAATGAAGGATCCTAATTTTTCAAAAATATTTAGGGGCCCGGGCCCCTATCTGTTATGTTTCGTCTCTGTCGGCTGCTAGCTGGTAGCTGCTAGTTTCAGTTTCATGACCCTAATAGCGTTAACATCTATCAAACTCAATCTGAATTATTTTGAAGAATATTGGTAATGCATTGCTTCATCTGTTCGAAAAATGCGTCTGCTCAACAACATAAATAACGGAATGAATGTTGTTGAACTGTCAAAATGAAACCCATTACTAATAACGGGGGTTCTCGGGGTAATTGTGTAACATACTATATGTTACACAATTACCCCGAGAAACCCCGACTCATGGCAGTAGCAGGAACATTGACACGGTAGGACAAAACCCTCCGTTCTCCACAAACTGAGGGTATCCTGGTATCCATAAGGATTTCCCAACGGAAAAAAAGTAGGTACTAGGTACTACCTGGGTGGTGGTGGAACCAAAAATTTAAAGACATGACGTGACATCTACCTAAGTACCAACCCGCACAGTCCACGATATTACCAAGCCATTCGCGAGGCCACTAATGCTAGGTCCACGGCCTAGGTCATTCGATAGGATACGCTCACTAAACTGCCTTAAGTACCGTCACATTGTTTAAAAAGGTCTATTTCTATTTTCGAACATGATTGTGTATGGGAAATATTAATAGTCTATTAGCAGGCATGGTCATTGGCCGTTGTTTAAGTGTAAGAATAAACTTGAATTTGAGGACCTATTTCACCAAATTCTGTTGCTACATTCTAGTGACGATTCTGCCCGATTAACCTTGCTGTCAGGGTAATTTTTTACAGCGTGCAAAGCCACGCTTGATCACATGGGCTATTATCGTATATTTCGTGCCGATTCGAGAAAAGAATAGTCAATGTATTAGGTTATCTCCTGCTTCATTAATCATTTATTGTTCTTATTATTATTTTGGTATAAAAACCGATTCAACAAGCGGTCAAGTCTGACCGGTATCGTTACGTATAAGTAACTACAGAGTATAGAAACAAGCTCAGCCGATTCTGTATCATGTGATCGTATGTACAATACAAACACGTCAAAACTAAGGTTTTCCTTTCTTTTGCCAATTTTATAAATCCATATTCTTTTCCTATTACGTAACATTCTCATTCTCACCAATTATATCGACTGAAACAACTAAATTTGTTTTTTTTTATTGTTTCATCTTCGTTCCGAACAATTTTATTAATGGTTCGCGTTATTGTACATAATGTTAATGTAATGAACATGTCTACCGACGGCAGGACGTGGTGAGGTTACTTACAGCCATAAAATCCCGATTCGAGATGTCAAAACTTAAAACAATTCTTTCAAGTAATAGATTCTCAGAAATGGGTAGTTGATGAAAATAGTGTTTGTGAACGTGTGCTTGCATAGTTTTACGACGATGGGCGGGAAGAATGAACATGTTTATTAATAAATATTTGAACACCTTTCATAGGTTGTATAATCTTACAAATGAATGATCACTTTAAGAGATAATTTATGAGCTAATAAAGATCTCTCATTTTCAAGTGTTGCCGCACGACTAAGGTTTATGGCAAACTGTCGAGAACTCCGCTAGAGAGAACAAAATGAGAATTTAAACAATACATTGCAAATCGAAAGAGCAGACGGAACGGGATGCAGCACATTAAGTCTGCGAAGATGACCAAGAACTGAATGAAGCTGTATTCACGCTTTGGTGAACAAAATTTATAACATCAGTTATACTAGTAGCAACAACAACAGCAAATCTACGCAAGATTTACATACCTGAGACACAGACTACAGAACCTATGAACATGCTGCCTAGCAATACTGCTACATTTCATTTTGCCAGATAATGTGTCCAGCGTAAAGAACTATACGAACCACACACATGTGCTTTTAATGTACTTAAACTACCTATGTAAAACCGAGGCCTTGATTACAGTCACAGTGGATTATATGGCGATATTTGTAAGCGGTAACTAAGAGGAAGCAAGCTCTTTTAAAACCTTGTTTCCTTGAACCTGTTGACCTCGCAATTAATTTGGAGGCTGGGGGCCCCAAGCCCCAAGTTAGTTTAAAACATCACAATTAGTAGCCATTGAAAATGTAGATCAAGTCCTATGAACAAAGGAGTTAGAAAAGGTTCTGGGCATGATAAACTTCATAGTTGCTTGTAGGATATAAAATTAAACCAGTATTGTCGTACAACAAAGAGGAATGAGTAACTATTTGGTGTAGAAATAACTCGTTCCTCTTAGAAAGATGTTATCATAATGCTTTTAGAGAACAAGGTCGTTTTTTGGACGTGACTGGTTGGAATCCAAAAAAACGCTTTATCAGCTGGCGATATTTACTCGGAACAGTCGGAACTTGAAAGGCACCGCCATGATTGTGACACTGTAGTAACTTGCGGATGAAGGAGACCAAATAAAAGATGGATGAATGGTGTGAGGGGATGGTATGAAGAAAAAGGGAGTGAATGATAAGGTGACTGACAGTTGACAGGCGAGAATGGAAGAGAAAAGATATTGCGCCGAATCCGAAGTAACAAAAGAAGATCAAGACGTGCAGAAAAAAATCTTACGGCATATTTGAAAAACGAAACACATATGTGGGGACTGTGTCTCACGTACCCATCCCTTGCATAGTTTTAAGAATGTAATATTTTTATAGAGGAACTTATTGTAATTATTTTTAGAAAGTTTCATTTTTGTGTTTTTCCCACGTTGAACATCTGCAAGCAATTTAAGTTATAGGTACTATTGTCTTTCATGATTCTTTACTTTTAAGGTTCATTGTTCTATTTGTTTAGTTATCTTGTATTGTACCCATTTGCTATTTTTAGTTAAGGTTCATTGTTCTGTTATTTTCAGTTGTCTTGTATTGTACCCATCTGCATTTCTCGTGTTTTATTATACTTTTAAAAGGCAGATGTGGATTTGCCGCGTCCTTTGTTTAGTGAACGGCAGATTTGGGAGAGTTTTGGTTCTGAGCTTCAGTCTGTGCTGAACTAAGATCGTGCGAGGTCCTCTCTGACCCCCGATCATATTTTACTCGCCGAAGCTCGCCGTAATAGTTTACGGCGAGCTTCGTGTTTCTATTAGTTTTACTCTTCATGTAACATTATTTAATTTTACTTTTTCGTGTCAAGTGTAACTGCTAGCTTTAGTTACTTGATATCGTAATAAATTAATCGTTACCTATTTTCAACTTATTTCTGTGTATCACTTGCCCACCACGGTCACGAAATCCGCACACATAAATCACATAAATAGAATTGAAGCTATTACAGGCTTCAGAATCATTAAAAATGTGACAACAGATGATGATACTAATTGAAAAGGAAGCTATGACTTACAAAGCAAGCGACAGGCGAATAAAATTTAAATACTTAAGTTGGTTACGACTTGCCTAGCAAATGGCCCGGATAATCCTGCGTGCTTTCGGAGACCTTGAGGTGTTACCAAGGCCTCACGTAGCTTCGCGAGATGCCTTTGCTTTAGCGTAGGTGGCGTAACTAGTTGGGTGTTGTACTTACTGAATGAAGTCATAGCCGGCTTCATTCAAAGTCTTAGCACCCATAATGTACGGCCTTGTTAATGGATTCTGTTTTTTATGTGACATTCCTTGATAAATTATTCTGGAGGGATTTTGGGTGTTGTTTAGACGTTCTTTTTATGGTTTCGGAACTATTTTAAACAAATTAATCATTTATTTATTTAATAAATAAATAAATTCTTACCAAACGTAGCCTAAAGATGAATATAACATTGGTTTCAAATTAAATATGATAATTTTTCGGAATTTTAGAAGAATCTCATAATACGAAACGGATATTGCCATTATGTCGTAAAATTATAATAAACATAGTCATATTCAGTATTCTTTCATTAGATTAAATTTTTTGAAGTAAATATTGGCTCATAAATTATTGCCCGTTTATGTCCGAAATAATTTTTATTAGACAGGGTGATACTGATAGCTCTAAAAGTTTCATCAACTCGTATGAAATACAAAGGCTCTTCGAATAATAAATATATATTCTTTACTTTTGACTGGGTTCGAATGTTCGATTATAATTTTATGGATTCAATATTTAATAACCTTTCTCGCCGCAGTTCAGTCCTCAAAATCTCATCACCTTACCCAGAATCTCGTAAGAGGGTCGAAAATCCTACCACGTTTGCCCTCTTTGTCTGCCGTGGGAGTCTAAACACGACACAATGAACCTGGTGCATTGACCAGGTTGCAACCCCTCCGTACTGAGGTAAACGACCATTGTACAGAGGGTGGCACCCCCAAAGAACCGATGGCCTTAATTGCCTCACGTGCATCGCGGCAGATGGCAAGCAAGGTGCGCGTAAGTGATGTCCCTCGCTTATCGATAAAATGCGCTTGCGACTTTTGATCTTTGCGCTTGGACTTACTTCTGTTTTTATTAAAAAAAAAAGTATTTACTTAGTTATTTGCGTTCTGTTGGAGTGGTTTGAATTTTATGGTTGTTCCTTTTTGTTTTATTGCGCGTGGTAGCTATCTTTCTTTATGAGTAATAGAGGCTATAAAATAGCTGTGTAATCCATGAGAAAGTGAAAAGTCCTAGGAAATTGAAACACGATTGTAGTTTAAAACCAAGACATTTGTTATACAAGCGCTATATTTTAGTTGAAAGTTTATCATTTGGTTTTTCCTTCTTTCAGTTAGAATTCTAATCCCAAATCGCACATTTGGGACAGCTTATTTGTCCAAATCAATTTCCCATTTAGCCTGTACCTTCCTTGGCTGAAGTCCAAAACTTCATTTCTGAAAAGCTCCGGTTTCATGTTCATAGTATGTGTTTATCATCAATATCAATAAAGTATCGATAAGTGAGCCGTCCAGCCGTATCTAACGTGAATTTTCTATGAATACTAAAGTAATTGGGGTGAGTGTAGGACTTGACTTTCACACGATTGCAACTGTAAGTACCTAATGCTAGAGCACACATTACGTACTCTTTACGAGCTTATTAAACGTAACAGAGAAGTTTTTACTGATGCCTTGCCAAGTTGACATTTTAGGAAGGCGTTTTTTCACGTAATAACACACCAATAAATTGCTACAAGGAACACTTATGATGAATAATTTATTACCATAGTCGTGACAAAATAACTTTGAGTCACCATTCAAGCGTTTTAATAATATCCACGTAGAACCAGTCGAATTTCCGACCACGTGGAGACAGGCCTTGTTTTTTTAGTTTTATACATTGAATAGACCAGCTGGTTTGATGTCAGAATAAATATTGTATACACTTTAGAGGGGGACCAAGAAATTGAGGGAGCTATTCTTTTTGGGACCGTCTCAACAAAAGTTCGTACGAGCCGTCTTTTGTTATCCACGAGACGGATTCGCAATGGTAGACTAGTAGGTACGTTTTTTTTCGGCCATGAATAAGTTACATGGGTCGGTCTTGTATTTGTGTCAAAGTTCATCAAGGTCCATTTAAGTACAGTTGCGAAAAGTTCCCGGAATCGCGGAACGAGATAGAAATTTGTTGACAGGCCCCATTTTTTACGAGTTTTGAAATCTTAAAAATATACGCTTCAATACTTTTATGATCAAAGCTGTTGGGACATTTTTTATAATTCCAAGTTTAATGTTAAAGTCGAAAACGTACTGAAAAACATTTTTTTTTTTGCGGAAACATTTTCTCAAAGAATACATAAAGCTTGATATGCATTCGCTACTCCGACAAAGCCATTTTTTTTAATCTGTTTTTATTTAGGGGTTTTTATCGTATAGACATGCCAACCCCATTATACCCTTTTACGATACATCTACATACATCGAATTTTATTATCTTAACATCTATTTGGATTATTATTAGTACTAGTACAAAGAAAGTGAATCACTCAACAGGTACTGTCATTAACTCACAAAATTTTTTAGTGGACTCTGAACATGGTAAAGATAAAATTGACTGTATTAAATAAACCTACATCTAACCTATTTAAGTAGTTTTAGCTCGATCATGAGTGATTCACGTACAAACCCATGGACAAAGCCATGCTCAGCAAAAACGTCGATTGTGTGCACAACGGATGAATGAATCGATTTATGCCAGTGATGAGTACCTAGGTGTTTCGATAAGCTGCGCCCGCGCTGACGATGGCGCGTGCTATGCCTTCGAGCCGGGTGCGTTCAGAATTACTTATGCACCGAAGTTGTTTAACGTCGTGAGTTTATTTAAATGAGGTTTTTGCTACCCCCACGGTGCGTCAGACAATTTCTTCGTAGTCGTTTGTAAAGAGCGACGGTGTTTATCAAGTACCCCTATACGAGTATTGGTCAAAGTTTGCTTTTGTCTCAAAATCATCAACCGTGAAAGGCAAACAACCCAAAAGAAGTTCCTTATTAATGTTCTATAAGAATGAAATCCTGTTTAGAGTAAAAATATTGAATTCGTGGACAGGTTTTCGAACGTGCGTCAGTACGAGTAATATGGCTTGCGTTCTGATATCTTCAATGCCCTTTGCCATCGTTATAATTATGGCCAGGATATTCGTCACTGTTTTGTGTTTATCAGTGTTTTACAGGAAATTCTACACATATTTTGAATGTGCGTTAATTATGTTAAAGACGTGTGTTTATTTAAAGGTTGGTTTTAGGAAATATAACACTGTTATTATATCGTCCATTTCATTTTATTATTCGTTTTTAAATCCTGGCAGATGTTGTATCCTTGGCTGTAAAGCCTTCTCTACTTTCATATGGATTCTCAAGACTTATTTCCTTAGCAGTTTGCCTATTCATTTATTCTGCTAAACATTGCCATTAATTGGGAGGGTACCTACTTTAAAAAATATGTTACATTTATTACAGTTGTCAAGTTTTTTATCTCGATCATTTATTTGGTGCAAAACTAAAGGATTCATGAACGCACCTTTAGATAACTAGTCTTTTCTACTTGAGGTAGCAACTACACTACACTTTTGAGTTGTTTGCCACTCCTAAATAATCTTGCAGTTGTCGAAACCGCAACTATAAACTTAAACAGTAAAAACTGCTTGCAAATGCGGGTATTACGTTAAGTGGAGAAATTCTCAAGGGGCCCCTATGTTTTAGATAATTTCACTGTTTTATGGAAAGTATTGATAGTTTCCCATTATCCTGCATGAGGGTTTTTTAAATAGTTATCAATTCCTTTATTTCCATCTGCCATATGTCGATCGAATCGATTTAATGGTTCTTCTGGCATGTTACATAATAGTTTATATTAAAATTAAACTCTGATATCATTTTGGAGACCGGTTCCGCCGGATATTTCTTTATCACTTTTTGGAGTGTTTTTACTTACGTTAGAAAAAACGATGTTACTTCTAAGGCGTGAATATGTTAGTTAAGCATCTTTCTTGAAAACACGTGAACCAATTTTGATGGTTTTGTAAATGTTTGGCGAAATCACGAAACAGGTTCTGTAATTCCTTGGCTGGTTCTGCATCTTCAAGGCACGCTTTACGCATATTTGCTTTCTTGACTCTTTTGAATTTATGTTTGCTGTGAGCTTAAATCACTTCTCATCATATTTTGAAGTTATTGTAATTTCGAAATGCTCTTGACTGAGTTATTGTCAAAGATTTCGGTATGATTGATTAACTTTCAAGTAGAAATCCTTTCCTCCCTAGTTAATAGAAACACTGCCATTGAAATCTGAAGAGCAAGTTTAATTACCATAGCAATTATACTGTGGGGCTTCCTAATAGAATCAAGATTTAAATCAAGTGCATAAAGATTCCCTTTTCCACGCCCTTCATTAAGATCATGCTTAACCCAACAACCATATAATCGTTCTCATTGCTTATTTATTCATTGCTAATTCAGTAGTAATGATATCGTTTAGAACGCCATATTGTTCATGAGTCATGGTGGTCATGCCATGCTCTGATGGTTTGCGAAGATGTGGCTACATGGGAACCAGAATATATTTAGAGCGTTCTACTAATTTTGGTTTTGTACAAGTTTTTTTCGGTCACAATTTGCCTATTGATAGTATCTTTCATCATTCATCATTGGAATTGTTCTGGTAACCTTTATGTTGTACGGAAGTTTTTTGTTTAGAGTTTTGGACACGAAAGATTTGGAGTTAAGATTTGGTAAGTTTTCTTAAATGTGTCGCGTTCTTAAAGCATGTTAATAATGAAAAGGGTTTTATTTTTAACTGGGGTCTGCATCTAGATCTACATTCATAATTCATACTTTTTATGCACCCAACATTGAGATTTGATATATTCGATGTAATTCCCGAATCGAATTACCCAATCACGCGTGAATGGAATCAAAATACTGATTGTAATTTATTGCACTTTTAATTAATGTAAGGGTAGACGAACCACCCTATTTTACAGGTAACGTCGCTATATTCCCACGAGTCAAAAAACAGGGGGCTTGCATAGGTTCGGACAAGGGGCCAAAGCATTGGTGCATGTCCTTTCTGATCTTTTAAATCTAAATTTGTGAACGATGAACCAGCAGATGTGGTGACGGCATGTTTATTCCGATGTTCCCATGTAGGATTTTAACCACAGAATTGGGTTAGATAAGTAGAACTAGCTGTGTTAGAAATAATTGAAGTATACGAGTACGACCGCGACGTGGCAAAATAGGGTAACTTATACTCAATAGTGGCTGTCTCTTGCCTGCCTACTTCGTTCTTTTTATCACGTCCTTTTCTTTTTGTAAAGGTTTTTCAAATTGATTTTGACATATTGATACTGAACATTCAAAAAAGGGCTCAGTTCTAAAAACTATCTTGGTCTTCATCTTACATAAATCTACGCATTATTCAAAACGACTAATAGTACCCCTTTTAAAAAGAGTTACAAAATCTTTTATCTACCTTCAACAGTACAATTAATAAAAAGGTTTCTTCCATCCATTAGTAAGGAATCACGCTCCTTACGGAGATTATCCATAACAAATGTACCTCCAAACCTGTTTCGGTTCTTTGAGAATAAGATTTTTTAATAAGCACCTTTTTTTTAAAAGGGAGACTATTGTTAAGATTTTGAAAGTGCATTGCCCTCTAAATGGGTCATTTTGTTAAAGGGTTTTTGAAGCACGTAAGTAAGCTTTAAATTACGCATTGTTTAGTTAACTCCTAATGGGAAATTCCAGATTTTTGGACAAGATATTTGTCTTAAGAATTCGTCACTCGGATTAACCTCGTTTGTCAGAAGGGTCCTAATTCAAGAATGCATTTTAGTTTAATGTTATATCTTTTTTCGACCTGTTTCCAATCTAAATTGTATCCTCATCATACCATCGGAAACATACCTACTCAACATACAATTCTAAACTCGTCAAACAATTTGTTAAGTATACCATCCGAAAGTATAGCAAAACGAAATGATAACACTATAAAATAAACATAATAATTATTATACACAAAAGCAACCCCTACTTTAATCACTCTCCATTGACTGATCCAGTACCGAAACGCATTATGTTCCTGGTTTGTGATTGGTCTTCTACGCGCATCCCTCAGAATGCCCAAGCGCAGAGCAGCTGCGTCGTGCGTGGGGGTCGCAGATGGCGTAAGCGCACTCCCGCCCGGAATTGGGAATACACGTACCAAAAATCGATATTTTGTATGACTTGTGTTGTTTTTTTTTTGTTTTTTGTTTGATGGGAGTTTAGTTATCTTTGTCATATGGCGTTGTACGGCTTGTGTTGAGTAATGTTTCTGATGGCTTTTGAGGTACTTAATTCAATCGGGCAGCAAAGATGTATCGTCTAGTATACCTAAGGTATAACTTACTAGATTTCCATACGGGTATTACAAATTAAGTTTTGCATTTTTACAAAAGTACCTATTTGTTTTCCCTTTCCAACAACATGGGTAAGTATGGTATACAATCATGCAATGGGTTCTAACTTATAAGTATGCAATTTTGTGTGTAAGTTTGTGGCGGTTCACTGAAACAAATTTACCTTATATTTGGAGATAAAAGTATTTTGGATTGCATTCTGAATTCCATCCCTGACATTCATGCAGTTATACATCACTATACTTACATCAAAAGTCTCAAAATGCTCCAACTTCGAGGAGGCAAATGTTTACAAACTGCTTTATAATTAGCAACTGCGAAGTAAAGCTAATCGATAACTAAAAGCTCATTTAAAAATCGATAAAACCAAAAAAAATACTTCGTTGCGGGAACTTTCCCGGGCTCCCGATAATTTTTGCGAATTGGTATCGGTATCGTAAATTCGCCGTTCGTTGACACGTGGCAACCCAGATGGCGGTATCACCTGCCGTCTGAGTAAAGAGGTATAGTCCTGTATGAGTTTGCGGAACAAGACGGTCCGGGACCGCATTCTTTAGTAAAACGAATTCCCATCACTACTACTCGGTCGTTGACTTGCTGTTCGATTTCTTATTATTTTTTGTATTTTTTTCTGCGGATTTTGGAACTCTTTCTGTTAATTAGTTAAGTTCTCATATTTGATGTCTTCTCTTTTTCTATTTGGATGAACGATATCCTCATGTGTGTGAACATCTAACTTTCCTGGAAGGAACTGGTTTTTTTACTATTTAATTGGCGAGCTACCCGTCTCTCTACACACTCGCCAGTCACTTTAGTTTTGACAGAAAATATTGTGGTGCCTAAAACAGCTGATGAATGAAACATCTAAGTACTAAAATCGGAAGTCAGAATTGCCTAATGGCCCTCCGTCAACTATTCGCAAAATCTTAAGCAGTTACAGAAAAGCGAGAATTTAAGGACTTAACACTAAAACGGTTCCTGCAAATGACGAACATGTGAACAACGACACTAAAGCTAGAACAGAAATAAATCAACCACCATTTTCGTAGTCCATAACTCCGCAATAATGTAATAAACTGTAGCAATTTAGAGGCACGGCTAGGCACAATGACCTCATACAATAATACGGTCTTCAGGGGCCGGCTGCAATCTGTTTCTCATATATGTATGTTGTCAGATGTCACGTACTTATTGTTTATGATATGGTAGGCAATTGTTGAAGTGGCATTCCCTAACGTGGAGCTACTGAGAGAAGAATTAAAAGACAAAAATGTACGAGAAGACGTTCACAAAATTAAATAAAAAAATGGTTACAGGTTATATACGAGGGGCGTTCAATGTATTCTCGGTATCAGGGTAATTTACTAATGATGTGGGTAGTTTGACAAATTAATGACATTATCTAAAAGGGTATAATAAGATCCGATCATAACTGAACTTTTATGAGTGCTGTAGAGAGTTTTTAGAGTTCTGTGGTGAAGTTCCATCAAGTATTTTCGATCGAATTGTTATTGGAGATGAAACGTGGGTTCATCATTATGACCCTGAAAGTAAGCAAAAGTCTATGCGCAGTGGCACAAGAAGGGTACTGCGCTCCCTAAGAAATTCAAAGTCGTTCCGTCTGCCGGAAAAATCATGGCCAGTGTTTTGGGACTCAAGGGAATTTTATTGATTGAGTTTACAAAAAAAAATGAAACCATAAACGCAGCATCCTACGCATCCAATTTACAAAATTTACGGGAAGCAATTAAAGAAAAAAGACTTGGTAAACATACCACCGTGCATCGGTGTGTTGTTTCTTCACGACAACGCCCCGGTCCACACGGCGCGTGTTTCCAAGGGTACTGTGCGAGATTGTGGTTTCGAAGAAATTAACCACCCACCCTATAGCCCGGAGTTAGCCCTGAGTGATTATTATTTGTTCCCTAATTTGAAAAAAGACCTTCGTGGGAAACTGATTTTCGAACGATGAAGAGCTCAAGGCGACAATAAATGCGCATTTTTCAGAGAAAGAGGAAAGTTATTTTTACTGGGTATTGAAAAGTTAATTTCGAGATGTAATAAATTCATTGAATATAATCGATCGAGATCTTCATCGGAACCGTGACGGTGACGAGGTCTTGATATAGATCTGTAGGTATAGGACTATAGGAGACCGTGATCGATTTACGTTGCATCTTAGTAGAAAAGAATACATCATATGTAGATAGTCTATTGTTTTGAATTGGTCCTTGTAGAACCTTGAGTGGAGAACAGTCAACAAGTCAGTGGCATGCAATTATTCGATAAAAATAAAAGTTAAAAAGTTGCTGATGGTGTTTTTGTCAAAATAATAAGAAAATATGTAAAGGTTCAGACGTGTTTTGATCCGAAATGAAGTCATTAACATTAACATGGCTCTCAGTTAGTTCTTTTAGTATTATTGCCTTTTTATGCATCGTTTATTTTTATGGCGCTGCAGAAATGTTCCATATCTGCGATTTGTGTAATTCTAAACTGTATTACGGTACCACCGCCTTTTGTATCTGGAACTTCATGTTTTATCGTTCCTCTTCTTCGTGTCACGCGCTGGCACGACTGTATTTCGTCGGTTCATGGAGCAAGCAATCACAAATTAATCAAAGATTCATTAATTCTAAGGTTTTCCTTTACTTCATCTGTCAGACTGTCACCCTGAGCTTTAATTTGTCACAAGCCATGTTCATTGCTTTCTAAGGCTTTCGGATTTGAGCAAAAAAAAAAAACAATTTATTTACTGCAACTTCCGATTCCAAGCACATTAACAAACTGCACATTTCCTAAGCACGCGACATTTCACAAAAAAGTTCTCGACAAAAAAGGTCAATATTAATAAAAAAATACATATAAATAAATGGTTCATTAACGCTTTCTCTAAACACCTTTAGGGCGCGTGCGTAATTATTGTAAGACGAAATAATAAGGGAGGAAATAGAAAAAAAATACAAGTTGGGGTAGAAATGTCAGGCCATGTGCGCGGGGGCGAGCTATTGTACTGTCTTAAGACATTAATCTTAGGGGTGGCCAGGTGAACACCCTTGAACCTTTGCTTTCAACAATAGTTAGTGCAGGCTGAACATTTTGACCGTTTTGTACAGATGGTATTTTTTCTGGGGTCAGTGATTCCAAAATTCTATTTAATTTTGGAGTCTAGAATCTGGTTCTTTGTTTGAATCTGGTGGTAATACCATCATAGCTGTCGAAATATTTACAAATTCTGAAGATTTAAGCATTACGAATTTTTGAAGCTCTGAATTTGTTGGATTAATACGTATTTTACCAACGGAAATTACTACTGGAAAGAGGAAACATTTTTAAACTAAAAACCATTTCAAGCCATTTACATTAGATTGTGCATGTGCAATGCAAAAACCATGCTATGCTAATCGAGCAAGTTGCAGCTTTATAACAGGACACATTTAGCTCTATTATCTCCATTTTTTTATACAACAAGTTTTTAACATTCCTCCAACCTATTCGATTATTCAGCATTGTCGCTTCATCTTAATCTCTTCCATTCGCAAAGGGATCCATAACTTCCAGTAAACTTGCATCTTCTTCAACGCCTTAACAGTAATCATGAGAACGAAATTTAAAGCCAAGTGTCCAAGTATCATTACACAATATAAAGATTCTATCAAACTCCTTAACTAAGGAGACTTAAGTAATTTCATACATGTTGCAACATGTATTGATGCTAATCGTTTTCAAAGGTAGCAGCTGGTCCTTTTGTACGCACCCCTCGTATGGGTCCTAATGTCATCTATGTATAGCTGAATTTAATATGGTAGGTACTTCGTTTTGTAGCTTCGGTAGTTATTTTCCTGTTTAGATTATTAAAGGCTTTTACCTTGATATTGCGAACTGTGTGCTTGAGTTTTTCTAAGTCTATTTATATTTTATAATTGGTCCTAATTCCTGAGATCTTAAATAAATGCCATATAAAATTAATAGAATGCCATAAAATGGTTATGGTTTAAAACCACAACAGTAAGGTTAAGCTTGTACCATCTTTCTCGAGTCCCAAAATGGCTGAAACCTAATCTCAAAAGAAAAAATAAAGATAAAGAACCTCCACGTTCTCATACGTTTAACGCAATTAATTCTTATCAATTTGTTGATAAAATTGAGACTATCGACAAACAGACGTTAAATGGTGGACGAGTTCAGCAAAAAGTTCACATATGTTTTAAATGTGTCATCCGCGGCATATGGCTGTACGGCTGTTGCCTTTGACACATGAAGATGGTATGAAAAAAATCCCCCTCTATTTGACTAGCAAGTCGGAAGTAGCTTCCAGATTTTGTAAGGAAAAGATGTTTTTGTTGTGATTACGTTTATCAAAATTTCATTTGCTTTATGCGGCGCTAACGCCTGCAAAAAAGTTTAGATATGAAAGAAGAAACTGCAAGGACGTCGACATATTTGGAGTAACCTTTAAACATTTATTCATTTTAAAACAAACTCTAGTTACAAGAATATACTGTTCCCGATAAGACTAATATAGGAACGGACTAACACAATAACTATGATGAATCGCGCATGGCCACGCAAGACCTTTATCCATTGCGTGAGAAAGTACATTAAAATAGACAAGGGTTTCTGTTTTCGCATACATCCCCTTCAAACTTTGTCTATCATCCTTTGTATAATCGTGGCCATCCTTTCATCTAATGTCTATTTATCTACTTTGTAAAGGCCAAGAACCTGTTTCTAACCCCTGCCTATGATTTAGGAGGGAATCTATCTTAGTTCAGGTGTTCTGCGCATTGTGTGGAGATTAAATAGATTCTCAAGGGTGAGATCTGAATGAGCTGTGGGTAAATTGAGAGGCTAAAGATGGTGTATGTTTGATGAAAGCTAAAGCAAGATCATAAAATCTTTAAAAAGGATGCTTTCATTTGAGCCTTCATGACTTCATGAGCGACAATCTTCATGAGAATTTCGGTCACTGTCACGATGCGGATATAGGGCATATTAATTAGATCTGTCTACCCCAATAATAGTTCCCAGAAATTCGTCTAATTGTGTTTCTGTTTTCGCGATGCTTTCAACTACAGTAGCTTTTGCCTTGTTCACTGTACCTTACCTTGTTCACATGATGAAGACCTCTAGTTCAGGAAGATATAGCTCATGTTTATAGTTAACAAGCTAATTGAGAATACAAATCCGTGGCGTTTCAATTAAATCTGCATATGATTTAGATTTTGTGAGGAAATCGACATGTCCTAGAACCTAAAATTAGAAGGGATGCGACATTTACCAATCCGCACTAGGCTCGCGTGGTAGATTACAGCCCACTCCCTCCCACAGAGAGGAGGCTTGTGTCCCAGCAATGGGAACATTATATAGGCTGATTATGCTTATGCTAAGGATTTCTTTGTATTTTCATCATTTTGCATTACACTAATTTCGTTTTTGGGTGTAAAAGGGAAGGGTGTAAAAGGAATGGTAAAAGATTTCAACTCCCGCATCTTTAATTCGACATTGGTGCCGATTCTGTTGTACACCGAACTAAACTAAACTATCACTAAAATTTCTAATTTTTGGTTAAGAGAATCTTAAAAGCTATTCTGTAAACAAGATTGTCTAAACTTAAAAACAACTTTGACATAACTAAAATCGAGTTTGACAATCGCTAAGTTAAGTAAACCATAGACCAAGATTTGTTGGGAATTAAATTAAAAAGTGAATGAAAATGAACGAAATGATATGAAGTGCAAAAAAAACCCGAGTAAAATTAAATAATCTTTAATTATTTAATAATAGTTATTCAAATGAATTAAAGGGAGCATAATGAGGGCGTAAAACTATATTGTTGTTTATATTGTAATAAATTAAGATGCAATAACCTATTTATATTTTTATTATCTGTGGCCAATGTGATCCTGCTAGGGTTGTACACCGAAAACGATTTAGAACTTTGGCGGAGATTTTTTCGGTTTTCAATGAGGAAAAAAACTTTAATTTTATTAAAATCAACAAACTAACAGCATTTAAAAAACATATTCCGGTAGCATGATTATCTTGCTATTTATTTCAGCGTTATAAAGCTTATTTAAGAATAAAAATGTTATTTAGAGAAAAAAAAGTCCGGTGTTTCGTATACTAAGTTGAAAATCTCCGGTATTCTCGTCGCCGTAGGAAAGCCCTATCGAGGACATCTTCTATTTGTTGATTTTTTCAATTGGGTGTTTTGAACTGAACTGTTTATCGTTTTACTATTATAATTTTTAAGTGATTCAGCATGCAGTCATCCAGGAAACGAGCAAATAAAAGACAGCAGGAGCTTCTCGTGGAGCGGCTCCATAACAATCGGATAATGGCCAGAGGTAAGAAATACAACTGAACTTGTTAGTTTATTGATAAATCCTTAGCGATGACATAAACAACGAAAGAAAATTTGAGAGCATCAATACTAATTATCAGTTTATTGTTGTGTATGTTAATTTATTATCCTATTATTATGTATAAATTCAGGTCTCCTAATATGTAGCGTCTTATTTTTTGTCTTACTTTTTTAGAAAATCAAGCTGATGCAGAAGTAATGGAGTTTTAGGCCAACGTCAGTAGCGAGCTGAACCAACTGGGCTGCAGCAGGACTGTAGAGCAGTGGCAACATGTAAGTGGTTTATTTCAGATAAAATGTTAAACTGGATTGCATAATTTTCTTTGTAAACTAAACTAATTTAATTTCAACAGATTTGGAATGTGTGGGTGGCAAAAGTGAAAACAAAGGCGAGAAAAGTCAGAGACTCCATCAGGGCCACAGGTGGAGGACCGGCAGGGGCAGATCTCAATGATATTGAGAATAAAATTCTTGATATCATTGGGTCTGCTTCTGTTGATGGTTTTGCCTCTTTGGAAACGGTAATTTATTTTAATATTCATGGTATTTCTATGGCTGAAGGGCAATTTTTATAAATACATCACAAACCAATAAATAAGACAATTTTGTTATCTATTTTATTGGAACACTGGTGCTCACATGATACTCAATGAATTGTTTTTTTTTATTTCAGGGAATACCTCTCTCGTCCCCACTGCCCATGTCGCCTGCCCCACAACAAAGTCTGTCGCCCTCTCTACAGCCCGTACTCGAAGAGCAGCCTGTGGAAACTGATGGTGGGACTCGTGCAGTTCCACTACAGCGCGCAAGCGGTCGGGTTACCCGTCGTAGAAGACTGCCGAGGACTCCCCGCCCGCCAGTGCACCACAATTTGGTACAAGCACTTAATGAGAATAGTCGGTTACTCCGGGAAAGCATTGTTCAGGCAGCAGAAATTTTGGCTGCTGCCATTCGCTCTTCCGGCATTCCAGTTTTGGTGCAAAATGCCCAAGATGAAGATAATGGGAATGAAACCTGATGGGTTTCTTCCCCATTACTTTGTCTTGGAGTTCACAACAGCATCCAACCTGCTATTCTCATTAAGTGCTTGTTCCAAATCCTCTACAGCTCGCTACTGACATTAGCGCTAAACCATTATTTAATAGTTTTAAATTATTTTGCTGATTGTTAATTATTTTGTATATTCTGTTGATTGTTATATTTTGTTGATTATTATATTTTGTTGATTATTATATTTTGTTGATTGTTTATTATTTTGTGTTTAGGGTTAAGGATAGGATTAATGGTAAAAAAAATACATTTTTTTTAGTAAAACAATAAGATGTTTAATTTAATCAAAATGATTTACAAGTGACTGCCGAATTTCCCTTGCTTCGGCAAGAAAATCGGTGCTGGTATCCTCCACAATCGCACTCTGCTCGCTATCCTCATTCACATCGCTGTCCTCAGTCACATCAATATCTTCTTCATCTGCAAAAATACACTTATTTAGATTTCTTATTTTGCAAATGTAAAGAATTACATAATATTAATATTAAGCAAACTAGGAACACTTACCATCCAATGTTTCCAAAAACATATTGTACAGGGTGCAACATGCCAGAATAATTTTAGCTGCCTTTTCTGGCTGGTAGTGCAGACAGCGATGCCTGTGTAGGCATCTAAATTTATTCTTGAGGCGCCCATTGCACATTTCCACCACATTTCTTGCCCTGGTGTGGCATTCATTGTAGGCAGCCTCTGCTTCAGTTGCTGGCACCATAATGGGAGTCATGAGCCATGGCTGTAGTGGATATCCCTTATCACCTACAAAAAATAAAACGTTATAATGTACTTAGCTAATAGATATACCTAGTAGGTATAAAAGTTTACTAGTGACCTACCCAGAAGCCACTGAGATCTTTCCCCACGCACAAAGTCATTTCTCAGGACTCTATTGATGGTAGATGCCCTCCAAATTGCAGCATCATGCGTGGAGCCCGGAAAATTAGGATTGAGGCCAATAATTTTGCCCCTCGCACTGCATACCTGATAGGGTTTTTTTTAGTCAAGGTTTCAAGATAATTAAGTGTGTTAAAAAAAATTGTTTATACTCACAATCTGACAGTTGATGCTATAATAGCCTTTTCGATTGTAGAATAGGTTGCCAGGTGCAGTAGGGTGATTGAGCGGAGGTTTTGCTATTGCTACATGGGTCCCATCTACTGCACCTAATGTGTTGGGCATATTATATAGGTCTTGAAAACTGAAACAAGCAAAATGGTACATGAATAAGAGTGGTGCAGTTCTCAGCTTTGTTAGCTGTAAAAAGGGATGTTTTAATTATCTTAAACTTATTTATTATTCTCTTTTCACTTTTCTGAAGTTTGACAGAGAAGAAATTAAAAAAAAAAACATTCAGAAACCTAGTACCTTTTAAAAGAAAGAAATATTAAATTGAACTTACTCTGTCTTGGCCACTTCCTTTTCTTCACGGGTCATGGGAAATCTCAAGTATTGAGGGGATAATATTTTTAAAATTTCCTCTGCTGTTAGAGCTAGGCACCTGCTTACTGATGGCTGGCTGAGCCCAAGTATGTTGTCTTGCCCAACAGCTGTTTGATAACTGCCTTGGGCAAACAGATTGAGTGCAGCTAGGATCTGAATATGAATATGAGCTCTATTATCATACAGGTAGGTACTAAGTAATGACTAAAATAAGTATAATCTATCACCCTTATATATAAAAGTAAGACGAGTAAGTGAGATAAGACTCTCTGACTGAAAAATCACAAAATCTTAGGAATTTTAATTCTTACAAACTTGTAATTTAGCAAGACTAATTCCTAAATAAAGATATCTAAGGAATTACTACACACCCTACATATAGGGTGTAAGCATCTGTTAGGAAAGGATACAAAAGAAAAGAAACAAAACTGTTCTAACCTTTATGTGTTTGGCGAGAAATCCTTCATCCAACTGAGGATTCCTTAACATATCCACCAAATAAAGTGCTCCCGATCTAGGGAGTCTAAAAATTTTTTTAAACTTTTCTTCATCCATGTGGAATGGGTTGGAATGGTCTCGCAATATTTCCAATCGAACTCTTTCTTGATGGTTTCTAAAAAAATAGTTAATTCTTATTTCACAGAATCAGAAAGACGATTTATCCAATTCAAATGTTTATTGCTTCACTTGCACTTCTTTTCCAAATCATATTGTAGTACAAAGCTTATAAGTTCAGTGCAAACACAGAGTACACTATAGAGTGCAAAAATCCCATAATGTTTTCACAAATACACTTCGTATTGTATTCTATTAACAATAATAGGTATTATTATTTACCTTTCTGCCGAACCGACAACAGCTGCAATCACATAAGCTTCCATAATCAAATTTTTAAGAACTTGAATGAGAAGTGTGCTTTGGAAATCTTAGTTCATGACAATTAAAACTAATTTTATTCCACACCTTTTTAATCGCGATTAAAAATAGTCTAATTTAGTTTGACAACCAAAATTTTAGGTGAAAAACGTCAGATTCAGAATAGCAAAACTGCCCTTTTCACTAAATTGAGTAACTAAAATGATATTAGTGCTGTCAAACTATAATATAGTTAAGTTGTGTCACTTTAGTTAATTTCAGAATAGGTTACGTCGTTTGACAGGAGTAAACTAAATTTTAGTGATTTTTAGTCTAGTTTAGTGAATTTTGTGACAACAGAATCGGCACCAATGTAGACTTCACTACTAACCACATCATGCTTACTTGCAATAAAACTCACTTTTATGTTCTCATAAACCAGCGGACAAACCAATTTATTTCCAGACAGTGTGAGAACGTATCAAATCAACGTAGCATTAATTTCGCGAAGGGGTGTTTAAATAATAAAAGACCCATCTATTCTCCAATGACGCAAAATAGAAAATAGCGGCCACTGAATAGGCAATCATTCATTTGGGTCAGCTCGTTTTGTCTGGCTATCATGGCGGTTCAATGGCAAGAACACTTGAGTAAATATCGCTGAATTTTAAATGTCTGGGACAAAAGTACTGTTGACGAGGATCTACATATAAATTCGAATGAGATTGTTGCCTAAAGTATTTTAAAACATGAACGTAAATTTTACTATGGGACTCGTGCGTCGATGCATGGTTGACGCTGAGTTTGAAACTCGAATTTGAAATTCGCGTGTTGTTTTTGTGGGTGCAAATTAAAACACCTTAAAGGTGCATCATGTGCACCTCATCATCTAGGGTTTAGTCGGGAAAACGCTAGATGATGATTTTTTAATGTTTTCGTCCACATCAGCTTCTTATACTGCATCGTCTTGTAAATCACTGTCAAGCTCCACAATATTTTTTTCTACATTTATCTGAAGAACGACAAATTAATTCCTCTTGATTGACCTGGATTAAATTACGCAGTGGACCACCACATCGAATCAACTTTCTCAGTTCTCATCGGCACAGATTCCGGTGTCATATTGCTGAGCAAAAACAACATGGAGGTTTAAGGTCTCTCGAAAAGATTTTTTATTGTTCTTATGTTTCATGTTGATGCTCTTTCTATCCTCTACAAAGGTTGTAAGGTTGTAAAAGTTTATATGGACGTTAGTGCCTGATGCAGTCAAATGTCGTGCAATCTAATGAACCTAAGGGTAGCGTGGCTTGTGCGAGTTTGAAATTATGATGGTGATTTAACTAAGTAATGACTGAAAATTATTTATTCATTATTTGGTCTATAGTAAAGTAGTAGCCATAATAAAAATAGTCTATAGTATAGGTCATTTTTGAAATGACTTATATTTTTGCCACCCAATACATACACAAATATTTCAACCAGGGAGTACAGGTTATTCACATTCGCTAACATTTATCATTTTAATGTAACCACACGTTGCGTTTGCGTCTTCAATAAACATTCCTTACTTTATCTACAATTATTGTCGCGTATGACTCATTCATTCACCATTCCAAGTCGAATGCACATGTCAACAAGGCATCTTATTCAACTCGTAATAAGACACAACCAATGTTTATCTTAATTATTTTTACTGCAAACTCGACTCTTTACAGCTTTGTCTTAATTGTGGGAGAGACGTCGTTTGTAAGGTTTGCATAATTGACTTCGAAGAAACGATGCTGAACTGGAATATAAATCTGATATAGAAAAAATTTATGTTGTTGTTGTTTTAATTGTCATCATGGGATAAGAAGTCAAGGAGATATGCGAACATTTGTTTTCGATCTCTCCCATTGATAGTATTGCTTTAATGCTCGCGTTAACAAATGAAAAAAATTTCGTATTGTTAACGATGAGTGGCGTGTTCCTATTAATAAAGTAATTTACTAATTTAGATAATAGGTGTTGCACGCGACTTATGTACGCTTCTGATCTAGTCTTACTGATTTTGACAGCTTAATTCTTGTATCCAATCATTCAGACATGCTTTGTTGCCATATTACTTGAGTCTTCCGAGGAGTACCTATTGATGTTGATGTTAATCGTACCTGATTTGGGAAAGTCTCGGGATTTCAATTAATTAAATTACCTCAGCCTGTTAGCCAATACTTGCAATGCATGACAAAAGCTCCCTTTGCTTCCGTGAAAACTTCTGTTCGCCTTCTGCATATCATGGCGTTGCAGAATTTGGCTTTGTTTGCCTTTTCACGGTCCGCTTCAGCTGTCGGTCTTTCAACAACAAGTCCTCTACTACTTCGTTTTGTTCTTTGTGCAAGCAGTGTGAATTTGCTACCATGGGCTAAAATATCGGTCCTTTTTAGCCCATACATCACGTCATCACATTTGTAAATTTTACGACTGTGTTTATAAAATATGCTCATTCAATCACACGAATGACCTGAAAAAACATCTTTAGTACATATGCAAAGTACATGTCTAGACTTTTGGCGCCGCTAAGGATTACGAAGTTTATCGTGCATTCCTTCCCACGGGATATAGGCTGATATGAATGCATTTTCAGATTGATATGAAGTGGGGAACTCCTCTGTTTAAAGGGTGAACGAACAATAAATGTCATCCAAAGGTTGACGGTTAGTAAATGCTTATGGCACGAAATCTGCTTCTGTACAGACGCCAGCACATCAAGCTACTATAATCTGTCAAATTTCTTTAATAGATTTTCTACTTTATTGCTAAAGCATAAGGTTCAAAGTTGATTGGGAAAATTTGACAGTTTCGGGTAGCTTAATGTGCTGGCGTCTATACATTTGTGTTCTTAAAGTATTAACTAAGTCAATGTATAAAATCAGAGTCTAAAGGGATGTTTTACGACCTGTCGAATAGTATATATCTTTCTGACAATACTTCTGCCAGAAATACTTTCAAAATCATAATTTTGACTTGTCGCCTACCCGCCTCATTGGTAAGTTGATAAACTTACCTATTCCCTTGTCCTCAATGCGTTACTTCATCAAAAACAAATGTTTAATTTATTTTCAATTTCATGCCCAGATTAGAGATTAGGTTTCATTTATTATTATGTTTCCGATATAACTTTGTGCTTATCGTCTGACCTATATGAGCGATATTATGAAATGTTTAAAGCTTACCGATAAGTTATAATTGAATCATTTGCATGTGTTTGTATTATATTATTTTCTGTGCGGTGGTGTTTCATTTTGACCCCTACATTGTAATTTTTTTAAAGACAAATATTTGTAGTCCTTGTGGTTACGTATTCGCTTGACCAACTCTTTTTAGTTTTAGTATAATCCATTAGAACTCCGTGCACTAATTAGGGGAAGTCTTTAAGTATCGATGAAAATATCTCATTCAATAATATCAACCTAACAGGATATCGATATTCCAAGACTTTGGATCTGTTTAAAGCCATGATGCCATCTCATTCGTAATTCGAGATGAATTATGAATGAGCTGTGCACCATTTGTTCATTCTATTTGAAGCATTGCCATCGTTTGTGTTTGTGTGTCGTGTAATATTTATTTAGACATTTAAGAAGTAAAGGTAGTATTGTAATTAATATTTATTACTGTTTTACTAAATCGATTTGATGCGACGCTAGTTACTTTGTTACTCACAGTTTGTTTCTATGTGATTGCCACTTGTTGCAAAATTTTTGGTCCTTTCATCCGGAATGAGAAAAATTGGCCCTTTTGTTGTCATTCTTTTTTTTTTATTTTGAACTGGTGATGTCCTTATTGCTTTCCGCTTATTACGGAGGATTGGACCAGAGCCGGATTCAGCCAGATTGGACCGGAGCATTTCCCTACTATGGAGTTCAGTGCATCTAAATCAACGCCACGTGCAAGCAGTATTCCCAAATTCAAGTCACTGACCACATAAAGAAGTTGTAAATTTCTAACGGGCACTAAGAATGTTTTGAGTAACCCGAAGTGCTAATAAGCTGGTCATACACAATACACACAAGGGGAAAGAGGACAGGAAACACGGGCGATGCGTGAGTTAACAGGACGCTTCCTCAGGGAACCCCTTGACAATTTTTTATGTCTTGTTGTTCCCCTTTTAAAATTGGCGATGTCCAAGCTTTTGTTTCCAATGAAAGGAAATGGTTGGTAGCCGTGAATGGAATCTAGGTTTACGTCAATGGAAGTGGGTGGTCTTGATAAAGAAGTAGGTAATTTGAGAACGTGCAAAATTATATATGTCGACATGAGAATGGAGGCGGAGTAGATTATAATGACGGTTTAATTACTATCTACGCCAAAAAGTGTCTTTTTATTGCAACTAAGTTGCGTATTCAGTCATAAGTATAGTTTACGATACTTGATTTGGCATTGATCTTGCTGATGAATTTCAGTGCATGCCAACTGTTTCATATTGGAAATTCGTAAATCTAGCTCTATACTAGACTATCTGTAGTAGAAGTAGATATAAGTGACAAGCTACCTCATAAATTAGATTAGTTTTAGCCATCATAACTCAATTCTTTATGTGAAGCCAGCACAAACCCAAAGAAACCACAAGACAATTCGAAAGTTACGGATTCACGGACTGCCTACGCACCTTCGATAGAAATCTGTAAGGAACATAATTTAACTTTAACAAGGTTACAGGTCCCTTTTTTGTTCCATTTCCCCAAATAATCGCTCGTGAAATCAAATGTACATCAGGGGGTGGTCACGACTGGACAGGTGAAATGACGACACAAAATGGCTACCACTTCCTCATTTAAATTAGTTATGCCTCATATGTGATTAAAATGTGATCTAAGATTGTGGAAGTTATTAATAATTATTGTTATTACACTCAATAGCGTTTCTATTGTCGTTTAATTATGATATTTCCGTTGTAATTTCGATGTAACGATAATTAAGTTCTAGTGCTTAGTCCAAAAATGTTTGAGTGGGAGTAGAAGTTGAAAGCAACAATGTTAGTAGCTACTAACATAGAAGACAATCAGATAAGGAGGGATACCATATCAAACTTAGATGCTATAGATACTGATCAAGGTACGATAGCAAAGAAAGAAGAAGGAAAGGCTAATAAAAGCTAAAAATTCCCACTGCAAATAATAATTATGAATGATGACAGTAAAGTAAACGAACCGAGTTCTCAAGTTATCAATGGTCTCAATTCTAGATGAATGGATAACGAAAACGAAACTCAGTACAGAATTCAGAGAAACGGTACATATGTGAAACGTCTTCCTTATCATATTATATCTGATTACATAAATTCGTATCTGACATTGCCCTTACATTAAATATGATCACATAGTGCATTCACAGTATTCTTATCATTGTGTGGCTGCGGAAGTAATGTTGATAGCGCCTATTAATTTAAACCAATATTTGGACGAAATACCAGACGTCTGATCAAACAGTTGACGAGTAATTGACAAAGCTTGTCGGAAACGATTGGAGTCAATATAATTGTGAAAATAGAATTTGGTAAACATCGATTTGGGTGATGAACTGATCATATATTTTTCAAGTTTTCTATATCCTTTCCGATTCGAAGAATTTGAAAATAGAAGAAAAGCTCCTCTTCCTAAATCTCTCGTAAAATCGTGTGCTTAAAGAGATGTATTTGGAGAAGCTTATGATCTTGAGAGAAATACGTAAAATGCATGACTCGTTCCAGAAACATATTTGTTGTTATTGTTATAGATCCGATGCCGTTGCTCCAACACCATCGCGTTTCACATTCGCAACATCCATCTCTTCAAAAACTGAGTCCTCGTTATCCAAAATTAGTTTAGCATCCGGCACACGTTCCTACCCTCTTGTATGAACATTTTTTATTGCAATCGAAAGTGCCGTTCGTCCAAAACATCTGGTTTGGTTTGAGTGTCCCGTTTTCCTGAATTTGTGCAACATTGGTATGTTGGGTTGGCGAAATTCTGTCCATTTTGTTTTTTGTTTCGCTTTCGTCTTATGAAATTGTTATGATCTTTGCCAGAAATCTCTTCGTGACTGTAAAGACTGGTCTTTTGGTCCAGGTTGAATATTGTTATACCAAGATTGATGTTCATGTCTTTCGCACTGTAAAGTCGATGTTAAAGCAAGGAAGATATGCCTTCTTGGTTTTAATTTAATCCTAAAGGTTACAAAGCACTTAATGTGCCATGAATGTTGTAATACGTTTGCTTTACTGCCTAAGGCTTTGAAATATCACCCTGCTTTCTTTCCTTTGGGAATTTTAATACCATGTGATTATTTTTCTTTATAGCGACTACGCTGACCTACCCAATAAAAAACATCAATTTTTCTTTGTACCTTTCTATTACCAGCCTACACCTGCTTACCTTTGCCTGTGTTGCGTCACATTCCCAATGCGGGGTAATGATTTGTATACCTGATTTTCTATCCTTGTCTTTATCATTAATTCTCGTATTTGCTGTCTCCTTCATCGGAATTGCCGCGTCCCTTACAGGGTTTTTGTTGTTCCCCACACCCTTATTACGACCCGAGTATGCGATCCGTGTGGGTGTGTTTGTGAATATTCATGGTGTGTGTGTGGGAACATGTACGAATAGAATATTTCTTCGGCAGTGTTGTTTCGGCATTCGATGCGCGTGAGTCGGGTTCCGAAATGTGAGTTGGGTGCGTTTTGGCGGGTTCTTTGGGGTATATAACCTTAAAATGTATGGTGTTTTATAAAATTTATCATGTTTTTAAACAGTGTGGTGATGTTTTTAAGTGAATAATGGGGTTTTGGATGTCGGAGGTTGTTTTTATAATTCGTCGTGATGATAAATGTGTGAGTAAGGTTTCTTGTTTTACAAGTTTAACTTTGTGTTTTTTATTGTGCCGAAATCTACGTGAGAATACTCTTAATGACAAATATCTGTAGAATTCCAATGCTTTTGGGCCAATATTTTTTTATACCAGGTAAACTTACATGTGTAGGTGTGAAATATACCCATACATTGTTCTTGAATCTTCAATCCACATTCCTTATACGAAAGACAGATCAAGGAGACGCTTCAAGATTCCACTTTTTCTTCCTAACGATAGCACGAGACACAAAAACGAAATCAATACAAAATTATTACCAATGTCAAGATCAAGATGGATCGCTTTATAAAATTCTTTAAAATAAGTGACTTTCAGTTCGCATTGCTCCGGTTTCCTTAGTCCATCCATGTTATTTGCAATGAATGAGAACTTGGAACATAAACTGGTTTCCATATCAGCTGATGGCGAGCACGGTATGCATAAATAAGAACGCAGGTTTTTCTACCTCTCCGAAACATGCCGATGATTCAAGAATTATTAGTCGTCTTAACCACATAGGCTATTCTTCTATAGCTACACGAAACTCGTTTTTCGAAGAAATTGATCTACCTACTCCATTCAATTTTAGATTTTATTACTTGTGTGATAAAGTTGGATTCTCTGTGATGGGAAATTCCACGGGCTGGTTACTTCTTCGAATTGTATTGTGTGTCTACGGGGGATTCTGGCGCCAACATGTTTTGTCGAAAGTAAGCCCGCGACAAATAATGCGAACAGTGAGAAGTAATTGTTAACCTAGCAACAATGTGGTGTCGAGAAAAAAAAGTTGCGATACCTATGTTTTATACGCGATTGGTCTTAGTTAATACGATGATAATTCTTGATTTTTATTATTCACTCTCTTGGGTGGCAAATATATTTCTGTTCTTTAAAATGATATTCGTAAAAAGTTTATAACATACGTTTTTGCTATAAGAATAATTTATGGACTGACCGTCTGCGTCTGACATCCCCGATGTGACACGGCACAAGTGCAAAATCGTGTTTTTTTTTATTTTGCACCAGTTTTTTCTCCGAACCATGGACTTGGAACTTACAATATTACTTTACTTTAGAAAACAATCGTAGAAAACAAGAAGAAATTTATTATCTCCCTTAAAATCCATACTAATATTATAAATTCGAAAGTAACTCTGTCTGTCTCTATGTTACCTTTTCACGCCTAAACCACTGAACGGATTTCGATAAAATTTGGCAGAGAGATAGATTGCACCCCGGGGAAGGACATAGGATAGTTTTTATCGACATACCTCACGAGCGAAGCCGCGGGCGGAAGCTAGTTATTGCTGAGGCGTCTTTCTTTTTCCGGCGAAGTTATAATGATTGATTTGATGACACGGTTGGCGCAGTAGCTGAGCGATCGACTGCTGCGCTGCGTGTCGCGGGTTCGATTCCCGCACGGAACAAATATTTGTATTGTCTACGGGTAGTTGTTCCGGCTGTTGTGTGTATGTGAATTTAAATTTTTGTAAACGCACCCACGATACAGGAGTAATTCCTAGTGTGGGGAAACGTTTTAAAAAAAAATATACCGAAAAATCTACCACCTACCTCAAAGAAATAATAGATTTTTTTATCTTATTACGTCCACAGAGTAGGTATTGTTTTGAAATGCAATCCCGAATAAGACTGTGGTCTTATTCGGGATTGCATTTCAATACTGTGAGCAGTATGAACTAGAATGTTTACATTTTCGTCGCAACACTGCTTTTATCGTAACCAAAATATATGTATAGAACAATATTTTTAATATACATTAGTAATTGTTCGGTACATGCTCTGATAACATATTTAATTAATGAAATGTCGTGTAGTATCATCATATTTATTTTTGGCTCTCGTATCGTGTTTTTTTTTTGTTATGCATCGGTATTCAGCCAGTCAGGCAAATGATTTATGCACGTAATCTAGTTCCATTAGAAGATTCGACAAATAGTAGAAATTATTTTGTTTTAATTTTTCTTGATCTTGGTAAAACCTCAGATTAAATAGAGGTACACACATACAGGTAAACGGAATTGCATTTGTTTAACTATAATGCTTTTAAAATCTATCCATTGGTAGATGTATCATCGTGCATTGCAAAAGTATGTGAGGATCATTATCTGCCTAGTCTTTCCCAAGCTGGGGTCGGCTTCCAGTCTAACCGGTTGCAGTTGAATTCCAATATTTTATATGGAGAGATTGCCTATATGACCACAACCCTGTTACCAGTAACAGGGTTGGGGTTAGATAGGCAATCTTACCCAGGTAATACGATACTCCTTCGTAAGACTGGTTGACAGACTTTCGGGCTTCTGGTGACACGTAACGACTGTCGAAGATCCACGAATCACGGTCGGGACCAAGCGCTTAGCGTGCTTTCCGAAGCAAGCTCCCTCCGTGCTTCGGAAAGTACGTTAAGCCGTTCTGCAACTATTCTAGGTATGTTCAGATGGCAAACATACATTAATTAAGGGGCTTACAGGACCTAAACACAAAAAAACGCAAGTTTTAGAAACAATAAAATTATATGATCGACTACAGTAAACAAAATCAGAAAAATATATGATATTCTTCAGGATATATGATAGTTACATAGTGTGTTGAAAACATAATACAAATAATTTGATACGATTGAAAAAAATCATGAAGATACCTCTAAAAACTTTCTTTTTTACCACAAAAACCATAATAGTATACATACAATCATTCTGATTTTTTGTCAGATTATTCCACAAGCACATACTAAAATACTAGTGTTTTAATTTTTTAGTCCAAACAATAGATTTTTTTGTAATTAAATAATTGCTTCATATTTTGCAATAAATTACCAGGGTTGTGTCGTCGCGTTTCTCTTTCTTTTCTATGGAGTCCGACAGTGACCGCGCTTTAGGTCATGTAAGCCCCTTAACCCGATCGTTCGACCCGTGCGGCTGTTCACACAAACAAAACACTTGCAAACGATTTGTCTGATGATTCAAAACTAAATTTAGTAAGGTCATCCATCTCTCTTTCACAAACTGACTTTTCATAATAGACTAACTTCCGCCCGTGGCTTCGCCCGCGAGATAATATGTCGATAAAACTATCCTATGTCCTTCCCCGGGATGCAATCTAATCTATCTCTCTGCCAAATTTTATCTAAATCCGTTCAGTGGTTTAGGCGTGAAAAGTTAACATACAGATAGACAGAGTTACTTACAAATTTATAATATTAGTATGTATTTTGTTTTACATTTCGGGCTAAACACATTATCTTACAGACAAACAGATTTTTAATTATCTCGTAACACTTAAAAACCGACACAACAATTATTGTATTATAATGATTATCTATCAAAATGTTCTCATAGCCAGCAGTAATATCATGTGCTATGCCCAAATGGGGCCTCAGGACAACTCGGGAGATTACGTAATCCAAACATAATACTTAGACAGAGGTTAAAAACAGGATCTGTGTAAATAATACTAACCTTACTCTGCAGACGGCGAAATATGGAACTAAATGTAAATGTATTGCATTTGAAATATTGTTGACAGTTGTCCTTTGTAAACAGCGCCATCGTAAATTGCATAATATGCGAGTATTTTTGCAATCTCTGTTTTGACAAATGTCTTCATGTGGTAATTGACGTGTCTCGGTTTTATTAATTTGTTTCTCTTTTTGGGTATTTTGTGGTTGTTGCTTGTTTACTTTAAGTAGCTAGTGGTACAGTTAGCACAGCAAATTATTGTGAAAAGCTCTTAAAGTTTAATGAACGTTGCAGTGTTAATAAATTTGTAGTTTAACCCATAAAATTGAGCCGTTAGTGCTTGAGATCTTTTTTTAGCAATACGAACGATACCAATTCAATTAAAAAGCGACCTAATACTTTTTACTAGCTGTTCCTGTTACCCGCGAATTCGTGCGCGTGGAATTTAACAAAAGAGGTTCAGTTCGCAGAGTTTACGATAACTTTTTAATTCTGTTTTCTGCGTAAAGAAATACCTATGCTAATTTTAATTAAATTCTTCTGTTTTATGAATCGTTGTTTTGTTTTTGTACATATTTCCCCATTTAGTTCTATTTTCGTTTTTGGACTTTTAGTTTAATTATTAGGTACATATTTGTTTTCAGTTTTTCGTATTAGCTTTATTGAAAAATTTCTTTATACAATGTGGAACAGGAATTACGACATTAAATTAAAACGAGCACAGTACTAGTCCATCAAAACATTTTAAAACATGAAGATTAGTAGGATATGGAAAATTTAAAAATTTCAATTTTCAAACAAAATAAATGGCAGAATCAACTGCATAAAAAGTAAACACGCTTTATCTACGAAAAGTCACTGACCTACTGCGCGGCGTGATGCGGGGTGCAGCGGGCGATGCGGGGTGCAGCGGGCGGCGCGGGCGGCGCTGCCGCGGTGTTGGGCGGAGGTACTTTCAACAAATCAGCGGCATAAATTCACTAAGTTGCGAGTTGTTAATTAATAAAAGATCACTGATTGAATAATTAATCACATAATATCACATCACAATCTGTAAATCATCAATAATCAAATTTTCAAAGTGTCCCCCGTTGTTCATTATGCACAAGCGACATCGTCTTATTAAATTTTCACGGACTCGTCTTAACAAGTCCCCATCTGCCATTCTTTTAAGTTTGTCGAAGGCATTAATTATTTTAATTTTTAAATCGTCCATGGCATATCTCTGGATAAAAGTTGTTGAACTTTTCTGAACTTGTAAGGTCGCCGTGCATGCCGTTTCAAAATTCTATGAACAGTTCTGTGACTCACTTGAAACCGCAGCGCTGCGTTCCGAAGGCTACAAATCGGGTTGTTTTCAAAATGTTGTAATATCCGGTCCTCGATACTTGAATTTGAAGACACGCCCTCTCCTTGAGGAACCAAAGGCTGATGCTCTCGTAACTTCTGAACGGCCAGGGTAAAAACACGGCTATTGGTAGGGCACGTTTTTGTGTTACCATATCTCTCCCGATATGTACGCAATGCTAAAGCCGCATTTTGGTGACATTCTCCGTACGTAAGTACCATGTCGGTGTACTCGGCAGCTTATTTGAGGCATAATTAAACTAAGAAACTTACAAACCTAACCTAAATCACAAAACTAACTACATAATAAATGCCTAAATAACTTAAGTACTAATATTACACTATCACTTAACAATAAGTCACACTAAACTACACACACTATGCATGCACTAATCCAACTATCATAAATCGTCTTTAACACAATAACAACTAAAACTTTTCATAAAATAACGACAATGCGCGCGCGGCTCGTCTTGTGATAAAAAAGTCGGCGTGTGCTACCCTCAAAGGGCGCCGCTATGCACTGACTGACATAGTTACCGAGTCAAGGACTTTTTGCCGAAAAATTCCGCTCACACACACACTCGCAATTTTCTATGCACCACTAATGCATTATTTGCGTAAGTAATATTTCTTTTTCTTTCTAATTGTAGTATTTTGCGGGAGTGGGCGGGGCGTGTCAGATAGGGATCGTATGACACTTTTCTCTGTCTTTCAAGCATCTATCTATTGCGAAGTAGAGAATAGAATCGTACGGTTTTGCACAGGTTCTTGACCTTACAATGTTTACCTATTATTACGGACTCAGTTCTACATCATGTTGAAAAATAAGAAAATGAAAAATAATTTCCTGTGGCTAAAGTATTCATTGGATTTGATTGATTTTTTGTATACGGGTAAAGTGGATGCCACTCTTTACGTGGTTTAAAGGAATGTCAATCGTCCTGCCCCACATTGTATACAATAATTTTGGTGTACGATTTTCTTGGGCTAAAACAACAACACTATATATTATTTATTCAATCAATTTCTATGGAAATGGAATCTTCACGTAGATATAGGATCCACTTATAAACATAACTATACTCCGTTTCTTTACTACTTACAGCTTCATCCCAAGTACCATCTCCATGTTAGTTCACAAAGATACCTGTGTGTGCCTAAGCAAGGTTGAAAGTAAACAAGGACATCCTTCTGTAAACGTTGAAGACGAGGGAGGGAAGAGAAAAAAAAAAGTACCTTTGTGAAGTCTTGAGATATGAATCGTTTGAGGAGCATGGAACCTCATGGAGCACTACGATATTGTTATGTTGAAGTAAAGAGATTACTTCCTTATTCAAATTGTTGTGTTTATTCCATTGCATTCTAGTATCGACACATTTTAAATGATAAAACCGTTATCTTTTAATTCTTTCTTGTCAAGTTTAAAACATGATATTTCCTAAGTTCAGAAAATAGTTAGATACTAAGCAAGACCAAAACTGTACCTACCAATGTACCAAAGTCATTTAAACATACGCTCTCACGTATTATCTACAAAAGACTAATAAACACTATTAAAAAAGACTTCTAGACTCCTACATAAAACATATCAAAAAGATACATGATTATTAGTTAAAAAAACCGTTTAATAAGACAACACTAAACTGAAACTCAAATGATAAGCGAGGGGATCATAATGCCCTATTGATTACCCCCATAAAGAAGACTTAAGTGAGTGTTAATCACTCTGACAAACAAATACAACTCCCAATACCAATCAATTACAATCCTAACACAACTCATATTAAAGATCCTTTCTCTTTATCAACAGACGTAGCGGCTATGATTCGGAGACGAGTGAATACTCAGAGGACTCGGCAGCGGCCTACGAGGATGTCCAGGTTGCAACCAAAAGTTCTGGGCCGCGGAAGAATATTAATAGGGGACGGTGGACGAAGGAGGAGGTAAGGGAATTAATAGATAGTCAATTGTTTCCCCATTTCCATAGAGAACAAGCGCCTACACCGACGCAAACGCATGAGATAGCGAGGCGATGACAAAACAACATGAAAAGGTATCGCCTTTCGTGGCCGAATCGCAGCGGTAAGCGCCAGTCTGAAAAATAAACTACTAGATTGTTGCGGAAAAAATCTGCAATGCTTTATATTAAACAGACAATACTTTATATTACGGTACTATGTGACTAGAATTGTAACTATCTCTGTGTTTGAGTATTTTCCACAAGCACGAAAACGAAACGGTTTGTTCGTCTTTGAAAGGCCTTTTGCCCTGTTCCGGGAAGACCATTCAGGTGCCTCTTATTTTGATTGATTGAAGTGCATTCCTCTCTGTGCATTTTTAAATCAAAGATTGAATAACTATCCTCAATTAAAATATTACGATTGTGTCCCATCATCCTGCTTGGACGTTTTATTCTTGAACCATCCTCAACTCTTACTAATTCGTCTCAACTCTTTTTTTGCCAGGACAAAAAGCTGAAAGCATACGTTAAGATGTTCAACGAGAACTGGGACCTGATTTCGGCCGAGTTCGCCGACCGATCCGACGTCCAGTGCCAACAGCGGTGGTGCAAAGTCGTCAACCCTGAACTAGTCAAAGGCCCGTGGACCAAGGAGGTAAATAACGCTTGCATACTTCATTTTATGTTTTGTTTTGCCAGCGTTTCTCTAAGTATCTTTCATATCTTTGTATATGGGATTATTTTTACCTTCGAAGCATCCTAATGCCTGCATGAATTTCTATAATCGTCGCTCGCATGACTAAAAGTCCTATGTCATTTATAATTTTTTTGAAGTCAAAACTTCTTTAGCGGCGCTGTGTACTTTTTTTGGAATGGGTAAAAACTTCTAAACTCGCGTCAGGTCACGTGACCCTGATCGAAAATTCGTAAGACGTAAAACGTTAGACGTAAAACGTAAGACGCGCGTTGTTGAGGACAGCGCCATCTATGCACATCGGGAAGAACTACGAGGGCCTCGCGTACTAACTACGTAGTTCATCCAACAACGACGAGATGGCGCTGAACCACGGATATATAACTGACGACGAGCTCAAATACATTTTATGTACAAGGCCAATAGTATGTAAAAATGTAACTAATATCAATAGTACCATCTACGTCCTCTTCTAATACGCCTCTGCAAACATTATGGTAATCGAACAAAGGTAACATTGTGTAAAATTTCATACAGGCTCCTTATTAGTTTATCTAGTTACCACTTTAGAAATGATTAACGAAGCACTGCCGCGACTAACACCACGAACTGAAGTCTATCCTGTGTGCTTATTTGTAAATCTGAATAAATTCTTTTCACGAGAAGAATAAACCAGTCACTTTGGTCATCATACCTGATTTGCAAAAAACCCTATAAAATAAGGAACACACCTTAACACGCGTGTTTTGTTTATAAGACGATTCACAAAATACACTCGTAATTGTTCAAGTTTTCACTTCTGTCGGCACTACCGGAGTGCCAGTGTTTTTTAGCTGATCTGAGTCAGGACAACTACATTCTTTTATTTGTGACTCTTTACACTTTTCACTAACCGTCGTAACTCTATGTTATTTGTATCTCGAAATTTATCCATTTTGAAAGGCAACAAAATGTAAAGAATCACGAATAGAAAAATATAGCCGTTCCAACCCAAATCAGCTAAAAAATTAGATAGGACTTTTAGTCATGCGACGATATGAGGTGTCTATCGAGTATTCCAAGACAATTACGCCGACCCCTACTAAATTGGGATAAGGGTAAGAGAATGATGGTTATGAGGAGTCTATCGATTCGTCGCGCGATGGTTATAGATTAGGTTTCGCAAAGAAGAACTCTGCTCACGTGAGAACGTGAAATCCACAATTTATACAATGTTTAAACAAGACTGGCGGAAAGTGTTATTATGACCCTTACTCCGGAGCTAGGCTGGCGGTATTAGCCAGGACTTACCACGCCGAACGAATCGAACAATGGAGTCCATCCACATGCAATACAACACTTCGGAAAGCTAAGCAATTGGCCAATTATGGCTTAACTGTAGGATGTACATATTTTGAACGTAAGGCCGAAGCCTGCCGGGTCAGCGGGATTGTCCGAAAGGGTTACCGATGGCCCGGAACATAAAGGGCTAAAGAAGGAACATGGGTGGCTCTTAGTCAGTAAGAGTCTGACACTCCCTTCCGCTCCACCTAGAGCGGGAGGTGTCATTTGACGACTTCCCATTCTAAAAAAAAAGGCCTGCCTAATTATCCAAAAGTGCGACAAGTAAATGCGAATGGATTTTGATTAATTCCTCCTCCTTCATTCATTTGCTCATTGCTGAGCGTCGTAATGTCCCCACTAAACGTTTTGGCGATCGCCCCCCATTTGTGACGATATTTGTCTTGTTGTAAGGCATTACTTTGATTTTGATTCATTATTTTTATTACCATAAGTCCTCAATGAGTTGGTAATTCATGCTTAGTATGGCGCATCCTTTTGCGGTTAGAACAAATGGTTGCGAGTTTATTGAACGTAGTGGCGTCATCATTTATTTACGTTGCAAATTGCAATGTTGTGATGAATAATTTAAGTACATGATGTGTTTGAGGATATGAGCTCAGTTCCCAGGGGTATTGTGTGCTGATTGGTTAGGAAAACACTTGAACTTTGCGGCAATTTTTTTAGGGGCTACTTGCTTCGTAGAATCTATGATGCGCTTATTATTTTCTCACGAGTAGTATTTGATCTTTTTTTTTTTTCAATATATCTTTGTTCACAAGTAGAATGATCGTATAAAGGCGGAGGCATTTTCTATCAGTCTTCCTTAGAGTGATAGTCAAATTATAATACATGCAACATGCTAGAAAATTTACATGAAATTTACCTGTGTCGCACGATACCCTTTGGTAAGACTGGTTGTCGACTTTCGGGAGTTTCGGGCTTCTGACGACCCGTAACGACTGTCAAAGATCCACGAATGACAGCCGGGACCAACGGCTTAACCTGCTTTCCGAGGCACGAAGAGGTCTTGATATGTAAAGATGGTCACCCATCCACGGACCAACCGCGGCAAGCGTAGCTTAACCTGATCAATCGCCCCGTGCGGCTGTTATTACTTAGCCACAAGCCTCTCATCAGCATTCCCTTTTAAACCCTAAAGGCTACGATTTACGATGATATCCTGAAAGGATGTCTTCAAAGTGCTCACATGAGGCGCAAATTACATCAAAATGGCTTCCGCTGGTACACCGACCACTATGTCTTGTTAAACCACTAGGGTATTACGTCCATAAAAAAACGCACGTAATTGGACAGTTTATAGGTTTGGTTTCAAGCTATTCACGAAGAGGTGGTCATGGTTTTGTTAAAGGCAAAAAATAAGAGCAATTTTACTGCTTATGCAAAAAATCTTGCAGTTTTAAGTAGAACAGCTTCTTGCGAAAGTCTTGCAGGAAAGTATTGCTAACGACCATTAAAACAGTTTTAGCATAATTGGCATATAGTGACCACGCTGGGACACAGGCCTCCTTTCTTCGAGAGGGAGTGTCGCTATGAGGTAATTTGTAGTGTATGGGAATAAGCGTTCCAATGTACGCGCAGTCGGTTACGCGACTGCGCGTACATTGGATCGCTTAGTCCATAGAAATGTAAAAAACAGGCTTAGTCCGTACAAGGCTTTAGGATTTCGTAATTTTCGTCACTATAACTTTTTCTTTAGTAAGTTTCGCCTCTTTACATTTCGCCTTGGCCTAAGCTGCATTGTGTTTTGATTTGAACGGTTTTGGTGCCGATGAAATTGCAGGCACTTGCGAATTTTTACCTCTAATAATGGTTAAGTACCCATTTTATATTATTAACATAAGCTACTCTGAGAACAATTACCAACCCGCACTGGGCCCGCGTGGTGGATTACCGCCCACTCCCTCTCACAGAGAGGAGGTCTGTGTACCAGCAATGGAAACGTCATAGGCTGTTTATGTTATAAGCTTCTCTGAGAATGGCATCCATATAATCACTTTCTGTCAGGAGATCCGATGCATCTATTTTTAACCGAGCTATAACACGTCCAAGAAAATCAGTCTATTACCACAACAATAGCACACAACAGCATGCAATTCTCCTACTCCGTTTTACTGCACTTATTCAACGTGCCAATCAGTCTAACAACGCTCGGAAGCGGCGTTGAGTCACCGGTCGTTGGTACAGCACGCGTGTGCGCATAGAATGTGCATAATTAGACAGTAGCATTGCTGTGTCAATGTTTTGTGAAGTGAGGGTGTGATATTGTTAATGGTAAATTGGAATTTTGATGGAAATTCGTGATTTATTTTGTTTTAAATTTTATTTACTTTTATTTTCTATTTTTTCTTCTGCTGACCCAACAGACTTTGTCCTGTTCATGGAGATCATTCGTAATAAATACGTTTTTTTCTTAAAACACACACACACACACACACGACACGGCACGACACGGTTGGCGCAGTGGCTGAGCGGTCGACTGCTGCGCTGCGTGTTGCGAGTTCGATTCCCGCACGGAACAAATATTAAAATGTGACTGTTCCTAAATTACCCTAGGCTGATAAAATTTTCGTTTTTCCTAATTCTGTTACTTATTAGTGTTTAGGTCGGTTCCCCCTAATGGGGAAGAGCCGCACCCCTTTATGGACGATGAATAGTCCTTTCAATAGTTCATACAAAAATCCCATAAAAGGAAAGACGTTCAGTAGTTCCCGAATTTTATTATTTTTCGAGAAACTTATTTTTTTTTACGGCGAATGTTTGTGAGTGTGTGTGTGTGTGTTTATATGTTTGTTAATTCTTCACGCTCAAACGGCTGGACCAAATGTTATAAAATTTTGTATAGAGGTAGCCGACACCCTGAATTAACATATAGGCTACTTTTTATCCCGATATTCCCACTGGATCGACACTTACGCGGGTAAAACCACGGGGCGTAGCTAGTAGTTCAATATAGAACTTATCAACAACTCATCTATGATTAAACTAAACAATCTACACCAGGGGTGGCCAACCGGTCGATCGCGATCGACTGGTCGATCGCGACTATTAGACTAGTCGATCGTGGCAGGGAAAAAAATATCAATACGTCGAACAGACTGCATAACGTACCTAATCACTAACTGCTGCACGCATCATCTTGTATCATTTTTCAATCGCCGTTCCGTCACGTTATTTTATCCTCTCTTCTATGCAGCATAGCTCTCTTTTGTTTTCGGTGCGCGATAACAATAAGCGGGAAGCGTGTGGGGCGCGTGCGGCTGTTACTCCGTTCAGTTAGTTGACGACAGACTTAAGTGTAAAGTTATATCGCGTGTCGCGCCTGTTTGAAGGAGCCTTAACGGAGTTACGAGTGGTTACGAGTTATATTTTCCCTCTTAATAATATAAAAAATACTACATAACTGTGTACTGAACTATGCGGTTTCATTTAAGATTTAAAGAAGTATGTAATTGGTAGATCGCACAGGGTGTCGTCAGTGAACAGTAGATCTTGGGTCAAGCCAAGTTGGCCACCCCTGATCTACACGTTGTCATCCAAATTCGAACACGCACAATATTGCCCATAAACCCTCGCAATACTGGCTTACGACATAAATTCTTAGATTTTATGAATGAATCCATTGTTTACGAGAACAGGATTAGAATGCTAATGTGTTATCTATACCTATCTAGGTATGGATGGTAGGTAATCTTTATTACGTACGTATGTAGGGTGTCTGTGTGCGGTTGGCAATTACTTATAATGTTATAGTTGGTTATTGGTGTAGGACTGGCTTTGTTTCTTGAAGTTATGTCATAGTGTAAAAGAGGCTGTCTTAAATATTAGAAGATATCTTAGGGCTTTTTTTGAGGATGGGAAATCATCAAATGACTCCTCCCGCTCTGGGTGGAGCGGAAGGGAGTGTCAGACTCTTACTGACTAAAACCCACCCGTGTTCCTTCCTTAGCCCTTTATGTTCCGGGCCAGCGGTAACCCTTTCGGACAATCCCGCTACAGTATCTAGTGGGTGAAGTCGGGATGTGGATGATGATGATGAACCTTACAATACCAGAAGTTTTCTTGTTTTTGCTTTATAACTTTGTATGGCAGTTTTTCTTCGGAAACCGACAATCACACTATCACACTAATCCTGCTAATGTTATAAATGTGAAAGTTCGTGAAGATGTTTGGATGAATTTGGTATAGAGATGTGAGTCCCGGGAAAGGACATAGGATAGTTTTTATCCCGATATACCCACGGGATCTAAACTTACGCGGGTGATACCGCGGCGCTGCCAGTCAGACTGATATTATAAAGGCGAAAGTTTGTGTGTGTTTATACAGGGTGTTTGGTAGAAGGACCGACACAGTTTTTTGAGGGATTGGGGATGTCATTTGCTAGCACCTAATTGTTTTATTTTTTATTTATATTGTGAATTTTTTAATTTAATTTTTTCGTTTCTCAACACATATTTACGACTTTGGAAGCACCGAAGTAATTTTCTAGAACCAATTGTACAATATGTAAATTGCAGGTAATACTAAACATTATTGCGCTATATTACAACCACAAACAAAATAGTTGTGACGATATTTAGAGTAATTAAAAAGAAACATATTATTATCTCAATTACCTACCGTAACCCTAAAGACGGGTGTTATGGGTGAAAACTGGGATAGTATGATATTTCCTATCCCTAAGAAAATTATGTCGGTCTTTCTACCAAACACCCTGTATATTTGTTACTTCTTCACGCACAAACAGCTGAACGGATTTAGATGAAATTTGGCACACAGATAGTTTATACATACTTTATAACCAGGATTAACACATATGCTACTTTTTAACCCGATATTCCCACGGGATCGACACTTACGCGGGTGATACCGCGGCGCTGCCAGTCACACTGATATTATAAAGGCGAAAGTTTGTGTGTGTTTATATATTTGTTACTTCTTCACGCACAAACGGCTGAACGGATTTAGATGAAATTTGGCACACAGATAGTTTATACTTTATAACCAGGATTAAGAGCGTTTACGCCGTACGGCATTTCATACAAACTTTCAAGGCCTTATTTTTCGAAATGAATAAACCGATTTTAATGAAACTTTATACGCATAAGCAGGATTCAAAGGTCTAAAAAGTTAGTTGAGAACATTTTCGAAATGTCTTATTTAAAAAAAAGATAACTGGAATTCTCTGTTTCTATGGAAAATTTAAAATCGGTTGTAATTTGGCTGCAACACAATTTTTCGAAAATGTTCTCAACTAACTTTTTAGACTTTTGTATCCTGCTTATGCGTATGAAGAAGTTTTACTAAAATCGATTCATTCATTTCGAAAAATAAGGGCTTGAAAGTTTGTATGAAATGCCGTACGGCGTAAACGCTCTTAAACACATAGGCTACTTTTTATCCCGATATTCCTACGGGATCGACACAACTTACGCGGGTGAAACCGTGGGGCGCACCTAGTTAGGGGCCGTCCATTAATCACGTGAGGCTCGAAAGGGGGGGGAGGGGGTCCATAAAAAATCACGAAATATCACAAGGGGGGAGGGGGGGTGTAGTAATATATCACGTGTATTTATTTTTTAAAAACATCCTGCAAACTTTCTAATAAAATTAGATGATTATACCTGTATTTTATAAACATAAAAAAAAGGTCTGATTCTTTGTATGTACTAAAGATACACGTGATATGAGGGGGGGGGGGGGGTAAGTCTTAAACCTCACCATATATCACCAAGGGGGAGGGGGGGTTAAAAAAATGCCAAAAACACATCACGTGATTAATGGACGGCCCCTTATGTAATGTGACCCATGACTAAAGGTTTGGATCACACTGTTTTGTGGAACAAAACCTGAATGTATTCATTGATGTGTTATAAATCGTTCTACGTAACACACTGGTATTTAGCTGAGCTGCATCCGGTTAGACTGGCAGCCGATCCGAAAAATATTTGGGAAATGGCTAGGCTGATGATGATGTAATACAAGCATAATAATGACCATGCTAGTCACCTGAACATCCTTCGTAGTGGTGTATTGATCTGAAAATGGACATTTTTTGTCATGTCTCCAACTCTTCATATTAAGGCTCCTTCAAACAGGCGCGACACGCGATAAAATCGCGCGCGACACAAAGGCACCGCAAGTCGCGCAACGAGCGGATCCTTTGTGTAGCGCGCGATTCGCGTCGCGCGTCGCGCTTGTTTGCAGGAGCCTTTAAAATTCCCCAAGCAAGTTCAATGACAAAAATTATTTTGGTCAATGTCCTAGTCAGCAGATATAATCGCTAAAAACTAAAACTATGACCTAGTCACAGTTTTATTGTTATTCCTTATGCCTAACTACTACATACCATGAATACAATACCCACTATAAAACTTTTAATAGAAATATTTTCTCAGAACGGAACCTTGTTTTCACACATTTTATTGCCCGGACACCCAATGAGTAAGTTGTAGGACAATCAAATCTATTAAAATATTTTTACATTTTAGAGCCTGCCTACGCATAGAGTAGGGTTCCTTGTGCTTTAATGATTTACGAATGGATGCCTGTGTTGTGGAATTGAGGATACTTTTTTTTACCTTTTTGTTCCACGTTTGGGCAAAGGTCTGCCCCATAGCTTTCCGTTTTCTTTGTACGTTAAAGTCTCCGATCAAACTCCCGTAAAACATTAGTGGTGCGAAATTCATTTCGTTTTCAATTCCCTGCACTAAAGCATTCATTTCTTTGCCACGGAACCCCCATAATCAAATCGTGCATCAAATATGCAAAATTGTACAACGGACATGTTTTTCCTCTCACTAATATTGAATGGGCGTGTTTTTGGCATTAGATCATGTATATTGTCCTCAAAAGGAAATCTAGGCGAATCTCAATATCATAACTTAATTGAGAAGTATAAATTATTCATCATTTTGTTTTTTTATTTCCTTTTGGTAGCGATACAATGCAGAATTGAGAGATAAAACCTTTTATGGAACTAATAATGTGTATCACTTTATTTGGTATGATTAGATGTATCCATAGATTTTTAGTACAACATCTGTAGGCCAAGCCACTACAGGAAAAGTAGAGCAAGATATTGTTTCCTCAAGGTAATCGTACAAATTTTGTATTACAATTTACTTAATAATACATAGGTTTCTACATCACTAATGGCTGATTTCTCCATTGCCAGATAACTTTTATTCGTGGAATAAAACGTTTGACAGTTTTTGTATGAAATAACTGTCAAAATTTCAAAATTATTTCTCGCTTAAAGAACTTTAAGCGAGAAATTATAAATTATATAAAAATATAAATTATATAAAATTTCAATCATCTGACAACTTTGTCAGATGATTGAAAAATCAGCCCTGAGTATATTATACAGGGTGGCAGGGACATCGACGCGCAAACTGTGACCATGGATTCCGTACCTGATTCTAGACCCCCCTGCGCAGAAACTTTTGGTCGGTTATTATAAAAAAAAAACTGTTTCATTTTGACAGCAGATTTTTTTTTAATAACCTCAGAAAAAATACCCCCATTTTCCTTGTTTAGGGTTCCGTACCCAAAGGGTAAAAACGGGACCTTGTTACGTGCTATTACTAATATTCCACTGTCCGTCTGTCTGTCTGTCACCAGGCTACAGGTCTCATGAACCGTGATAGCTAGACAGTTGAAATTTTCAATGATAATGTATTTCTGTAGCGGCTATAACAAAAAATACTAAAAATAGGATAAAATAAATATTTAAGGGGGGCTCCCATACAACAAACGTGTTTTTTTTTCCGGCGTTTTTGCCTTGAGATACGGAACCCTTGGTGTGCGAGTCCGACTCGCACTTGGCCAGTTTTTTTATTTGCCACCCTGAATTTAAAGACAAGTTGTTAACAGGTAAAGACGCCAGCACATCAAGCTACTACAATCTGTCAAATTTCTTCAATAGATTTTCAACTTTATCGCTAAAGCATAAGGTTCAAAGTTGAGTGGGAAAATTTGACAGTTTCGGGTAACTTGATGTGCTGGCGTCTGTACTAAAAATATTGCAATTAATATCTTTGACAATTAATTTGAATGCTTCGTGAACAAGATGGTGAACAACCCAAGCAGTCACATTAGATATTCAATTCAAAGTTAATAACAGACTCCTAACTCTGTTGAGGAGACTTCATTTAATAAATTAAATACTCGTAAAGCTGTAGTCACATGTCATAGTTAAGTGGCCGACGTAACATGATTGATTACCATCGAACAAGATAGAAATAGAGGTCGCCATTTAAAACGATGGTTTTTCATCTTCATAGTCACAAGAATTTTGAATGAATTAATTCTGAATAATGTTAGTAGATGGTTATATTCAAAAATTTAGTAAGCCTAGTCTTCATCTGCCTAGCCTTTTCCCAACTATGTTGGGGTCAGCTTCCAGTTTAACCGGATGCAGCTGGGTACCAGTATTTTACATGAAGCGACTGCCTATCTGACCTCCACAACCCAGTTACTGGGTACTACGAAACCCCTTGGTGAGACTGGTTGGAAGCCTAATGTCAAAACAGAAATTATTTATTTCAAGTTGTAAAGAAGTTTTGTCTGTAAAATAATATTAAAAAAAAAATGGTAGAATTTGGAAGATGTAATTTCTTACTTAATATTAGTTTGAAACTCATAAAGATTTTGCTGAATGTGTGTATTGACGTTTTCAGACCATTATTATCCAGCTTCAAAGAGTCCAGCAGCAAAGAGTATTTACTTATATCTGACACAAAAATAATCCTATTTAAGAGATACGTTCCAGTCTCCATTCCCATTAAGAATGACATCATCAATTACCAAACAAAAATGCTCTAGTTAATAAAAGCACTAAAACATCTCTGTATTATGGCACTACACTTGAACTTATTCACATTAAACTAGATTCCAATAGGGGTAGGGTGTATTTTGTTTCACCTAAGTCGCGCGAATATTTTGACAAATACGCCAAGTAAGCGTAGTGTCAGTATAAGAGTTATAAAATAAACTTTAAAACAATTAGGGTAGGGTATATTTGGTATTATCAAAGTCGCGTGAATAATTTGATTAAACCGCCAAATGTATAAGTGCCAGCATATGAGTTAAGTACGAATAAAGAGACAAATATCCTCAAGTCAAGGGCAAGGATATTGACTTGAGACCAGCTGTCTGATAAGGATAAAATTCGCGCCTGTATTTAGGTATATTTTTTTTTTTTTGGAAAAGAGTTTCAGTATTACCAAGGGGAGCTGGTTATTTTATTATCCATTGTTACCAGTAATTGGGTTGTGGAGGTCAAAAAGGCAGTAGCTCCGTGTAAAACACTGGTATTCAGCTGCGTCCGGTTTGCCTGGAAGCCGATCACAACACAGTTGAGAAAAGGCTAGGCAGATGATGGTGACCTATTTTATCCGTTTTGCAAGATTGATTATAATATTCTTTATTAATGTTTCTTGTCGAGGCCAATGTTTATTATTTTTTTATTTATTGCTTAATGGGCCTGCCCTTGACCTCGATCACGCCTGACGGAAATCGATGAATGAAGTCTATAGTGGAACGAGCAACGAGCGTGCCCAGAAGATGCCTGTTCACTCTTGCTTCGTTGCGCTGCGTTAAATGTGGAAGGGAACACAGTCGCCGGCAGAGAGTTCCACACTTTGGCTGTGCGCATAATAAACGTGGAGGACAAGTGCTGATCAAATAGGAATGGTCGGGATATCAACAGAGTGTGGATGGTACGCTGCAGTACTTCTGGTAGTCCGGTAGTAAATGGGCGATGGTGGGTTCATACACAATGAGGCTATAATGTTCTCATTGCTGGGATTCTCTCAAGACTACTCTGTGGGTCAGCGGAATTGTCCGAAAGGGTTGAAGGAACATAAAGGCTAAGGAAGGAACACGGGTGGGTTTTAGTCAGTAAGAGTCTGACACTCCCTTCCGCTCCACCCAGAGCGGGAGTGGTCATTTAAGAATTTCCCATCCTGAAAAAATAAGACTTCTCTGTGAGAGAGACTGTGATCTGTAACTTGTGTCCAGTGCGGTTGGAAGACATCACGACTTGTCTTCGGTTTTGAAATGTCACATGAATGTTAAGTTTGTTATAGAAAATTTACATTGACTATTTCCATATACATATGTATAGGTACTTAAAATATGACCTTTGAAAATTGTGTCGTGTAAAAAGCTTTGGTATTTTTTCGACTAGGTATTTGTATTTAGTTCGTGCTTTACTGATAATCAACAGCTCTTAATCAGTTACTTGCCGGAACTTAAATGATTCATTATTAACAAAGATTATAACGAGACCAGATCTTGTCTAAATACATCTTCAATGAACAATAATCAATAATACAAGATCATTTAATAATCAACATATTTTAGGGTTCCGTATCTCAAAAGGAAAAACGGAACTCTTATAAATAAGATCACTTCGTAGTCCGTCTGTCAAGACCCTTTTTCTCAGGAACGTGTGGAGTTATCAAGTTGAAATTAATATCGAATATTCAGGGCTGCAATCCCATGAAGCAGTGAAACAAATCAAACTTCTCAGTCAAGGCAATTAAAAGATACGGGCGTTTATGTTCCGTTTATGCCTCATATTTTGACACCCGCAACGGAATCAAAACCTATAGGGGATAATAATAATACTTCCCGTTGACCTAGAATCATGAAATTTGGCAAGAAGCAATGTCATGTAGCACAAGTAAGTATAGAAAAAAAATCACCACAAGTTACACACTTACCTACGGAACCCTCGTTGCACGAGTCCGACTCGCACTTGACCGTTTTTTTTTTGTCCAATTTAGATTGTTACAATCACACTATGACCAATTATTTGGTCCAGTATTGAGCAAAAAGTGTTATTATTTTAATTGATAGGGCGTTTAAATTGGTTTCTACGTGACGCGCGATTTGATAGAGATGTTTGGAGGTACTTGTAGGGTTCGATTAGAAGAAATCACGAACTCACGATATTCGAGGGGCCCGTGACTAAGTAATAACAGATCCGTGTGTGGTCGATCGATCAGGTTAAGCTACGCTTGCCTCGGGTGGTCCTGGATGGGTGACATCTTTACATACCGATACCCTTCCGTGCCTTTGAAAGCACGTTAAGTTTGAACCTACCGAAAATCCAGGACCAACGTCCTGGCTGTTATTCGTGGATCTTTAACAGTCGTTATTGGTCGTCAGAAGCCCGAAAATTTGAAAACAAGTCTTACCAAGTGTTACCCAGTAACCAGGGTATGGGGGTCAGACAGGCGTTCACTCCACGTAAAATACAGGTATTTAACTGCATTCGGTTAGATTAGAAGCCGACCTCAAAAATGGTTAGGAAAAGGCTAACATGAATGACGAACTCACGATATTTAAGGCAATTACCACGATAGTAACTTGTACACCGGACGTACTTACCAACTCACCCATTTTGACACGTGGAAGCACTTTTTGCATACCTCTCAACATCTTAAAACCACAAAATGAATAGAGACAGAAGGTCGGCTCCACGAGCGAAAACGCACGCACACCATGAACTGGACACGCTTTACGTACTGCGAGTGCGCTCGCACTCGCAACTTCTGGCATTCGCTTGAGATCGCTGTACGTACGCGTGTATGTGTGCGTGTGCCTGATTTCGCTCGTATGGAGCCGGTCTTCTGTACCTAACTATTTTGTGTTATTAATCAGCTGATCAACCGTCCTATTCATATTTTTTCGCCCACACACTCGTTCACCTTGCGTTTTAACGTATTTTCGCACGCTACGATCAGATGTGCTATTGTTTTTTATTTATAAACTTTTTGTGTAAGAGGTTCCTTTTAGGATGAGCGGCGTTTCGCAATTGTTTCGATTTGAATTGAAAGGGTGTTGGTTTAAGTAATGATTTGGCGATTCTTTTTGTACTTTTTTAAGCTGGTACAAGTACCAGCATCAAACATCACGACGTTTAAGAAAATAGATTTTTTGTAGTAATAAATAATTAAGCAAACAATAGCAAAACTTATGATCATCCTGTCTCTTTCCCGTATACAGAAGGGCAAGGCAAAAAGACATTCAAATAAAAAAACCTTTTTGGTTTGATTCAGTAGGTTTTATTGATTTTATCTATACTTACCTAAATAGTACTTTTTTAGGGTTCCGTACCCAAAGGGTAAAAACGGGACTCTATTACTAAGACTCCACTGTCCGTCTGTCTGTCACTACCACTAGGCTGTATATCATGAACCGTGATAGCTAGACAGTTGAAATTTTCACAGATGATGTATTTATGTTGGCGCTATAACAACAAAAACTAAAAACAGAATAAAATAAATATTTAAGGGAGCTCCCATACAACAAGTGTTTTTTTCGGCGTTTTTGCCTTGTAGTACGGAACCCTTCGTGTGCTAGTCCGACTCGCACTTGGTCAGTTTTTTACTCTGTAGTTAGTAGTTTTTGAAAACTTTTTCACTTACCAATCTACGAAGGTAATGGCGATTTACATACCTAAGTGATGAAACTCCCAAGCGAACTGACATATCAAGATTTTATGTAAAGTCTGGATTTAAATATTATTTATTGTAAGGATTGCCTTATAATAACATTCACATGAGAACATTGACTAAATTTCTTATAACACATGAGAGCATTTACTAAATTTCTTTTTATTTCGTCTATTACAGGAGGATGAGAAGGTGATGGAACTGGTCGCGAAATACGGGCCGAAGAAATGGACCCTCATCGCGCGCCATTTAAAAGGAAGGATAGGAAAACAGTGCAGGTACATGTTTATTTATTTATTACTGTGTCTGGGCCCATGACTAAATAATAACAGCCGCACAGGTCGATCGATCAGGTTAAGCTACGCTTGCCGCGGTTGGTCTGTGGATGGGTGACCATCTTTACATATCGTGACCCCTCCGTGCCTCGGAAAGCATGTTAAGCCGTTGGTCCCGGCTGTCATTCGTGGGTCTTTGACAGTCGCTACGGGTCGTCAGAAGCCCGAAAGTCTGACAACCAGTCTTACCAAGGGTTATGGTATTAGCCAGTAACTGGGTTGTGGGGGTCAGATAAGCAGTCGTTCCATGTAAAATACTGGTATCTGCATCCGGTTAGACTGGAAGCCGACCCCAACATAGTTGGGAAAAGGCTAGGCAGTAGGCAGATGATGTGTCTTGAACAATAATGTGAATATTTAGGCACACTACTGTCAACATTATAATTCAAGTAGCTTATTTAGTAAAGCAGTTACAGAATGCATGTTTTATTTGCGTTTAGTACTAACTTCATCTACCCCCGACTTTGAAAGCATTACTTATTCAATCTAATAATGTACCTAAGGGCTCATTTTTCAATCATCTGATAACTTTCTTTGAGGAATAATTTTGAAATTTTGAGTTAAGTATTTCATACAAAAACTGTCAAGCGTCAATTTTATTCCACAAATAAAAGTTCTCTGTCGATGGAAAAATCAGCCCTAAAACATCTTACATAGATTTGACAACATGGACAGCAGAGATGCTAACCAGTGGCTTGTTAAGGCTTATATGGTAATAACTTCAAAACAAATATATTTTTTATATTCTGTCACTGATTAATTTTCTTTATGTTTCAGAGAACGATGGCACAACCATCTAAATCCCTCCATAAAGAAAACAGCATGGACGGAGCATGAAGACAGAGTGATATACCAAGCGCACAAACAACTTGGCAACCAATGGGCCAAGATTGCTAAATTATTGCCTGGCAGGTAGGCTACTGAACTACTACTGCCACCCAGGAGCGAACTGGTAAAAACCAGTTAGCGGCTGCTGGCTTGGCCTTATGTGACGTGAGACTTTTGAAAGGAATATTGACTTCTGGATGACTACTCATCCTCTCAATATCTTTAGTCGAAAGAAGTGGTTTTTCAGGTTATTAGGAACTGCTATAAGCCAAAACCATAGAATCGTCGATCTACTTCTGAAACCGACAAAGGTCCAGCAAAATATCTTTGGCCCATCCATATTTTTTTCAATGATGATATATTAAGATAAAGACCAAGAATCTAAGCCAGTATATTTGTACAGACGCCAGCACATCAACCTACCCGAAACTGTAAAATTTTCCCAATCAACTTTGAACCTTATGCTTTAGCGATAAAGTTGAAAATCTATTAAAGAAATTTGACAGATTGTAGTAGCTTGATGTGCTGGTGTCTGTACATATATTAGCTTGTTTTCATCCGTACAAACCTTACCTTACCTTTTACCCGCGGAGTCGTCTATGAATCTCCACTTAGGTTTTCCTTTTTTGAAAAATTTGACAGTTTCGGGTAGCTTGATGTGCTGGCGTCTGTACCAGGGTCGGTTTTAGGCAACCAGTTACTAAAAGTTTGTCATTTACTCACACATAAAATCACGCTTGAAATCCCCGAAGGGTTAACAGAGGTGTATAACAGTACCCGGCGATAAATATTGCACATCGACCTTTACCTTTTTTGTATTTTATACAAAGAATAAAAATAATTATCAAAAGAAGCAAATCATAATTGTTTTAACAGCTCCTAATAGATACCGGACTGTTTGTATTTCGTGCGACAGAGATAACGCTCTACGAAGCCGAAATTAGCCGATTGTCTCTTTCCAAAGGTCGATGTGCAATATTTATCGCCGGGTGCTGTACTTGTAGTAGACTCACATTTTGCCAGTTGTGTTTAAGTCCCATGTAATAGGGAACGTTTTACTAATTCCTTCCGTAAATAAAATTATAAATTTTGTGAACAATATCTAATGAAAATCATCCCCATTCCAGGACCGACAACGCAATAAAGAACCACTGGAACTCCACGATGCGTCGGAAATACGAGCCGGATCTCCTCGACAGCTTCGAGTCACTGCGACGCAAACAAACGCGGGTAAAACCGCCCAGAGAGTTGTGCGAGAGTAGTGTAGCTGAGAAGGTGCAGGTCACCTATAACGATGTTAGTCGCTTGTTTGTGTTTCTTTTGTTTTGGGGTCGGTTTGGTTGGTAAAAACAGGAACTCTTTGACCCCTCAAGCGTCATGTCTACACCAGGTGTACATAAGTGCTCGAAACGTCAATGGTACACCAAGTGTACACAATTATTGTCATTGTCATTGTTAAAACAATGACCACTGCGTCCATTCAACTACTCCGACGCCTGGGGTGTTTCGACAGGTAGGCGGGCTAATGTCTGAGAGGTTAATTTGAAGTTGGTAAAAACTAATAAAAATCGCAAATAACATTAATTAGCCCAAAAATTACATGAAACTTGCAAAAAAAATATTTGAATGTCAAAAGAAAACTGAATTTGGTTTGCCTGTCTATGTTATAAGATATGTATATCCCAGGTTTCCAGGTTTATGATCCTATTTAATTTAAACCTTACGTCAAATCTCACATAAGTGATTTGATAGGATGTTGTTCTTTCTGATAGATAACCATTGCATTTAGCATGAGATTTGAAATCGTTTTCGTATAAAATGACACATTTTCACATTAGAATCTTGGATGATAATAATTAGTACATGTAGGTATCAGTAGGTATTTCTTTGAAGATCAACCAACCAAATCGACACCTGAAGGCTAGAAATGGCTATAACAACCACATTTTTACATAAATCACGGTACTGGGACAACTTTAGCCATATCTTCGCCTTTAAAATGTATATGCTGATCTTATTTTATCTACAGCGTGTATCAAAAATGCGTGGTCCTGTTTAAGGCAAAAGCGCCAGGGTAGCCTGCGAAATTCATTTTTTTTTTAGGTTTTTTATAATTTGCTGGTCAGTATTAAGTTGTACGTTGATTAATATATGAATCGCGGCCGTAAGAAATATGTATTTACAGAATTATAATCATTAAAGTCATCAACACAACTCTCTAAGACCACGTAACTCCAAAGAATAACTGTTTCATGAAATCATCATTCTTTGGAGTTACGTCGGCTTAGAGAGGTGTTGATGACTTTAATGATTATAATTCTGTAAATACATATTTGTTATGGCCGCGAATCATATTTTGATCGACGTACAACTTAATACTGACCAGCAAATTGCAAAAAACGTAAGAAAATTTGATTTTCGCGGGCTACCTTAGCGCTTCCCCCTTAAGGGTATGGTACAGATCAGTAAACTGAACAACTTTCTTGGACCAACATCGTAATCGAAAAAACTGGCCAAGTGCGAGTCGGACTCGCACACGAAGGGTTCCGTACCACAAGGCAATAACGCCGAAAAAAACACGTTTGTTGTATGGTAGCCCACCTTAAATATTTATTTTATTCTGTTTTTAGTATTTGTTGTTATAGCGGCAACAGAAATACAACATCTGTGAAAATTTCAACTGTCTAGCTATCACGGTTCATGAAATACAGCTTGGTGATAGACAGACTACTTAGTAATAGGATCCCGTTTTTACCCTTTGGGTACGGATTCTTAAAACTAATCAACCTTCCCATACAAAACTTCAATGCCTACTCGACCCAAATGTATGGGACGGCTGATTGTTTCTTTGCGATTTCTCATGGAGAATGTTGATCAGTTTGATGGTCTGTACTGTACCACACCCTCAAATATGACCACACCTTACTAATTAATACACGCTGGATAACCTTGTGGAAATAAATCCATACTAATATTATAAATGCGAAAGTGTGTCTGTCTGTCTGTTACCTCTTCACACTTGAACCGCTGAACCGATTTAGATGAAATTTGGTATAGAAATAATTTGAGTCCCGGGAAAGGACATAGGATAGTTTTGTCCCGATATTCCCACGGGATTGACACTTATGCGGGTGAAACCGCGGGGCACTGTTAGTACTTTAAAGTTATGAAAAGATAAGAATTTAGTTGCTTAGTGATCAGCATATAATTTAGTTGCTTAGTGATCAGCATATAATTTAGTTGCTTAGTGATCAGCATATAATTTAGTTGCTTAGTGATCAGCATATACATTTAAGTAAACCTTTTAATATTAATTTGCAATGTTTTTTCTGTTCATTTGCTCTCATATTTCATCACACCTGTACAAATAACACTTCATTAAATTGTAATGTGTTGTAATTTCACTGGGTTTTAACATTTTGGGCTTTTTTTCTAAATATTTATTTGTAGTTTTGTGTGCTTTAAGCTTTAGTAGATGCTTATGTAACTCACACGATATAAATAATGATTCACCTTTTTATATAATATAATTTCTTTAAAACCAATGTGTTATTTTACAGAAGTTGCAACTTGAAGTAACTAAGTATACAAACATGCTGTGAATGTTTGCGTGAAGACGAGTAGCGTCAGCACAGAACACGCACACAAACACACACACACGCACGCACACGCACTCACACTCACTATCGACTTGCGACATTGTCTCCGACGGTATCGAGAGCTCCTGCGCTTATACACATTCACAGCGTGTTTGTACACTTGATGAACACGCGCTTTACTTGTGTAAAGCGCGTGTCGCTTCGTGAGATAAAAATACTGTATTCGTTTTCGAAACAACATTTTTTATTATACTGGATTATAATTACTGCTCAAATGCTGTGGTCTCGTCAAATTTTACTTGTATTTTACTGTGAAACACAACTACATCATTTATATTCTTACTGACAACATTATGGAATATTTAACCGAGCCTACGTTAGCTACAGAACAGAGAAAAATAGCCCAGTACAGGGAAACCCTTTTTGCTGCAGTGAGATACCAACTGAAAACCACAATGACGTCAAAATACCCCAAATAACGAGGCAAAAGTCACTATAACTCTTCATCTAACCCACATACTCTTCCACAGCAAACCTGGTCAGATCCTTTCAATGAATCAACGCAAAGCAATTCTTCAAACACAAGCCAACCTCCTTCGAAGCATGTACTACACTTCAGACAGCTACTAAAGGATCAGCTGACGAATCTACAACAGCCAACTGCTTCTCCCAAGTCCCCTGACAGAGGGGGACTGGTCGCCGCTGATATTGATATAGTGGATGCGCCTTTCAAGTGAGTATTATTGACTTAAGAACATTCTAGAATAGTCTAGAACATTCTAGAGGTGTCTAGAAGCATGTTAGGATAAAAAGATAAATCTACAACAAACTTTTCCCTCCAAGTCTCCTGATAGAGGAGGACTGGTGGCTGCTGATTTTGAAGTCATGAATTCGCCTTTCAAGTAAGTAACCTTTTAGTCCACCCAAAAGTGCCTTTGTAATACAAAAGGTTTATAAATGCTTGCAACTCAAGAGACTCTCAATAATTGGTGTTGTTATTGTAGCGGTATTTACAACGCCACATGCGAACAACGCGTCATACTTACGTCACGCGGAATCCTGCATCTCGCAAGCAGAGTTTACCGCGCAACTAGCATAGATACAACGGCCCGACATGAATCCTCGGGCTGATGCCCGCCAGACACAGCACCCGTCTGGTCGGAGGATCCTCCCTCTTCTATGGACGATGAGTGAACTTTACACCCTGTTTCTCATACCTCAATACTATACATATAGGTACTGCACAATATAGTGTTTTGCAGCTTACCAGTACCAGTATCCAAGAGCCAATCCATACTAATATTATAAATTCGAAAGTAACTCTGTCTGTATGTTACCTTTTAACGCCTAAATCAGTGAACGGATTTCGATAAAATTTGGCAGAGAGATAGATTGCATCCCGGGAAGGACATAGGATAGTTTTTATCGACATACATCGCGGGCAAAGCTGCGGGCGGAAGCTAGTCTTTTATAATGTAGACTCTTTTGTTGCCGTTCCAGTGGAGTTCCTACTGGAATGAAATAAATGCAATCTTCTATAGTTTGTGCGACAAGAGCGTGAAAAATGCCTGAAAATTTGCACATGATTACACATTCGATGGAGGATACAGAGATGTCTGGACACCGTATTTCATTTCAGTATTCATGTATGAATCCTGAACCACTATTAACCACTATTATTATCATTTTCAGACACTTAAATAAATTTTTTAATTAATTTTGCCAGACACCCTCTTGTCGTACACACCGATAAAAATTGTGACAATGTTATACATAGAATAATTTGATCAAGGCATTATGGGTATAAATGACTAAATTAACAAGAACGACATAACATTCCCAAACATCCAAAATGTTCTCCTAAACGCGCCTTAGAGTATAACAATCCTACTTATCGAACCTGTCTTACCTTTATTAACAGTATCAATATATTTAAATTACAGATTCGTACACATAGACACATTACCAACGGACTCACCTCTCAGAAATTACTTGAGCAACGCTTCTACAGGGGATGAAAACAATCAAGATGCTAGTAAGTAAAAATGAATGATGATGTAGTAATAATGAATTCATAAAATTTTGTCATTATTTCAAGTCTTCGAATGTTAAATATTGTTAAGAATTTTATTGTCCTACAATAATTACCATAAAGCAGGAACTTGAAACGTTACTCAAAATAACGTTACGCGAAGCTACGGTACCGACAGCGAGATTGTCCGAAAGGGTTACCGCTGGCCCGGAACATAAAGGGCTAAGGAAGGAACACGGGTTGGTTTTAGTCAGTAAGTGTCTGACACTCCCTACCGCTCCACCCATAGCGGGAGCTGTCATTTGATGATTTCCCATCCTGGAAAAAAGACTACTCTGTGAGAGAGACTGTGATCTGTAACTTGTGTCCAGTGCGGTTGGGAGACATCACAACTTATCTGCGGTTTTGAAATAAAATTCCTCAAAAAAAAATAAAAGCTACGGTACCGATAATTTGTACCGCTCCGCCAGGATCGTAACAAAATTAATTCCTTGGCTATAACGATACTGACTTTGTAACATTATTGATATTTTTAGGTTTTAGTATCGTTACAAATTTTGGAATGTTATACGATAACATTAGTGGTAACGGAACGAAATTCATTTCGTTTTCAAATCCCTGCCATAAAGTATGCTCATGCCGCCTGTGATACAGTTTTATTCTAGTACAGGCATCTAACATTATTATACATTAGTAAATAATTTCTAAAACATAATTTTAATACTGAATAAAACATTTATTTATTTTTACTGTAAATAAGAAATAACTTCTAATCTATGCAAAATGAACGGTAATGTAATAGAAGACAGTATTTTGAATAGGTTATTCTAGCCAACTTCCTTTCAAAGAGACATTAAAAAGGAAGTTGGGATGAAATGTTACCATTGAAACAGAACAACTTTTCGTTAATCGATTGAAAAAGAACCGAATTGATTATTAAAGTACTAGTAGCTCAACTGTAAGTAATAAAACACAATTGAATTACTATTGTTATAAATCAAATATTGATTTTCCCACAGTTGAGAGGACCATAAACTTGACGCCTCAAAGGGTTAGGCAAAGGTATAAAGAAATTAAAAAAAAAAACAGAAAGTACCATGCCAATTAATTCAACCTCAATGAGAGACAATAAGCAAATTTTTGCATTACTTGATCTTAAGGCCAATTCTCATTTAAAATGTTCAAAATCTAGTCGCAGTCTTCATCTCCGCGACAAACAAATGTCAAAAACTTTTCAAAATGTAGGAAATTTGAGGCATGTTTGACAGAATGAGACTGAGATCAGACTGTGAACATTCTTATAATTACGAGAATTGTCCCTCTTATCAATGTTTATTTACTTTTTTATGCGCTGAAAATATTCAAGGATACTTATAATAGTCGCGAAAATAGGCGTTTTGCAATAACTCATTTCCTATTTAGTTGTGTAGCCATGGGCATATTAAAACATTTTCTCATTCTTCTTTTCATGTCAATGGTACCCATCCTCGTTGTGTTTTAGGATTCCATAACTCAAAAGGAAAAACGGAACCCTTTTATGATCATTTCGTTGTCCGTCTGTCTGTCAAGACCCTTTTTCTCCGGACCGCGTGGAGTTATCAAGTTGAAATTAATATCAAATAATCGGGGCTGCAATCCTATGAAGCAGAGAAAAAAAATCAAACTTCAACGCAACGCAACGCAACGCAATCAAAAGATACGGGCGTTTATGTTCCGAAATCAAAACCAATACTTCCCGTTGACTTAGAATCATGATATTTGGCAAGAAGCGATGTCATGTAGCACAAGTAAAGGAAAAAAAAAACCGAAAACCGTAAATTGGTAGTTACATACCTACAAATTTGTACGGAGCCCTCGGTGCGGGAGTCTGACTCGCACTTGACTGGTTTTTTTTGTATATAGTTTGAGCCCAGTAGGTTGCCACGTTGATTAATTTTCTCATTATCAATTGTATGTATCAGTGGACATCTTTCGGCTGAAATGAATATATGTATTTTCTTTTTTTCAGTTACCTACTCAGTGAGAACAGAGACTAGAGAGATAGACGTACCCTCAATCTACACGTCCCCTAAGAAGAAAGTGTTAGAGACCAGTAGCCCGCCCCCCATACTCAGGAGGAAAGCTAAGAAGATCAACACGATCACTCCCAACGCTAATGTGAGTCGGAGTATTGTATCCGTGTTTTGTTTTATTATTTTTAGTACATTTTTAGACTTTGCGCGAAACTTGCTTTTGTGATAGCAAGTATATTTGACTCTGGTTTCTGTTGAAAAGATAATGTGCAGTACCAATAAGAATAAACTTGTTTTTCAATTGCCAAAGTTTACCAAAATATAAAAAAAAAACGAATTTATAATCAATGAACATTGCTGCAAAATGATTATGCGACGGCTACGGGAATTCTAAGCTTTTGCCAAGTTTTATGCATTATCAATTTCCCAAGTTTTTATACTGAAATTGATCATTGCGCACTAACAATAATCATTTTCAGAGTAAAAACTTGAACTTGTAAATTCGCCATATCGAGTAGTCACTATGACGAATTTGTTTCTTTGCTACTAGCTAGATCTTTCAGAAATTCGTAATTGTGTTGTTCCAATAAAAGTCAAGAAAATGTCGATCTTTGTGACTAATTAGCCACATAAAAGGCACTTTGTTAATGATAACCTCAGCCATTTACAATTTGGTTGTATCACATACTAATCAAATATTAATTTCAATTCCAGGCATGGGCCGACACACTATCGAAAGCGTTCGAGTGTCGCGAGTCAGGCGTGACTCCGATAAAGGCGCTCCCGTTCAGTCCTTCGCAGTTTCTCAACTCGCCCGCCGCGATATCTTTCGCGACGCTAGACTCTACGCCTCTTAGGCATGCTACTAAGGTAAGTTAAGAGTAACAGTTTTATAGTGGCTTTGGCTTAAAAAAAAATCGTTTTAATGTAATTCAATTAAAACATACTTTTTCTTATTTTTTGAGACACTCAAACGTTTGTACAGTACCCGGCGATAAATATTGCACATCGACCTTTGGAAAGAAGACCCCTCCATGCCTGGAAAGAAGCTTTTCCTTTTATACCTAGTACTAGCTTCTGCACGCAACTTCATCTACGTGAAATTTATGGTCCCCCGACCCACCCCATCGCATTGCCAGCCCACAAGCCGAAATTAGCCGATTGTCCCTTTCTAAAGGTCGATGTGCAATATTTATCGCCGGGTACTGTAAGTACATTGGTGCGTCAGCACTTTCTTTACCAAACTTATCAACTACTATAGTTATTGAATAAATCATATAAACTTGCGAAAACATCATAATTTGCTTCAAACTTAATCCTATTCTTAGGATGCCATAGTTTTTAAACTACTTCAAAAAAAGGAGGAGGTTCTCTATTCGGTTTTTTTATGTTTGTTACCTCAGAAGTCCGTTATTCAAAAGCCGATTGCAAAATTCTTTTTTTATTTGAAAGAATATACTTTCAGATTGCTCTCATAGAATTTTTTTTTAACTTAGCTTGGGTAGTTTTTGAGTTAACTTCAATAATACAATTTTTTTCCACTTAGTTTATATTGATGATGTTTTAATAGCTTCCTGTCTCTGATATTTACATAGCTAGTAGTGTTATATGGATTTGTGTGGGGTAGGTACAACTAAATCCTACTAAGTGCTGATTTTACCAAAATCAGATATCTTTTATTCGTGGAATAAAATTGACAACTGCAGTTCTAGAATGGAAAAACTGTCAAAAATTCAAAATTTATTCTCAGGATAAGACTTATTCTAGGTTTAAAAGTTTGGTGGAATGCGCCCTAAAGCGCTTTATGAAAGAGCTCGTCCAGAGAAGTACTATTATACCACCTTACATATTTCTGCCGCCAAGCAGCGGTGCTGTGTTTCGGTTTGAAGGGTGCCAATGTAATAAATGAATTAATCAATTAAACGTCTCATGTGCCTGCATGAGACATTTCATTTTCATTGCCTATTCGGGTTGGCAATGCACCTGTGATGGCTTTGGTATACGGAACTATGTTCTTCCAATTTAACCAAATGCAGCTGAATACCAGTATTTTATATGGAGTGACTGCCTATCTGATCTCCACAACCTAGCTACTGGGTAATACGATACCCCGTGGTAAGACTGGTTGTCAGACTTTCGGTCTTCTGACCACCCGTAACGACTGTCAAAGATTCACGAATGACAGCCGGGACCAACGGCTTTACGTGCTTTCCGAGGCACGGAGGGGTCTTCTTATGTACAGCAAGATCGACCCGTGCCAATGTTATTACTTAGTCACGAGTTCCTCACACACACACACACACACCCCCACACACACAGACACACACACACACACACAGATAGAGACACACACACACACACAGACACACAGATGTGTACGGATTTCCATACGAGATAAATGAACTAGGACCAATACTAGAATATCTTGATAATAGAATAATTATCTTAATACTAGAATATCTTCTTTCAGGAATGGAGTGCGAGTCCATTACTACAAACGCCGACTCCTGTGAATCACGTCACGCCGGGCGGACCGAATACGCTGAAGAGTAACACACCAAAGTAAGTAGGATTATGATAATTTTCTCACGAACATACACTAAAAGTAGACTTCTTCATTTGGAACTCCATACTAATATTATAAATGCGAAAGTGTGTCTGTCTGTTAACTCTTCACGCTTAAACCACTTACCCGATTTACATGAAATTTGGTATAGAGATGAGAGTCCCGGGAAAGGACATAAGATAGTTTTTGTCCCGATATTCCCACGGGATCGAAACTTACGCTGGTAAAACCGCGGGGCGCTGCTAGTGTAAATATGTAAATAGTGTTCCATTCCTCCCTAACTTGTTTGAAAACTTATTATAGTTTGGACATAAATGAGATAAATGCTTATGTATTTTGCAAAAGATAGATTTAAGGAGATTCCGGAAATCGAATAGTTTGTTGTGAGAGTCATGGTCACTTTATTGAAAAAATATATATATAAGTATATATAAGTGTACATATATGTACAGGGTTATTGGGAAAACGTTAACAACCTCTTAAGAGGTCATTGTACTCATCATTATGAACAACTTTTACTATGGAACCAAACCTGAAATCACGGAAAAAAACCAGTTATACAAAAGTTCAATACCTACTTGACCAAAATGTTTGAAACAGCAGATTTTTTTTCGTGATATCAGACACCATCATAAAACTGAACAACTCACTATGGGACCAATTCCACATTGAAAGTTGATTGTTGTTTGTTGGTCTAAAGCACCTCTTAAAGTTTGTCAGGTTAATTTTTTAACACTGTATATAAACACCCAATTTGAGAACCTCCTCCTTTTCTGAAGTCGGTTAAAAATGAAGGCTAAGTTACGGTGGCATTTAAGTAAAGAGAAAATAGCTAATATTCCAATATGCTTTTTTTTCGCAGAACTCCAACCCCTTTCAAAATCGCAATGGCGGAGCTGGGCAAGAAATCCGGCTTGAATTACGAGCCATCAAGTCCCGGTTTATTAGTAGAAGACATTACAATGATGATGAAACGAGAGAACTCTGATAGTACGGTGCAGCTCAACGACTCGCTGCTGTCGTCAACGGCAGAGCAGGACAATGTAACTGTACAGGTGAATATTGTTATAATAACACAGGCCGACAAAATTTGACGAACACTCTTACCCAGAAACCAGACTATACTTTTCCGAAGGATTTTGACGCGCTGAATTCGAATCTGGCCTTTTATCGAATCTGGCTTTTTATTCGAATCTTTTTCGCTGAGAAATTTCATTTTGAAATTTTCCAATAGACTGTACATATGTGTATGAATTCTCAAACGTAGAACAATCCACGTACACGAAAATTTAAAAATGCGATGTCTCAGCGAAAAAAAAATATATTTGAATAAACTCAGTCAGAGTCATTTTATAGAGGAAGATTCGTCCTTTGAGATGCTATTAACAATTTTTGAAAGAAAATAGGATCGGCCGTGCTACATAACCTCTAAAATGAGAAAAAACAGTATTTTTTTTTGCACTTTTAGATTAGGATATCTCGAAACCCTGACGCGATAGAGCAATTTTGAGCCAGATTTGAATTCAGCGCGTCAAAATCGGAAAAGTATAGTCTGGTTTCTGGGAAAGAGTGTTCGTCAAATTTTGTCGGCCTGTGAATCAATCAACTCAGCCTATCGCAGTCCACTGCTGGACATGGGCCTCTCGCAGTCTGCGCCACAATACCCTGTCTTCCGCCTTCCGCATCCAGTCTGTCCCACTGCGCCACCTTCTTAAGGTGCCACTAATCGATATTTTTTCCATACAAATTTCGTTAATGCACTGTTTTTTATTTTTTATTTAGATATAAATTTACCAAAGAGGTTTAATGTCTCCCATTCAATTTAATATAAAATGTATGCATTAGATCAAAAAGATACTGCCTGTAAATAAAAATCGGCTGAATAAAACCGACTCGATGAAAAAAAAAAAAACAAATGGGGCGGATTTTGTATCGTATTTAGCAAGAAAAGATTAAAAAAATGGAAATAGCGATAGCGATATAAATGCGACTCCAGAAAGTATAAAAATAGGAACAAATGAAATTGTTAATAACCTTTTGCCGCAAAAGTCGCGGGATAAATATTTAAGAGCTTAGACAAACTTTGTTTTCATTAACTTGAGTTTTTATTTTGAGTAGGTATATTTCATCACAGTAGGTAGATGGGTAGTTGAAAGAAAAGTAGATTACGCACCTTGCTAAAGTGAGTACCTAATTAATGCACTCGTATCAATTTAGTGGCCTCACATGCGCTCGGCACCAACATAACTCTCGTGCATTAATAACTCACTTTGCGCTCGATGCAACAATCTACCATTGTCTGTACGGATACAGAATAGTAAAATAAAAAGCCATTAAAAAGTTTGAGCTAACAAAGATTCGTCTTTCTTCCTATTTTTTTTAACGTAACGTCGGACACTAAGCCTTGTGAGACAGCATGCTTTTTGGCCATGACCACCAGTGATTTCGAGCTCGCGACTAGTTTACTCTTAAGGTCGGCGGTCCATCTAGCTGGGGGGCGTCCCACACTACGCTTGCCGATACGCGGTCTCCACTCTAGGACTCGTCTGCTCCACCGGCCATCGGTCCAACAAACAAGGCCAGCCCACTCCTATAATAATATGTTGGCATAATAATTTATTAAATAAGTAGGAAGAATAATCGGCATTTATAGGCAATAATTGAAAAATAACGTACATTTAAAAATTCCAATATAATTTTGATCCAAAACCTACCAAGGGCCCAAAAACACATTAAAGTTTCAAATATGCAATTCAATTCTGTTAACAGTTCCAAATTCCTCGATTCGTGCGAACTTAGCGAGCTATGTATGCCACCAATAGTACCGGCTTTACAGTAGTGAAAGGACGCCGCCTGTACTGTGCTATGTGACAGGGCTGGGTGAAAAGGAAAAGAAAGAAAATATGTTTATAAGACAAATGTTCAATGGACAAATGTATAAATAAATAAATAATAAGTGTTATCTAATGAAGTCCCTAACAAATCCAAAATATTTTTAGTAACAGTGCAAAATAAACGACTTAGGTCTAACTGCCTGTTAGTTAGTACTAACAGGCAGTTTGGAGCTCACATCGCTCGCTTCTCACACCCTAAATTCTCGTATACTTATATCAATCCAAATTATACTAAAACTCACACAATTCTTACACAGGTAAACGACTCCGGCATAGGCAGCCTCAAACGTCGTTCGGAACCCGGCAAAGAAAACCTTCCGGGAACTCACAAGCGAGCTCGCAAGGCACTCGCACACAGTTGGGGCGCGGCGACCAGTACTCCGCATTCACATCACAACACGCACAGCAGAGTGCCTGACGTGTCTTATATTGAGACTCCGGTGAGGGTTTACTATTCAAAAATCTTACAAAGTGCTATAGAATAGAATTTTTCTATATTAGAGTGACCAAGACTCAAACAAGATTGTTAGTAAAACTTACGACTATGTTAGTAAGCACACTAAACAAAAACACAAGAAATAACGGTTGGTCACCGTCGCGATATCCCATGAGAGATGTCACAACACTATACTCATGTTATTAGATTTTCCGTCAGGGATTTTTCAGTAGCACCCCGAAGTCTGGCTTTGTGCTCGGTTGATGGCACCAGGCTCGCTCTCTCTCTATCTCTCTCTATTATATGGGACTTAAACATAAATGTAGTAAAATGTTGGTGTACAACACGCGCCACGAAAGATGAGACTTGACTTTTATCTTCAAACTTTATTATTTCGTAATGAATATTAAAATATCGTAAAAAAAAATAGTCTTAAATGTCATCCCTAAATCCCTGAATGGATCACACATTATGGGTAACTATTTTGTACACGAATTACCTGTGCAAGCTCCCCTCTACTGAGCTCGTCAAGTCTCATCTTTATAGGCACACCTCTGCCTAACTCACTGGGATTACAGGAGTCATGTTACTCTATGCCCTATGTCTCTCTGTTGCTCAAACTCAAGCGATACGCGCCTTACGACAGCGACTGCGAAGAAAACAAATGAAACAAGTTGTTTAGAGCATGCCACGAGTCACCGCGACGCGACTTGCGGAGCGACACAGAATGTCACAGTATTACTGGCAGCATCGAATAAAAGCTTCGTATTCGTGACAAACATAGGCTGCACACTAAATAACATACATTTCTTACATACTTTCTCTACTTTTGTTACCCATGGTGTGGTGTTACGGCTGGTTTTTAACCGACTTCAAAAAAGGAGGAGGTTCTCAATTCGACGGTATGTTTTTTTTTTTGTGTGTTTGTTACGCGATTACTCCGCCAAATGTGGACCGATTTTCAAAATTCTTTTTTTGTTCAAAAGGAGATACTTCTGAAGTGGTCCCATAGTCACCAAGTCAGGATCTGATGATTGGATCATGGAGAAATCGAGGGCAACCCTCAAATTTTATGGGCCCAAACATCGTTTTTCGCAAATCTTATGAAGTAATTTAAGTACTTGCGTATGGTGATCATCATCTCATGTAGCTGAGCTGATGATGGAAGGTACGACTCCTTAACAGTAAGGAGTAGGCATCGACTGATTAAGTAAATTATTTTTTTTTTTGATGTTTGGAAGGGCGTTTGCCATTTTGGTCTCGTGATCATCAGGTCAGGAGGTGATGGACTAACCATAGACGATAGAAATCTTTAAAAATCGACAGCACATGTCTCGCAATTGCTGCGATTGTTTGTGTATGCATAGTTTAAGCCATACCATAACATAACATTACGCCAGTTTGCTTTTAAGGGCGATTACGACTAGCTTGTCGCATAATATCTAATCGAGTCGCTCTGGATTCGGCAGATTCATTGGATAGACGCTCGTATTGCACGTGTAGACGACGGGAACTTTGATTCTCGGTTTCGTTTGATAAGCGCTCCTGAATCAAACCGAGACGATGAGAACGTTGCTCCTCGGTCTCGTGAGACAAACGTTCATGAATGATATCAAGACGATGAGAACGTTGCTCTTGAGTCTCGTTTGATAATCGTTCACGAATCAAATTGAGCCGCTGAGCATGACTTTCTGGACTCTCATTAAGCCTTGATAATCTCGTGTTTGCTCTCTTCTGAGAAAGTCTATACGCTCGCTGCTCATCACTCTCATTTAAAATGTTTCTAGTATTTCTTTCCCTACTTTTCTTTAAGTAAACGTTCTTCCTTTTCGTCGTTACATTCTTCCAAACGGCGCTGTCTCATTTGAGCAGCGCGTTTAGTAGGCCTACCCATATTATACAAAATTAATTTTCTTTCTATTAAAAATTGAAAAAAGAAACTTCAAACTATGAATTATGTACAAACTTAAACTAAAAACTAGAAAATAAAATTATTTTTATAAAAAAAACAAAAACCGACTTCATAAACCTAATAAACACTAAAAACTTAAAAATAATATTAAATTGAAACTATAATTAAGAATAATTTAACCTAAATAACCTTACCTAACTTTAATCTACACTATATTTTACAATTTAACAGTTTTTGGAGTCGGTGCCAAGCCCGCACTCACAAAATATTAACCAAAAAAAGGTACTATATCAGCAAAAAATATTAACAATCAACAAAACAAACTGAAAAAAAAAATTACAACACAAGACAGAATATCAACAGAAGACGGAGTTGTTTTTGTTCGGATAGTGGCGCGCTCTTGCGGACGAAATGTGAAACTCGTAAGTAATACAATTTGATCTTCATAGGTTTCTCGGTAACGAAATCATGTCGCGATTCAGAATACGGTAAAGAAAGAAAGAAAGAAAGAAAGAAAATACATACGCGGCGGTACAACGCCATCTATCGAGCGCTAACTAAAACTTTAAACAGCTTTGTAAAAATATCAGTACCTAATAATATGATATTAATTTACTCTCGTAAACTATTGTAATAAATATAAAGGGAGAATATTTTATGGCCCAATTAGATAGATACACTTGGCTTGGCACCGACTCCAAAAACTGTTAAATTGTAAAATACTTATAGTGTAGATTAAAGTTAGGTAAGGTTATTTAGGTTAAATTATTCTTAATTATAGTTTCAATTTAATATTATTTTTAAGTTTTTAGTGTTTATTAGGTTTTTGAAGTCGGTTTTTGTTTTTTTTTTTAAATAATTTTAATCCGAAGAATAAATATGACAATTTAACATATTATTTTCTAGCAAAATCTCCCAACCCGCAATATTTATTCCTCTGATTATTTGATAGTGACTATTGAAAAATTAGTCTTCAAAGATAATTAATTTAGACAAAATTTACCATATCACTAACAAAACACTTTTCAATATTGTTCCAGAGCAAAACCTTAGCTGGAGACAGCTCAGTAATGTTCTCACCACCATCGATCGTCAAGCATTCCCTCCTAGAAGAATCAACCAGCTTACATTCCCTTCTAAGCCCTGAAAACACTCCAGAAACCAGCAAATACGAAGAAATTGATATTGAGGCCGTCATCACTGAGAAAACTAAGGTACAACACAGGTCTATACTCCTTACTAATCCCGAACCTAACACCTTAGGACCCACTCAAATCATATACCCTGAATACAACTCACAAATTACAGAGATCACACCTTTTCGAGACGTTACGAATTTAGAAAACCCTAGCTTTAGTCGACTAAATGCTGATAGATTGCGTACTATTACAACGGGCAATGAATTAGCCTGTGACACCCTTATCGCGCCAAAACAAGTCCTAGCCAATGCCCTAGCAGATCACATTTACAAAGTAACCAATCAGAAGCCGTCTACATCACGCATTGATGAGATTTTAACCAATAAGATTATGAATAAGAATGATTATGCGCAAAAGGAGAACCAATGGTGGACAGTTGATAAGGATAATGGACAGGAGGATACGTTAAATGATTATTATAATATGTTCACTAATATGTAGGTCGGGATTACGCTTATTGATATGTATTAATTTGGTCTTGTGATATTTTGTAAGTTATGAAATGTTGAATCGATTAAATTTCTTGTCGATAACAATCGATCGAAATCAGTTTCTCAGTTAAGTTGCTTTGATCAGATGTTGAATCGGAAAAATCACTACAGACTTAAATCGATTACAAATAAAGTTTTTTAAATTCCTTTGCGTATTTTGCTGTATCGATATTACATGGTAATTTTGAAAATTACTGGGTTCTCATTGCAAAGGATATATTAACTTTGCGGGACACTAAGCGCCCACAGACGTAATAACAATAAATCTTATTGTGTCTCGTTCAGTGTCCTTAAACCGATAAAAAAACCCATAGAATATTCGATTCGAAATTCGATTAACAATATTGTCGATCGACCAATACGTGTCAAGATTTCTGCACTGGCCATTAGAATTCTTACCATGTAGTTTTTATAAATAAAGTTTTTTTTTCATGACGGCTAACATAATATCACAAGACTTATTATGGACTGTGAATAAAAGTGATTAAAATATAAGTTAAAGACACGCTTAACTAAGTCATAAACATTAACAATTTAATCAAATACATACGTGGGTCACTAGAGGAAGTACTAGAATGTTTAGATTATTCTTCTAAGCGTTTCGGTGACAATCTAATTAACTGATGTATTTTTATGTAAGTAGCTCTTCTAAGACACTTTCACAAGTATTTTTTTTTTAAAACCTGGATTTATTCAGAAATCAGAGCCCCTAGGACGAACGCGCGACGTAAACGTAACGTAAATTGGAACGATATTATATTTTTTAAGGCGAAAGCGCCAGGGTAGTCCGCGAAATTCATTTTTTTTAGGTTTTTTGCAATTTGCTGGTCAGTATTAAGTTGTACATTGATTAATATATGATTCGCGGCCGTAACAAATATGTATTTACAGAATTATAATCATTAAAGTCATCAACACAACTCTCTAAGACCATGTAACTCCAAAGAATAACTGTTTCATGAAATCGTTATTCTTTGGAGTTGCGTGGTCTTAGAGAGTTGTGTTGATGACTTTAATGATTATAATTCTGTAAATACATATTTGTTACGGCCGTGAATCATATTTTGATCGACGTACAACTTAACACTGACCAGCAAATTGCAAAAAACGTAAGAAAATTTGAATTTCGCGGGCTACCTTAGCGCTTCCCCCTTAAAATGTTTGAGACAAACAATTAGTATCACGCAGTCACAGATATGGAAAAAGTCTTAAAACTAAGTAAATATTATGTGTGACCCGTATTTTCAATTTACTCTTATTCCGCACGTTTTACTAGGCCCACAGGGCGGCACGCAGGACAAGATATCAAGATTCCCATTTGATTAATAAATTAAATAGTTAAACTTTTCATTTTGGTATTTTTAAACTGGTAACCCACTTAAACTAATCATTATTAAACGACTAACGAACTAACATAAAACGCGATATTATTGTGATCTATTACTAAAAATCAAGGCGCAAATCGGTGATAACTTTCGATTAATTTCTCGGTAAAATAATTATCGATATCGATGGAAAATCGAGTAAGACTAAATCAATCGGAAAAACGGAATCTTTAAAAACCATGTCTAACTTAAAATACGTTAAAATTATAACAAATTACGTTAGTTTTAAAACGAAATATCGTTTATATATGTATCGAATACTCGTTACATTAGCCCAGGATCGATTTTTTTATGGCGCACTGGATTTCCAACTCTCGTTATATAGCCGAGCATTGAGAACCAAAATGAGCGCATCTCAGTGCGTCAAAAACACACTGTTGGATTTTGAACTCTCGGCGCTAAGCAGAGCGTTAGAAATCCAGTGCGCGATCAAAATCGATCAGAATTTGGGCTTATCGTGTTATCGATACTCGGTTGTAAATTTTTCTAATTTTATTTTCTCGATTTATCAATTCTTAGGTAGGTTTTGCACCAAACTAATGTAAACGTTAAACGGTATTAGAGAATAAGGTACCAAAGATGAGGTTTTCATCAAATGAACTATTCGTTTTTTTTTCTATTAATTTAATTTAATATATTCTTAATTCTCTAGTTAAAAATATAGCTGTAGAAATCGTCAAAAATATACCTCAAGTTTACCATGCACCAAATTATCTAAGTGTTACTAGTTATAATAATTTCAAGTATTAATTTGTTTAGGTTAAAAAAATACTTGTTCGTAGTAACAAAAAACAAATAAGTACAAAATAATTATTGAGTTTCAAGTATTTAGGACGCGATGTTCAATGTTGATCATGTAATGTAAAAAATAATGTTTTTTTTTTAAATGATTTTTTTCTTTGATACGGAATTGTATGAGAAAAATCGCTGAGAAACGGTCATTTAGGGTCTTTAGTTCTTTCGATCTACTAACTCACCCTAGTAGATGACCTATCCTATCCCTGTATTTATTTATTTAGATATTCTATTAATTATAGTATTTTTGCTTTGTATTTTGCCTTTAAAAATATTAACATTTTTAATCTTAATTTAACTGTCATTCGAATAACGACTAAAATGCTGTCGCATAGGTTGTGGAATTTGTATTTATACAGTCACTTTTTTTTGTTAAATTGTAACATTTTTATATCGGCAGCTACTTAAGAAAACTTTATTTGGAATAAATAAATGACATTACCCTTGACCTTCTTTCCCTCCATTTTGTATTTTTCCCACCAACTCCACTCCCGCACAATATTGACAGGCCAGTGTTGAATCTTCTTAAAAAAATACTTATTTATTTATTTCTTGTTATAGAAATTGTTTTTTGTTACTATTTATGTTTTGAAAAAAAAATGTTTTAATTTATTCTGTAGCTGTAGTTTCTTTGTATTATGGCAACATTTTTTTTTGTATTTCAATGTGTTTTTTATTTTTTTTTATTGAGTAGTTTAGTGTCTCTGTCAATATTGTTTGTATTCCAATCCAATCCAAAAGAGATCCGATGTCATTTTTTATTTCAATAAATGTATTTTGTACATTTAAGTTTTGTTTTGATTTTTTTTTCACCCTTGGTACAGTCAGCAAGAAACGCAGATCATTTCGTTTTGATTGCTTAATGCGATTATACAAATAAGTATTAATTAAATTTTGCCGCTGACTGTACTACAAATTTAGATTCATTCACACAAGCATACAATTATTTATTGGTTTTAAATTCAATATTTCTGACTATGGAAATGTTGATCTTAATGTCTAATCGAATCTTTAGGAAAAGACCTTGAATATAATGGCCAGAATTTTTTAGTAAAACAAACGAGGCCTCACAATATTTTACTAGCTTATTATTTTACATTATTTTTCTTTTTTTAATCTTTGGCAAAAATGCTTCCTGCTAACAGCACAAAAGCACACATTGAAACATTCAAAGTATGGTAGAAATAATAAAATACAGAAATGCCTCATACGTTTTACAAAGGGCTGATTTTTCAACCGTTTGATAACTTTATTCGAAGAATATTTTTGAAATTTTGACAGTTATTTCATACAAAAACGTAAATTTTATTCCTCGAATAAAAGTTATCTGGCGATGGAAAAATCAGCCCTAAATTGTATAAATTAGTTAAAATAAAATAGTAGGTACAAATACACAAAAACTATACAGATCAAAAAATTATTGCAAGTTTAAGATATGTAAAAGAAAAGAGGTTTTTTATAAAAGAGGAAACAAGTCAAGTAAGGCATAATAACTGATTAGCTAAACATATATGCATTTGTTTTTTTTTATGCGCTTACATTCATTTCTACGTTTCAAAATTCTGGAAAACTGTTTTGATCATATTTTTATTTTTAAATGCTCTCTGCATACATAAATTGCACACAAAACGTATTCCCTTATAGATCTCCCGGGGCAACGAGCCCATACTTGTGAAGAAATCGGCCGTCCGTTCCATTAAGTTCGAACGACTCGAAGAGCTCTCGGATATGAAGGAGGAGAACCCATCGCCTTTTATATTGGTTAGTATCAGTTTTTGTTGAAATTGTGGTTTGTTCAGGTAAAGAAAACAATAATATAGGTATGAGGGGAACTATTCTGTAAAAAACTCGCCGTAAAAAAGTAGGTAATGTGACCTTAACCCAGATACTGCGAAGGGCCTCTTAAAAGACTCAAAGACGCATACCTGCGATATGCATAACACCTTTATATTACGATGGGCCTTTTAAAAGGCCACCTTCTTGCTGTCCTGGAAAAAATAGTTTCAGTTAAATCTGGGTTATAGGCCAACCGCGCTAGGGGATGTGGTGACGTGATGCAGGAGCTCAGTGATTCGTCAACTTGTGACAACTATCACCCCTCCCGCACCGCGCACCTACCTCAGGCAACATCTCTTTTAAGCGCTCGGCTTATAAAGATAGAATGACAGCTCATGTCATTATATCTGGTGCTAGAGGTTGACACTATTAACAGCTTACTTCAAGCTCACTTCACATACATTTTCATGGTTAGATTTTTACCGAATAGATCCGCTGGACGTATCATGCGCACCGAAGCTGAAAGCGGAGTTTGTATTGTAAGTTTCGGTTCTAAAAAGAGTATGTTTTTCTTTTCCAATTGTTCAAATTACAAAATAATAAAAAATCACGCCTGTAATCTCGAAGGGTCTCAGGCAGAGTTGTACAGACGCCAGCACATCAAGCTACTACAATCTGTCAAATTTCTTTAATAGAGTTTCAACTTTATCGCTATAGCATAAGGTTCAAAGTTGATTGGTAAAATTTGACAGTTTCGAGTAGTTTGATGTGCTGGCGTCTGTACCTGTAGTACACCCATATTTCGCCAGTAATGTTTAAGTCCCACGTAATATCCGTGAGCCTATTGCTATTTGCTACCAACAAGCACAAACCCACACTCCGGGCTAAGTAATTATTATCATCATCATAATCCGCCTATAATGTTCCCACTGCTGGGACACAGCACAGGCCCCCCTCCCTGTGAGAGCGAGTGGGCCATAATCCGCCACGCGGGCCCAGTGCGGGTTGGTGGATGTCACATTTCTTCGAATTTTTGGTTCTAGGACATGCCGGTTTCCTCACGATGTTTTCCTTCACCGTTTTTGAGAGCAGTGCTTGTGAAATAATTTACATAAAGTAAAACGCCTGCGTTGGTTCGAACTCACGACCTACGACTTGTAAGTCACGACCGTATCCACTGAGCCACCACTACTCGCCTAGTATACCTTTATCGTATTTTACTATACCTATATCGTATTTCTCTTCAGCATTTTTTGCATGAAAAAAATTAGCCACCATGTTTGGTAGACGTTGGTAATATAAATTTGTTTTAAGTAGATAGACAGGACTGTTGTACACATAAAAATGCTGAAAAAAAAATCTATGACTCTTTGGCTGAAAGGCCCAATTAGTTATTGGAGGATACAATTGATTTACACGTTAGGTAATATACTAACTAAATTAATTCAGCACAATGAGATTGAGATTTCTTGGCGGAACTAAGACATCAGTTTTTGAACACCTTTATTTCTTGGTAAAGTTTTATAGAAAAGTTACATTATAGTCAAATAGAGGATCTTTGACATTGGACAACAGAACAACAGCTGAAACCCTACAAGAGCTCATTATAACGTAACCATAAATTTTACAGGGTAACAAATGGCAAACCTTCGCATGCGGCATGACTCAAGACCAATTGGACCTCACTCAGTTAGCTCATCAATACATGAGGAAAACTGCCCTAAAACCTAGGTCCCTTAACTTCCTATAAATAAGGACTTTTTTGTGAACTCAATATTGACTGGATTCCGGATTTTTGAGGACTTATATTCAGAAATCTGGACTTTAAAGTTAGTGTTGTGTGATTTTATTTGTTATTGTCACTTTTCTAGCTATCAGTCGTGGTCTAAATTTTGTCATTAGAGTCTGTCTATTCAAAGCTGAGAGTGAAAAAGAGCGGCAAATTTAAAAAAAATAGGTCGTGTATCCCCAGATCTACTAGGAAAAAACGTATTTGATACTTGAATATTTTTTCGATTCTTCGATTTTGAATCGAGGGTGGCTTGTTGATTTGCCTGACGTGGTAACTAGCATTATCCATTATTACCACACTATTTTGTGGTAAATTTGGTATTAGCTTTTCTTGCAGCCATTTCATAAAATTTGAGGCATTCATGTCATGATGGTAATCAGCCAGCTTAGATTTTGTACTAAATGTCAAGAATGCATTTGGTATGAAACCATGTTCAGATCCTGCATGGACCACTATAAACCTTTTTCACATGGAAATCTTGTCTGTAACACCACTCACCGAAGGCCCTTGCCACGATTTGTTGACTTTATAATTTTGATGGACATAAGTCTCATCTAAAAATATAAGTGGCCTGTTTTCATTTCGCTTCAGAGCAATTGTTCTGAGATATTTGTGTCTCCAAGCTGCTATATCATGGCGTTCAATAAGAACAGATCTCTCGTTTCTATTTTTCTTAAATTCAAACCCATTTTTAAATAATATCTGCCTCAGTGTTTCCATACAACCAGAAAATTTTATTGATTCCCGGAGTTCTACTAATAATTTTCTCAAAGTTGGTACTTGTTTTTTAACTATGTAAAACTCGTTGACTTTGTTTCGTATAGCATTCATATCAAAGCTATCCAAATTGGAAACAGTAGGCTTGTGTGGGCGTTTTTTTCCTGGAGTATGCCATACTTCATTATTTAATGAACCTTCTTTTTTCACACGCCACAGAGTGCTCATACTAACACCTGAAACAAAAGAAGATACAATAATCCAATTCTTTTTTGTCTGTCTGCACATCGTAACTTAACTTGTGCTACTAGATCAACAAACCATCATATAAAAGATGACTTACACCGTGCCTTTGTCCAAAATGTATATTCAACATTCATACAATCAGAAATAGGTAATAAGATACACTTTAAGAATACTGACCAGTCATAGAAGAGATTTTTTCAAGGTATTGTGTTTCAGATTTTAATAAATCAATTTCTTGCAAGTCTTTCAAGTTATCAATTGAAGTACGGATTGCGTAAAGTTTCTTCGGGTCATTGATGTATTCGTCTGCAAAAGACACATGATAATTTTACAAACATTTTATTGATGCCATGCGATTTCTCATCGCTTTATCCAATTATGATTTCAAATTTAAAACTGTTATATAGACCAGGTCTAATAAATATAAATCTACCTAATAGTATCAAAACCAATTCAATAGCTTACCAGTAATTTCCGAAATTGTTGTAAACAATTGTACTTTTTCTTGAAACACAGCCTCGCGCTCGCTTTTCATTCGGTTGTAATTATTTATCATAGTGTATAGCAACTTTCTTGCACTGCTTCTTAAAGTTTTAGGCATTGTTTTATTTGAAATACGACAAAATATACACAAATTGTTTTCGTAAGAGGTTATAACAACAACAAGAGTGACATTTGCACCAGTTTTGTCAATTTCTGAAAACATGAAATAAACACTGTCAGCTTTCATTAGACAGACTCTATAAGATATGTTTATCTTCAGGCCAGAAAAAGCAACGGTGCAGAAATTTCTTCTAAAATTTGGCCTGGCAAGACCATGACTTCAGAACGTAGTAAAATTGATGAAGTTGTAGTACGCTTATTATTTTAGATTATGGGTTTTAGTTAGGGTAAGTATATGTAATAGTCTTTGTAAATAAAAACAGTGTGATTCTAGTGTAAGAAAATTATGTACCGATAATTTTGTAGCAGTAATTCAAAAAATAATATGGAGGATATAAAGTTTAGAATATTGTTTGTAAGTTTTGTATGTCTTTAAGTTTTTATACATATATTTTTAAGGTTTTGTCGTAAATTAATATTATGTCAGTCAGTTTATAGTTTTATTAAGTCAGCACATTTTTATTGATTTTATGTCACCGAAAATATATTTTGTAATCCCAATTTCCAAATAAATTTTGAAATCACGAGAACGTTTGGATAGATTACTTGTTGCATGACAGAAAAAAATATCTAAAAAATATGTAGCGACAAAATAATTGTAATTAATCAAGGAATATATCATTCCATTGTCATAAGATGTAAAAGAAAGATGTAATAAGATCACATTTTCAATACTATTGCTTTGTTGTGTTGCTAGTTATGCTTAAAATGTAAGTAGATTTTGCACTAAATATCATGTAAGTCTAAATAAAATTTCATTGTAAGACTATCTGGTAATTGAAAAGAGTACAAATATAGTGTTAAGTGTAATTCAATCCTAAATGTACAGTAACTAGTCTAAGCCTTTTTGTAGTAATTTTGCCTGTGAAAAATATAATTGATTTTCCATATTCTTTGCATTTTGTATAATATTAATTACGAAACAAAAGAATTAGATTTTTAAAAGCCTATTTACATCTTACGACTTCAAGTTTTTTTCGGAAGCTTGCTTTATTGAAATATATAGTTTTTGTTAATTTTTTAAATTTCAATTTACATTTGGTATAGAAACCATGTCTAGTTTTTTATAGCATATAACTGAAAAACTGAGTGTGGTTTGAGGTATTTTTATTTAAAATTAAAATTTAGAAGGATTTAAATTTTTCAACAGCAGAACAATTTGAAATATAAAAATAATGTTTAAGTCTTGTATACTTAATATTTATAATTTAAGAGGGAATATTTATACGAATTATGTTTAAACATATTTTTATTGTACGTTTTTCTTGTGATTTCTATTCTATTAATTTATATTTTCTTTATTTGAAATTTTGTCATAGGCTGCTGAACAAAATACACTTATTTATATTAAAAATATATATTAGTTCGGTGTAATCGCAAATTGTGCTATCTTAGTTTCCTAGAAGAGCGGTGATCGCTACATAACGGCCGCAGTGAAGGCGGTCATGAAAAAGATGGCTGCGCGGTTTGACTATAAATACGGTGTCAAAAATCGCTCTCTAGGAAAACACACCAACTTAAAGTCAATTCAAACTAATGATTCAAATTGATTTATTTCAAGTTAACAAATATCAACTTTATTTTAATGGCAATTAAAGTCGATTTCAGAGTGACTGGCACTATTGAAAAAGTTATAAAAATGTTTGAAGTTGTAGCGTAAACTGAACTTTATTGTGTAGGAATTAAATTTATTTTTCTATAAACTCATTTGTTTAAATTTTTGGCAAATAAATCGCAAATGCAGATTACTTTCATAAATAACATTTCAGTGACGTCATTTGCCGGTAAATTGCAGACGCTATGACCACCGGTCTTCTAGGATACCGTAGCTTTACTCAGCTGTTTTGGGGTGCAATCAAAGAGATTTGAGATACTATAGAGAACCCATCTGAGGAAATGTATTAGAAAAACTGTGATCCCATGTCTCAGTGAAGCCATCTAGCATAATATAGCAAAATTACATAAGCCAAGTTTGACACGATACACTTTTACCGACACCAACCTTTAAATATCAACCGTCAGATAGTTTGACATCTAAGAAAACTATTTAATATAATATCTAATTATGAGTATTCTGTAAATTATAGTCGGCTTCCAGTCTAACCAGATGCAGCTGAATACCAGGATTTTACATAGAGCGATTGTCTATCTGACCTCCACAAACCAAACTACTGGGTAACACGATACCTCTTTGTAAGACTGGTTGTCAGTATTTTGGACTACCCGTAACGACTGTCCGTCAGGACTAACGGCTTAAAGTGTTTTCCATCCACCAGCTGATCATGGCGAGCGTAGCTTAACCTGCGATTGACCAGTGCGGCTGTTATCATTTACTTTAGAATAGCATAAAATGGGTAGATGTTAAGGTGGATACAGACATTGCGAGGCCTGAGCAGCGCACGGCGTTTATCGCATGCTTCGCAATCTGTGAACATTCATATTCGAGGCGAGGCATGTGCTACGCAGGTGTAGGGTGTGCCAACGTATGTCGGCAAAAGCTCCACCATCAAAGAGTCCGTGTGGACGTATCCAAACAGTAGCTATACGAGGCGTGCGCCGCGCACGACGCATAACACATACCTCGGCTGAGAAAATGAACCTACGCCAGCTCGACGCATTGCTCGCATTGAGGCGCTTTGATTTGAGCGCAACGACATTCGCTGGCTCGCTCTGTACTTGGGTAGCACATGCCTTGCCACAATTGAAGGTACGCACATTGCGAGGCAAGTGCTTCGCACCCGGTTCGACCGACCCGAGCATGCGTCAGTCGGCCTGAGCATGCGCTGGTTTTATTTTTATTCGAAGCAAAATAATATCGAGGCGTGTATTTCCGAGACGTGCGCGGCGCATGCCTCGCAATGTCTGTATCCGCCTTTAGAGTTGTTGACTGTGCATCCTTACATCACGTATTACGGAAACGCATTTACTATAAAAACAACTTTATAGTAATAAGCCACCTGTATTTTCGTACCATATATTTTAATGGTCGTGACTTCAAATTCGACCAATGATGACACCAAAATAATGGCCAGTAGGTGTTTCGGCTTCAGAACTGCATAAAAACTTTTTTTTGACTCATCATTATTTTGATGATTTAGGCCTCAATACCTTTTATGGAAATGTGCGGTGGCTTGATTTAGTTGTCGTTGTAATTGTGTAGCATAGCTATTCACACAGATATAGGTTATATCTGAGGCTATTCACAACTACCCGACAGGGTATCGTATCGAGAATGACATTTCGATAACCAGCAGTGCGATTCTGTAACCATCTCACCGTGAAAACTTAGGCGAAGTGAGCGTGGAGTGAGCTGTCAATAGTGTAAATTCCTAGCGAAAACAAACTCACTTCACCTAAGTTTTCACGGTGAGATTTTTACAGAATCGATCGGCTGGTTTGCCTTGCCCCCGACAGTAAGTGCTTAAACACGTTGGCTCGCGAGCGCGGTGGCGGGCGCGGTCACGAAATATCAAACAGCATAGTATGCAAGTGTACACGTAAAAAACGCAGGTGCGGCGAACCAAGTCCACCGCGCGCGCACCCGCCACCACGCCCGCGCGTTCCTACGTGAACAAGCACTCTCACACACTAACTGTTGTCGGATGAATATTAAAGCTGTCATCTATTTGATTTAACTGACAAAAATTTCGGGTTTTGGACTTTTGAACAGCGTTTAGAGGACTCTTACGATAACATTAATTGATGTTCGATACGGTACGTAAGCGTATCGAGTGGTTGTGAATAGCGATGCCAGAGTGTATTACAATATTGATTATTGTAGTGTAAAATATATTTGTATTAAGTTAACAGTCCTAGTAATAAGCGATTGCCATTTTTTTATTATAAACAAAGAATTTGTGTTTTTATTTCGTGACAGCAATGATATTGTTCTAGTTTGTACATAGTAGATAATTGAAGTAGGTTTATGGATGTTTATGTAAGGAAAATAAATGATTTTATAGAAGTTTTTGGATTTAATTTTCACACTTCCCAGCCACTGCTGCTTCTTTAGGTACGGACGCCAGCACATCAACCTACCACAATCTGTCAGATTTCTTTAATAGATTTTCAACTTTATCGCTAAAGCATAAGGTTCAAAGTTGATTGGGAAAATGTGACAGATTGTGGTAGGTTGATGTGCTAGCGTCTGTACGTCTCGAGCATAATTAATATAAAGTTACGCAACATTTAAAAGCGTTTCTCTCGTAAAATAAAAATTGCAACTTTGAGAAAAGACCTATTTCACAATAGTATGGTTTCAAGAGTAGGTAGGTACCATACTGTCGCTGCCAATAAGAAAAGCGGCGAGAAAATTAATCTCCAACTTGGACACAAAGCAAATCATTAGTTGACTGTCTTGAATTATAAAAAAATAAATCTAAATATTTTCGTGTCGATGGTATACCTAAAGTCTTTTCAAACTTATGTTTCAAATTAATATTATTTCAAGTTAAACAAATATCAACTTTATTTAAGTTGATTTCAGAACGTTAGGCCGCTAAGCCGTTGATCTTTGACAGTCGTTATGGGTAGTCAGGAGCACGAAGGTCTGACAACCAGTCTTACCAAGGGGTTTCGTATTACCCAGTAACTGGGTTGTGGTCAGATAGGCATTCGCTCCATGTAAAATACTGGTATTCAGCTGCATCCGGTTAGACTGGAAGCCGACCCCAACATAGTTGGCTAGGCAGATGATGAATTAAGTTGATTTAGTGACTAGCACTATTGAAAAAGTTATAAAAATGTTTTAAGTTGTAGCGTAAACTGAACTTTATGGTGTAGGATTAAAAATTATTTTTCCATAAACTCATAATTGTTTACATTATTGGCAAATAAATCACGAATGTAGATTAGTTATAATATTGCAACGAAAATAATCAGAATAGTAAAGTGGAGGATTACGAACAACCAAGGAACATGTTATTATAAAAAAAAAAAAAAAAACATAAACATAAACTCACACTTTCTTCCCATGGGCTAGGCAGAAAGTACAGAACGTTACCTGCTACGATCCTCTAGGTACTCCTTTTTTTTTTGTTTACGCTCATACACGCACGCTGGTTTCGACTACTACGCATATGACCGTTCTAATTTTAAATCGTGGAATAAAAATGATGTCTGACAGTTTATGTATGAAGTGTCAAAAATTCAAAATTATTCCTCGGATAAAATTTATCTGGCATGGAAAAATCAGCCCTTAGTGAGGTCGGGTCGGTCGGTATCGACTACCGACCGATTACCTGTTATAGAAACTCGCAGGCATTTACTCGGCTTACGGAGGTGAGGTAAGCATTTCAAATATGTATTGGTATTCTAAAGTTTTAATGTTAGTTTTAAAGTTTATTATTTTTAGATATTTTTGAAGTACTTACCTACTTATTACTTTTTTGGCAACTTTATATTTTTTTAGCTCACCGTAAGTTTACCTTCATAATTTCAGCCACTGTCGCCAACCAACAACCAACCTCATACCTAAGTGTGTTAAACTAAACCCATATTATATAAACCTAGTCTTTCATAGTAGCGTTAAATGTAAAACGGTAGTGTCGTGATACAACGTAATGCCATCAGTAACTGAAACGTCTTGCGAAATTGCCTCCTAGCCTGGGACCGGGACCTATTAGCATGAGGACGAATTAAATTGTAGGGTAAGGTAGCATGCAGTGACGAGCGGAGCGATTAGAGGAGCGGAAGCGATTTTGTAGTATGAAGACTGGATAAGTTAGATGCGCAAGGTGAAAACCGGGTTTTGTTCGGCGTAATTGCGTTTTCTGTGCGTGTCCCAAATAAAATATTTTTCTTTCTTTAACACACAGTGGCGATATTGTGGTCTTATGGTGCAATGGGAGAGTTCTGTTGATCTATTCCGTAAAGCGTAAGTGTCTGTATGTGTTAATTTGCTGAATTAATGTAGGCAAATTCAGCAAATTAAGCCAGAAAGACAATTATAAGGTATTTCTCCCCAATTCCATATAAACAAACCCCACATATCACTTCTAATCCATAATTTATTATTAATAATTTAGCAGCACTTCATTACCACTAAGCCCCTACCTTTGCCTCGCCCAACGGGGCTACTTCCAAGCCAAAACCAACTTTCAGAACAGCAATTAAAGTTCTAATTACTTTGACTTGAACTCAAACCCCAGTCGAACGATTGTAAATTGGAGTAACATCGCTCAGAGCTATTAAGATTGCATGTCACTGGTCTAAATTTAGTTAAATTCTCCGGAATTTATCGGTGAGCTGGTCTGTATTATATGCCAAATATATTGGTGGAATATTAATTAAAACATATTTAGGTATTACGTTTTGTTCCAAGAACAAATGAGCTCAAAAATCGACGCGTAGATACCCATTTTAATTTGTGGTCTTATTATCTGAGTTATAATCGTTTCCTAGAAGATTGGGGGCCGCCTACATACACAGTGTCCGAATTTATCGGCGAATGACGTCACTGAAACGTTGTTCATGAAAGTAAGTTAGTGTGTTTTCCTAGAGATCGCTTTTTGAAACCGTAAAGTCAAACCCCGCTGCCAATGGCGGATACAGACATTGCGAGGCATGCGCAGCGCACGGAGCTCATCGCATGATTCGCAATGTGTGGACGTTCATATTCGTGGTAAGGCACATGTGCGCACAACCTTATCAAGAATATGAACAGGGAGAGACAGCGCCGCAGTCCCTCGTCTTTAAAAAAGACTGCTTCTTTTCTTTAAAAAACAAAAGTTGTATTTTGTTCAATGGTGAAGGACAGTGCCACCAGTGTGATTTTTGTGGAATATGGCTTGGTAAATAGCCACTTGTCATTTAATTATGGTGATTAAAGTATCATTAATTCGTCTAAATGTGTTTCATTTCGTCTGACTATACGTTTGTGTAGTTAGTTTAGTAGACGTATTCCACATTAGGCACCCGCTTAAATGGCACCTGAGTGTGCACCAATGGCACATTCACTCAGGTACCATTTAAGCGGGTACCCAATGTGGAATACGTCATCTTTTCGTGTAGAATTGGGAGTTTTTGTATCAGTAGAGTCGGGATCGGTGAGAGTTGCCGTGGGACGGAGCCATTTTTTTTACTTACCATCTGTCGTGAATCTGAAACAGCTATTGCCACGAATATTTAAGCGTTATATTATATAGTCCTAACATAAGGTATATAATGTTCTCTGGGTCTTCTACTGCCCCCCTGAAAGTCTCAAACGCCCACGAGGTAGCGTTATCGGCCACGTAGAGAACCTAAACACTAGCTACATCAATGAGGCAGGCAATAAAGTCGGTGCAACTTCTATAGTTGTTTCAACTTAGTTGCTTTTTATGGTATGCCACGGGCAATTAAATCGAACCATATAATCAGGCTTTACTGTGACACCCGAACCTAATTACCCCTTCATTAGAACAACGAGCAAATTAAGAAAAACATGAACCTATTTATACAAACACAGGCGAATTTGTTTAGCGTTACCCATTCCAAGAATTCTCCATTCCTAATTATTTATATCACAAACAGCCACTCAGTTACACCCGTTTAGGGTAAGGAAGGGTATTGCCGGTCACTTAAGCAAAAAGAACTACAATTCAGTGAAAAATCAACATTTATTTAAGAAACTCTTATGCAATATAACTTAAGGTATTGTTCTCACATAATCACAACCATTGACATCAATATTAATTAAAACAAAGACATAATCAACTCTTTAAAAAAAAATGGCTTTGACCGGTATTGCCCGACATGGTAGACAATACCGGTCGGCAGGTTGGCAAAACCGGTCAAACTTTTAACGGCACAAGTCACACACGTAGCCTACGGGAGACTTATAACCTGAGCACTCAGCATGAGCCCAATATCATTTCGACCCATAGCTGGTACTTAATTCACTATTCTTGTTTTTCAGTCTTTCTTGTAGGGTTGAGAATGGGATGCCATAAGACCGAGCTGCCTCTCTTATCGGTGTTCCTTCTTCGACAACTTTGAATGCCCTACTCAAATAATTTTGGCTCCATTTCACCTTCAATCCTTTGTTCCTATTTCGAGTCCCCGACATCCTAAAAAGGAAAATAATATAAATTTTAACGGAATAAAAGGTCGAAAATATAATCTACTTGCAAACATAACTTGCGGTTAATACCGGTCAGCATGACCGGCGTTAGCCACCCGTATATTTTTCTGGTTAATAATAATTTTAATAAAAACCTGTAGCAAAGTGCTTAAAATCTATGATAACATGGGTAGATAGATAACTACACGACAATAAATAACACTGACAATGAATGCAACATGAAAATTAAGACACTCACCTCTTATGTTCCGCGGCCAAAAAATTACTAAAAAGTAGCGCGAAACACATTGACGTGCGATTCTCCCTGATGCGTGCTCGGAACTGAGCGGGGGCCGGTGCGTCGGCGCGGGGAACACTCACACCACCCTCAATCAATGTGTGTGTGCGCAAAACGCTGTAATTTGGAAGATAGTGTGGGGACCGGCATTGTCGTCTGACCGCGGATACCCTCCTTTACCCTACTTATTAACGCAACTGCCAGCTTCATAAACTAGCAAATAATTATATAATATACTCAATAATTATGCTGAGGCTAGGCTAAGTAATAACAGCCGCACGGGTCGATTAATCAGGTTAAGCTACGCTTGCCGCAGTTGATCCGTGGATGGGTTACCATCTTTACATACAGAGACCCCTCTGTGCTTCGGAAAGCACGTTAGGCCGTTGGTCCCGGCTGTCATTTGCATCTTTGACAGTCGTTACGGGTAGTAAGAAGCCCGAAAGTCGGACAACCAGTCTTACCAAGGTGTATCATATTACCCAGTAACGGGGTTGTGGAGGTCAGATAGGTGGCAGTCGCTCCATGTAAAATACTGGTATACGACTGCATCCGATTAGACTGCAGGAAGCCGAACCCAACATGTTGAGAAAAGGCTAGGCAGAGAATGACTCAATAATTTATTTATGCTATTATAAAGCGTGTACCAGAAATATGTGTTCATCGCGAAAAAATAATCAGCCGTTTTGGGTCGAGTAGGTATTGAAGTTTTGTATGGGACAGATAGACAGAAGATGATGAGATGTTGGTCCAAGAATACCAGCGCTGCAACATTTATTTTTTAAATGTCGTAGCATCAAGCTGACATAGGAGCCTTTTGGCCTCGTATAGGACTTTCTGTTTCATTTTCCTTTTGTTACTTTTTTTTTTATATAACTTGTATTTTTGTTTTGCTGTGTTTAGTTTAGTTTGCGATCTTCCTGTACCTACGAGTCGCAATAAATATTTTTTATTTTCTTTCAAAATTTGTTCAGTGTGTCTCAGAAATATGTGGTAATATTTCAGAGTGAGTACAGACCATCTTACTGAACAACAAAAACGTAATCGCGAAAAAATTATCAGCTGTCCCATACTTTTGCATGGAGTGATGTATTTTCATGATTACGAATTTGGTCCCATGGAGAAAGTTGATAGATAGATAGATAAAACGTTTATTCAGTGCAACAAAAGTCACAATACAGGTATTAAAAATATCAACAAAAGATGAAATAAAATTAAAAAATAACTAAGATTAAAAAGATAAATTGACCCATAGACCTAGCTCATAAACATCTTGTAACGTCAATGAAATACGTGGGTAAACGACAGACTGATTTATTTGCGAAATGACACTAAATACCCACCACCATACAATTATTAGGAACGACCGATATCACATCTCTCCCCATCAAGTCTTCTAATTACAACAAGTACATCTTAAAACTAACCACGGTATATAACTAACAATAGTACTTGAACAAGGGTATATAACTAACATGGTATATAATTAACATATGTATATAACTAACAATAGAATATCTAACAAGGGTAAACAACTAACATTGGCATATAACTAACAAAGGTAAATAACTATGATAACTGTTTCTTCGCTCGGTTGTACGCACGCAATGCGCGATCTGACGCGCCCTGCGGTGGCGGTGATAACGATGACGAAAGCCGTTCGGCTCTCACTTGCGCTGAGTTTGACCCTTCCAGCGGCGTGTCTTTAGTATCACTGTCACCGCCGGACGCATCCTCAAACACCTCACCTCCGGCACCGTTATCGACCCCCGGTTTGACTATCCCAGAGCCCGTGGCCTCGGCTACGGCCCCGTCACTCACACGTGATAATGAGAATCTATTTTTGCTACTTGCCGGTATTATTTGGTCGGCATGTCTACGCCATTCAACCCCATTACCTAAACCAACTTTGTATGAAATTGGCCCTGTCTTTTTAACCACTGTGGCTTCGGCCCACTTGTCCCCCCTCGCCGTATAATCGCGAGCAATTACTGCATCCCCAACGTGGAATTCCCTTTCGGCGCCCGAAGCGCGAGCGACCTGACGCTCTTGTTTCGCGCGTACCGTAGCGGCTACGTCCGGCCGTAACGCGTCAAGTCGGGTGCGTAAGCGCCGCCCCTGGAGCGCCACTGCAGGCGAGACCCCTGTCGTTGCATGTTCGCAATTTCGGTACTGTAAAAGAAACTTGCTTATGGCGACATTGACGTCCTCGCCTTCATACATAGCTCTCTTTATTGCCTTTTTTACGGTTTTAACTGCGTTCTCAGCCGCGCCATTTCCCTGGGGCCTATACGGTGCCGTAGTTGTATGTTTGATACAATTCTTTTCGCAATACGTTTTGAACTCTTGTGAAGAGAATGGCGGGCCGTTATCAGTCACGAGCTGCGATGGTAAACCGAAACGCGCGAATGTACATCTAAAAGCTTTAATAGTAGCAGCTGCGTTCGTGCCACGCATCGACAGGGCCTCTATCCATTTAGAATGCGCGTCTACTATGATAAGATATCGCACACCGCCGCAGTCTGCGAAATCAGCATGTATTCGTTGCCACGGGTGCAGTGGGAACTCCCAGGGATGCAACTGCGCCCGTGGCGGCGCATCCTGCACGGTGCGGCACGCAGCACATGACCTACACACTTCCTCAATGTCCTGATCTAAACTCGCCCAATATATGTAGTTCCGCGATATCGTTTTCATTTTGGTCATGCCTAGATGACCCTCATGTAATTCCTGCAATATTTTACTTTGCAGAATGTAAGGGACCACAATTCTATATTTATAAATAACACATCCTTGATCTACTAATAAATCGTTTTTTCTAGCAAAGAAAGGTTTTTCCGCGTCGCAGCTCGGAACTGTCGGCCAACCGAATAGTACATAACCTTTTATTTTACATAACAACGTATCGCGCTCTGTCTCCTTTGCTATATTTTTAAAGTATATAGGCAATGACTCCTCTACTAGATTTAAATAATCTACCGTGTCGACGTAGCGATCCTCCCGAGGTAATGGTAACCGTGACAACGCATCAGCCGGACCATTGTCCACCGATCGCACAAATTCTATGTCGAAATCATAAGCAGCCAGGCGTGCCGCCCATCTTTGTAGGCGACTGGCAGCCGTCTGTGGGGTTTTTAAAACGACACCTCTCGGGCGCGTGCGCCTTGCCGCAGCGCCAGCAGGCGCGCGTGCCGCCGTCCAGCGCGTCGGCCCGCGCGGCGCCAGCACCTGAAGCGCTCGCTGCTGCCGCTGCTCCGTCGCCTCCGCCACCGAGGGCGCGCTGCGACCCGCGCGGGCGTGTCCGTCCGCGTGCGTAATGCAGGCCTTCGCCCGCCTCGCCACCTGCCGGCTTTGCTGAGTCCGTCGCCGCCTCCGTCGTAGTTCCGCTCACCTCGGCATGCTTCTCTGCTGCCTCTAGTGCCAGTGCCAGCTCCACTGCGTCTTTGTACTGGACTTTTTTTTCTGCGAAGATTCTCGAGCGCATTACGTCACTTGCCAGCCCTGACACGAACTGGTCGCGCAAATTCTCTTCCAGTGTCGAGCATGACTTGCACTTTCCGAAGCTGCACGTAGATGCCAGGTGTTTCAATGCCTGCAGGTATTCTGTGAGCGATTCGCCCGGTCGCTGTCGACGCAACCTGAACACGTGGCGCTCCGCGATCTCTGATCGTTGCGGTTCCAGGTGTTCCGTCACCAACCTCACTAGTTCGTCATATGTTTTGTTCTCCGGATAGCTTGGTGAACACAGATCGCACATGAGCGCATACGTTTCTTCACCCACGACCGTTATTAACATAGGCACTTTTAATTCTTCGTCGATTCCGTTAAGCCGTACATACTGATTTATTCGACGTATGTAGGCTGGCCACTGTTTCGAACTCAAATTAAAAGACTCAATTTTACCTATAGGCATCTTGATACACGCGAAACCCGATATTTTAAAAGAAATTACTTAAAATCCCGTTCTCGTCGCCAATGTAACGTCAATGAAATACGTGGGTAAACGACAGACTGATTTATTTGCGAAATGACACTAAATACCCACCACCATACAATTATTAGGAACGACCGATATCACACATCTATAACGGTCAATCACTACTGGGCGGTGTGTGTCTCATGGTTGCACCAAATGGGAGTTCAGCTCAGCATATGCCAGGTACAATACCTGACGCTGGTATTCTGGTGTATCCCATTAGTGACACACGGATGTCGAGAGTTGTTTATAGTTTGATGGTCTGTACCACACCTTTAAGTATTACCACACTATTCTGCGGCGTAATTGTGTAACACAGTTAACAGTAGGAATGGCATTCATTTTGACAGTTCAGCAACATTCATTGCGTTATTACGTCGTTGAGTAGCAAAATTTTTCGTACATATGAATCAATGGATTAACAATATCCTTCAAAATGTTTCAGATTGTGTTACGCAACTAGGGTGCTAGTACACGCTGTACACTCAGTATATAGGTAACTACGCTATTATATAGGTACTATGACTCGATAAACAGTTGAGTCGTCGAGTTTGATTGAGCGTGCAATATTCCGTTTACCCAGCTCCTATATTAACTAGTTAATTAATATGTTCTCTGTACACCAACAGACTGTTGAATTTAGAGTGACAATTATTTGGATATAAATATCATTGCATCGTTCTTATTATGATTGCAGTAGTTAGTGGAGCTCTTTGGGAAGGAATACGTCTGGAAAAGTACTACTTACATACTACTTATTAGTTTAATTGTACCGCCCGCGTCAGTTACTCAACTGAACCAAGCTCTCGGCGTATCCTGGACAGTTATACCCAACACTGGCCAATTCTTCCCTTGCAGCGGGCGTTATCAGCTTTATCGCATCCTCCCAGCGGTATCCGGCGTCAAGCAGCCTGCTGTGTTTCATCGACGCGTGGGAGTTCCAGTGCCTTAGGCATCTTCTTCACGCTTGTTCCATCATAGACCTCATCCATCACTTTCCATAAGGCGTGATCGAGGTCGAAAGCGGGCCCATTCAGCAATAAAAAAATAAAACATTAAAAACGACCATTTCGACCGCCCCGTTATATATTTATTTATTTATTAAACTTTATGCACAAGTAAAAAAAAACTGTACAAAGGCGGACTTAATGCCTTGGGCATTTTCTACCAGTCTACCTTAGGGTGATGCAGAAACAACATTCAGTAGGTGCAATAGCAAAAAAACATAGAAAATATTTATAATTAAAATAAGAATAAATACATATATACATACATATAAAAATATATATACAACAAAACAAAAGAAAAAGTTAAGAGAGATAAACAAGGAAACCTACAACAACTTAGTTCTGAGACGAATCTGCTAACTTCTTGCGTAAGTGTTCTCGAGCTTTCACTTTAAATGTGAACCGGTTGGAAACCGTCCTGATATTCTGAGGTAGCGCATTCCAAAGGAAAACCGCCTGGACAAAGAAAGAAGACTTTATAAAACCAGAGCGATGAGAAGGACAACGAAGAAGACAATTATTCTCGGAACGAAGATTCTTGCTGTGTGCTGAGCATAAATATTGACAAAGAGAAGTCAGATAAGAAGGAGAAGTGGGTTTGTGAAGAATAGAAAACAGGGTTGTCAAAGCCCTCAACGCTCTACGCTGCCGGATAGGTAACCACTTTAAAAGCGATCGATGTGCAGATACATGATCATACTTGCGGAGATTAAAAACGAATCGAATGCAGCTATTAAGAAGTCGGTCAAGTTTATTGAGGAGATCTGCATTCAGGTCGTAGTAGCATACATCACCATAGTCAATTATGGGGAAAATAAGGGACTGTACAAGCATTGCCTTAATGTATATATAGTCTCGTGGTCGGAAGCGCGACTGGTGAGCGTGGGTCCCCAGGTCAGACAGAGTGTTATTGGGTTTTTCGAAAATCTTAGTAACAACCCGGAATTTGTAAGTTACCTTCGTAGATTAATTATCGTTTAAGCCGCAGTGAGCGTTTAAAGAGACCACATCAGTACATGCAGATTTACATGGCAAGAATCTCGCGGCGTACGACAAGGCGGTGTATACGGCCTATGATGTTTAGGAGACCTCATCTTTATGCTAAGGATTCCTAGAAGAGCGGTGGCGGTGATGGTGAGTGGTGGCGGTGGCGGTGGTGGTGGTGGTGGTGTGGTGGTGTATAGATGGGAGATGCGCACTAGGAGACTGTTCTCTACTAGCTTCTGTAAATCCAATGCTAATTTTTAATAAGTATATTACTGTTCATTTTCCCTTAAAAAATAGAATAGCATCTGCGATTTACCAGCGGATGACGTCACTGAAACTTTATTCATAAAAGTAAGTTGTGTGTTTTCCTAGCAAGCGTTTTTTGTGAACGTAAAGTCATACCGACTGCCATCATTTTCATGACAGCGTCACTGCGGTGGTTGTATGGCGGCCTTTGCTCTTCTAGAAAACGGTAGCTTTAGGCGTGAATTATACACAGACGGCGTAAGATGAAGGCGTGGCGCAGGCATGATGCTGCTTCAAAACGTTTTCATACAAAATGTACGAAGACGCCGTGTATAATGCACGGCTTTTTTTTTTTGAGGATGGGAAATCATCAAATGACTCCTCCCGCTCTGGGTGGAGCGGAAGGGAGTGTCAGACTCTTACTGACTAAAACCCACCCGTATTCCTTCCTAAGCCCTTTATGTACCTGTTCCTTTATGTGTTGTTAATTCACGCCTTAGGTTGCCCTTATGCGTAACACACTAGTAATTAAGACCCTAACCTCTTTTGATCTTCAACATAACCATAAAACTGGGGTAAAAGGACCAAAAACAAATCCAAACTTTTATACCCGAACCCAATTTTGATTAAAACCCAAAACTCCTTACAATAAGAAAGTTATTTAATAAGCTCTGAAAAGCCATGGATTTAACACAAATATGGGGAAGCGAACTCCTTGTTTGAGATTATTACTAAGTTAATATCAAGTGTATGTTTATCTTTCCGATACGGAGACGGAACTTTATTGGTTTAGATGTTGTAGTGGTAGCCTGGAGGTTTAAGAAAGTACTTATGGCCAACCATAACAGAAACAACACGCCTCATTTCCCTGATCGGGTAGGGAGAAGTGTAGCTATAATAGGTTGGTTAATTTTTCCATCTGGAGTTTCTCAGTCACTTTCTCCAAACAATTTTTGGGGTCGGCCTAACCGAAAACAGCTGAATACTAGTAATTAAAATAGAGCGACTGCCGTCGTATTACCCAGTAACTGTGTTGTGGAGGTAAGATTACCCAAGGAAGCTGGGCACCCAGTCACTGGGCAATATGATACCCCTTATACTGGTTGTCAGACTTCCGGGCTGCTAAGCCTGCTGAAGTGCTGAAGTGCTAATCGACTTTTGATGCTGACCGTACCTAGATAAGCCTCATCTTTAAGGGTTAGGTACATTTTTTTTTATAATTTAACAACATTAAAATCTTGGCACTTTGGTCTTCTGGTCGCAAGCGCTACCGTTGAGCGTGACATCCTGGGTTCGATTCTCGGCCTGGCAAATTGTGGGTTTTACCGTCAGGAATTTCTTAGTAGCAGTCCGGAGTCTGGATTTGTGCCCGATTGATGGCAATACGCTCGCACCCTACTACATGGGACTCAAACACCTGGCGAAATGTGGATATACAGACGCCAGCACATCAAGCTACTACAATCTGTCAAATTTCTTTGATAGATTTTCAACTTTATCCCTAAAGCATAAGGTTCAATGTTGATTGGGAAAATTTTACAGTTTCGGGTGGCTTGATGTGCTGGCGTCTGTACCATAGATACACCTCTGCCTAAGCATGCTGGTAGGTTTACAGAATACAGGTGTGATGTTATGTATGTATGTATCTTCTTTCCTACCCAAAGAATGGCTGTCTATAATAATATAATGTCCTATAATCACTATACTTACCAAAGTCAATTTTGTACGAAAATAGCGACACTTTTTCTACCTTGATTACCTACATAAGGCGGATCACACACTACAACGCGCCACGTGACGGGGCGCAGATAACGCTCGCGCGTGATTATTAAAACGTTTTTCCGCCGAAATTTAGGTTCTGCCCCACAGGCGCGTTATTATCGGTCGGTAATATCAGATGCGTTATTGCGATATCTGTTTTCAGTACATTTTGTATTAGGACGGCCACGAAGTAACACATTGCTGCGATAATTACGGCGCAATAGAAGTAGGACGCTTACGTTTCTCCGTCCTGCGATATTCCGTTCCGATATGAGTTCTTAGAACATTTTGTATTAGGACGTATAATGATCTTACACACATCTGCGTTAAGGCTGTCTTTTTTGTGTGTGTACTTTGTAGTGCGGTGTGTAGGTGTGATAACGTTTCCTCACTCCCCGCATAATAGGTATCGGTGCATTTCTCTCTCGCAGGCATTGGCTGGTCGTTGCGAGCTCTTGAACTCCTGTTCAAGAGCTCGCAACGACCAGCCAATGCCTACAAACAACAACAAAACAAACAAACAAACAACAAACAAATAACAAACAACAACAACAAACAAACAAATACACAAAAAATCTAGGAAGATTTTGTGTATATTTGTTTCATAGAAAAAAAAAATAAGGAAATTATAAAATGTGTTCTCACCAAGCCCTAAAAAACAATAAGGCTTATCTTTTGGTATAACTTTTACATGGTTTAACGATGTTAATCTCTTCAAGGTACACGTTTTAAATAGCGATTTAGTGTCAACTTTAGGATTTTTTTTCATCGAGCCAATTATTTTAATTCACGTTTCTATCTTCACACAGCGCTTGACAATATGTTAAATTTTTCTAAAATATTTCTTTTTGCGCAAAATTTTGTTAAATTACAGAGGTTTTAAAAAGTTAAAAAATACTGCAACCTCTCTAGTTAGTTTGTTACGCGCACATGTTAAAAATATCGGACGATAAAAACGCAGCTGTGTGGCAAGGAATCGGGACTATCGAAATAACGTATCCGATATTATCAACCGATATAACGCGCCTGTGGGGGAGAGCCTTTAACATACAAATTCAATAAAAACGCGTTTCCGCGCCGGAATTCGGGTCCGATTCCCGCGCCCCGTCGCGTGGCGCGTTGTAGTGTGTGGTTCGCTTTAGGTAGCTAGTACCACAGAAAAACTCAATTCGGGGGCAGACAGACAAATGACCGAAACTACAACTTCTTAATGGGTGTATTTTTTCCTTTTTCGTCCGAAGAAACTTTATTTCTTATTCCTTTATTATTGTGGTCGGCTAGGCTACTTGGCGGAAAGGAACAATAATTTAGATTAATGTAAGATAGAAATAATGTACCAACTCTAAGCTGTTTACTTAGTATGAAGGTTAAGCAACCCTTGCCACAGTCAGTTCGTGGATGGGTGAACATCTATTACAAAAAAAAAGTTTCTTTATTAACTTCAGTTGTAAAAAACACTTTTCTAAACACTATGCAGCGTTACAACTAAGGGATATAGTGATTTCGATGAACTCTGGCACCCAAAGTAAGATTTAATTACATATCGAGACCCCTTCGTGTCTTGGAATACATGTCAAGCTGTCTGTTGTTTTTGGATATCATTTGTAAATGTTTGACAGTCGGTATAGGTTACAACCGAGAGGCATCGTCTTACCCAGTTACTAGGTTGTGAAGGTCAGATAGGTAGTCGCTCCATGTAAAATACTGGTATTCAGCGGCGTCCGGTTAGACTGAATGCCGAACCAAAATAGTTGGGAAAACGATAGGCGGACGATGATTAATTCGGTATGATCGACTGCACGTCGCGTCGTCGGTGGTAAATTTTTGACCTTGAACTGACCTAGCTACCGAAGAACGGAGTTTCAATAGAATACAAAGGTAGCTTATAGGTACTGGTTTGTTACTAATGATGTTTGGCCTACTGCAGTGCGATTCTGTAACCATCTCACCGTGAAAACTTAGGTGAAGTGAGCGTGGAGTGAACTGGCAGTGTCATCTTACCAGATACTAGGGATTGACCAAGCATACATTTACAATCATAATCGAGATTTTAATAATATTTTTTTTAGCCTAATCCTATTGATATTTTTATATAATTCAAAGCTAGTATTTTAGTGGTCAAAACATTAATATTTTGTGGGGTTTTACTTACAATAAAATAGCAAAACAGAAGCGCAGTCAGAATCTCAATCCTGTTTTTTTTTATTTTTTCCCTAGTCTAGTAAGTCCTTATATAGACTGAGGCGCGAGCGCGTCACGCACGAACAGTAAATAAAATTAAAACATTCACGTTTATGACAGCTAGACTGATGAAAATACGCATCGACATTGTTTGGTTATTATGAGCAATTGTAGATCGAGTCTAGTAAAGACTGCGACGATGTTCAGCGTTGTTATTAACCCAAATCTATTGAATTAGAAGAGATAACCGAGTGTGTCAAGTCATCGAGTGCTAACGGATGCCTAGCTGACGGACCATAGAATGTAATCCCACGTAGTTTGTGTGGCGTGATCACTCCACCCGATTCACGACACTAAATGTCGTAAATCGGGTGAAGTGAAGGTGAAGTGATAAGATCACGCCGCGCTTGCGCGTTAATCACTGTCATTATCACATTGCAGATTGCGTGATCACTTCACCTTCACTTCACCCGATTCACGACATTTAATGTCGTGAATCGGGTGGAGTGAAGGTGAAGTGATAAGATCACGCCGCGCTTGCGCGTTAGTCACTCATTATCACATTAGAGATTTGTTTTTACATATTTAACTTGTAAGGCGTCATGTATAAGAACATTAGGAAAATGCAATACCAACGTCAAATAAGTGCAAATATTTTATCGCTCATCGCGCGCCCGTGTTTGCACTGCACCTCTAGTAACCCTTAAATGAAGAAGTGGTTGGTGTCAACCCTGAAGTGTATGTATGGTCCCTAATAGTGCATAACGTAGTAAGTACCTACACTCCTTTAGAATATAAGTAAGCAGTTTACATCAATGCGCATTGTAACATAAATTCACTAGATATTCATTAAAGTACATTCTATCAAGCTGGTTGTCTAATTCTAACGACCCTTGAACCCCCAACATTTCATGGCGACCCTGCCTTAGAGTCTGCCAAGGGGCAGATTAAGCAAAGTTTTCGTTGAGCGATTTTCAAAATGTGTAACTCTAAAGTAGAAAAAGACGAGGTATTCGCCAATCAAAACGCGGCTGGTGGAGGTGTTGACGCCGAGGTGGTGTTGCCATGGTTACGAGATTCGAGTGGAGTGATATATGGTACATTCCGAATTGCACTGTAATCGACTACAGCGTGCTTACACCTTGACCCCAATTCTGCTGTATGGTATTTATCTATTATTCCGCGCATAATCTTACCACGCCGTACGGTTGTCAAGCGTGGTATTTTGACAGTTCAAACCGGTTTCGGTCATTGTGTCATAGAGAATACGTTAATAGCAGATGTAGTGATTAGGTTATTAAGGAATTGACGTAGTTTCGAAGTAATGAATCATTAAGTGGTCATAGTGAATTAGGGCCCTTTTCTGAATTAACGTGAACGCGATAACGATGTCCCGTGAATCGACATACAGCGTGGCGCTACAATGGTGACATTAATTTAACACACGTGTAGGGCTAGTGCCCTTTAATCATATTAATTTTAGTAGGTTAAAATAACTCGTAAATTGAAAAAAAAATTTTTTCAAACAAACTAAATGATAAAAATGTAACGAAAATTGGGATCACCCTTGCAAAAAATCATTCATGAAATTACTTACCTACGTTACGCTGGCTTACGTTAACTCGGAGCGGCAACGCGTCGCTTCACGCGCTGCCACTTTTCGCGCTTTAATATCGTATGGACGGTACTGTGATGAACTTGAAAATGCCTAGCGCTCTGGCGGAGGCTAGTTTTGGGTTGGTTTTGGAAATATTGTAGCACATTTTCAGTTAACTGGATTGGGTTTTGTCGTGTAGGTGGTCGATCAGGGCGTTGAGACCTAGGATCCACTGGCCGGTTTTTGCGGATGCGCTGAAGAGCTCCTATAATAGTGCGAGGATTAGTAGGGCATTGTCTTGAACCGCCATATCTCTCGCGATATGTCCTTATGGCAAGAGCGGCATTTTGACGACATTCTCCGTAAATTAGGATCATGTCCGCATATTCAGCTGCTGTGTAGTTCGGATGTGTATTTGCCATCACGATCACAAGTTTACACAAGCACTAATAACACAAATAAAAGCGCCCGTGTCGCAAGAGATGTCAACGTACCTACTAAATTAGAAAACAAAACATAGCGTCTTTATCGCAGTACCATAATCTAATTACTCATTAGTTCATTACACAAAAATAAATAAATAAAACAATAGGTAAGCGTCTTTTTCGCGGAAACATTCACAAAATTAGTTGACGTAATTATGTGCACTACTGTGAAGAAGTGTGTCAAGGGCACGAGTTAGGCTAGCACTAGATATGCAAAAAAAAGAATTAGATTTCGCTGCGACGCGACGGGGTGGGGGGAGGGCACGCGTCGCCTGCGCCGCCCGCTCGCCGACAAAGGGATATCACGTTACTTTAAAGTATTGTTTATTTATTTTAATTTCATTGATGCGATGTTATGATCCGTGACCTCGGCAAATGACCGCTGCGCGACAGTTCTTTAAGTACAGGTTGCTCCAAAATGCTATTTTAGAAAACTTTAAATAAATCCGCAAATAATAACGTTTAATGGAAACATAATTTCTTCATGAAATGAAAATGTGAAAACGTATATGTGTGTTAAATTAATGTCACCATTGTACCGCCACGCTGTATATGAAGTCATGGCATGTGCCATCTTGCGATAACGCCGACTACCGACCATGCCCTAAATTAATAATTATCACCGATCTTTAAACTAACGTGGCATTTTTGAAATTGTGCTTCTGGCTACAGTCGCCACCTTACCAAAGAAGAGGAAATTCGTGGTGTATACACAAATAAATACTATAATCCAACCATGAGTAACTATTCAAGTGAATAGGTATATTACTGACTCTCAGCTGCCATAGTGGTCATTTATCTAAATCGGAAAGCAAATTATTCATGTGAGCGATGATGACTTAATTCGGAATGAGCCATATTTCACGCCGCGCAAGCGCGTTAGGCGCTGGCGAATGTTTTGACCACTAAAATACTAGCTTTGAATTATATAAAAATATCAATAGGATTAGCATTAAAAAATATTATTAAAATCTCTTTTATGATTGTAAATGTTTGCATGGTCAATCCCTAGCATCAGTGGGATGACACTGACAGCTCACTCCACGCAAGTATTCACGGTGAGATTTTTACAGAATCGACATGCTGTACTGTGTTTTGTCAGTGAGCAAAAGGAGGAAAATCCAGCTCATACTTTTTGACATAAGTTTAGACTATTTTTGGGCACACTACTGTTAGAAACCCGTGCTTATGGCCTGCTTTTATTTTATTAAAACCAAGTGGGCCCAACTCCAGCTATGCAGGGTCAAATTAAATTAGCTAGCAAAACTCCGAAGACGTGATGTGATGAGTATCGATATCAAAACATGATATTTTTCTTGGGGTCAACGACCGCTGGTATTGTAGTTAATCGAAGTTTGATTTGAGCAAATCTGTTTGTTTTTGGTTTTAACTTGTTTAGACACCGATACCCATTGTAGCGGTATCTACAAACGCCACTAACGAACTACGCGTCATACTGACGTCACACAAAATCCTGCATCTCGCAAGCAGAGTTTACCGCGCATCTAGTATATACAACGGCCCGCGTTGAATCATTGGGCAGTTGCCCGCCAGACACATCACCCGTCTGGTCGAAGAATCCTCCCTTTTTTATGAAGGTTGAGTAAACTTTACACCCTGTTCCTACCTCTCTACGTCACGTCACGTTCACGTCTGTGAAGTATATACAAAACACCTTATGTTTTTGAACTAATATTTCAGAAATTGTGGCCGGTGACCCAAAAAAAATTTTTAGTTTCCTTTACTTACCCATCACGTCTCTGGAGTTTCGCTAGCTAATTTAATTTGACCTTTTATAATTTTATCCTTCGATCTTAATGACGTAATTTCACGTAGTTACCACACAGAACAGATAAAGTGTACCACATAGGTGTACCTGTTTCATTCAAACTAAACGCTTTCTAAAGCGGGACGGCTTTAGAAAGCGTTTAGTTTTTTCTCAACACCATTTCTTCTCAACAAACACTCTTATGTATACAGACTTTTCATAGACCACTTAGTGATTCTCAGGCGGGTCCAGATCCATTAATTTGTCCGAAAGTGACGGTAGTAGGTAGGTACCAGTAGGTAGGTACGGTAGGTAGGTATGGTAGCTTTTTAAACGGCGGTCCATTACGCCACTTACGCGAAGTTAAGGTTTTCACTAATCTTATAGCTATGCTTTGTGTAGGGTTGCCCACAATAGGCAAGAAGTAAAAGATATACACTGCGTTGCAAATAAAACTACCAGCAGATTTGTAATTTATTTGTACCTAGTTAAAAAGTCCTGACTGACTTATATCAACGCACAGAAAAAAAAAACAAATGCGCAAATGTTCTTAAGCAGCTTTTTAGACCTTTGTATCCTGCTTATGCGTTTCTAAACTCCGGGCTACTACTGAGAAATTCGTAGTGGAAAAAACCCAATGAAACTTTGTCCAACCTGGGAATAGAACCCATGACCCCACGTTCAGTGGTCGCGATTGCGACCATGACCAACGGGGCGTTTAATATTTGATTTTCCCATCTGGAATCTCTCAGTAACAGACCAGTCTGGTTTGGTGCCCGATTGGTGACAATAAGCTCGCCCCTTATTACTTAAACTTAAACATAACTGGTTAAGTGGACCGTGTACCATAGTTGCACCTCTGTTTCTTTAAAAAAATATTTATAATAATTAATTAATAATAAATAATTAAAATAATAATAACTATCAATAACTACTACTATTAATTATTATTTATATAATTATTATTAATTATTTTTTTTTATTAATTAATTTATTTAATTTACATTATGAAAAAAACTGGTATTCAGCTGCATCATGTTAGTCTGGAAGCCGAGCCCAACATAGTTGAGAAAAGACGAGGCAGATGATGTAACATTATTGACTTTAATAAAACACAACCACGCATCATGCCAGACTATCCAAATCTCTCTCTCGATCGGCATCCTCATAATACACAGACGTCCAATTACATATTTTCTGATAAATAATCCTTTTAACTTAACTTATTACCCCATCCCCATATCACCCTGAAATGAAAAATCTTCATCATAAAACATATTACCACATTTTTGGCACAACCCTAAAGGCTTCAGTTAATCGTCTAAAAGGTCATTTAAATTGAAAGCGGCTGTAATTTACGTTCCAATTTGAATTGTTTCTCTCAATAAAACTCCGGAAGGATTGTTCGAAACTGTTGCTCTGAACTTTTGCTATTTAGACTATATGCTCTGTTATTTATGAGGGGCTCGTGGCTTTTTACAACAGCCCCATTTTCATGTATGTGAGAAGTTAAGCTGTGGTAGCTGAGGCTTTTCTAGACACGGGGACGTCTTTTTTAGACACGGGGCGATATGGGCAGGCTACGTGGCATTGCAATGCATTGGATCACTTTAGTACATTTTGTATGAACTACCGCACACTAAAGGCGCAGATCGCGTGCCACTTCGCCAGGCGTATTTTTGCGGTGGGTGAGCACCCGCCGCGGCTATAAGGGTGCGTTTCCACTGAAGAGGAGCTGGGCGGAGCGGAGCGGAGACGTGCAGGAATCGTCCAATCATAGACGAGACGAGTGACGCGCTGAGGATTTCAACCATTGTGATTGGTTGATTCCTGTATGTCTCCGCTCCGCTCCGCACAGCTCTGCTTCAGTGGAAACGCACCCTAAGGCCTCCTTCAAAACGGAGATGGACAGAGGTGTGCGAAGCGGAGAGGAGAGGAGATGCTTAACATCTAGGGTGTATCCACCGAATCTGTGCGAAAATGCGTACTGGCTGTGCCGCAGCAGAGATGTGTATTGGCTAGAGCGGAGCTGAGAATGCGTGCGGCGAGCGTTGAATGAGGTTCGGGCGGATTGTGTGACGCGGCGGAATTAGCGGTGCCGCTCGCTGCACGCTGCTCAGTTGCTCACTTCTCCTCTGGTCTCCGCTGCTCGCCTTCGTCACAAACCAATTATGTGAGCTGTGTCTCGTAAGCTAGGCACAGCTCACATCTCTGGTTTGTTCGCACTAAGCAATTTTCAGACATCTCCTCTCCACTCTGCTTAACCGTATCCACTGAAGCTAAGCGGAGACGTTATATGTAAAAAACTGGCCAAGTGCGAGTCGGAATCGCACACGAAGGGTTCCGTACCACAAGGCAAAAACGCCGAAAAAACACTTATTTTATTCTGTTTTTAGTATTTGTTGTTATAGCGGCAACAGAAATACATCATCTGTGAAAATGTCAACTGTCTAGCTATTACGGTTCATGAGATACAGCCTGGTGACAGACGGACAGACGGACAGTGGAGCCTTAGTAATAGGGTCCCGTTTTTACCCTTTGGGTGCGGAACCCTAAAAACTAAATCCTGTTGGTGTTTTCCAACACATATTTTGTCCTCTCGTCTCGTCTCCGCTTCGGAGGAGTCCGGGCCTACAAAGAAAAGAATGGATAACGTTATAACACAGTTGTTCTCCAGGAAACGCCTATTTGCAACAATAATGAGTAAGACGGTTTGATGAAAGGATTCAATTCTAATGCTGCCATTTTGATTTGTGCCAGGAAATCCGTCGGTCCAATAGAACAACTAGAACATACATAGGTTGATGAAAGGTATGTCGGTAATATGCAAAGCAGAACTCCCCGAGGATTCCAGGGCAAATCTGATTCCAAGGATTTTGCGGAAATATACGGGAATAAGCCGATTCAAATGATAGAACTATTCTCAGTAAGTTAGCTGATGAGCTAATTCAAATTTAAACATTACACATTAACTTACGTGGGCACTTATGAAACGTCAGAAGCTTGGTACACGATTCCAATTAGTCGTTTCCTAAGGAGAAGAGTCGGCAAAAAACTTCAAGGTTACCTACTCTTTTAAAAATAATTGGCTTTTACAATGTTTTCAAATTAGGTACACTATTAATAGGTACCTAACTTGTAACTTGACTAGAGACAGCCTCATTAAATCTAATGAGGCTGTCTCTAGTGGTCCTAGTTATGATTCCCGGATCAGGGAAAAAAAAGTTTGTTTTCAGTAGCAGCTCGGGGTCTGGATTTAGGTCCAGTTAATTGCAACAAGTTCACCTTTAAGACCATGTGTGTGTAACCACAATTACTCAAATAGTTTCTGGAAGAAGAGCAGCGGTGGCCCAGTGGTAACGGTCTCGACTTACGTATCGACTTACGGTCGTGGGTTCGAACCTAGAACGCTTTACATTGTGTAAATAATTTCATCACTACTACTCTCAAAACGGTGAAGGAAAACATCGTGAGGAAACCGCCATGTCCTAGAACCAAAAATTGCAAGACATTTGACATGATCTATCAACCCGCACTGGGCCTGCGTGGTGGATTATGTTAAATAGTTTGCGCTGATATGAGAGAAGAAGAATCCGACACAGTCATGAAAATGAGTGTACTTTTTATAAACAAGCAGCTAAAATTTATCCACTTTAAAACAGGATGCGTCTGTATTTTAAGGAGTCAACAACCGTGAATGATGAAGATTCAAAATGGCGGCTGCTTCGCAAATTCGCGCTTTCTGCTTGCGCGCTTTTTTTAACCGACTTCAAAAAGGAGGTTCTGTATTTTTTATTTAGTTGTTTGGTTCACCAACAATTGTTTATACTAACATCTTGGTACAAATAACGTCTTTAAAAACTTTGAACAGTGTAACAATTACTTAAAGGTAAACACCACATGAACTAAAATTATGTTAATTTCTAAGCCTAGGTACATGTACAGTTCACAAGCCAACTTAAAACTAAAGAAAAAATATGTTGTAGCCTATGTATAAATAAAGACTTCGTTTTGAATGTGATTGTTAAAGTTATATAAGTAGGTAACAAAATAATGAATGCTTTACAACACCTCTGCTAAACAACTCAAGATTTTATTATAGATTTCTGCTTAATCAGAGAATCAAAGTGAAAATCGATTAAGTGGCTGCAACTATTCAATACCCTACAAAACCCTACAGAACCTAGCGCACGGAGAGTTAGATCCCAACACCTTACTCGTGTAAATGTACTCAAAACTTTATCTTTAGCTTGTCATTTATATTGGTACCTCGTTTTAGAAATAATAAATGAAGCAATTTTAATTATCTACCGAAAAGCGAAGTGCCGGGAATGCAATCTTTATCTTTGTTTTTATCTGATGTACGACTATTTATCTAATTGGTGTATTGTGTTATTTTGGTTGGCTGGTTGGTTATTTGTGTAATGGTGTATTGTGTGTCTCTTAGTCTGTGCTAAATAAATGTATTTTCTTTCTTTCTTTCTTTCTTTCTTTCATAGTATAATCAACATGTAATGTTCCCACTGCCGGGATTCAGGCCTCTTCTCGGTGAGAGCGAATGGGCCGTATTCCACCACGCAAGCCCAGTGCTTTTCTTTTTTTTTTCTTTGTTTTTAGGTGGTGTATTGGATACGCCTTCACGCCACAGTGAGGCGTAATAATAAATAGTTATTTTATTTCTCTGGTAGATTCTGATATAAGTACTATATAGCAATAGTTTCTAGGTCCTTTGTATACTAACCAAATGGACGTTATGGGTTTGAAATCAAAGTTTTTTTAACAAATTTCCATCTATATTATTTTCACTACAGTACGGCCTTGGAGAGAATGCGTTCTTGGCACCTGTCAGTTTCATAAAATTTAAGGCTCGCGCTTTAATTAATCGCGCGCGACACAAAGGCACCGCTCGTTGCGCGACTTTCGGTGCCTTTGTGTCGCGTGTCGTGTCGCACCTGTTTGAAGGAGCCTTTAAACGTGTTTTGTAGTGTTGCTCAACTATCGATTGCTCTCGATAGTATTTCAATACTATCGTGACCTCGACAATTAGTAACAATATCGATAGGGCTATGGAATGGGCAAGGAATTTTACAATACTATCAATAGTATCAATCGTCAGACATGAGTAATAGGTACTATTGATGAAAAGCAATAGTATCGATAGTATTGAGTTGTGATACTATTGATACTATCGCTATAAAAGTGTGTTATACAATTAATAGCGATACTAACGATAGTATTAGAACTATCGATATTTTTACGTTTAATTTTCGTTACCTACCTATCGATGTAAAAATATCGATAGTTCTAATATTATCGATAGTGTCGCTAGTAATTGTTGTAAAACACACTTTTCTAGCGATAGTATCGATAGTATCTATAGTATCACAACTCAATACCATCGATAGTATGTATTGCTCTTCATCAATAGTATTATTCATGTCTGACGATCGATACTATCGATGGTATTGTAGACTTCCAATACTATCGATACTCCTATCGATATTGTTACTAGTTTTCAAGGTCAACTATTCATAGATCAACTTCGCAAAACACTAGTGTTGCCTAACTAGTGTTTTGCGAATTTGATCTTTATTAGTTACTAGAATTGTCGCACTGACAGGTGTCAGGGAGGCATTCTTTACAAATTTTATATAGCCATCCACATCCATAGTTAAAACGACAAAAAACTTATCAACTTGAACTAATATTCTATTCAAATATCTCATAAATAATTCCTTAAATACGACATCATCATTAAAACCAATTTAATTTCCTTAAATTGATCAATCTTACACCAAAAAGGTGTTGGACTCAGAATTGTTCCGAATCTGAGGACCCTTATCCGATTTAGGAAACAATTTATATCCCCGACGGCGAAGGGCTAAAAATTTTCACAATCCGCGAACGATTTAGGGAATGTCACTTGAGATCAAAATAAATAGCCCTATACTTTGGGACCTTTCGGCCCTTTTTCCTGATTTCAATAGAGGCAGTGTACAAGGTTTAGGCAGGGAGAAGGGGTGTTTATTTGGTACTGTCATGGAATTTTAAACTTGGTGCTCCAGAGGGATCTGTGTTTGCATTTGAATTTCTAAGATGAAAAGTTTCCTACTAATTTAATGTATATCCCCCTTACTAATAAACGTATTACGAGTATATCAGATGAACACCGATTTCTCTCTTTCAGTCGTCAGTAATTTGACATTCGAAAGAAGAAGACAAAGCGTTAGGTAGTACAGACGCTATACAACGTTTTATACAACGTTTGTTAGTAAGGGGGTAAATAATCCTATCTGGATGAAATTTCATACACAGATAGCTTATAGCCTGGATTAACACATAGGATATTTTTTATCCTGATTCTTCGTTTACTTGGGATAATTTCTGACCTGTACGAGGCCAATGTCGCGGGCAAAAGATAGTACTTAATAAATATTAATGTTTTTATGCTAAGGCATACCATCCAAATAGCTATTAAAGTCCAACATCAAGGTTGTAATTTGCTTTTTCATTTTCTTATGTACAGACGCCAGCACATCAAGCTACTACAATCTGTCAAATTTCTTTAATAGATTTTCAACTTTATTGCTAAAGCATGTTAAGGTTCAAAGTTGATTGTGAAAATATGACAGTTTCGGGTAGCGTCATGCGCTGGCGTCTGTACACTTATTTTTTTCACAAACAACATCGTGGCGTCAGAAAAGTTGTTAGCGAGACTGCCCATGACGCGTCGGAAATCATTTAAGAAAAATACTTGCTATTTTATTTAACCCTAGCTTCTGCCCGCGGCTTCATCCGCTTGGATGTCGGAAATTAACCCACGGGAACATGCTACCGGGACAAAAATCCTATATGTTACCCCATACTATCAGCTATCTGCCAGTGAAAGACCCGTCAAAATCGGTCCAGCCGTTTCGGAGATTAGCCGGAACAAACATACAGACGGACAGACAGACAAGAATTTTAAAAGCTGATTTATTGTTATAGGTAGCGCATATACTTTCATAAGCATTTAGTGTAAAACTGTTATTTTGATATAACAAACAGACACTTCAATTGTATATTTTATTTGTATGTATGTAGATAAAATCACGTCTGTAACCTCCGGAGGGTTAGACGGAGGTATCAGGTATACCTCTGCTGGTGCGATATTTAGCACGCGAAGTAGTTTCTATTGCGTTATCTTGGTGTATCTATACCTGTAGGCTCGCCCCCTACTACGTGAGACTTAATCTACTACAGCAGGTAAACTACAACCGGTCGATTCTGTAAAAATCTCACCGTGAAAACTTAGGTGAAGTGAGTTTGTTTTTGCTAGGAATAGACACTATTGATAGCTCACTCCACGCTCACATCACCTAAGTTTTCACGGTGAGATGGTTACAGAATCGCACAGCAGGCGCGAAGCGCGACGCGAGTCGCCCGCGACTCAAAGGCACCGTTCGTAGCGCGACTTGCGGTGCTTTTGTGTTGCGCGCGATGTTATCGCGTGTCGCGCCTGTTTGAAGGAGCCTTAACACGTCAAAATGTAGATACTAAACAGCAGATTTTTTTTTGCGATTTTAAATTTGGTCCCATAGTATAAGTTGTTCATAATGATGAGTACAATGACCTCTTAAGAGGTTTTGCGCTTTTAACGTTACACGTTGTAGATTTTAATAATCAATTATACTTATTACAATAATCTGTTTATTCATTTCTCTTTTATAAAAACACATTTTTGCTCATGCAATTTAAATCCGAATCATACAGCTTAAAATTCCAAAGTTTAAATCCGTGGAATCCGCAAAGAATCCACTTAGGGAACTTTGTTTTGAACTTAATAAAGCACTGTCATAGAGTCTCGTTGACTTGACATATAATTATAAACTTCTTGTAAGTACCTACTATTCTTTGTGACTTGCAAGTTGGGTATAAATAGAATTTATTTTTGGTGTTGCTAGCTTCTTTTTTTTTCAGGATGGAAAACCATCAAATAACCCCTCCCGCTCTGGAGCGGAAGGGAAGTGTCAGACTCTTACTGACTAAAACCCACCCGTGTTCCTTCCTTAGCCCTTTATGTTCCGAGCCAGCGGTAACCCTTTCGGACAATCCCGCTGAGTGTTGCTAGAGACTTGTATTCTAGATTAGTCAATACTTATCTATACTATACAATGTGGGGCAGGACGATTGACATTCCTTTAAACCACGTAAAGAGTGGCATGCACTTTACCTCTATACAAAAAATCAATCAAATCCAATGAATACTTTAGCCACAGGAAATTATTTTTCATTTTCTTATTTTTCAACATGATGTAGATCGGAGTCCGTAATAATAGGTAAACATTGTAAGGTCAAGAACCTGTGCAAAACCGTACGATTCTATTCTCTACGTCTCAATAGATAGATGCTTGAAAGACAGAGAAAAGTGTCATACGATCCCTATCTCACACGCCCCGCCCACTCTCGCAAAATACTACAATTAGAAAGAAAAAGAAATATTACTTACGCAAATAATGCATTAGTGGTGCATAGAAAATTGCGAGTGTGTGTGTGAGCGGAATTTTTCGGCAAAAAGTCCTTGACTCGGTAACTATGTCAGTCAGTGCATAGCGGCGCCCTTTGAGGATAGCACACGCCTACTTTTTTATCACAAGACAAGCCGCGCGCGCATTGTCGTTATTTTATGAAAAGTTTTAGTTGTTATTGTGATTAAAGACGATTTATGATAGTTGGATTAGTGCATAGTGTGTGTAGGTTAGTGTGACTTATTGTTAAGTGATAGTGTAATATTAGTAAGTTATTTAGGCATTTATTAGGTAGCTGGTTTTGTGATTTAGGTTAGGTTTGTAAGTTTTTTAGTTTAATTATGCCTCAAATAAGCTGCCGAGTACACCGACATGGTACTTACGGACGGAGAATGTCACCAAAATGCGGATTTAGCATTGTGTACATATCGGGAGAGATATGGTAACACAAAAACGTGCCCTACCAACAGCCGTGTTTTTACCCTGGCCGTTCAGAGGTTATGAGAGCATCGGCCTTTGGTTCCTCAAGGAGAGGGCGTGCCTTCAATTTCAAGTATCGAGGACCGGATATTACAATATTTTGAAAACAACCCGACTTGTAGCCTTCGGAACGCAGCGCTGCGGTTTCAAGTGAGTCACAGAACTGTTCATAGAATTTTGAAACGGCATGCACGGCGACCTTACAAGTTCAGAAAAGTTCAACAACTTTTAACCAGAGATATGCCATGGACGATTTAAAAATAAAATAATTAGTGCCTTCGACAAACTTAAAAGAATGGCAGATGGGGACTTGTTAAGACGAGTCCGTGAAAATTTAATACGACGATGTCGCTTGTGCATAATGAACAACGGGGGACACTGAAAATTTTACTATTGATGATTTAAAGATTGTGATGTGATATTATGTGATTAATTATTCAATCAGTGATCTTTTATTAATTAACAACTCGCAACTTAGCGAGTTTATGCCGCTGATTTGTTGAAAGTACCTCCGCCCAGCACCGCGGCAGCGCCGCGCCGCCCGCGCCGCCCGCTGCACCCCGCACCACGCCGCGCAATAGGTCAGTGACTTTTCGTAGATAAAGCGTGTTTACTTTTTATGCAGTTGATTCTGCCATTTATTTTGTTTGAAAAATGAAATTTTTAAACTTTCCATTAACTAATAATCTTCGTGTTTTAAAATGTTTCGATGGACTAGTACTGTGCTCGTTTTAATTTAATGTCGTAATTCCTGATCCACATTGTATAATATTATAAAGCTGAAGAGTTTGTTTGTTTGTTTGGTTGAACGCGCTAATCTCTGGAACTACCAATCGGATTTGAAAAATTCTTTTTGCATTTGACAGCCCAATTCTTGAGGAAGGCTATAGGCTATTTAACATCACGCTATGACCTTTAGGAGCCGAGCAAAAAGAAAAAAAAGTTAGAAAGAACGCTACGCAAAAACGAAGTAATAGCGCGGGCAGGCGATGCGATGCGACGGGGTGGGTCGGAGTAACAAGAAATTTCACGCGGACGAAGTCGCGGGCAGAAGCTAGTTATTATAATAAAATTTGTGAGCTTGTTTGTAAGGGGTAATCTTCGGAACTACTGATCAGCATCCTTATTGCGTAACACCCTATCAATCACAATCTGAATCATTTTGAAGGATATTGCTAGTCCATTGCTTCATATGTTCGAAAAATTGTCTGCACAACAACGTAAATAACGCAATGAATGTTGTTGAACTGTCAAAATGAAAGCATTGCTACTTATAGTGCGCTACGCACTTACAATGCGTGCCACGTAAGAAGAGACTTGACCCCGCCTCCCCCGCCTCTTTCCGCCGCCCCTATGACGTCCGGTCCCGTCCCGCACTCAGACCTCATACCGCTAAAGATACCTAAAATCGTTTACTGCGCATGTCAAACGACGTGGTGTGTCAAGTCTCTTCTTACGTGGCACGCACTTACTCCACAGATTTCAAAATTGTTATATTAATAGAAATCCACGCTATTGCCGACTGCCACAGGATATGTTTTATCTTAAAACACGCGGACAAAGTCGCGGCAGAAGCTTGTTGTAGATTATAACATATTGTTTCAGCAAAACTTATGTTTTGCAATAAGAAGCTATCAGTTTTGCAAAAAGTTTAAATTAAATATTACTCACAAACATACTATTTCTACATATTTTTTGTTCCTTCTAGTCGCGTTCCTAGTTTGATTGCGCGAAGCGCTTGTTTTTTTTAATCTATAGAATCACGCATCTTTATTTTCTACAGGGCAAAACCCGTTTTAGCAAAACAAAAAATATCGGCCATTAACACTTCATCACGCCTAATTGATCGCTTATGTGTTTCCTCAAGATGTTTCCTAACCTACTTATTAAAGGTTCGTTGGTAGGTATGTACTTCCCCGTTTGCCAAAATCTTCAGAGAAAAAATTAACCTCTCAACTCGCAAAACGATTACAAGGAAAATCTTCATCGTTTATTAAAATCCGATCCATCTCTTGCACTATTCACTTATTTTAGCTTACATAACATTTTTACATGACCCTTATATCGTTCGAAATAAGGGACACATTCGCAATGTTCGCAAACGTTCGTAAAATCGCAGACCTTTCTGGCTTTGTTGAGGATTTTTATCGTGACGTTAAGGTTTTTTTATTTAGTGTGATATTGAATTTTCCAGCTTATGTGCGAACGAGTTTGTTGTAAATACAAGCAAAAATGAACTTTATTGCAATAGAGAAATAAAGTCTTATTGAGTTTTTTCAAAGGTCAGTGTGGAATGGCTTTTTCAACGATATTTTTATACAAGCTCTTTAGTCAAAGAAAAAGGCTTAAATGTTTCTTTTTGAGATAATGTGCGGAGATGGTGTGATAGAAAGATGCTGCCATTAATTTGTTGCAAAATGGACTTTATAAAGAAACTTCCTCATAACGGCGAATGTTAGGAAGAGGTATTAATGGTTCGATAAGGAAAGAGAGTGCGGAAAAGAGGTTTTAAATGCTCTTTGGCAGGAAGGGAAATGTTAAAAGCTGATTATGGGTATTTGCTTCGTGTTTGTGTGTTGTTCTTTAAATGGGTAGGGTAGGCATATTAGCTATATTTATTTATTTATCCATTTATTTCAGGCGTCAAGGCCCATATAAAACACATACAATACAATATTAATATAAAAATACTATAAATGTATGTATTTATAGTATTTTTATATTACACTAAAAACTAACGCACACGAAGTAACTGCATCGCGTTTCGCTGACTGGTGTCATGTAGCAGGCCATGAAACCGGCGGTACACAACACCTTTCGGCCAGAACTCTTCCTTGAGAAACTTTTCGAGATGATGTGTCGTAACACGAACCACGAACGACTTGAAGTTCGTATTGTGACGCGACTCCAACATCTTGACCCTCAAAGTCCGGTTGGTCTTCACACGCATGTACTCCACGATCTCCGCAACCTTCGTGGAGTGGTGCAGTCCACGAAAGTCCAGGTGTGAGCCTATTATCATTACCTATCATAATATCAGCCTATAATGTTCCCAATGCTGGGACGCTGGCCTCGTCTTGGTGAGAAGGAATGGGCCGTAAGCCACCACGCGGGCCCAGTGCGGGCTGGTAGATGTCACATGTCTTCGATTTTTTGGGTCTAGAATATGCTAGCAAGATGCCCACGATGTTTTCCGCACGATGCTTTCCTTCACAGTTTTGAGAGCAGTGCCGATGATTATGATTTACACAAAGTAATGTGACTCTCTGGATTCGAACCTACGACCTACAGCTCGAAAGTAAAACCCCTTACCACTGGGTCGCCACTACTCTCTACTCACTATTGCCATTGACTGGGCATAACTCATAGAAAAATTCAATAACACTTTGCCTAACACCATCCCGCGTTGCCTATCGCCTAACACTTTGCCTAAACTGGAGGGGCTCGTGGCTAAGTAATAACAGCCACACAGGTCGATCGATCAGGCTAAGGTAAGCTTGCCGCGGTCGGTCCGTGGATGGGTGACCATCTTTACGTACCGAGATCAATTTATGAATATGGATTTGACAGTCGTTACGGGTCGTCAGTAGCCCGAAAGTTTGACAATCAGTTTTACCAAGGGGTATCGTCTTGCCCAGTAACTGATTTGTGGAGGTTAGATAGGCACAGGCAGTCGCTCCATGTAAAATACCGGTATTCAGCTGCATCCGTTGACACTGAAAGCCGACCCCAACATAGTTGGGAAAAGGCAAGGCAGAATTAATACTTTGCCTAAAATGGGAATTGATGCAATGACCTAACGAAAGCAAGACACTCGAAACTAATATTGTTTGTAGTCATTTCACTGATTTACCTTTATTTTTCACGTCTATTTATAATACAAAAAACCGGGCAAAAGCGAGTCGGACTCGCGCGCCGAGGGTTCGGTACCATCATATGTTTTAATTTTATCGGCGAGGCCTATATTCGTTAGAGAATTTTAAGATTGCGCACTGCGGTGTAGTATTGCAGTTTTAGGTCAGCGCCATCTCTTGACCGATAGTGGAACTAGTGTAACTTTTGTTGATGGTTTCTGAAAAAGTGTGCCATTTAGAGACATAGTTTTTTTTTCTGTAATTTTTACATAAACTTCTATCACATAGAATTATTTCAGATTTTTCTTTGCAAACTTCGGAGATAAGGGAATGGTGTTTTTTTACATTTTTCATCAAATCTATGCGGCCTAAAAAGTTTTTTTTGAGAATGTGCAAACTGCGCTCTTTCATATAATAATAATAATAATAGGATAAAATAAGAAAAATCACATACCTCATAGACATTGCAGTTCCCAATATTCATAACCTACAAAATATCAGAAAAAATAAGTAAATATGCTGAACTTAAGGAAGAAGTCACAAGAATCTGGAGTCAACAAAAAGTGTACGTTATCCCTATAGTTGTCTCCACGACTGGCGTTATTCCCAACCACCTTCTCCGTAGCCTAAAACTAATAGAATTAGAAGAATCCGTTTATATCAACCTACAGAAAGCTGCCATCTTAAACACCTGCAGAATAGTTAGGAAATTCATGCAGTTAGAGGAAGAAAACACACCCTAATACACACCACACGCTGCATTTACTTGGCTTTGGCCCGTAAATGTAGCTAAAACCAGCCTAAGAGCTGAGAAAAAAAAGCACTCAAAATAATAATAATCATTTTATTATCAGGCAACTAAGGCCCATAGATAATATACACAAAATAATCTTATACAATAATATACTAATACATATTTTAAAAAAAAAACTTAGAACTATGATTATACACGTAGCGTTGTCAGCGTCGTGTTGATATGATACCCCACATGCCCTAGTAGCCCCACTTCGAATTATTCAGAACCCCTTTCAGTCTCTGTTGCAAAAAAAATGCTTTCTTATTTGCAAAATAGCTGGGCAAATATCATCTACAACTATTCCAAATTTCAAGTCGATAGTATTAGTAGTTCTTGAGATATCCAGCTGTGACTGACAGACAGACAGACGAGTCTCACCATAAGGGGTCCGTTTTACCATTTTAGTACGGAACCATAAAAACTATCCTATTATAATAACAATGGACCAATATTAATTAAAGGCTCCTTCAAACAAGCGCGACACGCGATAAAATCGCGCGCGACACAAAGGCACCGCAAGTCCCGCAGCGAGCGGTGCCTTTGTGTCGCGCGCGATTATATCGCGTGTCGCGCCTGTTTATAGGAGCCTTAATTCTTTTCTTTAACTCACGTTCAGTCAGCGTACTATATTCTCAGTATTTCGTGTCGTTAGTGCTATTAATTTCTCTGTGGTATTATCAACCAAAGGAATCCCCTGTCCCGCGCGGTATCACAAGCTGACCGCATTTGACCTTTAACAAGAATAGCATCTAATTACATACTTACACTTATCAATACTGTCGGTTCTCTCCCCTTATCTTGAACTTTTATATATGTCAGGTTAATAATGTGACGTAACATCACGCTAGTATGGGACGCGGTAGGTAGAGATGTAGGTAGATAGGTATAGTAAGTATGTAAATAGACTTCGAATCCAATTCGGTTTTAGCAAAGACAATCTCCACAGATGGGGGTTCACGAACGACTCAGTAGTGTACCTACATAATAAAGATAATTTTTATCTTCTATCTATGAAAGATCTAAGAAGGGTGATCTTCTTTCATCCCTTGTGATAAGACTCATTGATTGATAATCATAGCAAAGAACATAAGAATGATAGGTTAAAATGTGATGTAATCGGTGATAATGATAACCCGATTAAAACTTACTATATATCTCGTATATACTACACTATATATAGCCTATAATGTTCCCACTGCTGGGACACAGGCCTCTATTTGAGAAGGTGTGGGCAAATCCACCACGCGGGCCCAGTACGGGTTGGTAGATGCCACATGTCTTCAGTTTTTTGGTTCTAGGACATGCCAGTTTCCTCACGATGTTCTCCTTCATCGTTTTGAGAGCAGTGGTGATGAATTAATTTAAATAATTTAAAATACACAAAATAAAGAAGAGTTTCGAACTCAGACAGGCGGGTTCAAACCTCCGACCTACAACTCGTAAGTCGCGGCCGTTACCACGGGCCACCATGACTGTTCATTATTCTTCATAATAACAGCTTTGAAATTGGTAGTTTAGTGTGATATAATTGGTGATATCGTTTTCCTGGATAAAGGGCAGTAGCGAAGGGTCAATTTTTGTAAGAGGTAAGCCGGAGTAGATATCTTTAATATGATTATATTATTTGTCTATAGAATACTGACTGTGCCATTTTTCAAAGGGAAGCCGGTAGGAATCAAGTTGTATGGAATCTTCGCCACAGGTAGCTACAAGTTTCCGGGAGACTAATCATTTCCTATCTATCACCGAGTTTTGTGAGAACGGCAGATCGAATTTGGATGTGACTATCCTCTTTATAAGTACACGACGATAGTAAGGTGGCGGTATAGGCATTTCATTCCGATGTATCCTTTTAGCTCCTCGTTGTATGCTAAAAAGGGTGAGAAAATCAATGCGACAGTAAATTAAACTTCGTATATTATCTAACTTATGACTACGAATAAGAATTTAGTCACTACTAGTGGTAGATAGCTTTTTTTTATTTCGATGTTTGGGTGGTATTTGAGTCTTTGGTCAACTGGACCCACTCGAACTGGACCTACGGGATCACTCAACCCAATCACATTTTGTATAGGTCGACTAGACCCAATTTCATCATTAGTACAGTCACGGAGTAAAGCCGAATCTTTGTTGTTTTAAAATACTCTCATACATTAGTATTGGCATTGGCGTTTACTGTCGTAATATCATTTCCACTTGTTATAATGCAAAGTTTATGATAGTTGGCTATAGAAACGAGAACTAATTCTCTACACAAGCAATGTTCGATGATTTTTCCTTGATTGAAACAGCAGGCAAGTTTAGGTAAGTTCTTATATAAAACGTTCTACTAGGTTTAGTCATAGTTTAACAATACATTATTTACTTAAATTAAATTAATAAGAAACAAAAGGAAAATAATTAAACAAAATGATTTACTTGCGGTTGTTATTGTGGTAAGCAAACTGATATTTTGGTCAGCATTCAACGTCAGAAAAGATGGCTTAAATAATAAACAAAAATGGTTATTTTATAAATGGTTTTTCGAAAGAAAATTAATAATAAAAAGGCCATCCAAAGGTTGTCGGTAAATGATCTCTTTTAGCGATAAGACCGCCTATTGGTAAATTTATATCTTGAATCCATAATGGTGTACATAATAAAGAATATTCTATTCTATTCAAAATGACAAAAAATATATATTTATGTAGGTAATATTCAAAGCACCTCATGTTTTTTTAAGAAAAGTTGCTCACGCCATGTCTTCCTCGTTGATCTTGTGGACTCCATCGCAACTATTGATCATAAGGTTCTGGGTTCAGTTCTCAGAGCTGGTGGCGTGTTAATAATGGGGTTTTATCTCTCATACAAGATACTCATCATAACAAACAATATACATAGATATTTATAATAAAAGCCTGTGATGTCCCACTGCGGGGTCTAAGGTCTCCTCACTATTTTTTCACTTCTCTCTGTTTAAAGATTCTGAGGGCCAGTTCTTGTTGAAGAAGCTCGAGCTCATCCCGTCATGTCCGTCTGGGCCTGCCGCAATTGGGTCGTAAGTTTGGCCCATTGGTCGTCTGACATGCGGTAGATGTGTCCAGACCAATTCTATTTTAGCGTGGCAGCTTTCCAGGTGACGTCAGTTATCTTTGCGATGGAACGGATGGTCGTACTCCTAACCCGATCTGTTAATTGATACCCAGAATACTCCGGTTCATAGCCCTCTGGTAAACCTCGAGTGGGGACTTCTGCTGATTTGTCAAAGACCATGTTTGACCACCACATGTGAGGATGGGAAGTATGCACACGTCAATGAGTCTTATCATAAGGGATTAATATACACGGTGTTCTTCACGTTATCCATAAACTTTGTCAAACGCTTCTATAGCTTTTACAAATTAAATCTAACAAAGGAAATAGTACTTGGTAGGCTTCGTTACAAAGATATTTGAAATTTAATTGAGCTATGCAGTAAGAAAGGGTCTTAATATAGTACTGACAAGTTTCAGCCCGCCAAATCTTATGAATACGTCGTTGCCAATACGGATAAAGAGGCATACATCATCATCTGCGTAGCCTTTTCCCAACTATGTTGGGGTCGGCTTCCAGTCTAACCAGAAACAGCTGAATACCAGTATTTTACATGGAGCGACTGCCTATCTGACCTCCACAACCCAGTTACTGGGTAATGCGATACCCCTCGGTAAGACCGGTTGTCAGACTTTCGTGCTTCTGACCTACCCGTAACGACTGTCAAAGATCCACGAATGACAGCCGGGACCAACGGCTTAACGTGCTTTCCGAGGCACGGAGGGATCTCGGTATGTAAAGATGGTCACCCATCCCCAGACCAACCGCGGCAAGCGTGGCTTAACCTGATCGATCGACCTGTGTGGCTGTTATAATTTAGCCAAGGGCCTCTCTAATAAAGAGGCATGCATATCGGGTGATTTGCGTCAAGGTATTTAGTTTGTAACTATGAAAATTAACAAAAAAAAAAGAATTCATTAGATAATAATATGTCCATAATGAAAAATGCTTATTTCCATGGTCTGAACATCTGGTCGAAGTTTAGGTATATAGTCCGGAACACTGTGTATATGTAAATAGTAAACCACATACTACCTGTAGTATTGTCTCCCTTTCTCCAAACGTTGTCTTTAAAAAAATCGCTCTTAGCGATAAGACCGCCCATTGTGTCACCCAGTGTAAAATTTCTGCATTCATATTTTGCTAGCAGCGCCTCGCGGTTTTACCCGCGTAAGTTTCGATCCCGTGATGGGAATATCGGGATGAAAACTATCCTATGTCCTTTCCCGGGACTCAAACTATCTCTACACCAAAATTCATCTAAACCGGTTCAGCGGTTTAAGCGTGAAGAGGTAACAGACAGACCGACACACTTTCGCATTTATAATATTAATAATAATAATAATATACTTTATTTTCAGACCATGGTGTCCATTTTGTTAGTAACAATGTTCTTATAGACTAGTGTTAGTAATACTTAAAACTACCCACAACAAAATATAAAAGAAATAAACACAAAGGACAAAAGAAATAGACTCAAACAATCATTACTGCGCCATTCCATAACAAATGGCGCAGCAATGATTGATGTAGCCACAGTCCAGCCGACTAGCTATCATGCTAAGGACGCTGTTGGCGCTGCCACGTACTCTACGCACCAGGGGCGCATCCCTGGTGCGTCATCTTTTACGCATCGTAGCGTAAAAGCAGTCAACGCGATGTTCAGCAAACATCCCTGATGCACTACAGAATCGCCGCAGCCCCAACAGCACCCTGAATGCATTATTGAATTGGACTCGGAGGGCACTGTAAGATTTTTGAGTATAGTCGGCCCACAGGCTGCACGTGTAAAATGATGTACAATAAGACCTAAAAAGTGTAATTTTGACTTCTGTCGAACAACGTGCAAACCTGCGAGCTATCATATTCGCCCGCACTGCCAGTGCCCTCCGTTCCCTCTCGATGTCATCATTGTCCTATTAGTATGGATGTGTAATTTTTATGGTGAAAGAGTATTCTATCTATTTATCAAACTAGCTTTCAAAGCTTTTACTAACAACACACACATTCATAAATATCAATCAAAATGTCGTCACACAAATCATACAAAAACATTGATAAAACTCAGACCGCAAGTTCAAACGGACGCTGGTAAAGTCCCGATGCCTGAACAAAGTTATCTCTAAACACAAACTTCCCTATATAAACTGAGAGACCCATTGAGAGACATCATTCGTGAATCCAGAACTCAGCAAACATGTTCTCTCCAATTCTCTTTACTGTCTTCGTAGTGAGTGTAACAGCTTGGGAAACTGTCCCTGAAGGTTATCAACTGGACTTAAGCCCTCAAGAGCAGGATCTGAACGATGATTTCTACCGGTATTTGCACCAGGAGGAACATAGAAGACAAACCCGTCAGCTACATGGAAGTACTTTTTTGAATTCGGACGGCACTAGCGGTAAGTTTTTGAATTTTTTTTTTTTTTGTTTTTGTCTTACGTTATTTACGGGTAGTCAGAAGCCCAACACTGACAACCAGTTTTACTAAGGAGTATCGTGTGACCCAGTAACTGGGTTGTGGAGGTCAGATAGGCAGTCGCTCCATGTTAAATACTGGTAGTCCCAACACAGGAAAAAAGGCAGTTTGATGCAAGTGGCATCCGGTTAGATTGGAAGACGATTCCAACTTAGGAAAAAAAGGCTATGCAGTTCGATTGCTCGAGTCTTTGTTTATTTGTAATGGGTAACCTATAATATTAGGTACCGAATAACACAGGATACCTTTTATGTCAGAAAAATGCTTAGTTCCTCTGGGAATTTCTATGTGGGTGAAACCACGGGGATTAGTTAGAATTTCCGAACAAAAACATTTGAAATTTTTAAAATGAGTGTGCTGTGCTATCCTTTTAGCATCGCAAACTAAATGCATGCTATCGATAGCTGGGGCTCTTGAAAAGGAACTTAACATTATAATCTCTTTATGCCTGTATTCTCCATTGGCAGAGGTGTATAGCACGGGTCCATATTGGCTCACCTAAAGTTCTTTACCCGAAATTGTTCTTCCTAATGATTTGTAATCCGAATGATCACTCTTCCTAAAATTTTTCATCCTAGTTTTAATTCATACTATTTGTAGTGCTACCGGCGATGTCCATAAAACTCATGTTTCCGAAAATTGTAATTAATAATATCATTACTGTAAATATATTTAAACTCCTACTGTTTTTTATCATAACGCTTTTATCCCTAAACATAATTACCATAATATTTTCACTCATACTCAATTACTCATAAAGAAACATTTACTAAGTGATTTTTGTCTTCATCATCATCATCATCAGCCTATATTGTTCCCACTGCTGGGACACAGGCCTCCTCTCAGTGAGAGGGAGTGGGCCGTAATCCACCACGCGGGCCCAGTGCGGGTTGGTACATGTCACATATCTTCGAATTTTTGGTTCTAAGACATGCCGGTTTCCTCACGATGTTTTCCGTCACCGTTTTGAGAGCAGTGGTGATGAAATAATTTACACAAAGTATAACGCCTGTCTAGGTTCGAACCTACGACTTACAACTCGTAAGTCGCGGTCGTTACTACTGGGCCACCACTGCTCTCTGGGCCACCACTGCTCTCTGGGCCACCACTGCTCACTGGGCCACCACTGCTCACTGGGCCACCACTGCTCTATTCACTGGATTTTTGTCTTAAATGAATGAAATTCAGGTCAGAGTGTCGTCTTGGGGGCACTATGAAAAAAATACTTAGAAAAATTTCGCGACCAATTTCGAGGTAGCTGTTGGTCACTGTTCTAACCTAACCTAACCTAGGATCCCTTCCACATCGTTTTTACGACAAACAGTTAGTCGGAGACAAAAAACACCAAGACACTTTTAGTCTTAGATATAATACTGATTATTATCAATAAAATGAAATCTAAACAAAAAAGATATGACTTTGAATAATAGTGTAAAAGATGGTTATGTTGAGAAAATATAGGAAAACAAATAAAAGTACCTCTAATAGATTTTTATTGCTAGTGACATTATGAAGTTGAATGCTTCGGAATTATGAACATTAGAGACAGAGTATTTAGGAATTGTGATTGTTAGGATGAAAAATGTTAGGAAGAACATTTTCGGATTTCCAATTATCGGAGTTGAAAATTTAGGTGAACTTTGGCGCACCCGTATAGCACATTTTGCCTGTTGTGTTTCAAGTCCTATGTAATGAAGGGGGAATCCAATGCTATAATCATACAGAGATCCATCCAAGCTTTGGGGTGCTACTTAGAATTTCCTGATGACATACTTTAATTATACTTCACCTAAGAATCGAATCTAGGAACCTATGCTGAGCAGTATCGTTTATTAGACCAACAACTGCTTCCGATATTATGAAATGTCGTAATTCATTTGTTTGTTCTTTTTCCCAGGCATAAACGCCAAGCTGCCATTTGCTGGTAACGATAAGAATGTCCTCAGTGCTATTGGTGGAGCTAACTTCGATGCGAACAAGCACCTGCAGTCATCAACCGCTGGATTGGCATTAGATAATGTGTAAGTGTTTTTATATTAATTATTTTCTTCTTTCGTGTTGATATGAACTCTGTAAGAAATTATAGTGAATAGCTTGTGTCGTTATAAAAATATGTACTTAATCAGATGAGCAGTGGTGGCCCATTGGTAACGGCCCTGACTTACGAGTTGTACGTCGCGGGTTCAAACCAAGGCAGGCACTTGACTTTGTGTAAATAATTTCTTCACCACTGCTCTGATAACGGTGAAGGAAAACATTGTGAGGAAACTGGCATGTCCTAGAACCAAAAATTCGAAGACATGCAACATTTTACTTTTGTAATTATTTTCGTGTCTTTTGTTAAGTTATATCTAAATTATTCCTAATAAAGCCTTTATTATTTAAAATCCCTTTGAAACATAATTTCACATGTGATCCTTCCCTAATTACAGCAACGGCCATGGGCTCTCTCTCACCAATATGCGCATCCCTAACTTCGGCGACAGGGCCACGCTAGCAGGCCACGCGACCCTCTTCCAAAACCCGAACCACAACCTCGGAGCTAATGCCTTCGTGTCCAGGAGTATGCCTTCCATCCCTCAAGTTCCAAACTTCAACACTTATGGAGGTGGAGTTGATTATATGTTCAAGTGAGTATTTTATCAAACTATGTATTAAGGTCATACGGCTACCAAGGCGTATCGTGTTATCTACGATGGGACGGCAATCCGACACGCCCGGAGAGATCAGGCGCAGGACCAAGGGCAAAACGTGCTGAGTGTGGGCAGGGTATGGGCAGTAGTATCTAGGTTGTGGAGATCAGACAGGCAGCCGCTTCATGTAAAGTGCATCTGGTAAACTTGAAGCCGTTCGTAATATAGTTGGGAAAAGGCTGGTAGAAGATTAAGTTTATAAGATGAAGGGTCATCTGATGATAAGTGGTCACCACCGATCAGCAATACCAGAGGCGTTGTAAATACGTAGCCATACCAGAGGCACAGCTGAAATTTTTGTCTTATGTGTCTGTAATTACAGCGGCACTACTACCCTTCAAATCGGAACGCAGCAACGCTGATTTGCGGCACATGCCTAATGCAAATTCAGTCAGTTCCGTTTTAGCTATAATATATATTTCTTACGCAACTCATCCATCTTTTTTGATGTGGAAACTTTTTTAGGCGCGTTGAGCGATTTTTGGTAGGGGAGAAACTTAAAGGTCACGTCACCGACAACAATCTGTGGCTATGATTTATAATTTGTAAATAAATTACAAATTATAAGATTCAAATTTTTGAAATATAAAATAATTAAAAAATACTGGTCAGTATTTCATAGTTTTATGTTTTCACTTCTGTCAGCAGACCCCATGATTGTCTTCTTCTTTTAGAATGGGCAATTCTTCTTCTACATCATTAGTAATTCCGTTGCCTTAAAATATAGTTTTCTAATTCTTTTCCTTAATTACAGAAACAGAGTCGGCGCCTCATTAGGGGTAGCTCAAACTCCGTTCCTGCAACGGACCGACTACTCTGCCAACGGAAACTTGAACCTCTTCAGAGATAAATCCAGTTCTCTGGACTTCAACGCAGGCTTGAGCAAGTCTGTGTCACCCTTCATGAGGAGCTCATCGTGGGAACCCTCGACTGGTTTTACTTTTAGGAAATTCTTTTAACTTTACCTAAAAAAAACCTATATTTGGATTAAGAATTTGAGATAATTTTCAAGTTATGGAATAACGAACCGAATGGCATAATTAACAAAGTTCAAATTCCATTGCAACCAAAATTTTATTAGGACCTTTTTGTTACAAATTGTCACTCAAAAATCAACTTAGAATACATTTCACTAAAGTAGACAACTGATTAAGTGGCAATGGACTGTAAATTATCTGAAATTATGAACACTGCTATATGTCAAAGACATCCACTTACGAAACAATCTGTTGGTACAATACGGCCGATGGGTCATGATCGGTATAGCTCGTCAAAATGTAGGGAACAGCTGATTTTTTTTTCGCGATTTCTGGTTTGGTCCCATAGTAAAAGTTGTTCATAAAGATGAATACAAAGACCTCTTATGTGGTTGTTCATGTTTTACCAATGACTATCTATATCTTTGAGAGTCCCCCATATTGGATTTAGAATGATGTGACTTAGCCAACCGTGCATTGCCATCCAAACCAAAAGTGTATGCAAAATTTCAGCTCAATTGGTTGGGGAAAACAGCTGTTATAAAAATCTGTTGCAAGATTTGACCCATACGCAAGTTATACGTATTTACTTATAAAAGCTTGTAAAAATGTTATTGTCATTTGTAATGTTTTTTTCGATAAGTTAAAGTCCCAACGCGACAGCACGATGCGACTCTAGTTGAACAATTTCTATGAAAATTTTATGAAAATTGTTTTACTAGAATCGCGTCGCACCGTCGCGTCGCGCTTGTCTGCGGAAGCCTTAAGTCAGTACTTACGTGAATTTACTTGTAATATTTTATATATCAAAAAGTGTCAGTTTAGACTGTTAATCATCATTTTCACATTTTTCTTGATACTTTCTTTTACAATAACATATTATTAGTATGTAAGCTACGAAAAACATTAGACAAGTGATTTTTATTGCCAAAGTATTAATTCATATTTGAGTTGAAAAATAAGTGTAAATATTTTCAAAATACACTCACAAGTTTGTATAATTATAATTATTTAAGTATTAATTTTATAGGAAGGTACACATTTAGTATTGTATTGCATTTATAATTTAGTTCCGTAAAAGATCTGTAAATAAAAAATCTTTTAGATAAGTTGGTTGTATAATTTTTATTTCCTACCGTCATTTTTCTTTCGTTCATCCTGGCCGTATTCTCAGTACAATGCGTGCCACGAAAGATGAGACTTGACACACCACGTGGATTGACTTGCGCAGTTCACGATTTTAGGTATCTTTAGCGGTATGAGGTCTGAGTGCGGGACGGGACCGGTCGTCATAGGGGCGGCGAAAAGAGCGGGGGAGGCGGGGTCAAGTCTCATCTTTCGTGGCGCGCATTGTAAATAAAGATTGGCAAGGATATCGACGCGCAGCCGGAGGGGCAATTCACGTAATTATAAGAACATTCATAGTCTGATATCAGTCTGAATCTGTCAAAAATACCTCTAATTTCCCAACATTTTTGACAAGATTTTGACTTTTTTCTTTGTCGCCGAGATGAGATTGCGACTAGATTTTACGAGAATTGGCCTTCTGTTATAAATATCATGGATTCAGTACACGATGAACCGACCAACAACGTTTTCAAAAAAACAAGCACGATCGATGAAAACTGTAAGAGGAAAAATATAAATATTTGTAACGTCCACCTTTGTGAACACATTAACAGTCCCCTTAACCAAAATCAATTTATTTGCTGTTTCATACATTTTGACGCGGAAGACGAAAAGTGAAAAAAAGCTACTTATTACACTTTTCTATAATAAAAATAATAATAATACAAGTCCAAAGAATAACTGTTTCATGAAATCATCATTCTTTGGAGTTACGTGGTCTTAGAGAGTTGTGTTGATGACTTTAATGATTATAATTCTGCAAATACATATTTGTTACGGCCGCGAATCATATTTTGATCGACGTACAACTTAATACTGACCAGCAAATTGCAAAAAACGTAAGAAAATTTGAATTTCGCGGGCTACCTTAGCGCTTCCCTCTTAAATCTTATGAATTTACATGTCTCTTTTTACTGTCGCTTTTTCGTTTCATAAACTTTCAAATCACAACGATTCTAAAGAACATCCATCCATCCAACCATCACCATCACCATCACAATCACCATCACCATCACAATCACCATCACAATCACCATCACCATCACAATCACCATCACAATCACAATCACAATCACCATCACCATCACAATCACAATCACCATCACAATCCCAATCACAATCACAATCACCATCACCATCACCAACACCATCACCATCACCATCATCATCATCACAAATTAGTAGCATAGGCTTAAATGTGATGTCATTTGTAATAATAAAAAACAAAAACACTGTATAAATGCTTCCTGTCTCATTTTTTCCCACGTTAAATCTTATGTCTCTTTTTATTGTCGCTTTTTCGTTTCATAAAATTTCAAGTCACAACGATGCTAAAGAAGTTTTCACTTCAAAACACTTTTTTAGCTGATTTCATACAAAATAATTCAATTGTGATTGATAGTGTGTTACGCAATGAGGGGGCTGTTTCGTGAAGCGGCCATCATTCCATTGTCAGTTGCAACAATATCAAATTAGTGTCTTATATCTGTGAGGTTGGTGCTCCAGTTTCAATTCTTAGTACATGCAACCGCATATCCATACGAAAGTGTGCCTGTCTGTCTGTCTGTTACCTCTTCACGCTTAAACCGCTGAACCGATTTAGAAGTAATTTGGTGTAGAGGTAGTTTGAGTCCCGGGAAAGGACGTAGGACAGTTTTTATCCCGATATATCAACGGGATCGACACTTATGAGGGTAAAACCGCGGGGCGTTGCTATAGTTCGCACGGAACTAGTTGGCCACGCCTTGGGTGGGATCGGGGGTGAGGGCAGCGGGGTTGCCTATTGTTCGCAACGCACGTCCTGAGTAATGACAAAGCGTCTTTAGAGAATTTATTCTGAAAGGTTTAATCATTAGATATAATACTAGCTGAGCCCCGCGGTGTCACCCGCATAAGTCTCGAACCCGTGGGAATATCAGGAATAATCAGGATTAAAAGAAAGTAGCCTATATTCTAATGCAGGCCTTGGTCTACCCATGTGCCAACTTTTATCTAAATCCGTAGCCATCTAAAAGCGTAACAAACAAACATACAAAAAATCATTATAATATCAATTTAGATTTACGGCTGATTTCTCAATAGTCAGATAACTTGTATCTCAGGAATAAATATTTCGGTTTGACAGCTTTTGTACAGAAAATATCATGTATGTCAAACTGTCAGATTTATTCTTCAGATAAAAGTTTTCTGTCTATTGAAAAATCAGCCCTTAGATAAAGCAATCTCAATGTCATATCGTAAAAACTGTGTGTAGCAGAGGCGGATCGCTAGGCCATATTATTATCTATACTAATATTATAAAGAGGTAATGTTTTTAAGTTTGTAAGTTGGTATGTAGGGGGTAATATCTGGAACTACTAGTGCAAGTTTTACCACTTTTGTGCGTTTGACTGTACGGTTCAAACGTAGTATATCCGTCGTTGCGGTGTTGTGTGGCACGTTTACATAGATATTCTTCAATCGTTTCAAGATTGTGTGTAAGTAGACCCAAACCCCCTCAATAAAAAACGTGAATAGTTACATTTCCTTCTAATACAAATAAACTACTCCTAAAATTATTGTTACAAGGGCATCTACTTTTCCAATATTTGTAAATATGTGAGCACCATGTATCTATCACTTGATTTACCTGTAATTGCTTCATTTTTAATTATTTTTATTTTTTTTGGGGTAGTTTTTTATTCTAGGTGCGTCGTCTTCACATATTATGTATACAAAACCTTGTAAAACATTTTAAAAGAGTAACGGTGGAGTTTCTTGTCCATTCTTCTCCATACGAAAACTACCTTTTGGAACGGGCGACTAGAATCAATTCTATTTTACTGTAAGTTTTGACGTTCAAAAGTGCCTTTAATGTGCTTATTTGAAATAAATGATTTGACTTTGACTTTGGAAACTTAATTTTAATATATTTTTAACTTATGTACTTCACACTAGGTCGAGCCTGTTTCGACTAGTTGAAACTAGTTCTAAGTAATGCTTGTGTCATGAGTAAAATTCAGCAATACGGGCCTTAGAATTGTAGAAAATAATATTAACCATTTCTTTGAAGTGTCTCTCCATAAATATCTCCCAAATAAACGATGTTTCTTCTCAATATTTGTTGAATAAATCCTTTGTTTCGAACCCAATGGGCCGCAACTTGCAATCATAACAGACTGGTGACAATTTACAAAGACTTACTCAAACTAGAAATGGTTAGGGGGGAAGCGGCAGGTTAGCCCTCTAAGTTCATATCCGAAGTCTGCCGGGTCAGCGGCGGGATTGTCCGAAAGGGTTAGCGCTGGCCCGGAACATAAAGGGCTAAGGAAGGAACACGAGTGGGTTTTAGTCAGTAAGAGTGACACTCCCTTCCGCTCCACCCAGAGCGGGAGGGGTCATTTAATGATTTCCCATCCTGAAAAAAAAAACCTATTGAATTAAAACTAAAACTACATCATAAAATATCAATCAATACGGTTATAAGTCAAAGTCAAAGCATTCATTTCAAAAAGGCACATAAAAAGCTATTGTGAACGTCAAAAATTACAATAAAATAGAATTGATTCTAGTCGCCCCCTCCAAAAGGTAGGTTTCGTATGGAGAACAATGCGCAAGAAACTCCACCGTTTACTCTTTTAAAAAAATTTACAAGGTTTTGTATACATTAATTATATGTGAAAATGATGCACCTAGGATAAAATTACTCTACCACAAAAGGTAAAAATAGTTAAAAATAAAGCATTGATAATTGAATCAATTATGTAATAGATCATACATATTTACAAATATTATAAAAGTAGATAATTTTCCTAGAATTTTATCAATTCCTACCTTTACAGTTAAACCGTTTTATTTTTTACATTTCTGTATATTTTCTCTTCGTGTTTTGTTATACATCTCTGTGGACGGAAACGGAGCGGAGTTTTCGAGACATTATCAAGAGCTTTCAACCTCGGAAAATTGTTGTGAAAATTCCTTCAGTTTGGAGCAATTCTGATGCACAAGATGATATCTCTTGAAATAGTAGTTTAGATATTTTAATAATAGGAGTGACTACAGTAAAATTGTTGTCGAAACAGGGGGTTGTGGCTTGCTGCGGTGCTATTCTGTAGAAATCTCACCGTGAAAACTTATGTGAAGTGAGCGTGGAGTGAGCTGTCCACAGTGTCAATTCCTAGCAAAAACAAACTCACTTCACCTACGTTTTCGAGGTGAGATTTTTACAGAATCGACCGGCTGTTTCTTATTGTCAATCAACTTAGAGCGGGAGGGGTCATTTGATGATTTCCCATCATGAAAAAAAAAAGCCTATCGCAGTTAATATTTTGCCCATTATATTTAAATTCCATGTAATAAAGATCGCTCTTAGCGATAAGACCGCCTATTGTGTCACCCTTTGTAATTTTTAGGGTTCCGTAACTTAAAAGGAAAAACGGAACCTTTATAAGATCACTTCGTTGTTCATCTGTCTGTTCGTCTGTCAAGACCCTTGTCTCAGAAACGTGTGGTGTTATCAAGCTGAAATTAATATGAAATACTCAGGGCTGCAATCCCTTGAAGCAGTGACAAAATCAAACTTCTAAGTCAACGTAAACAAAATATACGGGCGTTTATGTTCCGTTTATGCCGCATATTTTGACACTCGCAATTTAAGGGAATCAAAACCTATAGGGTACTTCCTGTTAACCGAGAATCATGAAACTTGGCAAGAAGCAATGTCATGTAGCACAAGTTAAGGAAAAATCCGAAAATCGTAAATTTGTAGGTACATTACAAAAAAAAAATCCCGTGACAAATAATTACATACCTACAAAGCAAAAAGCACTAGGAAGTGGTGAAGGGCGGGCGTTTTGGGGGATGGTTTTAAGGCTCTTAGAAACAGGCGCGACACGCGATATAATCGCGCGCGACACAAAGGCACCGCCCGTTGCGCGACTTGTGGTGCCTTTGTGTCGCGCGCGATTTTATCGCGTGTCGCGCCTGTTTGAAGGAGCTTTTAAGTAAATTTGACGTGATCGTGACTGGGTTGTGGAGGTCAGGTAGGCAGTCGCTCCATGTAAAATACTGATATTCAGCTGCATCCGGTTAGACTGGAAGCCGACCCCAACATTGTTGGGAAACGGCTAATCAGATGACTTTTATCTTATTTTGTTTTCAGCATCTTGGGCATGTGACTAATATTATCAGTGATATCACCCATATGAACCGGCTACTTACATTCGCCCATTTACCTTCAGGAATATAAATTACCAAGAAGTTAAGCTCTTGCCTTCTAAAGAAGTAAGAAAAGTCAAAATGTTAGTTTTAACGCTTTTGGGGCTTATCCATGTAGCGTGTTCAAACGACATAGGATCCTATGTGTATGGAGTGAAACCCTTACCTGATTTCGATGAAGTGGATCCTATTGTTGAGACTGAGGGCCAGTACGAAACGATAAGCCCGATGGAGTTGAAAAGGCTGTCCAGAAAAGTGGATGGCATTCTGAAGCATCATATTCATGGTAAAAAAAGTTGCAGAATATGTTTTTGTGTTGCGGGAGCAAGTTGCAGTGTTTTGCAACATGTTTTTATGTGGCTAAAGTTGCGCAATATGGCTAAAGTTAATGTGGCTAAAGTTGCGCAATATATTTTTGAGTTGCGGGAGCAAGTTGCAGCGTTTTGCAACATGTTTTTATGTGGCTAAAGTTGCGCAATATGGCTAAAGTTAATGTGGCTAAAGTTGCGCAATATATTTTTGTGTTGCGGGAGCAAGTTGCAGCGTTTTGCAACATGTTTTTTTATGTGGCTGGTTGGGTTAGAGCGCAAACATTAGGTTTGCCATAAAAAAATTGGTCAAGTGCGACGGATTCGCACACGAAGGGGTTCCAACCACAAGGCAAAAAACGCAAAAAAAAAACACATCTCTTGTATGGAATGTACCCCATTTAATTTTTAACTTTAATTTATTTTTATTCTTTGTTGTTATTTGGCAATAGAAATTACACACTCTGTGAAAATTACAACTGTCTAACTATTACGGTTCATGAGATAAAGCCCGCTGACAGGTCCGTCAGTCTAATGGACTGACAGCGGAGGCTTAGTATTAGGGTCTCGTTGCCTTTGGGTACGGAACCCTAGAAACTGTTGCTAACTATATATTGTTTACCATGAATACGAGGCTTTTCTTCAAATTCTGATGATGCTAAAGGCTTGAATACGGGGGTATCGAAGATTCAAAATGAGAGAAATGTCCTTAATGCTGAATTTGATGAAGTCAATAATAATGTGTCACAAGGATTGGCGCTTCAAAATCTGTGAGTATTGTTACCCGACTTCATCAGAAGGAAGGTTATGTTTTTTGGATGTATGGGTGTATAACTGTATACAGTATGTATTAGAAACGTATGGTCATATTGAAGAGTGTGGCTACAGATCGTCAAGATGAACAACTTTCTCCATAGGACTAACAAACATCGTAATCGAGAAAAAATAATCGTTTGTCCTCTACAGTTGGGTCGAGTATAGTTGTTGAAGTATTGTATGGGACAGTTGACAATTTTCGCTATTACGATGTTGGCACCATGGAGAAAGTTGTTCAGTTTAATGGTCTGTACCACACCCTTAAATATGGTAACACAGTTCTGATAAACCTTGTATAATAATATATATTATGTGTCTTAAGATAACAAGTCTTATCCATGGAGGTCCGATCAATTCTGTAAAAATCTCACCGTGAAATCTTAGGTTAAGTCAGCTGTCATTCCACCAGTCACGCTATTTTGTAAAAATGTCACCGTGTAAACTTAGGTGATGTGAGTTATTTTTTGCTAGGAATCGACACTATTGACAGCTCACTCCACGCTCATTTCACGTAAGTTTTCACGGTGAGATTTTTACAGAATAGCACGGCTTATGCTATAGGGATTGACACTATTGACAGCTCACTCCACGCTCATTTCACGTAAGTTTTCACGGTGAGATTTTTACAGAATAGCACGGCTTATGCTATAGGGATTGACACTATTGACAGCTCACTCCACGCTAATTTCACCTAAGTTTTCACGGTGAGATTTTTACAGAATAGCACGGCTAATGGCTATAGGGATTGACACTATTGACAGCTAGCTTCACCTAAGTTCTCACGGTGAGATATTTACAGAATCGCCCGGCTAGTATTCAGCTGCATTCAGTTAGACTGAAAACCGACCGCAACATGGTTGGGTATATGCTAGGCAGATGATGATAATTGCGTGTACTCGTATGTCTATTTCTCTGGCACACTATGCTGCCTAAACGACTTGTTACTGTCGTGAGATTGGTCTCCATTATAGCGAGAGTTACATGGTATTGCGGCGGCATCTAACCCTTTCCAAACTATGTTGGGTTCGGCTAACAGGATGCAGCTGAATGCCAGAATCTTACTTGGATCGACGGCCTGTCTGACCTCCACAACCCAGTTACTGGGTAACATGATATCCCTTTGCAAGACTGGTTGTCAGATTGCTGGGCTGCTGACGACCATTAACGACTGTCAAGGATCTATGAATGACGGCCGTGACCAAGGGTTTAATGTGCTTTCCGAGCCACACAGTTCCACTACCTACTACAATCATAATATTAGTAATCAGTCCATTCACTCGCTCCGCGAAGCCTGTGAAGCTCCCAGAAAGCTTCTGTGCTTTTGGGCGGAGCTAGGCTGGCTCTGTTAGCCAGAATCTCCACGCACAACGGACCGAATAGGAGTCTAAGTGCGGAAAAGGGAGTCCCATTATCATCATCAGTCCATTCACGGTTACTTTACAAACCTATGATTTTGCGTCCAATTCACAGTGATCTTTATTCTCATTCTAATAAGATCACTGCTGGGTAGCTGCCACTGACAAGTCTGTCAAAATTATTGTAAACTTTATTCTCGTTACAATACGGTCGCTGGTAGTTTGCTGCTATCAGAGGTAAAATAACTGTGAATGGACTCTACCCTACCTATTATAATAATATTGATTCAAACAAAATCTTCTTCATTTCAGCAAAAAGGTTCGTGCCTCCCTGAGCACCAGAAATCCGTTCCTCGGCAGTAAGAATTACTTCAGAGAGAGAAACCTCTTTCGTAGTCCTACCTCCTTGGTAGACATTAATGTCAGATTCAAGATTATCGCCACTCCATACACGAGGAGTAACTGTAAAACTAACTTTCTACGCACTGTTATAGAGTGATAATTATAATCCATGTAGAGCCATCATCATAGCCCATGCACGACCATCATCATGGCTTACCAGTACAGCTTTTCTATATGAAACAGCTCAATTAAAAAGGAAAGGAATTCGCAATTGTAGTGTATTTTTTTATTTAAGGCGAAATACAGATTTGTTACGGGCGCGTATAGTTTTTTATTACATGTCATACAACCTCACAGAGCTGTTAATTGTAAAATACGCAAGAAAATTTGAATGTTGCGGGCTACGTTAGTACATCCACTGAATCATTTACGAATTTTTTCAAGGTATGTAATTTTAGTATTCTGCCCAAAGAGTGAAAACGGCGCCCTAATGGGGGTTTTCGTGAAAATTTACGACACCACTTTGACAAGAGGTCTTCCATTTCGACAATGAATATAAAATATATGATGACGTTCATCATTCGATTCATTCATTCGTTCATCATTCAGTCATGACTAAAGAAAATATAGGCTCTTTGACAGATGCCTGGACCTGACGTGTCAGTGCTGCCACCTAGCGAACGTAATTTCAGAAAACTCACATTGCGTAACACTCTATCAATCTCAACCTGAATCATTTTTAAGGATATTCTAATCCATTGCTTCATATGTTCGAATAATTTGTCTGCTCAACAACGTAAACAGCGCAATGAATGTTGTTGAACTGTCAAAATGAAAGAATGTTAGTGTGTTACGCAATTACCCCGCTGGACTCTATTATTAAGTCTACGCCACGCCGTCTGCCTGTCTATCCGTCCATTTGTCTGTCTAGGGATGTATTTTTAATGTTCTGCCCAAAGAGTGAAAACGGGACTCTGTTAATAAAAGAACGGCGCGCCATCAGTCTGTCTGTCTGTCACAAGGCTGTATTGATTTAACTGGTAGCCAGTTGAAATCTAATAATGCGTACTATGGTCTAGGTCGCTTCGCACAAATGGGCAAATGAAATGAAATTATTTATTCTCTAAATAGGACATCGAAATCACTTTTCAACATCATATTAAAAAAAAATTGGATGAGGTCGGCGTTCCCTATCTGACTACTCTGAGAAGAAAGGTCAAAACATAATCTTAGTCAGATCATGTGAAGACCATGTAGATTGATGTCTGAAATGGTCTTTTGAAGAAAGTACCACACAGATTTAAGTGGACCAGTCCAGCCAGTGCAAGCATTTGTCAGTACTCAAAACTGCCAGACCAACATTAAAACTAACAAAGAACAAAAAAAAAAAGATGGCAGCCATCTTGTGTTAGCGATCTAAGTATCTTGACATCAGTCAACTTTCCTTTACCACTAACTAAGACTTTGGGCCAGTTTCTCGAACGAAAATGATCGGAAAATTAATGCGACAAATTGTCAAGCGCGCGTAAACTGCTAATATTGTTTGAATGATTTACGAGTATCAACAGCCAATCACATCACTTCGTCTTGCGTTTAATTCTGACACGTAGTAAATTTTCGATCTTGGGGGTGTGTGGATAAGCTATAACATCCGCAAGTGTCGATCGATCACGTTAAGCTATTCTTGCCGCGGTTGAGTCCGTGGATAGGTGATCTTTACATACCAAGACCCTACCGCGCCTCGAAAAGTACGCTAAGCCGTTGGTCCCGGCTGTCATTCGTAGATCTTTGACAGTCGTAACGGGTCGTCAGAAGCCCGAAAGTCTGACAACCAGTGTTTCTAAGGGGTTACCCAGTAACTGGGTTCTGGATGTCAGATAGGCAATCGCTCCATGTAAAATACTGGTACTTATTTTACCTGCAGCCGGATAGACTAGAAGCCGACCCCAACATAGTTGGGAAAAAGCTACGCTATGATGATGATGATAATTTTCGTCCCAGAAACTGGGTTTATAACCTCTTAAACATTACCAAAATCACACATGAAACAAAATCCATACAGCTTTACCGAAAACTTTTGGCCGAATTAAAAACGGGAGTCATAGAAACGGAACATCGTGTACCGTGGTCGAGAAAACTCGTATTTTTAAAGCCACATTTTTTGCGGGTAGTTTAAAAATATGACTGTTTCGAAAACATTATTACTGTCGATACTGCATTAAAGTAAGCACGCCCTGATTTAGCGCTGTGAGATGGAAAAAAGTTTGGGGACTATTCTAGTGAGCGTTCGACAATATGGTGAGGTTTTCATCCGATATTTTACGGGTTTTTTTTTTAAATATAAACGTCCGAATTGAGAACCTTTTCCTTTTTTGAAATCGGTTAAAAAATGTAAACAATTGAATCAGATAACGGACTTCGTCCATACTGATCGTATCTGTGGATGCCAATTTGTATAGTCATTTACAAAGTGAGTGCTTTTTTTGACAGGAATTATTTTTTTATGGAACCTGAATTTTCGTCGTTAATCTTTTAATTACAATTTTATAATGTTATTCAAACATATTGATGGTTGAATTGAGAAAAATCAAATGTGTTGGAAAAAGTGGTGAGAGATAGAGTTGAAGCCTTCTAAATACATATGAATGTGTTATAAATTCCTTTTAGTGAGTGATTAGATGACAAATAAACCAGAACAGGGTCACACTTTCATCAGATACTTTCGGAACAAACTATCCCTGTATCGATTCCTGTCGGTCGATTCTGTAAAAATCTCACCGTGAAAACTTAGGTGAAGTGAGTTTGTTTTTGCAAGGAATTGACACTATTGACAGCACACTCCACGCTCACTTCACCTAAGTTTTCACGGTGAGATTTTTACAGAATAGCTCCGCTGGTGAGATTTTTCTTATGTAGCAAATAGGCACATAAAATAGGTACCTAATGTTAAATGTTGGTGTACTTTACATCTCCAATGCCTACCTCTTCGGGAATACAGACATGATGTTAATTACTTCGATTCCCGGGCAAAGAGTTATTGGGTTTTTCTATTGGGGTTTCTCAGTAGATTGGATTTGGGCTCGGGTTCAAGATTAAAAAAAAAATCCTGAATGGAACCGCTCTTGACCTCGATCACGCCTGGTGGAAAGCGATGGATGAGGTCGATGATGGAACGAGCGTGCCCAGAAGATGCCTAAGGCACTGGAACTCCCTCGGATCGACGAAACACAGCAGGCTGCTTGACGCCGGATACCGCTGGGAGGATGCGATAACGCTGATAACGCCCGCTGCAAGGGAAGAATTGGTCAGTCAAATAAGGTGTGACTATCCAGGATGCACCGAGCGCTCGGTTCAGTTGAGTAACTGGCGGAACAAACTGCGCTACACGAGGAGGCTTCTTCATGTATCCCAAATATTATATACGCCTATGGCCAGGCTTGCCCCGTATTACATTGTACTTAAACATAAACGGCAAAAAGTACCTACGTATGTGTGTGTATGTACAGACGCCAGCACATCAAGCTACCTGAAACTGTCAAATTTTTCCAATCAACTTTGAACCTTATACTTTAGCGATAAAGGTGAAAATCTATTAAAGAAATTTGACAGATTGTAGTAGCTTGATGTGCTGGCGTCTGTACACATCGGCCGGTCGATTCTGTAAAAATCTCACCGTGAAAATTTAGGTAAAGTGAGTTTGTTTTTGCTAGGAATTGAAACTATGATAGCTCACTTCACGCTCACTTCACATCAGCCGGTCGATTCTGTAAAAATCTCACCGTGAAAACTTAGGTGAAGTGAGTTTGTTTTTGCTAGGAATTGACACTATTGACAGCTCACTCCACGCTCACTTCACCTAAGTTATCACGGTGAGATGGTTACAGAATCGCACTGCAGTTTTCACGGTGAGATTTTTACAGCATAGCACCTCTGTTCCACATTTCGGGGAATACAGGCATCTTACCTACTGCAGTAAGTAATATTGTCTGCGTCACTTAACTATGATGATTAAAAACGATACCTAAATAAATAGTCTAATTTTCTAAAGGCGCAATCATGTTAATGGTCCCTTGTGAGTTACAAAGCCTGGCTGTCACTCTCGGGGAAGAGAAAGGACAGACAGCCACAAAAAAATGTAACAAGGAAACTGAGGGAATGTAGGATTAAATTGTCAGTTATGTTGAAGAAAAAGTATGTATATTATGGTATAATACAGTTGTATATTTTCAAAAAATGGCATTCAAATTTCGCAAGCGCGACTGCTGAGCGTGTGTGATATTGGGTTTTCCATTAGGAATTTCTTAGTAACAGTCCGGGTTGGCGGTTTAATACTCCCGTGCCTCGGAATGCACGTTAAGCCGTCGGTTCTGCGCCTGATCTCTCCCCGGTCGTGACGGATTGCCGTCCCATCGGACTATGAGAGTAAAGGAACAGGAAGCGCACATGTGATTGCACACACACTTGTGCACTATAATATCTTCTGCGTACCTGGCACGGTGGCCAATCTCAACGGAGATTTCCGTTGAGATTCGCCACCCTGACCGAAATCGGTCGGGATTATATTCAAAATTCTAGATTTAAAAATCCTTTGGAACGAAGTTCTAAGGAACTTCGTTTCTCGCATGACACTTGTGTAGACTGTTTCCGCACACAAACTTGTGTACTGTAATACCTCCCGCGCTGAAGGCTGGTATCCTCTTGACTACCATGACTTCAAAAAAAAAAGGCTGGTATCCTCTTGGCCTGTCTTAAATCCGGTCTGGACTAATATTTATTGAAACTCCGTATTAAGCTATCCTAGCTCTAGGTCAATGTGTTACCATAGTAAAAGCCATTGTGACGTTTACGTGGGGGAAATAAATAAGACCACGTAAGTTGTTAACATCCATATTAATATTATAAATTCGAAAGTAACTCTGTCTGTCTGTATGTCACCTTTTCACGCCTAAACCACTGAACGGATTTCGATAAAAATTTAGCAGAGATTGCATCCCGAGGAAAGACTCAGGATAGTTTTTATCGACGTACCTCACGGGCGAAACTGCGGGCGGAAGAGAGTAAAAAATATAATAGATAGAATTAGTACAGGGTGTAGATAGGTTTATGGTCACAATAAAAGTTTCTTTAGATTCCCTTGGGAGTAGCACAGTACTGTCCTGGTGTGGCGTTGACCGCAGCGGTGTGTCACGTTGCAGACGCCAGGTAAGGTGACGGACGGCGGATGTTCTCGCCAGACCCGTTGTGAGCTCGACGCCGCCACGCGGGTAAAGTACGTACCCGGCACGGAGGTCGATGGAATTTGTATGGAAACCTTGGAGATGGTTAGCCGGAACTTTGGACCCTGGAAATAACGTCCAGCGTGTCACAAGATGTCCTAGGCTGTAGTTATCTCCGCTGGTTATGACAACAATGCATAAGCAAAGCGAGATATACAAGACTTACTGGTGTTACCATAGTAACACTTTGAGTCGTTAGTTGATGTTACTAGGATATTTTGAAGGTGTAAATGTGAATGCTCACCTCCAAAGTGTCCTTGTACATTGTACATTGTGTAGGTATTGTACATTATATTCTTTGAAGTCTTTCAATCAATGAATTCTATGTTACTTACCTATACAAAGACTTTTAGGCATTGTTTGCCCCGAAGGTGTTTTCCTAATAATAAAATTGTTATTTTGTGAATTTACGTGGTTTCTAATGTATGATTACATTTCGTTTTCCTGTTCGCGATTTATTTGCCAATCATGTAAACAAATACTTATGAGTATTTGGAAAAATAACTTTAATGTTCAACTTCAAAAAAAAAAAAAACGCTAAAAGTTCAAACATTTTTATAGCTTTTTATTTAGTGCTAGTCATTCCGAAATGAACTTAATTATCACTGAAATACAGTTGATATTTGTTTAACTCGAAATAACATCAATTGGAAACATACATTTAGACATTAAGTATTTTTCCTTACCTATTTGCACAAACAGGGTGGCAGGACATCGACGAGCAATAACCACGAAGTCTTATTCGTCGATTATCAAAAAAAATATCTGCTGTTTCATAGAAAAGTCCTATTCGATCAAAATGTATGGAACGGCAATTTTTTTAAAAGTAACTTTCGAAATTTTTCAACTTTGGAGTTTCAGAATCATGCACTGAATCAATAGTCAGAGGTTGCTCGTCGATGTCCCTGCCCTGTATTGGCTGCATTGGTTCAGTGGTCGCAAGCGCGACTGCTTGGTTTTGGGTTTGATTCCCTGGCCGACCAAGTGTTATTAGGTTTTCCTTTAGATTTTTTTTCATAGCAGTCCGTAGGTTGGATTTGTGACTTGCTCCCTGGCTTTATACATATTTACCTACCTCTCAGGTGAATACAGGCGTGATATTAAGATTATTGCCGTGACCAGATTCTACCAAAACCAAAGCATAAACCCACGTCCGGACCAACGCGATCGTCGCGTGAGTATTCGATTGTCGTGTTCATTTTGTAGTCGCGTCGACATAGGGCGCACTCTAGTTTTCCAAACAAATCAGTGACATAATTATGAACGTGACAATCTCGTTTTCGCGCAAACGATCTTTTTGGTTAGGACGCGGGGTATGGGACAAAAGCCCATATTTTTTGCACAGCCAAATTCGAGTAGTTCAAATAGAAATTTCGAGCATTTAAATTGCGAGTGCAATTTTTAATAGCACTCGCAATAAAAATGCTCGAAATTTCTAGAATAGAGGCTTGCGCCCGCATTTCATTCCCGCTGCCATTAAACAGATTGAGGCAGAAAAACAAGGATCTCGAAACTTCTGTCCCCATGCTAAATATACGGCTGTGGGAGGGAGACATGGAGAAGTAGGAAAGAGAGAACTAACATTAGAACACGCTTTGTTTTCCCCAAAGGTGGATAGTTCACACATATTTCGTCAGTTATAATCAAGTCTCATGTAATAGGTGGAGCCTATTGCTTTCATGATACTACAACTCCGAAATTTTGAAAAAATAACGACTGTTCAATTCATTTTGTTCGCAATGGTTTTGCATTGTTAATGGAACAGCAGTTTTGTTTTCAGATATTTCAAGGTTGTGCCCATACCTGTTTAAAGTTTATCCATATTTCTGGTAACTATGTTCGCTCTTTAAAATATTTTACACTTTATTCCTTAATATTACCTAAGTCCTTATAAATTAATTTTATAAGTTGCCAAAACGTTCGTCATTGGATGATTACCGAAGTCGAATTTTGGGCAAGTTTCTCGAATGTTTCTCGAAAATTATCGCAAATTAATGTGAAAAATTGTCAAGCGCGCGTAAACTGTTTCGATTGGCTGTCGATAAAACATTGACCTTATATCTCGTGTTCCTGATTGGTTAGCTCGCCAGCAATCGTACCTCTTGCCGTAATTCTCCATTCACTCAACACTCGGTGGTATTAATGCAGAAAATAAAATTCGGTACTTACGATTTAAAATTTTAATTAAAGTAGTTACTTAGTGGTTAACTGGAGTCGAGTCTGTTAATAGCTTGTTTCTGTGAGGGAGGAGGTCTCATTCCTTTTAAGATATAGAGGAATCTTTTTTAGGATAGTAGGTATTTGGGTGTTTTAGAAACGTGTGTTTATGAAACTGCTGTGCAAATGCAACAGAACAAATTGTGACTCTCACAACATTCCACACTTACGGCTTCTTCTTAAGTGGGTAAGCAGAAACTATAGACTATCAATATCAAAGCATCAAGCAGCCTGCTGTATTTCGTCGATGCGTGGGAGTTTCAGTGCCTTTGGCATCTTCTGGGAACACTCATTCCATCATAGACCTCATCCATCGCTTTCCATGTGGCGTGATCGAGATCAAGAGCGGCGCATACAGCAATAAAAAATAAAAAAAACGGCTAAAAGTAACGATACAGACGCGTAACGACACGCGCTACTAAATCGCTGCAAAAAGTCGCCGTGAGCAACCTCCCTTAACATAAGCTTAACATCATATTTTTAATTAGAAACGGAAAAGGGATTTACTATCGTAATAACCCCACGAGAGCACTCCTATTTAAAAAAAAAAAGAACTTATACCGTTATTAAAAACGCAATAAAACTTTTCCTATTTCTGTATGCTTATCTCTTCTCGTCATGAAAAAAAAAAGATAAATAAAAAAAAATAAAGCAGGAAAAAGTTTTGCTGTATAAGCAACAGTGAAGTACACTCACTAACGCAAGTCTCAACTTTAAGCGCTGGTACAATGGTGCACAGCGGTGGAAACTTAATTGAAGCGCTGACTCCTGGAAATTCTGTGAGGATTTTTTTCGAGTGCTCCATTCCTGTTTGTAACCCAAAATTCGGTGTTTTCTTGGATTTTTTTTTTGTTTCATGGTTGTACGTACTGAAACAGTTACTTTTGGTACTGAAACTTAATCATTTATATCAACATCGCTCAATCAGAGCACCTACCATCTTATCTCTAGACTACACTTGGTTGACTGGTAAAGAATGCCTAAGTCCCCTTTTGTACCTAATTGTGTTCGAGAAGTTTAAATCTGTACCTACACATCAATAAAATCGAAGTGTCTGCTTATAATATCAAAATAACAGCTCTTTACTAAATGCTTATTACTACACTTATAACAAAAAAAAAAACAATTTTTAACATTTTTGTTTGTCTATTTGTTCCGGCTAATCTCCAAAACGGCGGGACTAATTTTGACGGGACTTGCATTGGCAGATAACTGATACTACAAGGAGAAACTTCTATTTAAAAAAAAAATAATTAGGGTACCGCGCAAAAAAAAAAGTCCATGAAATCCAGTATGTTTTTTGACATGCACGCGAAAGAAGTCATGAGCACAGATAGTAAAGTAAATAAATAAGAATTCTGGAGGAATATGGAGGGATAAACTAAGCTCCTACCGAATGGACAGGCCCACGATGTCTACTCACAGATGTGAACTTATATGTAGTACACAGTTAGAGAATCATAGACGCTTCGATTTGTTGACCATTTTATTAAGGGGATTGCAGGACCTAAACGCAAACAACACAAGTTTTAGAAGCAATAAAAGTATATGATCGACTACAGTAAACAAAATCAGAAAAATATATGATATTCTACAGGATATATGCTAGGTAGATAGTGTGTTGAAAACATAATACAACTAATTTGATACGATAGAAAAAAACATGAAGATACCTCTAAAAACTTTCTTTTTATAATAAAAACCATACTAACATACATACAATCATTATAATTCTTTGTCAGACTATTCTACAAGCAACATACTAAAGCACTAGTGTTTGAATTTTTTAGTCCAAACAATAGTTTATTTGTAAATAGATAATTGCTTCATATTTTGTAATAAATTACCAGCGTTGTGCCATCACGCTTGTCTTTTTTTTATGCAGTCCCACAAAGACCGCGCTTTAATTCATGTAGTCGCGTTAATATTAAAAAAAAAAATCATGAAAATACCTCTAAAAACTTTTTACAATAAAAACCATGGTAATACACATAAAATCATTCTGATTTTTTGTCAGATTATTCTACAAGCAACATTCTAAAGCAATTTTTTAGTCCAAACAATAGATTTTTTGTAAATCGGTAATTGCTTCATATATTTAGCAATGAATTCCCAGCGTTGTGTCCTCGCGCTTCTCTTTCTTTTCTATGCAGTCGGACAGTGACCGCGCTTTAGGTCAAGTAAGCCCCTTAAGTACCTGGTACTTGTTTACAAGAGCAGTGGTGGCCCAGTGATAACGGCCCCGACTTACGAATTGTAGGTCGCGGGTTCGAACCAGGCAGGCACTTTAATAATAATAATAATAAACATTTATTTCAGAAAAATATCCATATTGTAACACACATAAGATCAAAATAAAACAACACACACAAAATAAAAGCAAGCAAGCTTTACTTTGTGTAAATAATTTCATCACCACTGCTCTCAAAACGGTGAAGGAAAACATCGTGAGGAAAACGGCATGTCCTAGAACCAAAAATTGAAGACATTGTGACATCTACTAACCCGCACTGGGCCCGCGTGGTGGATTACGGCCCACTTCCTCTCAGAGAGAGGCGGCCTGGGTCCGAGCTGTGGGAACATTGTAGGCTGATTATATTTGTTGACAGACCTACACTCATGTCCTCCCATACCTATTGTCACAGTAAACATTGTAAAACCCTTGTATTTTTAAGGTTCCTAAAAACAGGCGCGATACGCGATATAATCGCGCGCGACACAAAGACACCGCTCGTTGCGCGACTTGCGGTGCCTTTGTGTCGCGTGTCGTGTCGCGTCTGTTTGAAGGAGCCTTTAAAAGAGTAACAATAATCCACTTTGTCTGTTGATGATGTGAAAAAACTATCAGTGTGGTTTACCTAGCAAGTAGTGGTATAAGTATTTGTGTGGGGTAGGTACAACAACTAAAAAGTGAAATATAAAAAAAAAAAACACTGGCACTCCGGTAGTGCCGACAGAAGTGAAAACTTGAACAATTACGAGTGTATTTTGTGAATCGTCTTATAAACAAAACACGCGTGTTAAGGTGTGTTCCTTATTTTATAGGGTTTTTTGCAAATCAGGTATGATGACCAAAGTGACTGGTTTATTCTTCTCGTGAAAGGAATTTATTCAGATTTGCTCGTCGTCAGTTATATATCCGTGGTTCAGCGCCATCTCGTCGTTGTTGGATGAACTACGTAGTTAGTACGCGAGGCCTACGTAGTTAGTACGCGAGGCCCTCGTAGTTCTTTCCGATGTGCATAGATGGCGCTGTCCTCAACAACGCGCTCGTCGTTGTTGGATGAACTACGTAGTTAGTACGCGAGGCCCTCGTAGTTCTTCCCGATGTGCATAGATGGCGCTGTCTTACGTTTTACGTCTTACGAATTTTCGATCAGGGTCACGTGACCTGACGCGAATTTAGAAGTTTTTACCCATTCCAAAAAAAGTACACAGCGCCGCTAAAGAAGTTTTCACTTCAAAAACAAAAACAACAAAAAAAAAAACAACCGACTTCCAAATTTTTTTTATTTGTAATTGGCTTGCTCTTGACTCTAGTCTAGGTCAGAGGTGACACAAACTAAGTTTACGATGGAGTGAGCTTACCCAGAAGAGGCCTGTTCACTCTTACTTTGAAGAGTTTCGGGTTGTATGTTTAATATTTTTTTTACTATCCTATGCGTCTCTCTTCTGGACAAAGGCCTCGCTCCACTCCTTAGGCCGCTTTCACATTAGGACGGTAGCAGCGCGATAGTAGCGCGGCAGAAGCAGATGCCTTCACATTATGAGAACAGCCGCGCGATAGCACCGCGGCTGCTGATACCGCGCCGCAGTTTAGACCTAATCGTTCGGTGTCATACTCGCATTGTTTAGTCTATAATCACGTGCGCTTGCAACTGTGACTCATCATCATCACTGACTGGGCGCACGCGGAGGCCACGCCGGCTGCGCGCGGCTACCCCGCTTCTGTTTATAATATAAAATTCTGACTGGGCGACGGTCGCGCGTCTGCTGCGAGACTGTCGCGCTGCTAAAGTCGCCTAAGTGTGAAAGCGGTCTTACATCTTTCGCGAGCCCGCGCGTCCTCCTTCCAGTTTGGACGGAACCTATCCAGCTTGTCCCACCATCTCCTACGTGGTCTGCCGCGACCCCACTTCACTGTCTCAGGGCACCAGTTCTGTGCTATAAAAAAGTTTTTTTATTATGTCTTCACAAAAAAGATAGCAACAGTATAAGATTTGTTGGTGCGTATCTGGGCCAGTGCTATATTTAACTTGATGGAGGGTAGTTTGAGGGGTCTGCCCTCATTTTATAGTAAGTAATGAGCCACTACTGTAACCCATTTAGTTGAGTCCCCCCATTCGATGAGTACGCACGCTCGCTATCCGGAAAATGTAGGTAGAAATTTATTTAGTTTCGTGCGAACCTGCCATCGCTGCTTATTTTTATTTAATTAAATACAAATAAACGAAATACAAATATACCTCAAACGGCGTAAATATTCCAATCCCTTTGAGTCTTATATATTTGAGCCGTTTGGGGTGGAAACTCTAGGGCCATGGGGCCCGAGTGCCCACTTAGTATTTCGAGACATCGCCAAGCGATTGGTCGACTCTTCACGTGACCAGAGGGCTGGCTTATTTTTGGGCCAAAGAATCAGCATTGCCATACAACGTGGCAATGCTGCCAGTCTTTTCGGCACGTTTCCTGTAGACAACGATGCGGATGAATTTTTTGATGCCCTTTGATTATTTTCCCTCCTTTTTATTTACCATATTATTACTATTATTTTAAAATTGTTAGCTTTTAAAATTTAGTTTCTAATTAAGCTATGAAGTTATTTACAGCGGGGTAATTACGTAACACACTAACTAACAGTAGGAATGACTTTCAATTTGACAGTTCAACAATATTCATTGCGTTATTTACATTGTTGAGCGGACAAATTTTTCGAATACATGAAGTAATGGATTTGCAATATCCCTCAAAATTATTCAGATTGTAATTGATAGTGTTACGCAATTAGGGTGCATTGTAGAAATAAGAGCATCAGTATATCAGCAAGGCATCAGTAGTTCAATTAATGGTGGAGACATCGTTTTATGACAAAAAAATAGCCTCTATTACTAGGTTCCAAAATTTAGCTCTAAGAACAATCTCAAATAGAATAGAATAGAATATTTATTTGCCAGAAACATGGTGTTTACAAAGGTGTTCATAACATTGCATAGTGCTACATGTCTCACCGTTTTAACGGTATGCAAAAACAAATTACAATTAACAATTAAAGGCAGTTCTTGCAAAAAATTCCATTTACGTGCATTTGCATTACATTAATTTTAAAATTTAAATATTATTTCAATTAGTATATTATATTTAAACGCACCCTGGTTTGTCAGAAACACTGAAATACACAAACACTTAAAAATACCAATAGTGAAAGAAGAACTATGTAATAAACGCAAAACATATAAACAGAGACTGAGGAAGCACAGCAATGTTTTAGCCAAGAACCTTCTAAACATACAAGGGGATATCATCCGCCTAAAGAGATGGAAAATCCTAAACTTGGACCAGAGATAAAGAAAATTTAAAATTAATTTAGTATTGAACCACCTAATGTGAATGTCCATTAAAATAATCTCACACGAAGACCTCATCTGATTATGGTTAGAAAGCCGATCACAGATAAAACGAGAGAAAAAAAAATATTACTAGGTGGAAATTATGAAAAATTCATTAATATTTATGACGTCAAGTCCTAAAAACCGTTAGTTTAAAATTAATCTTTTATACAGATACACCTTCTAGTTATTTAAGTTGAAGCAATAAACTTTTAATTATTTTTATTATTTTATTATTATTTTTTACCTTCTGTTATAAACTTTTTAAATGATGGTGAAAGCCGCATCGAAATCCGTTTCGTAGTTTAGATGAACAACGCGGTCACACAGAGAGCCACGAAAAGAAAAATGAATTTATAATATGTATACTTACATGTGTAGAAGGAAGGAAGGAATTGGAAGGCCTCCCACAAGGTGGGCCGACGACCTTGTGAAAGCTGCAGGAACCCGTTGGATGCGAGAAGCACAGAACCGGTCGAAGTGGAGGTGCTTGGGGAGGTCCAGCAGTGGACCTCTTTCAGCTGAAATGATGATGATACATGTGTACATAGATTATAGATATAGATAGAGACACTATTTTCAACAGCGCACCTATATCTGCAATTTCTTACAACATTATTTAAAAGCAACGGAAATCCAGGAAAATCTCAACATTCCCTACTTTCTTGGCGACCCCTCTGTAAGACAGCGCGACTAAGTTTTTTAACTTAACGAAGGAAAACTATAGAACAGGTGCTCTTCAATAAGAATTGTTTTAGTTGGTTTTCGCGAAGTCTGCAGCGGAGGGGCTGAATTAGAATTGATTGCTTTTGGTTTGGATGGATAATGAAGAATTTGTAGGAGAAATCTATAAATATCACACTAATATTATAAAGGCGAAAGTTTCTGAGTGTGTGTTTATGTGTTTGTTACTTCTTTACGCTCAAACGGCTGGACCAATTTTGATAACATTTTGTATGGAGGTAGTTGACACCCTGGATTAACATTATAGGCTACCTTTTATCTCGATATGCCCACGGGATCGACATTTACGCGGGTGATACCGCGGGGCATAGCTAGTATATATATAAAATTCAAAGCCCTGACTGACTGATATATCAACGCACAGTCTAAACTGCTAGTCTTAGAGACATGAAATTTGGAGGGTGTGTTCTTTGTGAATAGTAGGTAGGTATCCACTATGAAAGGGTTTTTTGAAATGCCACCCCTAAGAGGGTAAAATTTCACGCGGATGAATTCGCGGGCAGAAGCTAGTTGAAGATAAAATGAGAAATATGTATACGTACTTATATAAATGCCAACACAAACTGTGCGTCGCTGAAACAAGACGCAGATTTGTCAATTTTTGCGTCTGTGATAATTCGTTACAACTGATGCGTGCAGGACAGAGTGAATGCGGAAGGCGGAGTACAGGGTGTTGTGGCGAAGCCTGGAAGAGACCTATGTCCAGCAGTGGACTGCAATAGTCTGAGTTGATTTACAGAATAAACAATTTCATTTCATTTGTTTGTCATCCAATAAAATATACCAACTTCTAAACCTTACAGTACCCGGCGATAAATATTGCACATCGACCTTTGGAAAGAGACAATCGGCTAATTTCGGCTCCGTAGAGCGTTATCACTTTCGCACGAAATACAAACAGTCCGGTATCTATTAGGGGCTGTTAAAACAATTATGATTTGCTTCTTTTGATATTTATTTTTATTCTTTGTAAAATATACAAAAAAGGTAAAGGTTTATTTATCGCCGGGTACTGTACTTAACATTTCAGGCCTCTTGGTAATATCTGAATATCACGCCAGCGACAGTATTGTATGCAAATACGAACACCAGTCTTCGAAAGATAACTCTCTAACATACGACAAAAGTATCAACCCCAAACGACAGAGCCGAGACTCTCAATTTAAAGGTCGTAATCTCCGTCTTTATTGCCACCCAATATAACTTGAGACATTTTCGACAGTAAAATTTTAATGCCCAAGGGTCTTTGAAGATTATTACTGTCTCAAGAGATGTTTTGTGGTATAGAGGCCGTTTGTTATGTGCATTTGTTTTTTTTAAGTTTTGTTTAAAGTTTTGGGACCATATTACGGATCTCAAGCATGTCGTCAGAAATGCTTGTCAGAAACGGAAATCGACAGAGACGCAGTTCGGCAAACACGCAACACGACAGATACGCATTTCGTCAGATATTTGGAACCATTCACCCAGACTGATATAAACAAAAGAATTAGTCAAATAAAAGAATAAAATATAATGATCAGTATTTTTAATAAACAATTTAGATAGATAGATAAAACGTTCATTCAGTGCAACAAGACACAATACAGGTATTAAAATCATCAAAAAAGGTGAAAAATAAAAACAGATAACAATGCACTCAGCATATTAATTAAAACAGCATAAGATTTAGTGAATATGAATCATTATATTATCCATTTTAATAATGAAAAAACAACAGCAAGCGAGCCGGAACAACCAAATATATACATATCAGATCTAGTATGGAACAGGAACCCTTCATGTGCGAGAGTTTTTATATTATTTTGCATGGCATTGAACAAAGATATATTTAGATCATAATAGAAGATTTTCTCTTCTGCAGTGCAATTCTGTAACCATCTCACCGTGAAAACTTAGGTGAAGTGAGCGTGGAGTGAGCTGTCAATAGTGTCAATTCCTAGCGAAAACAAACTCACTTCACCTAAGTTTTCACGGTGAGATTTTTACAGAATCGACCGGCTGGTCCTACATTTGGGCTATCGTGGCATGACAATATTAGGAAGATGAGCAGAAATCAGAAACAAGGATATTGCTAATCCATTGCTTCATATGTTCAAAAAATTTGTCTACTTGACAACGTAAATAACGCAATGGAAGTTGTTGAACTGTCAAAATGAAAGCCATTCCTACTGTTAGTTTGTTACGCAATTATTCCGCTGATTTTTGTGTACGCTACCCAAAACTGTAAAATTTTCCCAATCAACTTTGAACCTTATAAGTACTTTAGCGGTAAAGTTGAAAATCTATTAAAGAAATTTGATAGATTGTAGTAGCTTGATGTGTTGGCGTCTGTACAAGAATAAATAAATAAATAATCGAGAATTTCAAGTTTCCTAGTGATATTTTCGAGAATAACAACATATCCACACCCTCACCTTTCTTGCACATCTAAAAGCACCAACATACTTACAACATAGCACTCAAATGCACTCGTACATCAACATGCGTTGCTAATGGAGCCCGTCAAAGCGTCCACTCGGCACTAAAAGCACGTTTTGACCAGCCCTGTGCGAGCGTGACTGTGAATTTAGAATTATAGTCTCTGTGTTAAACGTTGCTTTGAAGTGCACAGGGATAGTGCAGGGAATTAATATTCTAGTGACACTGTGTGAGGAGGACAGAACTATTTTTATCGCTTCGGATAAGAAAGATCATGACTGTATGATTCCGTATAAGGTTTAGCAGAGGTGAACAGCACTCTGTCGAAATGAAAGCTGTTTCGATCTAGGGTTCGATGAATTATAAAATCTGACTCCAACTTTAAATGCGTTTATTAATTTTTTCTTTACAAGAGATGGTTCCACAAGCTAATCACGATAGATGACTTACGAACGAATGAACATATAAAAGGAACGTATGGACTCCGATAGTCATTTGTCATCTTTGTGCAGGTTTGGGATTATGGCGGCTTACACATCTCCGCCGCGAAAACTAAAGCAGCGAAACCGCAGTAGTTCCACCATGGACTAGCCGTTGTACAGACTCGTCAAGCTACCCGAAACTGTCAACGAATGAATGGTCGCGGTGTGTGTTCGCTATGCTTGCGTCGCTCCAAGACATCTCAATTAATGCGGTGCACGAACAAAAGTCATTGTTACTGTTATGTGTTACGCAATTACCCCGTTGGTCACACCGGTCCCAATTAAGAAGTCTATTGCTATCAACCGGGAACCAATCCTGACTCTGAGTTGCTATTGATTCCTGCGGTGCTATTCTGTAGAAATCTCACCGTGAAAAGTTAAGTGAAGTGAGCGTGGATGTCAATAGTATCAATTCCTAGCAAAAATAAACTCACTTCACCTGAGTTTTCACGGTGAGATTTTTACAGAATCGACCGGCTGATTGAGGTTTCCAATAACATTTTACCTGACCTGAGGATGGAATCCAAACTTATGCTAATCAAAACCACAAGATTCTCTCATCTTGATAATAATATGTTTAATACCAAAAAAATTATATTCAAGAAACAAATTAATAGCATCAGTAATCTAAATTAAACTGAACTGAATAGAAGGTAGTGAATAGAAGGTATACAGATAATCACCACATACCACTATCACATACTCAAACACCCATTTGCAACTCCTCATTTACACTCCTATACTCACTCACACTGTACACTTAGCAATGCTTATATGGTTCTAGTAGTTCATTCTGTATTTTGTTTCTGCTGCATGTGTTATATAGTTATTAAATTGTAAATCCGTATTTGGCTGTAAGTCTAGGTTATAATAAGTTTAAAAATACCTGTTATAAGGAGTTATTTTGGACTTAGGTTTATTTTAGTTATTTTTCGACGACGATAGCTATCACAATTCAGCATGGCAATGGCGGTCATTGCCCGTTCCCTAATAACTCTCCGTAGGAACCCAAACAATAAACTATGTATGGTTTCGTTATTGGAACATTCTCAAGATCACGTTAAATTGATTGATCCAGGACCTTAACACACTTTATTTCAGTTTTTGAGATAAAAATTCGGTCAAATACGAGTCGGATTCGCGCATCGAGGTCTCCGTACAAATTTGTGGGTATGTAAATAGTTTTAATTTCTTTTTTTAACCCCCGATATAAATAGAGGGTTATTATAAGTTTGTCTGCAATGTAAATACATATTTACGGTTTTCGGATTTTTTCCTTTACTTGTGCTAGGTACATGACTTAGCTTCTTGCCAAATTTTATGATGACTTATAGGTTTTATTTCATGATGACTTATAGGTTTTATTACGCCCGTATCTTTTGATTGCGTTGACTTACAAAATTATTTTTTTCACTGCTTCAAGGAACTACAGCCCTGAGTATTTGATCATAAAACGGTTTTGTTTTCCTTTTGAGATAAGGAACCCTAAAAATGCTAGAAAATGTAGGTGGATCAATGACCGCAATTGCCATACTAAAACGTGACAACTATAACGGTCGGAAGCTTGGTAATCACTTTTACATTCACCTTATTACACCGTAATCCGATAGTCATTTGTCATCTTTGTGCAGGTTTGGGATTATGGCGGCTTACACATCTCCGCCGCGAAAACTAAAGCAGCGAAACCGCAGTAGTTCCGCCATGGCTTGGCCGTTGTATAGACGCCAGCTCATAGAGCTACCCGAGACTGTCAAATCGAACTGTCAATTTGTTTTGTTTATTTTTAAGGTTTTTTTGCCAAATAAACGCAATTTTCTTTCTTTCTTTCTACCAAAATACCCCAATCAATTTTGAACCTTATGCTGTGTGCTGTAAAGTTAAAAATATATTTAAAAAAATTGGCAGATTGTAGTAGCTTGATGTGCTGGCGTCTGTACGACAAGCCAAACAGAATCGTAACTGCCTGATAAGACCGCACAGATTTGATTATGATTCTAACCCCTTCCCGCGTGATTTTGCTGATCTGCTCAGAAACCAGTTACTCCGCGCTGTGGCAGTCGACAAGTGTATAAAGGTAAAAAAATTGGCCAAGTGCGAGTAGGACTCGCACACGAAGGGTTTCGTACCACAAGGCAAAAACGCCGAAAAAAACACGTTTCTTGTATGGGAGCCCCCCTTAAAAGTGTTGTTATAACGGCAACAAAAACACATCATTTGTGAAAATTTCAACCGTCTAGCTATTACGGTTCTTGAGATACAGCCTGGTGACAGACAGACAGACGGACAGTGGAGTCTAAGTAATAGGGTCCCGTTTGTACCCTTTGGGTTCCGAACCCTAAAAATGAGGTTTCGGTCATTTTATTTCTGTAAGCATTGTAAAAAAACTAATCTTAGAGATCCGAAGTAGACATGTACAGTACCCGGCGATAAATATTGCACATCGACCTTTACCTTTTTTGTATTTTATACAAAGAATAAAAATAATTATCAAAAGAAGCAAATCATAATTGTTTTAACAGCTCCTAATAGATACCGGACTATATGTATTTCGTGCGACAGAGTAAACGCTCTACGAAGCCGAAACTAGGCGATTGTCTCTTTGCAAAGGTCGATGTGCAATATTTATCGCCGGGTACTGTACTGTATTTACTAAGTCGAAAGCGACGACATTTTGCTCCGATTGCTACAATTCACCTGAGTCTCATAAAGTTCTTCGCTCGAATCGCGACATAATGTTGTAATATTTCTTAGCGGAATTCGTTAAGCGGTTTCTCATCATTATTTTCGCAGAAGAGGTGTGCTAAGGCCCTTAGAATCGTACTTTTCCAAACTTCCTTTAAAAACAGTCTACTCCGACACTACCCCGCAATCTTAAACAGATAACCACGCCCGAGCAATTTCCGCACACCTCCGCACATCGACGTTAGCTGTAAAAACATGTAACCTCCCTTTTTTCGCACGTAATCGGGTAACATCACAGCTCATTTCCTGCCGCGGAATCGGAACATCTGGTAAGTGATTGGAGCGCTCAGGTATTTTAGGGTTAACGTGTGTAATAAGGTCGAGTTTGGTGTTATATGACGTTTGAGGTATTTTTATTAGAATGATGAGGTGTTTTGGACTATTAATAGGTAAAGCTAGTGTTTCCTAGAAAAGCGGTAGGAATAAAATTGTTTATTCTGTAAATAGGATATCGGAAACACTTTACACGTCCTATAAAAAAAATATATGTATATGACGGAGAAGGTAGGTTTAGTCTCGTCATTATCAGGCATATTTTAATTACTGTGGGCGTACTGTGGGTAGTGTTGGTTATTGCGCAATAGAAAAATGATTTGCAGTTCAAATCAGATTATAATTTCTAGCAAATCACACACTGTAGGATGCCACAACTATAGATAGGTACACAGTAAAATAATTATGTACAGTAACAAAGTAATTGTGAACAAATCGTAGGATCGATTACTAATCGTATAGTGACAGAGCCACCCAAATATAGCGTATTTAGAATACAGATATGTAATTCTAGCAGCGAGGCTGAACAGGTTTGTCGGGAGCTAGTGCTCTGTATGGAGTCGAGCCCGAAGACCGACTCCCGGCACAAACGAGTGCGCTCAGTTATAAGCAGCAAGCAAGCAGTGCTCAGTTAATTCGTTGTGTTATTTTACTGTGTTTAGTTTAGTATGTGATTTTCCTGTAGGTACGAGTCGCAATAAATACTTTTTCTTTCTTTCTTTATAAAGGGTTTGTCCCCACCACACACTCGCCCCATAAAAACTCTGTCCGATGACGCACGGAAGTACTTCAACGTGTTTACTTGAGTTGATACAAAACACTAAAATGTGCTAAATCTAATAAGACTTACATCCTAAGTAATCAAATAATATAAGAATAATTGTCGTAAATAAACAATGGTGATTTCAAAAAGTAAATCATTTTAAAATCATAGTAACATGTCATCAATTGTTTTGAACAAAACCTAAGGTACCAAAATCAATTAGTGTGTACACCGAGTACTCAATCAATTATGTTACAATTTATTAGACAATAACTGATAGTAAAATCACTTAAATTATTAATAAGAAAAACAAATCATAAATGAGAACCAACTCCGACATATACAGGGTGGCAGGGACATCGACGCGCAAACGCTTACCATGAATTCAGTACATGATTCTGGACCCCCCTGCGTTGAAATTTTTCGTCGGCTTTTTCTTAATTTTTACGTATTTTTCTGCATTTTTTTTTACTGTAAACCGTTTAAAATCATTATTTCTATCTGAACCAATGAGATTTTTAATTAAAAAATAGTAAATTCACTTGTTTCACTTAAAACAGCAATGTAAATAAAACTCGAAAGGGCTACCTGATCAGCTGTATTGCTAAAGTTCATTTGCGAGGTCAACACTGTTTTCGTACCTACGCTAGTCGCTTTCAAATGTTCCGACAAAGGGACCGCGGCGCCGACCGGTCTCTACGTACCTACGCTATTCGCTTTCAAATGCGCTGACAAAGACACCGCGGCGCCGTGTGGTCTCCTCGTAAGAAGCTAGGCGATAAGGCGACATATCCCAATGAATCTAATAGACGCGTCACATGGGGCATTTTAATCATCTACATAATTGAATGACCCGTTTACTACTTTTATTTTAGATTCGTTATGAGGGGATAATTATTTTTCTAAAGCTTCATCGATTTAAGGGGGAAGCGCTAAGGTAGCCCGCGAAATTCAAATTTTCTTACGTTTTTTGCAATTTGCTGGTCATTGAATTTCGCGGGCTAACTTAACGCTTTTGCCTTAAGTAAAGAAGATTAAAAAAAAACGTGTAGAAGTGTATTGATAATCACGAAATTTTTCGATATTTTTTTATTATCAACATTAATTTTAGTTTTGAATGCAATTCAACAATGTAATTTTACTGTTTCATAAAAAAAATACATCCATTTTCGCAATTAATTTCGTGAGTAGGTAAAAAGGTATAACTAAATGAGTTTGCACACTCTATCATTTTGTTGATCTGTGTTCGGTGCATGCACTGTAGGTACCTACAGTCCATTTCCTTTGCATTTCGCCGATTTTAACGGATTTTTGCTAGTTTCTAGATTTTGATCGCAAACGGACGTGCTGTTTGTCGCGAATTTGTGATCTTAACGTAGTTTTTAAAATCAAAAGTAATTTTCTCTCTGTGTGTGTTTGTGTGTGTGTGTGTGTTTGTTGTTTGAGAGTGACGGAAATTCGGTCCACACTGTGGACCGAATCATGGCTGTGGACTCCACAGCCATGGCCAGCTCGCTCACCGGACTTAACCCCATTAGATTTTTTCTTTGGGGTTACGTCAAGAATAAGGTGTTTGTGACCGAGTGCGATACCGTAGCAGAAATGAGAGATCGCATTGTGAATGTGTTGAATGTGTTTGCGACGCTGCGTGAGGAGTGTGTCCTGGATCCCACTTTTTTGCCCCGTGTCCACGCTGAAACTCTGCGCCGCGCTCAGATCTGCGAGCGAGATGGTGGCGGCCACTTCGAACCCTATCTCATTAGGAATGAGCGAGATTAAGGTAAGTTCATTAATTAAACATTACTGGATCGCTAAGTTCTCTTCAAGCATCTTTTTTGTTATCAATCCTCATCGGTATCGCTATTTTATGGGAATAAGCTTATTGTTAGTTTTATTTCCATAACGGGTAAGTACTTAATAAGTAACTACCATCGGTTATCAAGACTAATTAAACATGATTTTATGTGGTAGGTTACGAACCTATCAATGTTGTTGTTAGGCGATATTTCGTAGGTACGTTCACGTTCGTCCGGCAGCGGCGGCGCCGGCGCGGCGCGGCTGGCGGCCGCGCCACAGACTTGTGTGTGTGTAGGGTTAATAGCGCGCGCGGCGCGCGCCATCCGCTGAGCGTTTTGATCGCGTTGTTTGCAATACATTGCGCGCTCAAAAATGTCAATTTTTTTAACGGGTCATTTCCGAGATTAATGACTTTCGTAATTTTATTTAAGGCTTCAGGTGTAACCTTTTCACGACGTTTGTGCGTCGATGTCCCTGCCACCCTGTATACATATAAAATAAGCTAGATGAGGTCGGCGTTTCCTGTTTGACTACTTTGAGAAGAAAGGCCGAAACAAACTCGGAGATCACAGTCACATAATCTTGGTCAGATCTGGGTGAAGACCATATAGATTGATGTATGAAATGGTCTTTTGAGGAAAGTAGGCACCACATAGATTTGAGTGGACCAGTCCAGCCAGTGCAAGCATGTCAGTACCTAAAACTGCCAGACCAACATTAAATTTAACAGAGAACGAAAAAAAAGACGGTGGCTATCTTGTGCCGATTCGAGTTGATTTATTCCAGTCCAGTGCAAGCATTTGTAGCATCATGTAGCTCAACTCAATACTTGAGGAGCTCAACCAAATAACGGCTGCAGTGAGTGTCATGAACCTTATGGCAGCGGGGTTTCTTTTACGGTGTCAAAAAACGCTCTCTATGAAAACACATCAACTTATTTTCATAAATAACGCGTCAGTGATGTAATTTGCCAGTAAATTGCAGACGCTATGTGGCGGCCATCGCTCTTCTAGGATACCGTAGCTGTTTAGAATACTAACATTCTATCTGTAACGCCTACTCAATTTTAGTTCGCAATTGTGCACAATCACGTCTTACTGCATGAACGCTTAGCTGTTAAGAATTTATTTTATAAGTACCTACGCTTAGTACGACAATTTTGTATTTTTTTCTTCTTCCTATTGTCTTTGCACGGAATACATCTCTCAAATTATCGGAAGCTTTTTTATTTTAATAATTCTGGATATAAACCCCCAACATGGTCCTAACGAGCGGATATTAATGAAGATTCAATAATAATCAGTGGAAATAAGAAAATTACGGATTTATACTGGAATTATAATATTGAAGATTATTGAAGCAGCCCGGTACACGGAGTCCAAAGGTCAAAGCGAACGTCGACTTGGAAATCCTGCCATATTTGGAGATATTGGATACCTGGATGTGGATAAATACAGTGTTCAGTGGATAATATTATTGATAATACCCAGTACTCTTAATTAGGTTTGTTTTAAGGTAATATTTCGCGTAAGTTTCCGAAAATTGTTAAGGTTAGTACTACCTACATTATTTTACTTTGATTGTTATAACCAGATAATTAATTTATTTGCAGTTAACTGATTACATTTTAAATTAAGCTGAAACTAGGTGTATTGTTTATAAAGTGATTATATCAATATATCATTAAACATTAGTGTAGTTTTCAGCTAAGTTATTATTAGTGTAAGGTGGTATAAAACAATCTGTTAGGTAGATTACTATAATAAATTATTGTACTTTAACTTGTTGTATTTCAGCTGCAAGACATTGTTATTGTGAGGCATTTGTTCGTTATTTAAGTGTAACTTTTGCATATTTCAGTGTAATACCGGTGTCTCAAAATGACTGACAAGGAGTTAATTAAAAAAAGGGCAAGTTATAAGGGACGTTTGACAGCTTTCTCTAATTATGTCAATGATTTGGAAGATTCGTTGAATCCATCACAGGTGTGCGAATTGCAACTACGTTTGGGTAAGATAGAAAATTTATTTGTACAATTTGACGAGGTTCAATTAAAATTGGAGTGTTTAGTCGATGACGTCAATAGTCAATTACAGGAGCGAAACGAGTTTGAATCTATATATTACAAGATCTTTTCAAAGGCTCAAGAGTTACTTACACGTAATTTAAAAACAACTAAGGATGATGATTCTTTGGAAAATGATAACTGTTCATCACGAACGCGTAATCGTAGGCTTGTTAAATTACCTACCATACAACTGCCAAAGTTCTGTGGTTCCTATGAAAAATGGTTGGAGTTCCACGACACATTCTCTAGTTTGATACATTTTAATGATGAAATAGATGACGTCAACAAATTCCATTATCTTAGGGCTTCTCTCGAGGGTTCAGCTGCTGTGGTGATTCAATCTATAGAGTTTTCAGCCAGTAATTACTCTGTCGCATGGAAAATATTGTGTGAACGTTTCGACAATAAGCGGATTTTAATACAAAATCATGTAACGGCATTATTCAATCTCGAAACAATTAGAAAGGAGTCATCTGTTACTTTAAAACGTATAATTGATTCTGTAAACAAGAACTTGCGTTCATTGGAATCACTAGGAGAACCAACAGATCATTGGGACACGCTCTTAATTCATATAGTTGCAAATAAGTTGGATTCTAAAACATTTCGCGAATGGGAAGAATTTAAAGGTGGTTTAGATAAAGAAAAGTCCATCACATTAGACATGCTTCTTGGGTTTTTGCGAAATCGGTCGGACTTATTAGAAACTATTGAAATGTCGCAAAATAATTCAAATAATAATTCTTCTAATTCTAACAGTAAACATAAAAGCATGGTTTCTGTGACCAGCACATCAACTAGTCGACCTAATTCTGGTTCCAATTCATTAAAGTTGTGCCCGAAATGTCAAGGTGAACATAGCCTCAGTAACTGTCCACAATTTTTAGGACTTAGTAATGAACAGAGGTTAGAGTTACTACCACAATATAAATTATGTTTTAATTGTTTCCGAACAGGCCATTATGCCAATCATTGTAAATCAAGTGGTTGCAAAGTGTGTAAGCGCAAGCACAACACACTTGTTCATGTTACAGATGTCAAAGCTAAGTCGACAATTAAACCATCTACTACCATTGGTGACCGTGTTGATAGCGGTGAAGCTACTGAACCATTAGCTAACAAGAATGTAACATTATCAGCACAAGTCACGACGAATGTACAAAATAAAGGTGAAGTTCTTTTAGCCACTTCATTGTTAAAAGTTTATGATGGCAATAATCGCGAATATCTCGGTCGTGCCATTCTTGACAGTGGCAGTACGTCGTGCCTTATAACAGAAAAATTCTGCAATTTATTAAATTTACCGACTATCAAAGTTAGCGAGTCACTGATGGGTATAAATAACTCTAAGTCACCAATAGGTAAAATGTGTTGCGTTCCAATAAAATCATTAAATGAAAACTTTTCTAAAAATATTTGCTGCTTTATCTTACCTTCTATTACTGATGAAGTGCCTTGTCGTCACTTGGATCTTAATGAGTTAAATATTCCGAGTAATTTATGTCTAGCTGATCCTCACTTTTATGCACCATCTCCTGTAGACTTAATTATAGGTGCAGATGTTTTCTGGGATCTCTTGGGTACAGAAAAGATAGACCTCGGTGTTGGCAAACCGGTGCTATATGAAACTAGACTTGGTTGGATAGCTTCAGGCCCTATACTACATAGTGGCCAAGTTCCGTGTTCGCTTCCTCTACTTTGTAATTTAACAAATATCAATAATCCCGAAACTAATGTTTCAGTGGAAAGCTCTAGTACTGATGACATTCAAAACCTTTTAATGCGTTTTTGGCAGCTTGAGGAAGTTAGCCATCAGTCATCAGTATTCTCTCAAGAGGAGAAAATGTGTGAAGAGCATTTCATTCAAAACACAACGCGATTCAAGGACGGCCGTTTCTGTGTGAGGATACCTTTAAAACAATCACATAATAACTTAGGTGACTCTGTTAATAGAGCTAAGCACTGTCTGCTTTCATTAGAGCGCAGGTTTAAGGGTCAGCCATCATTTAAAGCACGTTATTGTGACTTCATGAAAGAATATGTTGAGTTAAAACATATGTCTAAATGTGTACCTGATCCACAGAAGGTTGCATATTTTATACCTCACCATGGCGTTGTGCGTGAAAGTAGTTTAACTACAAAACTCAGAGTGGTGTTCAACGCTAGTAGTCCCACCACCTCAGGAGTATCATTTAATCATTTACAAATGACAGGACCTACTGTACAAGATGACTTGGTGTCAATTCTTCTCCGGTTTAGGAAATATAAATATGTCCTCTCCGCAGATGTGGAGAAGATGTACCGCCAGGTAATAGTACACCCAGATGACAGGCATCTACAGCAGATCCTATGGCGCGATGATCCCTCAAAGCCTATGGTAGCCTACCAGTTAAATACGGTTACGTACGGTACCGCTAGCGCACCGTATCTTGCAACTCGGTGTCTTAGACAGGTAGGGCTCGATTGCACCGACAAAAAAATTGCTGTAATCATAAAACATGATTTTTATGTCGATGACTTGCTTTCGGGAGGGGATACAATTGAAGAAGTCCTTGATATACGTCATAAGGTAACCGCAGAGCTGGCTTCAGCTGGAATGCCGTTACGTAAATGGAAATCAAATAATTCTCAAGTGGTCTCTGATCATACAGATCATTCTTCATTAAGCTTGAACATTGGTTCAATAGAACCCTGCAAAACTTTAGGTCTGAGCTGGCATACTGAGCCCGACGTGTTATGTTATTCAATTAATCCCAATATTACTAATGCAATGACAAAACGTGGGATACTTTCTACAATTGCTCAGATTTTTGATCCGCTAGGTTTATTAGCTCCTTACATTATTATTATGAAAACCATCATGCAAAAACTTTGGGTATATAAATTGGGATGGGACGATCAATTGCCATCTGATATATCAAAAATTTGGTCCAATGTTATGCGTGACTTACCAATGTTAAATACATTAAGTATTCCACGGATTGTACTTTGTGATTCGTATAAAGATATAGACCTGCACATATTTAGTGATGCATCGCAAATTGCATACGGTGCATGTCTATATGTTCGAAGTACAAGTCATGATGCTAATGTCCTAGTACGTTTGCTTACAGCCAAAAGCCGAGTAGCCCCCATTAAACCAACTACGATACCAAGACTTGAGCTTTGCGCGGTGTTGGTTGGTGTTCGTCTTTACGAAAAGGTGATTCACGCTCTTAGAGCTCAAGTCAGAAGCGTCACCTTTTGGACTGACTCGACGGTTGTATTAGGCTGGCTTAAGATGGTACCCAATAAATTACAGCCGTTTGTGCGCAACCGTATCGCAGAAATATTGGACAAGACAGCTGCATGCTCTTGGAGGTACGTCCCTACAAATTTAAACCCAGCTGACAAGATATCACGCGGAACAGATGTAAGTCTTTTACAATCTTTAGATTTGTGGTGGGAAGGACCTGAATTCTTGAGATACGACATCTCGAAATGGCCTAGTAATCCTACAGTCACAAAGCAAATACTTCCTGAAATTCGTTCCGAAGTTTCTTTACTTGTTACAACCGCAAGTCCTCGACCAGTTATAGAATTTAATAGATTTTCAAATTTTACTACTCTTAAACGGTCGGTGGCATATGTTTTGAGATTTATAATTAATTATACTAAAAATGGATCACCTGGAAATCAATTTCTCAGTACTGACGAATTAAAACAGTCACTAAATGTTATTATAAGGCTCTCGCAAAAGGAGTCATTTCCAGAATACACATTTTTATTAAATAAAAAGGATTTACCAAAAAAGAGTCCATTGATTAAGTTCAAGGTTTTTCTAGACGAACATAAATTAATGCGTGTCGGAGGTCGACTCGAAAATTCACAATTTTGTTACGACAAAAAACATCCTTTATTAATACAGTCCACTCATATTGTCACAAAATTATTGTTTGAATTTATGCATAAAAAACTTATGCACGCTGGGCCGCAACTGTTACTAGCGTCAATTAGAGAAAATTATTGGCCGATTGGTGGTAGACGCTTAGCTAAATCAATTTATAATAAATGTATTTTATGTTGTCGTATGAAAGGACAGGTGGTCTCTCCTCTCATGGGTAATTTGCCACAGCAGCGTTTGATTCCCGGGGGTTACCCCTTTGAAACAGTAGGTGTGGATTATGCTGGACCGATTATGTCAGCTACTAGACAAGGACGTGGTTGTCGTCTTACTAAAGTATACGTTGTTCTTTTTGTATGTTTCACGACTAAGGCGGTACACATCGAATTGGCAGGTGATTTAACAAGCAACAATTTTTTATCAGTTCTCCGTAGATTCATTTCGCGAAGAGGAAAACCTAAGCACATCTATTCTGATAATGGGACCTCGTTTGTCGGAGCATACCACGAACTTGGCCAGTTCATAAAGCGTAATTGCAATTCGTTGTCCAGTGATTTAGCAAATGAAGAAATTAATTTTCATTTTATCCCTCCTTATGCCCCTCACTTTGGAGGTCTTTGGGAAGCCGGTATTAAATCTACTAAGTATCATTTAAAGAGGGTACTGGGAAATTGTAATTTTACATTTGAGGAGCTGAACACTGTGTTAGTTCAAATAGAAGCTTTACTCAATTCTCGCCCACTCACACCACTCTCATCGGATCCCAACGATTTGTCGCCGCTAACGCCTGGACACTTCCTGATAGGACGGCCACTGACAGCACTACCTGCATCTAACCTCGAGGACCGATCCGTGACTTCTTTGACCAGATACCAGAGGATAGAGCAACTCCGTCAACATTTCTGGTCTCGATGGAGCAAAGAATACGTCTCAGAGCTACAGCAGCGAGTGAAATGGCGATCCTGCACTAAGCCATTAGAAAAGGATACTCTTGTGCTCATTAAGGATGAGAAACTACCTCCTTTGAAGTGGCGATTGGGCCGAGTCACGGCAGTTTTCCCTGGACAGGACGGCATCAGTCGCGTCGCTGACATCAAGACGACATGTGGAGTGGTTCGGCGAGCTTTCAGCAAGATATGCCCGTTACCTCTATCTCACACGGAGGATTCTGGTTGAGAGACGATCTCTCAACGCCCGGGGGGATGTTTAGAATACTAACATTCTATCTGTAACGCCTACTCAATTTTAGTTCGCAATTGTGCACAATCACGTCTTACTGCATGAACGCTTAGCTGTTAAGAATTTATTTTATAAGTACCTACGCTTAGTACGACAATTTTGTATTTTTTTCTTCTTCCTATTGTCTTTGCACGGAATACATCTCTCAAATTATCGGAAGCTTTTTTATTTTAATAATTCTGGATATAAACCCCCAACAGTAGCTTAGTTCTGAAAATACATATAAGTTATAACGGTGATTACGCACCCGCGCCCCCGCTTAAGCACCTGATAAGTTATTATATCTTACAAATTCTGTTCCAGTTTTCAATTTAACCGTTTCATACTGATTCGGTCATTGGGAAACAGACTTTTAGGAGGATTGTCACTTCTCAAATCCGGCAAGTACCTAGTGACTTTTTCGATTTCGCATTTTTCTAAGTTAATCTGAAATCTCAAATGTTGGGAAATATCTTGAGGAGTTTTAATGGTCTGAAAGCGTCAACCCGCGCTGAGGAAGCATGCTGATCAATGCTCGGTTCACCTCCCACCTTGCACCGCATGCCCGGTCACCTGCACATTGAGGACCTAATGGTTGCGTCAGCGAATGCTATCCGCATTGCTGTATTTTGGGCCAAACAAATTAAAGAAAAAACGATATTTTTGCCATCGATACGCTAAGAACGAGAATGCTCGGTCCTTCTCTGTATGAGATGAAATAATCCGCCATCCGTTAAAAAACTTCAATACATTTCTCAACCCAAATGTATGGGACAGTTGATTATTTTTTTGCGATTATGATGTTGGTCCCATTGAGAAAGTTTTTCAGTTTGATGGTCTGTACCACACTCTTGAATATTTCTTATACACGCTGTATTATTGTTTGTACCACTCATACTTATTTTCTGTAATATATTGTCAGCAGAGTTCCGCGATACCAGTCGTTATCATAACGATGACGCGAGATAGGGTGGCGAACGTCACAGATATCGCAACGTGGAATATATTATTTGTGCCGGCCAAAGAGTCAATGTATTTAGTACTGGAAGAGACTACTAAACCTCAACAACAACCAAGTAGGGGTATTGTGTTACTCCAGTAACTGGGTTGTGGAGGTCAGATAAGCGATCGCTCCATGTAAATTATTGGTAGGTATTTCAGATGCTGTCCTAACCTACGGTGTTCAGACCTGGTCGCTCACAGAGTCTCAAAAGTTCCGTCTTGAGGTTTGCCAAAAAGCAATGGAAAAGGTACAGACGCCAGCACATCAAGCTACCCGAAACTGTCAAATTTTTCTATTCAACTTTGAACCTTATGCTTTAGTGATAAAGTTGAAAATCTATTAAAGAAATTTGACATATTGTAGTAGCTTGATGTGCTGGCGTCTGTACATAATACGACCGGTTACCACCACGCTGCGCTCCAAAACGGCGAACTTAGACGTAGGAAAAGGAGCTCCCAAGCTGAAATGGGATTGGGCAGGTCACGTCAGCCGCATGCACCCGTGACCACTGGGCAACAGTCTCCACTCGGTGGGCGCCTGAGGATGGACGGCGCCACCGAGGCCGGCCCAGGAAGAGGTGGCGAGACCATCTAGACGCGTGCCGCTAGGGTTTGATCGAGGTGGCCTCGCAACAGGATGTCTGGAAGGATTTGTAGGAGGCCTACGCTCAGCAGTAGGACAGAGTAGGCTAACATAAAACCTTAAAAATTTCAGCTTCATCCGGGTACGAAATCACACTAATATTATAAAGGAGAAAGTTTGTGAGTGTGTGCGGTGTGTTTATAATATGTTTGTTACTTCTTCACGCTCAAGCGGCTAGACCAATTTTGATAAAATTTTGTATAGAGGTAGCTGACACTACGCTACTTTTTATCCCGAGATTCCCACGGGATGGACACTTATGCGCGTGTCACTGCGGGGCGCAGCTAGTCCTACTAATAAAACGCGAAAGTTTGTGAGGCTGGATGGATGTTTGTTACTCTTTCACGCAAAAACTCCTAAACGGATTTGGATGAAATTTGGAACAGATATAGTTTATAACCAGGATTAACACATCATCTACTTTTTATTCCGATATGCATACGGGATTGAGATTTATGCGGGTGAAACCGCGGGTCGCTGCTAGTACTTCAATAAAGCATAAAATGTACCTACGTACGGACGCCAGCACATCAAGCTACCCGAAACTGTCAAATTTTCCCAATCAACTTTGAACCTTATGCTTTAGTAATAAAGTTGAAAATCTATTAAAGAAATCTGACAGATTGTAGTAACTTGATGTGCTGGCGTCTATACCTATGCGTAAAATGTCACGAAAAGATTTTTCGTTTAAATTATGTTTTGTGACCCTAAGCTTCCAGGTTGACCAAAATAAGATGGCAAAAGTTAGTTTCAGAGTTTATTCCCGACAAACAACTCAAAACGTTAAAATAAAAATCGAACGTTTGATATCTTTTATCACAGGAATATTTTGAATTACTTTTATTTTTATTCAAAAGCTGTCAGAAGAAAATTTTATTCCTAGAATAAAAGATTAATTCATTCAGCCAAAAGACGTCCAATACTGGACCGAAGCCTCCCCCAAGCACCGCCACTTTGACCTGAATTCTGTGAAAAAAGATAATGATCTAAAAATTGGAAAATCATCCGTAAATGCCGTGCCGTCCAATTTAACATATAAAATACCTCACAAATTTTTAAAAACTAAATCACAGACCAAGTCGCTTCCATTAAATCTCACAAACTCACCAGAGCGCGCGACATTTTGTCGTAGGCTATAAATTCAGAGCCACCCGTGCGAATCGAGCGTATTAGTGATTGTCATATTTTTATACTTGAACGATCTTTAAAGGCGAATCATTGAGTACGGATGATTTTGTGTTTATAGAGGGTGAAAGCGGTAAAAGGATTTTTGTGTCCACAATGGATGAAAAGGTTTGGGAAGTGGATCCGTAGTTAAAATGCCTGCTTTTTGAGCATCAAATAGTTAATACCTACCTAAAAACCACCACAACCACTCGATACGCTTCTGTACCGTACCGAACATCAAGTGGCAAGGCAAAACAGGTAATCGAAATGTGTAATTTTCGATACGATAGCCTGTTGGATGGTTGTGAATAGCTATGTTGCAGTATTTGAATGTGGGAAGCACAGAACCGGTCGTAGTCGAGGTGCTTGAGGAAGGCCTATCTCCAACAGTGGACGTGAAGTTGAAAAGCCAAATAAATAAATAAAAAAATGATGATATGTTGCGGTGCTATTTCTTAACTCCAAGAGTGTTCAGAGAAATGTCAAAGTCATCATCGTTTCAGTACTTACCAGCCTTACTTACCATAAAAACTCAAGTGCAGTGAGCTGTCAATAGTGTCAATCCCTAAACATCAGGTTGAATGACAGCTCACTTCACCTAAGCTTTCACTGTGAGATTTTTACATAAAAGATCGGCTTGCTAGCGTCAATGTGACGTTTCTAATGTCATGTGCGTCCCACTAGACAGGGTTGGTGCTATAATGGCCTGTATAGCTCCTTCTCTTTTTTGCACTAGAACAATGATTACTTTGTCACTTTCCTGTACGCATTTGATTTTGAGTTTGAAATAAACACTTTTTTATTGTACTTCCGAAATCTCTAAGTTTCATGATTCTATTTTCGGTGGTTTAATTAAACTGGGTGACATTGACTGACAATCGGTAACGGTCTCGCGAATTCATATCTTAGTTTACGTTGATGGAGGTTTTCGTTACAAATTTAACACTCCGTTGAAATTAAATGATATTGCAGTGATGATTTGGTGGTTTTTCTGCAAGTGGGTCTTTTATGACATGTCAATTTTTCGGTCAATATTTTAAAACTACGGAGTGTAAACAGACACATCACATAGCCGTCAACTATGCATTCTGTACAGTCACGAGCATAAGTATGTATACATTTGGCTTTATTCAAAGACGATTTTCTCCTTTAGTTTTGAATGAAATTTTATGATATTACGAACAAAGTATTTTCTAACCCATAGGTTTGTGTAGTATCGTATTTCAAGGTTGCATTCGTTATTTCACGAAAAAATTGCAATTGAAAGTTGCCAAGTGTTGAAATATTAGTGCTCGTGACTGTACATCAAACTAAGTAGGAACATTAGATACACAAAAATAATTGCTGGGAAAAGACTTTTATTTTTAGTGTGAAAATTTGCTGTTTGCTTTAGTGCGCAATGTGAAGCACGCAAAACATAGTGCTTATGGGTGCATGCAACGGTACAAGAGTCTTGAGGTGTTATAACACAAATATTTCGTTTTCGTAAAAAAAACGTCAATAAAAGTTGGAATTTTGATCTTCAATAACTCCGTAACTAGAAGGTTCCCAGATATGGTCCAGTACAAAATAGTGACTACAATGACGGGGAGAACAAGTGACTCTCAGCTTTGTTAAGTGTCGTTTTACAACCGTTATATTAAGGCTCCTTCAAACAGGCGCGACACGCGATAAATTCGCGATAATACCGCAAATCGCGCAACGAACGGTGCCTTTGTGTCGCGCGCGATTCGCGTCGCGCCTGTTTGCAGGAGCCTTTATGGTATCGGGCAGTAGCGAAGGGTCGTCTTGTGTAAGAGGTAAGCCGGAGATGATATCTTTAATATGATTATATTATTTGTCTATAGAATACTGAATGTGGCATTTTTCAAAGGGATGCCGATAGAAATCGTGTTGTATAGAACCTTCGCCACTGGAACCGGCATTTCCTAGCTGATTGATCTCTGAGAGGAAATGCCATGACAAACTTAGAGTTCATGGTCTCTTTTAAAGTCCAAACGTTATTATGATATTAGATATGTTAGTCTTAGATATGTGGGAGCGGCTCCTGGCTAAATAATAACAGCCGCACAGGTCGATCGATCAGGTTCAGCTACGCTTGCCGCGGTTGGTCTGTGGATGGGTGACCATCTTTACATACCGAGACCGCTCTGTGCCTCGGAAATCATGTTAAGCCGTTGGTCCCGGCTGTCGTTCGTGGATCTTTGACAGTCGTTACTGGTAGTCACAAGCCCGAAATTCTGACAACCAGTCTTACCAAGGGGTACCGTATCACCCAGTAATTGGGTTGTGGAGTTCAGATAGGCAGTCGCTCCATGTAAAATACTGGTATTCAGCTGCATCCGGTTAGACTGGAAGCCGACCCCAACGTAGTTGAGAAAAGGCTAGGCAGATGATGATTAAATATGTGAGTCTTAGGGTGCGTCCACATCTGGGCCATGTCATCTTTTGAAGAAAGTGCCCCTGCATTTCACCCCCTAAGCGCTGATGTAAGAGAAATTCTCTCTTCCATAGTTTAAACCGTGCTTGTCAGTCAGTAACTCACTAAAATATGTATTTTTGTCAGAAAACAATTTGTTGGCGAACACGAAACAAAACCGCACAACATTTACCTACTGTCTGTACAAGTATCCTAGCATCCGTCACCTGCATATTAACATCAAACTATAAATTATTAACGAACTCACACGCTCAGTCACAAATCTAATTCGGCGGGTGCCGGTCGACAACCGGTCAGGGCCGTACGGTTCGTCCGACGCATAAATCTGGAGGAAGACGGAAAACCGGGCCGTAATAAATCTCATCGTGGATCCGGAATATTCATGAGACCACATACGTACGTTTAACGGATGTTATACAGGGTGTTTCGGGTAGTAAGTGGTTCGTGTGTAGTTTTGGTATTTGTAGAAGCTTGGTAGGAACATTAGTGTAGAATTTTTGGTTCAACAGATTTGATTTTTTTGCCTGTATTCTTTGAAGGGTTCGGTAGAGGTGTATCTACCTTTCTTCATTTATATTTAAATCTCATATAATAGGGGGCGATACTAATGTCAACAATACGCGCATAAATCCAAACTCAAGTACCCTAACATGGTTTCAATCGCAATCCTAGGTTTTGAAAGAAATTCTTAATCCATAACTTCATAGGTATGAAAAAAATGTAAATACCGCAAATAACGCAGTGAACGTGGCTGAACTTTCAAAATGAAAGGCATTGAGATCAATTGCCAGCTTATGTGTGTTACGCAATTACCCTGATTGTCGAGCAACGTATAGCATGGGTTAATGGCACTTGACCAGCAAAGCAGACTTCAAATGAACTGCGGTGCTATTCTGTAAAAATCTCACCGTGAAAACTTAGGTGAAGTGAACGTGGAGTGAGCTGTCAATAGTGTCAATTCCTAGCAGAAACAAACTCACTTCACCTAAGTTTTCACGGTGAGTTTTTTACAGAATCGATCGGCTGTAGTGCGATTCTGTAACCATCTCACCGTGAAAACTTAGGTGAAGTGAGCGTGGAGTGAGCTGTCAATAGTGTCAATTCCTAGCAGAAACAAACTCACTTCACCTAAGTTTTCACGGTGAGATTTTTACAGAATCGACCGGCTGGGTAATTATGATTCTTATTTAATTAAAGCTTATGATGAATCATACGTTCTCTTTACTTAAAAAAAATGGACCATCACCAGTTCGTCGTACAATTATTCCAATACTGAGAATTAATTTTCCTGCTTAGTCAGGATAACAGTGAGTTTCGTTCGTTAACAACATATTTTTTTTTCCGTTTTTGTGCCTGCAACATTCGGCGCGGATGCACTACGCAAAAACAACAAAATTAGTTTTTACGGAATTTCAGCCATTCTAAAGCTCATGACCTACTTTTGAAGTAACATGTAACGGTTTTAACGTTTTATATAATCGCTAGCTTCTGTTCGCGACTTCGTCTGCGTGAAATTTCTTGTTCCCCAACCCACCCCATCGCATCGCATCGCCTGCCCGCGCTGTTACTTCTTTTTCACTTAGCGTTCTTTCTTTCTGTCTGTTTTTCTTTTTGTTCGGCTCTTAAGAGCGTTTACGACGTACGGCATTTCATACAAACTTTCGAGCCGTTGTTTTTCGAAATGAATGAACCGATTTTAATGAAATTTCATACGCAAAGGTCTAAAAAGTAACTTAAGAACATTTTCGAAATATCTTATTTAAAAAAGATAACTGGAAATCTCTGTTTTTATGGAAAATTTAAAATCGGTCTAATTAGGCTGTAACACTATTTTTCGAAAATGTTCCTAAGTAACTTATTAGAACTTTGTATCCTGCTGCGTATGAATTTTCGGTTCGGTTCATTTATATCGAAAAACAAGGGCTTGAAAGTTTGTATGAAATGCCGTACGTTGTAAACGCTCTCAAGGGTCCTAGCGTGATGTTAATAGACTATAGCCTTCCTCAAGAAATAGGCTATCAAATGCAAAATAACTTTTCAAATATGATTGTTAGTTCCAGAGATTAGCTCTTTCAAACAAACAAACAAATAAATATTGAGCTTTACTATTATTATAGAGTATAGATTTAGATTTTTATAATTATTTTTCATGGAATATAGGAAGTTTCATATTTGAGGTGTTCGTTTAGGACTGGGAAACTATACGATTGCACAGAGAAATGCCCACTTAAGGTAATTGCAATAGTTTAAGCGTTGGTGCGCCACCGAAAAGTTTTATCTAGTTATTTTTTTTTTGAGCGTTTCTCTAGCATTTCCACAGAATTTAAATATATAGTTTCTGTTCGACGCTTTTATTCCAATAACATTACTGGACACTGAAAATACCGGACACAGCATTACTACTCCACGAATAAAACATTTCACACATAAAACCCATATCCGAAATTTAATTTCAACCCACATTCCACCCCAACATTGCATTGTTTTTTCAACCCGCTGTATAGTGCAGGCATCAGAGTAGTGGTCCAAATATTCTCATGCGCCAGTGTAATAACTTTATTGCTGTGTTCTGTCGTCGAACAGTGCAAAAAGGGTAGGTTTGATATCTTTTTGTGTTTCTCTATAAAATGTTTTCGACCCCTGAATTAATGATGGAAGTCAGATGTTTATAGTTGTGCGGTTTTGTTGGGGACAAAGTGGGATGTATGAACTGGAATATACAGTAAGAGATTACTCACACTTATTCAGCTCTGTTCAGCTTTTGTCCATAGAAAACAACGATTTTGTATGGAGTCCGTTCAGCTTTCCGCGGCTAAACGGATGCGTACAATGCGTGCCACGAAAGATGAGACTTGATACACCACGTGGTTTGACATGCGCAGTATACGATTTTAGGTATCTTTAGCGGTATGACTTATGAGGTCTGAGTGCGGGACGGGACCGGACGTCATAGGGGCGGCGGAAAGAGCGGGGGAGGCGGGGTCAAGTCTCATCTTTCGTGGCACGCATTGTACGCATCACATACAAAATCGTTGTTTGTAAAAAAACGAATCGTTTTGCTTATCAATGGTAGCACTTTTTATTGCCAAACTGGACATACAAAAAATATTTCGTAAGCAAATTTTACCTGTGATAGCTAATATAAATAATGTCAGAAAGAAAACGAGGTAATAGTGCGGGCAGGCGATGCGATGCGATGAGTCGCAGGAACAATCAATTTCATCCGGACGTAGTCATGGCCAGAAACCAGTCAATCAATATAACAATAGGCATAACTGAAACGTATTTCACCGCACCAATTCGCTGAAAATTTAAATAAGCCTCCGATTTAATGTTCAATTAAAATTAGATGTTATAATCATTAATTCGCTCTAAGTCTGCTTCAGGAAGTTTGTTGGGTCTTAATTAAATAAATGAATTTTCCCCGCACCGGAGCTAAGTCGATTATTTTGCTCACTGAACTCTTGGGAAGTCGTTTTGGTTAACTGTTAGTGTTGGTACTCGATAGGGATGAGTTTGGAGTGAGAATAATGTGAGGAGGGATATTTTTCATTATTAATGCTGTCAAGTTTCTCGAATTACACACTTCTTAGGTGTGATGGTAAAGATGATTAAGTGGTTAATTGATGTGGTACAGACGCCAGCACATCAAAGTACCCGCAACTGTCAAATTTTCCTAATCAACTTTGAACCTTATGATTTAGCGATAAAGTTGAAAATCAATTAAAGAAATTTGACAGATTGTAGTAGCTTGATGTGTTGTCTGTACGTAGCAGAAAAATAACGAAAAAATAAATAATAATCATTAGCACTGATAGCTTTGTTCCATCCACTAATATAATCTTGGATTTTGCCATTGGAAATTTCTTAGTGACAGCCGGAGTTTGGAACTTGGCGCTGTGGCTCGGGGTTCCCGTGCCTCGAAAGGCACGTTAAGTCGTTGGTCATCGTGCGATGACTCCCGGCCACCGTAGGCGCGGGCCTGCGGGCGTAGAGTAATGGGTAGCTCACCGTCCGATCAGGACCAGGCCCGTGCCGGACGACACGAACGTGTTCCACGTGCGCCTCAAAGAGATGTCAGCAGCAATTGAAGGGGTCCGTCAGGGCCGAAGCCTGCCGGGTCAGCGGGATTGTCCGAAAGGGTTACCGCTGGCCCGGAACATAAAGGGTTAAGGAAGGAACTCGGGTGGGTTTTAGTCAGTCCACACTCCCTTCCGCTCATTGCCGCGTGAGGGGTCATTTGATGATTTCCCATCACGAAAAAAAAAGCCGTTAGTCCTGCGCCTGATCTCTCTCCGGTCATGTCGAATTGCCGTCCTATCGGACTATGAGAGTGAGGTCAGAGTCCCTATGTCTGCGAACACATTTGTGTAGTACAATATCTTCCGCGCCGAAGGCCCTCCGAAAAATCTCCGTTGAGATTTGTCGCTATGGCTGAAATACGGTCTGGAGGATTATAGTATAAGCTGCTTAGTATAAGGCTCCATGGCATGCTTCCCTTATCTATGTAAGGAAAATTTAATACTATAACTTAAGTTCTGAACAAGGACAGATACATAGATAACTTCCAAGCAGATCCTGTCTCAGATTTCCTAGTAAAATTTTTAACCATGCAGACCACAAGGTTACCCAGGATGTATCAAACCACACAATAACCCAACAGTTGTTTTCTGTTTCTTTTTTGCTAGCCTACTGTTCCACTGCTGCGCAAAGGCCTCCCCCAAATCCTTCCAGAAACTCTTTTCCCACACCACCTCGAACTAGCCCTCGCGATACGCGTCCAGCTCATCTCGCCATCTCTTTCTGGTCCGACCTCGGCAGCAACAAGAGCAACAACAACGATCGGCTTCAACAATTTATTCTTAGCATCATTAATAAAAAAACAGTGGCACTCCGGGAGTGCCGACAGAAGTGAAAACAAAACATTTAAACAGAATACTTTGCCATCACTCTCTGACATATCGGATATGTATTAAAACCGAGTACAGTGCGTGCCACGTAAGAAGAGACTTGACCCCGCCTCCCCCGCTCTTTCCGCCGCCTCTATGACGTCCGGTCCCGTCCCGCACTCAGACCTCATACCGCTAAAGATACCTAAAATCGTGTTCTGCGCATGTCAGACCACGTGGTGTGTCAAGTCTCTTCTTACGTGGCACGCACTGTACATCCCGAGGACGAATGCTCCTAAAGAAGTTTTCACTTCAAAAACATTTATTTCCTGCTATAACAATGGTAGCGGTCCAATTTTATCATGACGATATTATCACAATGGTTTCCCGTCGCGTTCAGGGATCGCTATCGCTTCCGAATTTACATGAAACAACATAATAATTTGGTTGAAAGCAGTATTCTGTTCATTGTATCAATATAAACGTATCGTTTTGGGGTTGAAATACAAACTGTAGTTTGGTAATGTGGCTAAATAATAACAGCCGCACGGGTCGATCAAAGGTTAAGCTACACTTGCCGCGGTTGGTTCATGAATGGGTGACCATTCATTACAATGCAGAGGTTTCGAATCCTCCGTACCTCGGAAAGCACGTTAGCAAGCACGTAACTGTATCCAATTAGACTAGAAGCCAACCCCAAGATTGTTCATTATTTATCCGAATAAGGGTGTCACGTAATAAACAATGCCTAAATTGACACCATTCTTTGTTATAACATAATCCACCACGTAAAATAATAAGTTAGAGTTAAATTGCTTATTAGTTTAATATGCTAGACCTCTACTTAGTTGGGAAACGGCAGATTGAGTTTGGTAGTGTGGTCTAATTAGACGGGTATGTGTTTTAGATAATTATTCTTATTTCATTATAAACTTACCTCCTAAGGCATGCCATAACTAGGTATATTGGATCTCATTTTTGTCTATCGCGCTTCTATATCATGTTCTCTGTAAATTGAGAGGTCTGGCTCTTGTGATACAGGACTTCCTAGTACAAGAGCCAGGGCCACATTGAGTTTTGTGTCTTGAAGTGGAAATAAACAAATTATTATTATATTATTATTCATTTAGGTAGAGGATAATTTGAGGAATTTTAATAAAGTGATCTAGTGGTTGTAAGCACTACAACTCAGCCCAGAAGGTCAATTCACGTTATTTAAAACGTACAAAATCTAGTCGCAGTCTCTCCTCCTCACGAATAGCTTTCAGCCACAACCTTCTAATTCAAAGATCTTTCGGAAAATTTTGGACTCCAATTTCGGAGTATTTAGAAACCCAACAAGGGGTCATTTTCGCAACTTGTTTTGGTAACTAGCTACGACAGCGCCATTTTGACAGTTGCATTTCTCATTGTATAAATCACACCACACTACAGAGTTTTATATATTTTGACATTGTTTGTTTCTATGGTTTAAATTCTATAATTAATTTTTTACAACTTTAATTTGAATAACGTGTTTGTTTTTAAATTAAGAATTTCTTTTCAATGTTTGCATGCCTAATTCAATAAAAATTGAACCGGGATCACAAAGTTTTGTAAACACCTGTATTATATATTATGTACCTACTTTCTAAGCAAATAAGCGATTATGATTATAATAATTGTTCAGTCTCAGCTACTAACATTATAAATCCAAATAAAACCAAGTTCCAAATATTAACGAAACATCTGAAAATTCTGCAAACCAAATACTTGAACCTTAAACAGTTCCACTTCTCAGCTCGGAGATAATATAAAAGAAATATTTTAATATGTTCGTTTAGCAAGCAGGGGGACACAATTTCCCGCGCTGGAGCGTTCTTCAAGTATAAAAGCAAATAAACTGGGGTAGAGTAGAGGCACAACTTTTTTAGTGATCCGCAATAAATATGATATTTTATGTTTATGTTATGATATTTGGTGTATCGTTCAGAACTTACTGTTTTTTATCCATGAGCAGCGCAGTTATGAGTAAGGGATCGAATAAAATGACGATAAATTTAAGTTAGGGGTGTATTTTTTTTTATTTGATGTTATTGTGTAGGTGGAAGTCGTGAAGTAAGCTAAAGTGCTCTCACATTAAGAAAAGACGTTTATTAAGATAAGACTGGAATAAATACTTTTTATTTAACTTTAAGATAACAACAAAAGATAACTCTTATATTTCTTATGTTCTATTTATTTGACAGAAATACAGCCAGTAATACAATTATTGTTGATTATAATAAAATTATGACGTCATTGACGTTAGTGCCATAATCTGTGTCATTGACATCCTAAATCCGTTTTACTTTTCTTATTTAAGATATTCGTTGCCAGAATCTTTAGGAAAACAGTTAAAGGCTTAATTTCAAATTCTCATGAAAGTAGAAATGTTGTGCTATATATATTACATAGGAACAAAGTGTTTTTATTAATTAACAGATACAGCATGTAGTACAAGGAAGTGCTACGGAACTGAAAATTTAAGTCCGTCAACTTATATTATCCAAACATTTGAACCCATTCTGCTAATATCACCCAATATCTAAACAAAACATTTCTATTTTAACTGCCACAAAAAATCATACGGGTCCCATCTCACTATGACATAACGCGGTTCCCTTCACTAACTAGGTATGTTCAGTTTGTGTGTTTTACAGCTCAGTGGCGCTGTGCGTCCGCCGACTGTTTTTACTGCCGCTTAGCGTCGATCATTACCAACCTGTATATATAGAGAAGATTGGCTGTTTGGTTTTTGGAACAGCCTGTATATTGGGAGATAGTTTGTTTTTGACAAATCAATATAAAATGCCACGTTATTGAAGTGAAAACTTTTGAAGTGAAAACTTCTTTAGGCGCGTGAAATGGGAAAAAACCATTGAACTCGTGACCCTGATACCGTAACCGACACCGCCCTATATTGGAATGTATTCGGCTGTCCTCGGGATGTACTCGGTTTTAATGCGTATCCGATATGTCAGTGAGTGATGGCAAAACATTCTGTTTGTCTTTTTTTATAGTAGTAGTTTATAATGATTTCATTAATAAAAAAATACTTCATTTAAAAGTATTTCCTGGATAATAAAATATTTCCTGCCGATTTAAAAAATACACACGTAATTGTTCAAGTTTTCACTTCTGTCGGCACTCCCGGAGTGCCACTGTTTTTTTTATTATTATTAGAACTAATGATAATCGTGTTACTGTTACTGTTAGCCTGCATCATACCACTGCTGGGCAAAGGCTTTTCCCTATGACTTCCAGCTCTTACGATTCAGGGCTAAAGTATAATCGCGTACCATTTGGTATTGGTGTCGTTTTAAGTATGAATGTGGAAGCCTATTAGAGTAGAGGAAGACCAAAGAAACGATGGACAGGCGCTGTGTAAAAGGCTAGCAAGTGACTACCAAGATGACGATTAATAGAGAAGTCTAGAAGAAAAAGACGAAAGTTTCGTCGACCATAAATAAATTGAGACAAGTGCAGGAAAATGATGGTGATGATGAATTTTTGGGAATCGTTGTGGAAACCGCGGAAAGTTTTGATATCGACACCTTGTACCCGCGACCCACCCCGCATCGCATCTTAACGATTTTTCTGACTTTTTCTTTTTGTTTGGCTGTTAAGTGTTTGGTCAGACTGGCAGCGCGGGGCGGGAAGCGGCGCGGACGCAGGAACGCACACGGTCTGCCTGTCCGCAGTGGAGCGCAGCTTCGTTCTGAGTGTTATCGTGTCCAGTGTTTGTCAAAATACATTATAAATGAAGAAGACTTATTTTTATTAGAAAAAAGCTCGAACTAGTTTGAGAACCCCGCGCGGGCAGCCCGCGCCCTCACTGCGGCCACTTGTATGAACGAGCTATGGCGTGAGTTGCCTGTGCGCTCCCCGCGCCAAGCAGCTCGCGCCACTCACCGCGCCCGCTTGCCCACTATGGACGCTCAAATGAAGTTCTTATGTTTGATTATGCCACGCTGCGCCCGCCCCGCGCCGGCGCTTCCAGTCTGGGCAAACACTGAGGGTCAATGCACAGAGAATTTTTTAAATCCGACTGATAATTTCAGAGATTGTAGCGCGTTCAAACTAACAAACAAACTTCACCTTAATTATTATTAGTACAGATTAAAGTTGGTAGACAATTTACTAAACACCTTTCTGCATAAAGGTGTGGTCAATATGAACAATCGAAACTGAACAACTTTCTCCATGAGACCAAGATCGTAATCGCGAAACAATTATCAGTCCTCCTATACATTTGGGTCGAGGAGGTATTAAAGTTTTGTATGGGACGACTGTTTAATTATTCTTTCGCGATTACAATGTTGGTTGCATTCGAGAAACCAGCCTTTCTCAAAGCTTATCTTCTTCAAAAACTTGATGTGTTATACTTATAATCTTTATATATATATATATATATATATGGAAATCGGAACGCACCCAGAGGTATGAAAGAGCAAGTGTAGTACCTATGTGTGAAAGAGAGAGAGAGTGAATGGAAGGAAAAGAATGAAGGGGAGGGAGGAACGCGAATTACGAGGCTAAGATGAAAGGACGGTTTATTTTTGGTTACAAAAATTAAAAGGAAGTTTCAAAATTACTACGGAAGACTGACTTTATTTTCTTCACTCATTCTAACCCACATTTATGTATATATATAAGAAAGCGTTAAAATGATTATTTACGGCCGGGTAATGTATCTTAAAGGTTTTGTTTGTCTTTTCAATGAGTTGTCTTTGCTCAAGTCCAAAGCACATGTGGGTAGTTTTGTCAAGAACATTAGGAACGTATGTTTCAGATACTTTGTACTTATAACACCAAAAAAGTACCTAGTTGCTTATGCTACTATGTGACTAGCGAATTTATCCTGTTAAAAGTCTAAGTTTCCTCAGTTTTTTTCATGACGTAAGAGTGATGGAACAGTCAGGGAAAATATGTGTAAGAAAATTGAAACCCTATGTCAATTAGCCATGTTTCAAAGAAAATTACGATTGTGATGACAGTTGTTATTTGAATATAAGTACGGACCGTTAAAATTAGTGGTTCATTTGCTTAACAATAAATTTCCCTAACTTCATCTAACTCCTGCCAAAATTTAGACCTAACACCAGAAACTAAAGTCATAAACAAAACATTGACATAGTAAATTACTCCAGCAGTCTGAAGACATCAAATCAAATCCAGTGCTGCCAACTTGATTATTGTGAGAGTCCCGATCTGCTGAGTTTGTGTATCTACGTGACGTCAGACGAGTTCATTTAGTAAACGATGCTGCTACTGGAACTGTGGGCCTAGGATGTTTTTGTGATGTTAATCCCACTTTTCAATATAATACATGCAGGAACATTGACGAGCAACCATACCATAAATTGATTAGATGACATGCTAGAATCAATTTTATTTTATTGTTTTTTTTTTACGTTCAGAAGTGCCTTTTGTGTGCCTATTTGAAATAAATGATTTGATTTTGACTTATGATTCGCAACACCCTGCGTTGAAATTTTTTCGTCGGTTATTAGAAAGAAGAAAGAAAGAAGAAAGAAAGAAAATACGTTTATTAAAAAAAAAAGGTAAGTATTAACACTTTTTTATGCAACAGCTGATATTTTTTTGATAAACGATGGAAATTTTCAACGCGGGGCGTTCAGCATCGTGTACCTACCTACTGTATCCACGGTAACAGGTTGCACGTCGACTTCCTCTGTTCGCAAGAGTCCAACTTTCTCAGGAGTCCAACTTTTATAACATCCATACAAGTCTTCGCATGAGTCTAACTTTTATTTTTTATATACTTTTATTAGCATTATTCCAACTGGACGGTACAGTTACTCACATATAAATAAATAAAAATAAAAGTATATAGAAACGATTTCCCTCTGATTAAATCTATGTTTCCTGCAGCGGAGATAAGTGGCTGCTTCTATCACTTTTCAAATGCAGTTTGGAGAAAAGCAAAGTCACTTCATTTAACGGATATCAAGGATAATCGAATATACATAAATGTCGTCTAATAACTCTAGCACATTTACCCGCAAATCACATGGTTATTTAGCTGTGACCAGCAGTTACGAAGATTCGAATGATGACATGGAAACATTTAATAATTATTTCTGCAAACAGTGGATGATCCCGTAAATTATTGACACTGTAAGTTGTTACAACAAGCGATATCGCACAACCAAAAACTGGAGGGACAGCACTCTCGAATAAATAAAATCTTCGGGAAAAAGCCAAATCTATTTCAATTTATCAGCCTGCTGAAAAACGAAGCTTTCACACAACAGGCTTTTAATTTGCAGCAGGCCAACCTTCACTCTGAACCAAGTAGAAAGAGGTCGAGACGCAACATTAACATTGACGTGCGCATACGAGATAGTGGACGACTTTGTACGTGGACAAATCGAGGCTCTCGCTTGTGAAAAACGTTTGTGTCTTCTAAAGTATTGGTCATAAATGAATTATAATAATTAATATTCTTGTTTAATTTTAATCTTTAAAAACCACAATGAGTTTCTGTCCAACTGTACCTAATTGGAATATTGCTAATAAAAGTACATAAAAAATAAAAGTTGGACTCATGCGAAGACTTGTATGGATGTTATAAAAGTTGGACTCCTGAGAAAGTTAGACTCTTGCGAACAGAGGGTCGATTTCCCTGCCACCCTGTATTATATTAAAAAGTGAGTTATATTTAATTACTGGTACTTATATTAAAAAGTGAGTTTAATTCAATTACTGGTATAATTTAAAAGTGAGTTAAATTCAATTACTGGTATATTAAAAAGTAAGTTAAATTCAAGGGAATTGAACCCAGGACCCCACGCTCAGCAGTCGCGCTTGCGACCACGAGACCAACGGGGTAGTTAATCCGTACTAATATTAAAAATTCGAAAGTAACTCTGTCTGTCTGTCTGTTTGTATGTTACGAGTACCTTTTCACGCCTAAACCACTGGACGGATTTCGATAAAATTTGGCAGAGAGATAGATAGCATCCCGGGGCCTTCCTCGGGATGTCCTTACATAGGATAGTTTTATCTCGATATTCTCACGGAATCGACACTTACGCGGGTAAAACCGCGGGGCGCAGCTAGTATATGTAGAATATGTCATGATGTTAATTAGAGAAATTTTGTATGTTATTGAAACTATATTAATTTCAATTACTGGTAGTACCCTATAATTATGTGTATACGACGTATATGAATTTAATTGACAGAACATTCACACAAATCGGATCAATATTTTGAACAATAAAGCTGAACGGGATTCCGACATTTCAATAGCTCATATACGTATTCGCATTTACTCACATTCCGGTACAAACCGCGGCTGAATTCCATAAATTAATTTTATTTTTACTCAAAATGTTATATTATTTATTTTAAACAATAGCTCTGAGTCGCCTTTATATTACAAAACGAGCTATATTAATATGAAAGTCTATAAATAAGTTCATTTAAATTGTAGCAGTATAATTATCTCTGCTCTGTCCTTCTCATGCTTCTGACTTTGTTCATTCTTCCTTCCATATTCAGTCCATTCATCCTCCAACTATCTCTCTCTGTCTCTTTCTATTACATAAATGAAAAGTCGCATGAAGGGGGGCATGACGCTTTTTCGTTACGTGACGATTTCACCCATTTTACCCCTACCGCAAGCTTCGTAAAAGAACTTTGTTCCAGTAAACTTTAAATCGAGACTTCGAAAGCATTCAGTTTTTTTTTGTCGAGTCCCCATTTACGGTAGTCCTACTATTCTGCGTAGAAGAGTTTACCAACTTTCAAAGTGAGTTCCGCTTATTGATTTACCGGATCGAAGCGCCCTAAAGAGGTTTGCTGAGGGCTTACAAGATAGATTGAAGCAAACTTTGCCAGCAAAAAGTTGGCAACACAATTAAATGTTTTTGACGAAAAAAGAACTTAGTTTGAGTGGTGAAGAGTTCGGATATGGACCGGGTTTAAATGTTTATTTCGCGAGGAATGTTGAAACAGTATATGGACTTCTTTTGGGCTTCATTGTAGATGTTTCGACGACTTAAAATGTGAGAAATACAGCAGTGCGATTCTGTAACCATCTCACCGTGAAAACTTAGGTGAAGTGAGCGTGGAGTGAGCTGTCAATAGTGTCAATTCCTATCAAAAACAAACTCACTTCACCTAAGTTTTCACGGTGAGATTTTTACAGAATAGACCGGCTGGTCTGGCAGTTTTTGTCTGTAAACACACCTACAATACAAGAGAAACTCCAAGTGTTGGAAACGTTTATACAATGTGTAAAGGCTCGTACACACAGGCGCGACGCGACACGCGACACAAAGGCACCGCAAGTCGCGCGACGAGCGGTGCCTTTGTGTCGCGCGCGATTCGCGTCGCGTGTCGCGCCTGTTTGCAGGAGCCGTAACTGAATTAATACACAATATAAAAGTAGTTTGTTCAGAATCGTTTACTGAATCGATTTCTGCTATTTTTTATTGCTAAATGGGCCCACTCTTGACCCCGATCACGCCTGATGGAAAGCGATGGATGAGGTCAATGATGGAACGAGCGTACCCAGAAGATGCCTAAGGCACTGAAACTCTCACGCATCGACGAAACACAGCAGGCTGCTTGACGCCGGACTCCGGTGGGAGTGTGGTCGCAAACCAGGCGGGCGTTAGTCTACCGCAAGGGAAGAATTGGTCAGTCATATAAGGTGTAGGGTGTGACTGTCCAGGATGCGCCAAACGCTCGGTTCAGTTGACTAACTGGCGGAACAAACTGCGCTACACGAGGAGGCTTCTTCTTGCATCCTATGCATATGCATGCTATGCATATTCATGTAATATAAGTAATTTTTATCCCTAAAATAATTAAAACTATGTAAATTACAGTCACACTTTCGCTGTAGAGTCAAAACAAACCAAAATGGACGAAGTGAGTACTACTCTAGAGTAGTAAGTACTTCGTCCATTTTGCACACGTATAAATGTCTAGACACTTATACGTGTGCGTCTATGTGCGTGCGTTGTAATGTGACCACAATTTTCTCCCACAATCAGTATAACTAATTTAATAAATGAACAATATCCTAACTAATATTATAAATGCGAAAGTAAGCTTGTTTGTTTGTTACCTTTTCACGCCTAAACCACTGAACCGATCATCCTGAAATTTTGTATATACGTTGTCAGGTACAGAATCGGACATAGGGTAACTTTCATCCCGAAAAAAGTGCTGTTCCCGAGGAAAACAACAATAACGTTATTATGATAATAGATGGCGTCACGTGTCTTAAGAATCATGACATGCGAGCGAAGCCGCGGGTAAACATTCAGTGTATGTATTATGATTCATCATCATCATCTTCCTAGCCTTTTCCCAACTATGTTGGGATTGGCTTCCAGTCTAACCGGATGCAGCTAAATACCAGTATTTTACATGGAGCGACTGCCTATCTGACCTTTACAACCCAGTTACTGGGTAATACGGTACCCCTTGGTAAGATTATTTTTCTAATCTTTGGGCTTCTGACTAGGTACCTGTAGGTTCGAACCCAGTCAGGCGCTTTACTTTGTGTAAATTATATCATCACCACTGCTCTCAAAACGGTGAAGGAAAACATCGTGAGGAAACCGGCACGTCCTAGAACCAAACATTCGAAGACATGTGATATCTACTAACCCGCACTGGGCCCGCGTGGTAGATTACGACGCACCCCCTCTCACAGAAAGGAGGCTGTGTCCCAGCCGTGGGGACATTATAAGCTGACTATGTAAGTATGTAATTCTCTTTAGGACAAGTAAATTATTTCAAGAGAAACTACAGACAAACAAAAGAGGTATGCTACGAATATCATATCCCAATGTTTACCCTCCCGTCAACCGTAAGCAAGGAATGAATTCTGCAATAGTTGTGCCGGTTGTACCCTTGTTCCAATGTCATAGGTCTGAAAGCTCATAACTTATTCATGGTCGCAGACACCATGAAATGGAGAAAACATTGGTATTAATTGAATTCGCTTTTCTGAGTATTTCTTTTTGTTTTTCGGGATATGGTAATTTGATTTTGTTTTTGGGGGGACTAAACGTTATTGAAGGGTTAAACAGTCGGTGCAGTTTTGAATTAAGGCTCCTACAAACAGGCGCGACACGCGATATAACCGCTCGTTGCGGTGCCTTTGTGTCGCGTGTCGTGTCGCGCCTGTTTGAAGGAGCCTTTACAGTACCCGGCGATAAATATTGCACATCGACCTTTACCTTTTTTGTATTTTATACAAAGAATAAAAATAATTATCAAAAGAAGCAAATCATAATTGTTTTAACAGCTCCTAATAGATACCGGACTGTTTGTATTTCGTGCGACAGAGATAACGCTCTACGAAGTCGAAATTAGCCGATTGTCTCTTTCCAAAGGTCGATGTGCAATATTTATCGCCAGGTACTGTAACCCACTTTTTCTTCTTCTCTTGTTAAGAACATTTAGGATGGTACTGTATGATTAAAGGAAAATGAGATTACTAGAGGCCTGTGCACACCACGTTTTTTAAACGCGCCGTTGACGCGCGTTTGTAGCGATACAGACGCGATACGCACGCGAGTCAAACGCAGCCTGTAGACCTTCTGTAGGATAAAAGCGCGCCGTCGACGCACGTTTCTAAAACGCGCGTCGACGGCGCGTTTAAAATACGTGGTGTGCACAGGCCCTAAGCTGTTTACCAAACATAATGATGATGGCAATCTTCTTGATTCTTTTTCTTGCCAATCATAACATAACATCACGCCTTGTTCCTCTAAGGCCGCTATCCCACTGGCGTTTTACGAGCGTTGACGTCAACGTTGCGTCTGCGCGGCGTCGACGCTGCGCAGACGCGACGTTGACGTCGCGTCATCGCGTAACAAGCATAAAACGTCCGCTGAACGCGACGCCAACGTCGCGTCTGCTTAACGTTAACGTCGCGTTTGTTGGCAATAGTATCATCTGCGCGACGTTAACGTCGCGTTCAGCGGACGTTTTATGCTTGTTACGCGATGACGCGACGTTGACGTCAACACTCGTAAAACGCTAGTGGGATAGCGGCCTAAAGGGTAAGCAGGGGTGATCTCATAGTGCACCACATTCGCCAGTTGTGTTAAAGTCTGATGTAATCAGGAGCGAGCTTATTGACACCATCAGACACAAATTCCAGACTCCGGTCTGCTACTGAAATTCTAGATGGATAAGCTCAATAAAACTTTCCTCGACCTGGGAATCAAACCCAGGACCTCATGCTCAGCAGTAGCGCTTACGACACCTCGATCAATGAGGCAGTCATAATCCATAATCAGCCTATAATGTTCCCACTGCTGGGAGACAGGCCTCTCAGTTCAAATCGTTTACTTTTACAATGCGTGCCACGTAAGAAGAGACTTGACCCCGCCTCCCCCGCTCTTTCCGCCGCCCCTATGACGTCCGGTCCGGTCCCGCACTCAGACCTCATACCGCTAAAGATACCTAAAATCGTGTTCTGCGCATGTCAGACCACGTGGTGTGTCAAGTCTCTTCTTAAGTGGCACGCATTGTATCATGTTTGTAAATATGTGAGCACCATGTATCTATCAGATAATTAATTTATATGTCATGGTTTCATTTTTTATTCTTTTACCTAATGTGGTATAGTAATTTTATTTTAGGTGCATCGTCTTCACATATTTATACTATATAAAGCTCGTTATATTATATTATTATACTATATAAAGCTCGATTACCACTCACTCACTGACTGACTGACATAATTGTTCTCCCAGATGGTGAAGGGGGAGGTGGGTATATTTTTACAGATTCGTATAGAAGTAACTCTCACGAGTATGGGAAAAATCCCAAATCTCCCCTTTTCCACCCCACTCTCCCCCCTCCCTATCGTATCTCGGAAACTAAGAGTCCCGTGTTTTGTTGTTTTACGGATTCGTATAGAGGAGGCTCGGAAAAGTAAAATCCATTTTTCAAAGTTGCCCCCCTTGCCCCCCTTCTCCCCCCCTCTAGGTAGATCTCGGAAGTTAAGAGACTTGGAACATTTTTTTTTTCAGATTCATATCAAGGGGCCCAGAGTTGGTCAAAATCATTTTTCAAAACTCCCCCCTCTCCCCCCTTCACCCCTTCCCCCATCGTATCTCGGAAACTAGGTAGCGGTAAAGCGAAGCGTTGTTCTCCCAGATGGTGAAGCGGGAGGTGGGTATATTTTTACAGATTCGTATAGAAGTAACTCTCACGAGTATGGGAAAAATCCCAAACCTCCCCTTTTCCACCCCACTCTCCCCCCTCCCTATCGTATCTCGGAAACTAAGAGTCCCGTGTTTTGTTGTTTTACGGATTCGTATAGAGGAGGCTCGGAAAAGTAAAATCCATTTTTCAAAGTTGCCCCCTTGCCCCCCTTCTCCCCCCCCCTCTAGGTAGATCTCGGAAGTTGAGAGACTCGGAACATTTTTTTTTTCAGATTCATATCAAGGGGCCCAGAGTTGGTCAAAATCATTTTTCAAAACTCCCCCCTCTCCCCCCCTTCACCCCTCCCCCCATCGTATCTCGGAAATTAAGAAACCTGGGTTTTGTTTTTTTACGGATCCGTATAGAGGAGGCTCGGAAAAGTAAAAACCATTTTTCAAAGTTGCCCCCCTTGCCCCCCTTCTCCCCCCCTCTAGAGGTAGATCTCGGAAGTTAAGAGACTTGGAACATTTTTTTTTTCAGATTCATATCAAGGGGCCCCGAGTTGGTCAAAATCATTTTTCAAAACTCCCCCCCTCTCCCCCCCTTCACCCCTCCCCCCATCGTATCTCGGAAACTAGGTAGTGGTAAAGCGAAGCGTAGCGTAGCGTAGGGATAAGGTCACGATAGCTTTCCGGTGGTAGGTAGGTCCTGAGTGGAGCGAACCTGCGAGACCGAGTTATTATATTATCGGGCAATCAGCATTCGCTCAGAGACTATGAACGAATGCTATAAGTGTACTCATTTGCGAAGTCACGTCGTTAGATTTAGTCAACACGAGTTTTGGTGACATCTATATTTAGTAGCATAAAATAAAACGCTTTCAACTTGAGAAGTTCGAAAACGCATTGGGATCATTATGCTAGCCTGTAGTGTCTAATTTGGATGGGTAATAACTCCACAGCGCTGTCACTGTCAATGTAATACATAAGATTTAACGTGGGAGCAAATGAGACAGAAAGCATTATACAGTGTTTTTGAGTGTTATTGAGTGTTGTTGAGTGTTGTTGAGTGTTGTTGAGGGTTGTTGAGTGTTGTTGAGTGTTGTTGAGTGTTGTTGAGTGTTGTTGAGGGTTGTTGAGTGTTGTTGAGTGTTGTTGAGTGTTGATGAGTGTTTTGAGTGTGGTTGAGTGTTGTTGAGTGTTGTTGAGTGTTGTTGTTTGAAAAAAAAAAAAAGAAAACTTTTTTTGTTCGAAAACTGTTTGACGCGCTAAAATAAGAAAAAAAAAAGACTTATTTTGTTGGTTGACGTATTTTGTAGAAACAATTTTCTTGGTAAAGTTTAAAGTTTGGCGGTGTAAATCACAAGTTAAAATAAGTGATTCCAGTGACAATTATAGCAATTTATTAACAACAACTCCACAAGTGTAGTATAAAGCAGTATATATCACTCGAGGGTAAGTACAGATTACTAAACTCGTGTGGTTTACGGCCCTCCGCTTCGCGTCGGGCCTCAAATGCACACTCGATTAGTAACCTGTGCCATACTCCCCTTGGTGAATAAATAGCCATTATTACAAAATCCTAAGTGTTTTGGGTGTTGTTGAGTGTTGTTGAGTGTTGTTGAGTGTTGTTGAGGGTTGTTGAGTGTTGTTGAGTGTTGATGAGTGTTGTTGAGTGTTGTTGAGTGTTGTTGAGTGTTGTTGAGTGTTGCTGAGGGTTGTTGAGTGTTGTTGAGTGTTGTTGAGTGTTGTTGAGTGTTGATGAGTGTTGTTGAGTGTTGTTGAGTGTTGTTGAGTGTTGTTGAGGGTTGTTGAGTGTTGCTGAGTGTTGTTGAGTGTTTTGAGTGTGGTTGAGTGTTGTTGAGTGTTGTTGAGTGTTGTTGAGTGTTGTTGAGTGTTGTTGAGTGTTGTTGAGAGTTGTTGAGTGTTGTTGAGTGTTGTTGAGGGTTGTTGAGGGTTGTTGAGTGTTGTTGAGTGTTGTTGAGGGTTGTTGAGTGTTGTTGAGTGTTGTTGAGTGTTGTTGAGTGTTGTTGATGAGTGTTGTTGAGTGTTGTTGAGTGTTGTTGAGGGATGTTGAGTGTTGTTGAGTGTTGTTGTGTGTTGTTGAGTGTTGTTGAGTGTTTTGAGTGTTGTTGAGTGTTGTGGAGTGTTGTGGAGTGTTGTTGAGTGTTGTTAAGTGTTGATGAGTGTTGTTGAGTGTTGTTGAGTGTTGTTGAGTGTTGTTGAGTGTTGTTGAGTGTTGTTGAGTGTTGTTGAGCGTTGTTGATGAGTGTTGTTGAGTGTTGGTGAGGGATGTTGAGTGCTGTTGAGTGTTGTTGATTGTTGTTGAGTGTTGTTGAGTGTTGTTGAGTGTTTTGAGTGTGGTTGAGTGTTGTTGAGTGTTGTGGAGTGTTGTTGAGTGTTGTTAAGTGTTGATGAGTGTTGTTGAGTGTTGTTGAGTGTTGTTGAGTATTGTTGAGTGTTGTTGAGTGTTGTTGAGTGTTATTGAGTGTTGTTGAGTGTTATTGAGTGTTGTTGAGTGTTGATGAGTGTTGTTGAGTGTTGTTGAGTGTTTTGGGTGTTGTTGAGTGTTGTCGAGTGTTGTTGAATGTGGTTGAGTCTTGTTGACTGTTGTTGAGTGTTATTGAGTGTTGTTGAGTGTTGTTGAGTGTTGTTGAGTGTTGATGAGTGTTGTTGAGTGTTGTTGAGTGTTTTGAGTGTTTTGGGTGTTGTTGAGTGTTGTTGAGTGTTGTTGAGTGTTGTTGAGTGTTGTTGAGTGTTGTTGAGTGTTGTTGAGTGTCGTTGAGTGTCGTTGAGTGTTGTTGAGTGTTGTTGAGGGTTGTCGAGTTTTGTCGAGTGTTGTCGAGTGTTGTCGAGTGTTGTTGAGTGTTGTTGAGTGTTGTTGAGGGTTGTTGAGTGTTGTTGAGTGTTGTTGAGTGTTGTTGAGTGTTGTTGAGTGTTGTTGAATGTGGTTGAGTGTTGTTGACTGTTGTTGAGTGTTATTGAGTGTTGTTGAGTGTTGTTGAGTGTTGATGAGTGTTGTTGAGTGTTGTTGAGTGTTTTGAGTGTTTTGGGTGTTGTTGAGTGTTGTTGAGTGTTGTTGAGGGTTGTTGAGTGTTGTTGAGTGTTGTTGAGTGTTGTTGAGTGTTGTTGAGTGTGGTTGAGTGTGGTTGAGTGTTGTTGAGTGTTGTTGAGTGTTTTGGGTGTTGTTGAGTGTTGTTGAGTGTTGTTGAGTGTTTTGAGTGTTGTTGAGTGTTGATGAGTGTTGTTGAGTGTTGTTGAGTGTTGTTAAATGATGTTGAGTGTTTTGGGTGTTGTTGAGAATTGTTGATCACAACAAATCACAAAAGACGTTAAGCCGCGTCCCCACTAGAGCCATGCGGCTTAACGTCTTTTGGCGCGAAAACTGTTTGACGCGCTAAAATAAGAAAAAAAAAGACTTATTTTGTTGGTTGACGTATTTTGTAGAAACAATTTTCTTGGTAAAGTTTAAAGTTTGGCGGTGTAAATCACAAGTTAAAATAAGTGATTCCAGTGACAATTATAGCAATTTATTAACAACAACTCCACAAGTGTAGTATAAAGCAGTATATATCACTCGAGGGTAAGTAAGGATTACTAAACTCGTGTGGTTTACGGCCCTTCGCTTCGCGTCGGGCCTCAAATGCACACTCGATTAGTAATCTGTGCCTTACTCCCCTTGGTGAATAAATAGCTATTATTACAAAATCCTATAAGTGCTAAGGATTACTGTCCAATTCTCAAAATTTTACAAGGGTAAGAAATACTCCTCAAAAACACGACCCCGCGAGCTGCTTGCAGCTCGCGCAACGCCCAAAATCTAGTTATTATTATATAATTAATGTATGCAAAATATTGTAAAACATTTTAAAAGAGTAACGGTGGAGTTTCTTGCCCATTCTTCTTTATACGAAAACTACCTTTTATAATGGGCGACTAGAATCAATTTTATTTGTTGTAATTTCTGACGTTCAGAAGTGCATTTTATGTGCCTATTTGAAATAAATGCTTTGACTTTGACTTCAGTGAGAGGGTGTGGGCGCATACACCGCGCCGGCCCAGTGCGGGTCAGTCATAACCCAAAAATGACAAAATGTGCAGCAATTCCTTTTCTCTCTCTTTATGGAGACAGGCTTACAGTCATTCGTTTATGTAGGACTCTGCTGAATAATATATATATTATCCTCTTGAACGAATCCTATTGTTGCTTTGCGAAACTCACGGTCAAAAAAATGGTGGTATTCAAGATATGTGATTAATACTTTGTCCAAATTTGAAGAATTGGTACATATATATTTAATTATAATGCTGCCGCATATAGAGGGTGGCACGAACGTCGACGCGCAAACAGAAACCACTAATTACGCACAAACCTTTGAAATTATTCGTGGGTTATATAAAAAAAATTTGCTCTTCAATACATTTTACAGTAGGTACCCGGCGATAAATATTGCACATCGACCTTTGGAAAGAGACAATCGACTAATTTCGGCTTCGTAGAGCGTTATCTCTGTCGCACGAAATACAAACAGTCCGGTATCTATTAGGAGCTGTTAAAACAATTATGATTTGCTTCTTTTGATAATTATTTTTATTCTTTGTATAAAATGGTTTTGTGTAAAAAGGTCGATGTGCAATGTTTATCGCCGGGTACTCAATACTTTTATTGCATTCCACATGTAGGTATTCTTAGATGGTAAACTTATAATTTGATCATATGATCATACAGCAAAATAAGTGAGTTAGGAGAGAGAAAGCATTTGTTTATTAAGTATTTAACATTACTTAGCAAACTACTACTGATTGTCTTTAAAAGATCGCTCTCAGTGATAAGACCGCCCATTGTGTCACCCTTTGTACAGTTTCTATATTTATGTCTGTAATTTATATGGTGTATATAACAAAGGGTATTATATTCTATTCTATTCTACTGGGTGTAATTTTAATCACCGTTATCCTCTTAAGGGGTCATTGTACTCATCTTTATGAACAACTTTTACCATGGGATCAAACCTAAAATCGCGAAAAAAAAAGTCAGCCCTCCTTATATTTTGACGAGTTATGCGAACATAAATGTAGGGAATAGCTGATTTTTTTTCACAATTTCAAGTTTGGCCCCATAGTAAAAGTTGTTCATAATAACGAGACCCCTTAAGGGGGAAGCGCTAAGGTAGCCCGCGAAATTAAAATTTTCTTACGTTTTTTGCAATTTGCTGGTCAGTTTTAAGTTGTACGTCGATCAAAATATGATTCGCGGCCGTAACAAATATGTATTTACAGAATTATAATCATTAAAGTCATCAAAACAACTCTCTAAGACCACGTAACACCAAAGAATGACGACTTCATGAAACAGTTATTCTTTGGGGTTACGTGGTCTTAGAGAGTCCCTGCCAGCCTACATAATATTATCCTCTTGAAGTTGTCCCTTACGAATTTCATGGCCAGAACAACGATGGTCGATAAAGTACGAACTATTTATACTTACTTAGTGAGCCCTTAAAAGAGATATATATATAGAGATATTTCTCTACTTTTCGAGCCTATTTCAAGCCTCTGGTATCTTGTTTGAAAAGAAGGTAAATTGCCTCAATTTGTCAGTGTGAGTAAGTACGAAACCTGTCACAGTCGTGATGAAACGCACAATAGATTACACTGTCCTATAGATGTATAGAGAGGATGGGTGTAGTTGGGATTTGATATAAATAGGGTAATCTGCTTTAAGCGTGTTTTGTTTTGATTTGGTGAGACAGCTGGATATTAATGGGCCAAAGTGGATTGAAACGGTGACGTAAAAGTATGCCCGATTCCTATTTTACCGATCGTTGTTTTTGACGTCTGATAAAATACATATAGCTTCTGCTTCAACGCTACATACTTAGAGAATAACAATCTTGTATTCCAATGGTTAGGACAGAGATTTTTTACCATATTTTCCACTTTGAGGTCCCAAATAATAACACATAGGTACAAAATAACATAACTACACGCCAGTATTCCCCCAAAGGTATGGTACGGGTAAGGATAGTGTAAGGTGGCATCGGAGTAGGGGGTAGGGGGTGTAGGGGGTAGGACTTAACCTGGAACTTAAACTTATCTTGCGAAATGTGGTCATTTTTAGGGTTCCGTGCTCAAAAGGTAAAAAGGGTTCCTATTATTAAGACTCCACTGTCCGTCTGTCTGTCTGTCACCAGGCTGTATCTCATGAACCGTGATAGGTAGACAGTTAAAATTTTTACAGATGATGTATTTCTGTTGCCGCTATAACGACAAATACTAAAAACAGAATAAAATAAATACTTAAGGTGGGGCTCCCATACAACAAATGTGTTTTTTTTTTTCGGGGGTTTTTGGCTTGTGGTACGGAACCCTTCGAGTGCGAGTCCGACTCACACTTGTCCAGTTTTTTTATGTTCAAATCCCACTCTCATGTAATAGATTGAGAGAGATTTTATTGTCATCTACCGGGCACAGATTCTAACTCTGGGCTGTTACGAAGAAATTCCTGATAAAAAACCCAAGGGTTTTTTTTACAAGTAACACTTCTTCTATAACAGGGATGGCGAACCTCTATAAATCCTTGTGCCATTTTTCCAAATAATTATTGACGATGGCCATGGCGTGTCAATAACCAATCTTAACTACTGGAAAAAAAACTACACAATAATACTCACACAACTACTATACTTCACAATAATACTCTTTATTCTTTGGGGGAGGCCTATGCCCAGCAGTGGACGTCTTTCGCCTGAAATGATGATGATGATGAATACTCTTTATTGGCAACTATAAACTTTCATAATAATACCATTATTACTATATGATACAGCAATGATAACTCAATTAACAGTTTTATTATATTTACTAGATTCTATATTATACAGCAATGATAACTCAATTAACAGTTTTATATATTTACTAGATTCTGCTCGCAATTTTGTCCGCGTGAAATTTCACCCTCCCCCCATTCACCCACTTAGGGGTGGAATTTCGAAAAGCCCTTTCTTAGTAGATACCTACTCTTCACAAAGAACACACCCTCCAAATTTCATGTGTCTAGGACCAGCGCGCAGCGGTTTAAGCTGTGCGTTGATATGTCAGTCAGTTCAGGACTTTGAATTATATATACTCGTATATAGGTAGATTTAATTTAAAAAAAAAACAATTTAGTATACGACTTCTGCTGTTGCAAACTAGACCAAAATTACAAAACCAAACAATCTAGCTTCATATTTTCTGACTGACAGACTTTTTGACAATTCAAAAGTGCCTGTAAATGGTTTAATTGAAATAAATGCTTTGAGTTTGAGTTTGACTGAAATGATGCCGTGCCCAAATAATTTTGTAGCACGCGTGCCATTCCCTGTCCTTTAACCATCTTCTTTTAAGTCTCACATACCAACAATCTATTACCAACACATTTACTATGAAAACTTAATGTTGTCCGGAAAGAGAACAATTTCATTTAATTCCCCGGAGAAGTCTCCGGGTAGAAACGCAGGATTAGTAAATGTTTCCGTTTTAATTTTTAATACAGTCAGGCCCTTAAAAGGTTCTCTTACATAATTTATGGGACAGCATCTGGTATGTGGAACTATCTCAAATGCGGCAGTGAAATACGACTTGAATGACGGTATGAGGATATAACCCGACTTTGAGGAAAACTAACATAAAGATTAAATGTACACCAAAGCGGTTCAAAGGGAGTTGATATTGTTAAGCGAAGTATTAACTAAAGAAAGAGAGACCCTAAAGAGTTACCACGTACAGACGCGAGCACATCAAGCTACTACAATCTGTCAAATTTTCAACTTTATCGCTAAAGCAAAACAAAATCAGCTGTTCCCTACATTTATGTTCGCATAACTCGTCAATATGTAGAGAACAGTTGATTTTCTTTTTCACGATTTCAGGGTTGGTCTCATAGTAAAAGTTGTTCATAATGATGAGTACAATGAGGTACAATACAGAAATAAAAATATTGTATACTAGCTTCTGCTCGCGACTTCGTCCGCGTGAAATTTCTTGTTCCCCCGACCCACCTCGTCGCATCGCCTGCCTGCGCTTTTAATTCGTTTACCTTTTTTCTGACTTTTTGGTTTTTGCTCGGCTCCTAAGGGTCCTAGCGTGATGTTAAGTAGCCTTCCTCGAGAATTGGGCTATTAAATGCAAAAAAGAATTTTTCAAATCCGACTGGTAGTTCTAGAGATTAGCGCGTTCAACCAAACAAACTCTTCAGCTTTATAATATTAGTATAGATAGTATAGATAAATTACACCTAGTAGGTATTTTGTTTTGCAAACGTAATTTGTTCTATGAATCTGAGCCTCAAGGCAAAAAAAAACTAAAAAACTTCTACGCAAAATCTTTTGAAAACATAATTCCTCCGAAAATTCTTCGTCTCTCGGCAAAGAAATGTAATTATAACAGCGTAAAAATGCCCGAAGAATATTCGCAGTGTCTTAACCATCGAAGTTTAGATGAACAGAAAGTAAGGTCGTGTGCACACCAGAGTTAGAAAAGTTTCAACCAGACTAGGTACAGCACAGGTACAGCTATAAATAGGGGGCGCAAGGACATCGACGCGCAAACTGAATCATGAATTCAGCACATGATTTTAGACCCCCTAGCGTAGCAATATTTAATAGGTTATCAAAAAAATAAAGTACCACATGGATGACGTCACTGGAAGTCCATTATTTCGTATTTTGTACCTTACCTAGTACCAGTTCCATCTCGGTTGTCGTCATGTTGGTACAGTTATTTTTTTTTTACCTTTTATGGAATAAATTAATGCGTTGGGATCACAGGATGGGCTACCTCCCACGTGTTTACAGGTGCCGTGAACCACACCTGCTGCATGCAGCAATGCAGTACAAGGCCAAATCCAATAAGGTCGGCCGACAACGGACATGAAATACTTCGACAAGGGAATCAATTTTTAGATGGATACAGCGAAAGACAGAAGTAAGATCAAGATTGCTGCTAGTGAGATTTACAGAAAACCGGAAACGGATACGGAAAGTCGGATAGCGAGACTTCCGACGATGATGTTGAAAACCGCAACATCTACGCAACATAACACAGAAGAGCAATGACATGCAAAAGAACCGAGAAAGCAGTAGAACCCCGCCAAAAGATTCACTTGTGAAGCTCGACTTTTTTTTTGTTTTTGTTTCTGGGGTGGGAAATCCTCATGGATATTCTCCGCCCTGGGGCGGGTCTGTCAGACTCTTACCGACTAAAAACCACCACAGTGTTCCATCTCACACCTACGCCGGGGGTCGCGGGAACGTACGATCCTTCCGCAACCCCTGACTGGTGCTGGCCCGTCGCTGCGGGCCTCTCCGGGGTGAAGCTCGACCTGAACCAACCTGGCAGCGACGTCGTGATACCCATGCGTAGATAATAATTACACATATCTCCACTAGTTCAATGCATTCTAGGATGCATATCCGGTAAGGCTCTTCAATCCTTCCCTATCCTACGGGCACGTCTACCTTACCATTACCGCGCCCCCCGGTCTATTTCTTGATATGCAATGGTCGCTGTAGCACAATGAACATGAGGCTACAGGAGATAGTGCGAATCTTGGGGTTCATTTGATTAATCGAGTCTGGTTTAATCACGCTGAGATAGGTGTATTTCATTCATTAATTTCGAGATAAACAGGCCTAATAATATGAGACAGTATTGGCTCAGGTCTGCACACAACCTAAAGGGTAAATTTTTAATGATTGATATCATCAATAGTTAAGGAAGGCCTAGCTGGGTCAAGGCGGTTTACTGTTTAATTACTGTACTTAGGATTATGAGAAGTTATCGAGTTTGTGGTCTTGAACTATTGGCCTTTGATTGAGGGGAAAAGATGCTTGTGTTTCGAACTTAGAAATCATATTATTTCAATACAAAAGAAGTGTGACATTAAAGTAAACTCGGTACCCTTTCAGGCGGCGAAAATACACCTGAGAACCAACTTTTGGTATGAACGCAACTTCGAGTTAAATTTCCCATGTTTCAGTTTTCGATCCTATGTATCCTGAAAATATAAGATTGGTACTGACTGCATGTATTTCATATTTTTAGTACCGAACGGGTATACGGTTTTATATTCTCCTTAAAATATTGCATGCGGTCACGATATTTTTTTATCATCGATTTTCTTTTGTGTGTTCACACCATGTAACGAATGGGCATCGAAAGCATGACCTTTTGCTTGCAAATTGACACCGAAATCATTATGCTTAATGTAAAACGTATTTAGTCTGTCTAAAGACAGTTTTGGTCAGAGGGGCAATTCTCGTATTTTAAGAACGTTCGCAGGTCTGACCGAAGTCTCAATCTGTCAAAAATACCTTTAATTTCCCCACAATTTTTGATATTTTTGCTGTCGCCGATATAAGACTGCGACTAGATTTTGAACGTTTTAAATTACGAGAATTGGCCTTCTGGTCTGCACACAGCCTAAGGAGGGGTGAATTTTTAATGATTGATATTCATCAAAAGTTAAGAAAGGCCTGCTCAAGCTGGTTTAAATACTGTTTAATTACTGAACTAAAGTTTATGAGGAGTTATCGATTTAGTGGTTTTGAACTGTTGACCTGTTTTTTTTCGTTAATCTATATTTATCCGCTTCTGGGCAAAGGTCTTCTCCATATTTTTTCACTTTTCTTTGTGCTGAACCTTCTTCGTCCAATCGGTTAAGAACGAGTCCAAATCGTCACGTCAGCGTTTCTTAGGCCTGCCTCGGTGACGACGCTCGCCTTCAGGCACCCACTCTGTGACAACTTTGGACCATCTGTCCGGACCAGACCTTTGATTGAGGGGCTAAAAATTACTCGTGGCTTAAACTTAGGAAGGTTTTAAAATGTTGTTATTGAAAAAGTGAGAAAGAAAAGCACCCATGCAGCACTAGACAAAAGCACTTTTAGTATGGAAGCAACAGCTTCGAGTTTGATTCCCCATAATTTCAGTTTCCATCATATGAAAGTATGACTAACTGTACCTATCTCATATTTTTAGTAATAAATGGTTTTGGTTTTAGCTCTTGTTTTGATAAAAAGAATTATCTTCCATGGTGTGTGTTAACTGTTACATCAATAGTAATCTATTGATGTAACAGTTACACACACCATAAAAATAACAGGGAAACATGGAATTTGTAATAACAAATGGGATCGAAATCACGACCTCTTGCTTACAAATTAGCGCCTTAATCATTTACACTATACCTATTCTATTTGAAACGATTTTTTTTCTAAACTTTGTTTAGGGCCTACCCCATCTGAATAGAAAATTTATACCCAAACAGGTACCTACATAATACATCGACAAAACTCTCTACTCTTCCAAATTGCTTTCCGAAGCGAATTTGTCGCGATTCATCACTAGAACACTCCCGGGTGGGCCATAAAGGAAATTTGGACTCTGAATTAATGGATTATCCGATTTTCAATGATGCCCGTTTGTTTTCCGAAGTTCGGGTCGGATACCTAGTATCTTTAGTGTTTGTATAATATCATGGGAGGAAGTAATTGACGGAACGCTGTTTTGGTATATAGGTACTGAACTGCACTGGTATAGGAAGATTTAAAAGAAAGAAATAAATAATTGAAAAGAGGACGAATGAAAGGCGACTAACAAGGAAGATGTGAGGAAATGCAGGGAGGGGGGACGACCCTCTTTTTTCTTGTCGATGGTATTGTTGCTCGTTGTTTTTTTTTTTTTGTATAGTTTGATCCCATTAGCCACGGCCACGTTGATTGCGGCATCAATGGCATTCTTTAGATCATTTTCGGGGTGCAGGTGAATGGGCACTTAAGACACTCCAGGAAGTAGGTATGGTCTGATCAGAAGCACCATCACTCGCACTGGGTGTTGGATAGGTCAGTAATCCCCCACTTCGACAAATTGTGTCTGCAGCGGCTTACTTGGGTACGCAATCGATTGAGAGCTTTCCGTATAGGCCACTAGCTGCAGATCAGTTCAATTGTCTCTTTTTCTTCATCTTCTTCTTTATGTCATACGAAAGAAAAATATGTAATAGGTAATATTTATTCAGAGAAGCATAGTAACCCGTACCGTATACGTATCGCGATAACTAAATCATCGATGGACAAGCTGGAGCCGAGATCTTACATAAGCCACCAAGATCCGGCTTGTTCAATCACTGGTTTTCCCTATGGACTTACTGGGTTTTACTGGTTTTGGTTCCTGGTTTTATATGCTGCTGAGACGTAGACACTGCGTGACACTTAGAAGAAGAAGATAGACATTCTGAAAATGTGGTGCTGGAGAAGACTGCTTGGTGTATCGTGGACTGAGTTTCACACCAACATGTCTATACTTACGCTAAGAACTCAAAATCAAAATTCGTCTATCTGTTCTGGTCCAAACGCGCATCCTTTAATATTTCGGACATGTCTCGAGGCGTGGGGAGAAAGGCGGGAGGAGGGATGTATGGAGTGCCTTCTCGTGCAGAGTAGAATGGGGGCCACTCGACCCTGCGGACGCTCACCCATGAGATGGACTGACCAAATTAAATCCTCAGTGGGCGATCCCTTGTATGAGTGCACAAAAAATACCAGAAATCGGAGTAGGTGGCGAGAAATCTTAAGGCGAATCACATCAGTCCCTAACGAAGAAACTACACGAGGATCACGACAGCTCCTACAAGAGTGCTAGGAAAAAGAAGAAGACAGTAACACATTAGGTACATACGCTCAAAATTCTTACCCCTTTACTAATAAACGTATTTTATCAGATGAATAGTTACACACCGATTTCTCTCTTTCAGTCGTCAGTAATTTGACTTTTGAAAGAAAAAGACAAAGTGTTGCGTAACTAAATAGACGCTATACTACATTTATTAGTAAGGGAGTAAGTATGTTACTAGCATTTGTTTATAATTCCAGCCGAATGGATTTCAAAGTAATGAAGAATGTATGAAGAATGTCTGTTTGAATCGATTTTGAGCGATATACCGTACAAATACCTTGTTTGGATCAGACCTTTGAGGTTCATGAGCACGAAGTATTTCAAATGTTTAAGAGGTGCTACATGGAAGTCTACTTTTAAAGTTAAATTGTCGAACTCTATATGCAAAGTGACGTAGCTACTTTACTCATGACCACCTATTCTGCGCAACATCTGACCATTATTGTAGTCTGAATAGTTTGATAGAAACTGGATACGTTTTCAAGTAAGCCTTAATAGCTATTTGTCTATACAATATTACTGTAGTGACGAACGTGGCCGAATGTAACCGAAAATGTATATTATGAATGTACAGACGCCAGCATATCAAGCTACTCCAATCTGTCAAATTTGTTTAAGAGATTTTCAACTTTATCACTAAAGGATAAGGTTCAAAGTTTATTGGGACAATTTGACAGTTTCGGGTAGCTTGATGTGCTAGCGTCTGTACCTACGCGAGAGTATCAATCATCATGCATCATGCTGAGATATCCCTTACCCTCATCCTTTTGGCCTCGAGCTGGACTTTCTGTTTTTATTTTAATTTTTCTTTTGTTTTTGTTATATGAGTGTGTTTAGTTTGTGATATTCCTGTGCGAGTCGCAATGAATACTTTTTCTTTCTTTTGGAATCAAGCAAGATCAATCAAGTTGCGTATCTCGGTCATAATTCACAGAAATGTTATCGTGTAATCGCGTGATAATCGCTTTCGGTTAGGTTACAGAACATGCTTTTGTAATAAACTACTTTCACAACAGTATAGTATTAATTTGTGGAGCTCTTTGTGAAAGAGCTCGTCTGGGAAAGTACTATACCACCACACCTACCTACCTATTTCTGCCTCTAAGCAGCGGTTTCGGGTTGAAGGCTTATACGTTGTAATTACTTGACACTTTTCAGCATTCTCTCTAGAATAGCTTGGCACCTCCGTAGGTCAAGATGCCTAATATGATCACAACCCATATTGAGCGCTGCCGGTTTAAAATAAAAATCCATAGCTCATAGGACAGAAGATAAATATAAGTTTAGTCCTGTCAAATTAAGCAGCGCCTGACGTAAATTGACGTAATTTTTGTAGGCAAGTTTTTAATCACGTCTAAACTTGTATGGAGTAGTGTCAGGCACTGATTAATTTTACAGGATTGAACGAAAATTTATCTTCTGTCCTTTTCTTAATGAAATAGAAAGAAAAAGATGCACTGAACTTAAATTTAGTTTAGTTTGTGAACAAAGGAATCGGCACCATTATCTATCACAATCTAAATAATTTCGAAGGATATTTGCTAATCCATTGCTTCATATGCTCGAAAAATTTGTCTAATCAGCAACTTAATAACGCAATGAATGTTGTTGAACTGTCAAAATGAAGCAATGAAAAAGCCATTGATACAATGCGTGCCACGTAAGATGAGACTTGACACACCACGTGGTTTGACATGCGCAGTACACGATTTTAGGTATCTTTAGCGGTATGAGGTCTGAGTGCGGGACGGGACCGGACGTCATAGGGGCGGCGGAAAGAGCGGGGGAGGCGGGGTCAAGGCTCATCTTTCGTGGCACGCATTGTACTGTTAGTGTGTTCTGCGATTACCCTGCTGTTTAAGTTTAGTCTAACTTAACTACGCTTTTATTCATAAGAGGGTAGAAATGTGTTCGATCGGCGAATAAAAATAATATGAACAAACAGGAAGGACTAAAACCGAAATAACTATGAATATGTGCCGAATCTGTAATCCATCACTAAATTGGACGACTAGTAGGTATCTAAATGCAGCCTTGATTTCTTTGCGAGCCTATAAATTACTCTCCCACGTTACATTTTCATGCTACAGGAATTAAAGTACTAGATGCGACAAATAGGAAAGTTGTTGCCGATTTCTTATAGGCACTGATTCCGGAAAGGTTCTTTCGAGGTACCCCAAATTTTTTTACAGTTTTTTTATCTGCCAAATATTTAACCGCAGCCTATTTGGAGATATTGAAACAGACTGACGATGGTCAAGAATGGTCTTTGATTCAAACCTGTTTGATTTTCTATCATTATGTTTAACCAAGCACAAATAAGCATCAAAGGACTCCTAAATAGTTCTTATCAAACAGCCTGTTACTTGTTCATACAATGTTCGTATTGGAACTTTTACTAACAATATCCAAACTCTAAATTCAAGTCACTTTTAGTCCCTAGGGATTAAAGAGCTATTTTAGTCCCTGTTTACAAAGAATACACTAGCTCTTTTTGAATAGATGTGATAAAAAAGTAGTTTTAAATCAAAATACACACATGAGCATTTTTTTTCTTTAATTTGAACGGGGAATTGATGACTGCCATCATATTTAGCCATATCTTGTCTATTAAAATACTGGACGTCCAATTCCTGACGCTTTACCACTCTACTTATTCTAAACGCGGCGTATCTAGTGATCTACAGCTACGTTAGCATCACTCACTGGATTGCTCCGCTGATGAATTAATCCAGCACAAGATGTGAGTGAATTAATAGCTCCCAGTGGAAACTGACGCATCAGATACGCCTCTAAAACTATCATTTAGGATAGCTTTGTAAACAGGGAAACTGTAAGCTTTCAAGTTTTTGGAAGAAATTGCCTAGGTTCAGTAAGCCGTTGATAGGTTACTGTATCGTAATCGACTTGGACTTCTGTCCTAAAGACGAGAGCTCCAGTAAAATTAAGTATGGTAGTAGCCCAGAGGGTTTTTGAACAAGCATATTCAGGGCTAAAAGTTGGTAGCTGAGTAACGACATATTTGAAAAGCATCCCCATTTTATGGGCTTCAAAAAAGGAGGAGGTTCTCAATTCGACTGGATGTTTTTTTTTTTATGTTTGTTACGCGGTATCTCCGGCAATTGTAAATCGATTTCAAAAGTCGTCGTTGCGCGTGCAAATGTAGCTATGTGTTATTTAGTTATTTTCGGTTCTTTATGCAATTTTAATCGTTATTTCATTACACACATACTGTAAAAACAGCTATGTGATAAGTGCAATATTTGAAGAGTTACGGAATGTAGCTATGTGTTATTCATACATCCAAAGTTCCGTATAAACACGCTGTATTTAATTCATATAGCTCAAATAAGTTCACTAAAAACACATAGCCACTTTTGCACGCGCAACGACGAAATTCTTTTTTTAATAGATAGGGTATGCCTCAGAAGTAGTCCCATATAAATTTTGTTAACCTTGCTTGGGTAGGTTTTGAGTTAGCTTCAATCATAAGTATTTTTGCCACTTAGTTTATATCGATGATGTTATAATAACTTCTTGTTACTGATATTTACAGTATAGCAAGTATTGTTATACGAATTTGTGTGGGTTAAGTAGAACTTAAAAGTGAAAAAGAAAAACTTTTTCACGAAAAATTAAAACAACATCTCAATCGAAAACCCAAGTGCCCGTTCACCTGCACCTTCAATGACTTAAAGAATGCCACTGATGCTGCAATAAACGTTTCCACCAACTTATGGGGTCAAAAAACGCTTTTTTTTTGTTTGGATATCATCAAATAACTTCTCCCGCTCTGGGCGGAGCGGGAGGGGCATGTCAGACTTTTACTGACTAAAACCCACCCGTGTTCCTTCAGTTGCCTGTGCCAGGGGCCACGGTAACTGTTTCGAACAACCCGCGACCCTGGGTCAAACAACCCCTATAACCAAACTAATATTATAAAGGCGAAAGTTTGTGAGTGTGTTTGTATGTTTTTACTTCTACTGAATAGATTTGGATGAAATTTGGTACACATATAGTTTATAAGCAGGATTAACACATAGGATAAGTTTTTTTCCCGATAATCCCACGGAATCGAGACTTGGGTGAAACCGTGGGGCACTTCTAGTATAATAATCCTACACACACACACACACACACACACACTACACACACTACACACACTACACACACACACACACACACACACTACACACTACACACACACACACACACACACTTGTAGTACTATCCTACTAATATTATAAACGCGAAAGTTTGTGAGGATGGATGGATGGATGTTTGCGCCATGTTCGTGAACGGGCGCCGTCAGTTGGGGCTGGTCATCACTTAGCTGCCTCGGCTTATTTTTAATTATTTTAATATTGAATTGTTGTTTTCTTACCATTTGCTGTACTCTGGACACTTAACGCGTACCTACGTCTTTTTTACATCGTTCTCACATATAATTATAAATTCACAGTATTGATGTAACTAATATTTTTGTAAAACTATAATTTAAAAGAGTGTCCATGGAGTTTCTTGCCCGTTCTTCTCCATAGGTACCTACGCTTTGGAATGGGCAACTAGCTTCATATTTTCTGACTGACCGACTTTTTGACAATTCAAAAGTGCCTGTAAATGGTTTAATTGAAATAAATGCTTTGAGTTTGAGTTTGAGTTTCAGTTTGAGTTTTGTTACTCTTTGACGCAAAAACTACTGAACAGATGTTGATGAAACTTTACAGGAATATACATAGTTAGAATAACAGAATCACACATTCAGAAACACATTAACACATCAGAATAACACATTTTGAATCCAATATTCCCACGGCATCGACACTTATGCGGGTGAAGTCTCGAGACGTTGTTACTATAAAATATCGAAGAAGAGTACAATCGACATGAAATAAAGAAAAAGTAACGAAAACCATTAATAAAAACCCCACCTAATAAAGCCGAGCTTTCATCCAATATCTCTCTCATAAAACTTTATTATAACCACATATGATTCGCAAAATGCGAGCGTTTTAATCTTAAAAGTCAATTGTAGTCGTAAAAACGACCTCGGGGCTATTCGGGACCATTCGGTACATCTGTTCCCGGGTCCCGATAATTTACGAAGCCAAATACTAGGAGGATGCGAGGGTGATAATTGTCTATGGTATTTTTGTGTTTAGTAAACTGGTGGCGTTTTAGTTTCGTACATTGTAAGAGTATGCCTTTAATGTTACCACTACTGGGACCAGTGCCTGATTTAGAGTTCTGACAGCCCTAGGCTGTCTATGAATATGCGCCCCCTCCCCCGAGCCTGTCCTGCCTAGCCCATGAATATACTCACAGTAGGTACCCGGCGACAAATATTGCACATCGACCTATTCGATCCTATCGATTTTATACAAAGAATAAAAATAATTATCAAAAGAAGCAAATCATAATTGTTTTAGCAGCTCCTAATAGATACCGGACTGTTTGTATTTCGTGCGACAGAGATAACGCTCTACGAAGCCGAAATTAGCCGATTGTCTCTTTCCAAAGGTCGATGTGCAATATTTATCGCCGGGTACTGTACTATTATATTTTACTAGATTTACGAACCGCTGTTCTTCTACTAGTATTTAGGCACATACTTTAAATTAAGTATCAAATTTTATTCTGTAAATAAGTGGTGCTTGCAAGAGCAAGCTCAGTGCCCCCTCGGTCCTTCCGCCCTAGGCTTGGGACTAGTTAGCCTGTGGGTAAATCAGACCTTGACTGGGACACATGTCTCCTTTCTGTGAGAGGATGTGGACAAATAAACCACCACGCGGGCCCAGCACGGTTTGGTGGATGTCACGTCTTCGAATATTTTGGTTCTTGGACATGCCGGTTTCCTCACGGTGTTTTCCATCACCGTTTTGAGAGCAGTGGTGATGATATTAAATACACAAAGTGAAGTGCCTGTCTGGGTTCGAACTCACGACCTACAACTCGTCAGTCGAGGCCGTTACCACTGGGCCACCAGTGCTCCCACTGCTGCAAGAGTATGATGTGTTATTTACTAGGTTCCGCCCACATATGTGTAGATCCCGTGGAAATATCGGGACAAAAATACCATGTCCTTTCCCGGGACTCAAACTATCTCTATACCAAATTTCATTTAAATCGGTTCAGCGGTTTAAGCGTGAGGAGGTAACAGACAGACAGACACACTTTCGCATTTATAATATTACACGCAGCGCCCCGTGGTTGGACCTGCATAAGTGTTGATCACGAAGGAATATCGGGATAAAAACTATCCTATGTCCTTTCCCTGGACTCAAAATATCTTTATACCAAATTTCATCCAAATCGGTTCAGCGGTTTAAGTGTGAAGAGGTAACAGACAGACACACTTTCGTAATCATAATAATTAGTATGGATATTATAGTATGGATTTGCCAAAGTATGCAATGGATAGGTTAAGAAATGAGTACATACAAGGAAGTCCGAAACTGGCACGGGTACCTGAAAAGTTCTGTGGTAATCGGTTGCCATGGTATGGCCATGTGATGCGGAGGAATGATGAAAAATTCGTGAGGAAAGTTCTGAGAAATAATGTGGATGTGAAAAGTAGGGCGAGACCAATGAAATGGCGGCGGTGTCCATTTTCGGCACCCATTGTTAAGACGCTTGCCCAGCGGTCATCCTGCATACAGCTGATGTGACCCGCTCAATCCTTTCATCCCAAAATTTGAGGGTTCTAATTAAAGGACGGCAGAATAGTCTCAGGATGCCTGTCCATTCGAGCAGAGAGGAGCTGCTAAAACATTAACCAATAGTATTCTCCTAAATTCACGTCATTCACGGTTTAGTGGATCGCTTCGCACTACTCTCGATCTGTTCTGTAGAAATCTCACCTTGAAAACATAGGTGAAGTGAGCTTGAAGTAAGCTTTCATTCCACCGGATTGACATTTTTGACAGCTCAATTCGCCCAAGTTTTCACGATGAGATTTTTACAGAATAGCACTAATGCCGCTAGGGATTGACACTTTTGACACCTCTGCAGCTCACTTCATGATGAGTTTCTTTATACTGAATATATCCGCTGGTGTTATACCTTGCGCTTGCGGACGCAGCTTAAATAAAACATCGTGAGGAAACCCAGAAGTTCCTAAACCTCCTTTCGTCAATACGCAGAGAGCAAGCGTGGTGAACAAATGCCCGATCCGTCTCGGCACAAATACAGAAGAGGTTTTTTTTACTATCACAATATGCGTTTCATTTTCTGTGACACTTCTCTCTCACAGTAACGCCTTCGCCACATATTGGCCCAACTTGTCACACCGAATGACCTTGTTACAAGGAGATTTGACCCAAATTGGAACCACCCAAGCGACAAAGAAAATGTACTATGACTGACATTGACAGCCAATCGGTTATCGTTTTGTGTCTACTTCCCCCTTTTCTCTGCAAAAATATATTTACACTTCGGTTAAACTTTATTGGATCTAGCATAAGGTTTATATTGCTGTGTTTGGTAGGCTTTTATTAATTGTGAAATTTTGCTGTAAGGTCGTCCATCAAATAGCACCCTTTTAACGTCGAGTGCACACTATAAAAATGATACATTGACGCCATGGATGAGCACAGAATGAAACGTTAAGATGAACTATTGTTCGTCTGTTCAATCATCGTCTGATGGGTAAATAAAGATAGATGAGGGAAAGTCAAGGTAAATAAAGCGAAGGATTATATTATTATAACAAAAACAACAACACATTCAAGCGGCCTAAAAGGGCTACCACAACACAACACACACAGGGTTGACCACTAACAACACAACACATTAGGATTTAAAATTCTAGTGATCCAAATGTTTGAGCTGCTAAAACGTTATTATTGACTTATTCAAACTACGTTTGACTTATCATAAAATATTATAATCAAGTTATTCCAAGCGTAGGTACTTAACTGATTTTTTTTTTAATTTTTCAAGTCATAATGTGGCATCACACTTGAAGTTGATGAATGTCAACTAGCTTTTGGAGGTCACTGAATATCTATCACGAATTACGTACCTACATAATTATCAAACAAAGCACGCAAAATAATTTGACCACAATACGCCTACACAAAATGCAATAGCAACCAACAGCAATCGAACTTGTCTGCAATAATAAAATTAAAAAGTGTTAACTCTCGACTCAACTAAGCTTAAGTGGGTACTTTCGATAATAACGGTTGGTTTGGTAATAACGACAATTTATGTTCTCACAGTGGTACTTAATAACTTTAAAATGCCACGTTATAATTTTATAAACATTTAAACGCTGTTACAAAATCATTGGCATTTAGAGACTTTTAACTTTAATTTACTACAGCGCCATCTTTTGTCACATACAAACAAACTCGTCAAAACTTTATTACCAAAATATCTTTACCGCTCACTGTAGCGCTACTTTCTACGCAGACAGTCAAATTCAGTACATACAAATTTAGTTCTATTTTTCGCCGCACATCGAATAAATTTGTAAAAGATACTTCTTACCTAAAACGAAGAATTAAATTATCCAATGCCAGGGACATCGTTAACAGTATGAAAAGTTCTAACTAACTTTCGAACAAGTACTAAGAACAGTAAGAACTTTGTCGAGTACCATAATGACCGATTCTTAAGTTATAATGACGAGCCGTAGTTAGTAAGTTTGATAAAGCAAGGAGTTTTCTTGTCTTACGTAGTTTTTGTGTTTGAAGAGCATTTTAGTTAGATGTAGTCTAATGGTTTATGGTTTTAATCGATGTTCCTTCTTCATGTATACAAAGTTCCATCCTAGACTAGGTAAGTACTTACATGGTTTTTTTATAATCTAGAATTATTCATGTTCAATTTTTAGTAATCCCATATCATTGGCAATCATCGGAAGTGATTTGTTAAGGGAATTTATATATAGTACCTACCTACCAAACAAATATATATATGTAGGTACCTATTTATGTTAAAATATCCTGTAAATTAGACATACAGTATTGTGCAATATATTGACGTGGTGTCGTAGAAATTAGGAAAAGTAATACAATTTAAATACTTACAAAATAATTGAAAATAAAAATCTGTTTATAATAAGTCAGTGTTGTTACAAGGTCACTCTCGTTTTAATCACCTTTTTTTTCGTATTGTTGTTGATTCCAAAACGACTGACGTATCTTAACAGCTTTTACATAAGACGCATAATAAAAGCATAACCTTGAATGGCGCTTAATACATTTTGACTATAGTACAGAAACACTGGCTAAGTTATTAATATGCAATGTGACGTCAATATCTAATATTAGCTTGTAGGTGTAGAACGGTAATTTGGACATTGTCAAATAAGTCTTCGGTAGTATAGTGGTAAGTATCCCCGCCTGTCACGCGGGAGACCGGGGTTCGATTCCCCGCCGGAGAGAATCTTTTTTGCATTTTCTAAGCGTTTATTTTTGTGCTGGTTAATGAGAAAATCAAAGTTCTTATAGTAGTAATGGCGTTATAATGTGGATTTTCTGTTTTCTACAGTTTTTTTTAAATCAAATCTGCTAGCAACTGATTCAAAGTGCTAGTAAGTTGTAACAAAGATGATATTTTGCTCAGAATTCAAGTTTTAGACAAGAAAAGATTGTAAAAAATTTAGTTTTACTGACTTACATTTAATGTGTAAAAGCAAGGTAATAGGTATTGTAAGTATGTATTTATTATGTTATACGAGCTGTAAAACATTTGGTTTAAAGGTAAATTAGGTTTAAAGAACGTTTTAGTGCTAAAATGCGTTTATGAAGAAGAGAAGAGAAGAAGAAGAGAAGAGAAGAAGAAGAGAAGAAGAGAAGAGTATTCTATTCTATTCTATTCTATGAATAACAATTTTTGACAACCAGACTACCAAGCTTTTAGATGTTCGATAACTTTTTATGAACAAGACCGTACATCTACACCCTATTTTTTCCCCTAATTTTGGTTCTTTGTAAAACTTTTTACTGTAGTTTCAAAAAGGGAAGTAAATTCCCCCTCCGTAGCAGTAACTTACACTGCACTAGCACGAAGGACTGGGCAGCTCTAAATGTAGCTTGCTCGGCTGCTATTAATCTTTCGCGCTCTGATTCCCGGCACATTGTAGTTAATACACGCTGGCTGTTAGGGGTAGGTAGATTCAATAGGGTTATTATTTTGAGATAGTAGAGGATGTTTTTGTTTTTTTTTATGGAGCCCCCCCCCCCCCCCTCGTGCTTTGGAGAGCACGTTAAGTCGTTGGTACCGGCTGTCATTCGTGGATCTTTGACAGTCGTTACGGGTAATCAGAAGCCCGAAAGTCTGACAACCAGTCTTACCAAAAGGGGTATCGTATTACCTAGTAACTGGGTTGTGGAGGTCAGATAGGCAGTCGCTCCATGTAAAATACTGGTATTCAGCTGCATCTGGTTAGACTGGAAGCCGACCCCAACATAGTTGGGAAAAGGCATAGGCAGATGATGATGATGAGAGGATGGTTTTGGTTAAATTTTGGTCTGAAAAACAGGGTACAGAATCGCCGCGGTGGTAGTGGTTCATACAGAGAGAGCTAGCGCCAAAAGAGCGTTGAGTGTTTACTTCTGTCACGGACCGCCATTCAAAGCCGTCAGTTTCTATACTTCATTTATGTCATAGAGAGAGGAGGCCTGGGTCCTAGCCGCGAGTATATAGGAAAGAAAGAAAATACATTTATTTAGCACAGACTAAAAAACACACAATACACCAGATAGTTAGATAATAGTCCCACATTAGATAAAAACAAAGATAAAAATAAAAAGTGCAAAGTCCGATGTAAGCAATTAGCAGGAAAGCCTGCCCGGCTGCGCCAAAAAGGCCCAGTTCAGCAAAAATGCCAGACTACTAGTACCTGGCACTATATCGTCGCCTTAGAGTGAAAACCTCTGGAATGTAAGTAGCATTTTATGCATTTCAGATAATCTTATAGTATCGAACAGTTCTGGATATTAAAGCGGGTTAAATTTCCATATTAATTAATAAGAATACAGAACCTCCTTTTTTGAAGTCGGTAAAAAAACATAAAAGACGCCGCGGCCGTATAAAAATTTTACAGCACGCAGTTCTTTCTTCCTCCCGACAAGTCACTTCTTTTCACTCTAAGGCATCGATATGCTGATTATGCTCATGCTGTTTGTGTCGTAGTGACAGTAGATGACCCAGTGTGGTGGCCCAGTGATTACGGCCGCGACTTACGAGTTGTAGATCGTAGGTTCAAACCCAGAGAGGCACTTTGTGTAAATTAATTCATCACCAATGCTCTCAAAACGGTGAAGGAAAACATCGCGAGGAAACCAGCATGTCCTTGTTATTAGCGATAAGACCGCCCATTGTGTCACCCTTTGTACAGTTTCTATATTTATGTCTGTAATTTATATGGTGTACATAATAAAGAGTATTCTATTCTATTTTATTCTTTACCAACCTGCACTGGGCCCACGTGATGGATTACGGCCTGCTCCCTCTCGTCGAAAGCCTGTGTAAAAAAAGCATTTTTATTACTTTAAGGGGCTTACATGACCTAAAGCGCGGTCACTGTCGGACAGCATAGAAAAGAAAGAGAAGCGCGATGACACAACGCTGGTAATTTATTGCAAAATATGAAGCAATTATCTATTTACAAAAAAACTATTGTTTGGACTTAAAAATTAAAACACTAGTTCTTTAGTATGTTGCTTGTAGAATAATCTGCCAAAAAATTAGAACTAGTATGTAGTATTAGTATGTATATTAGTATGGTTTTTATTGTAAAAATAAAGTTTTTAGACGTATTTTCATGATTTTTTTTCTATCATATCAAATTAATTGTATTATGTTTTCAACACACTATTATATCTACCTAGCATATATCCTGAAGAATGTCATATATTTTTCTGATTTTGTTTACTGTAGTCGATCATTTATACTTTTATTGTTTCTAAAACTTGCGTTTTTTGCGATTAGGTCCTATAAGCCCCTTAATTACCTAAGTATATTATCAATTTCAATGTCATACGACTTAGAAGTACTTTTTTTTTTCTGGATGGGAAATCATCAAATGACTCCGCCCGCTCTGGGTGGAGCGGAAGGGAGTGTCAGACTCTTACTGACTAAAACCCACCCGTGTTCCTTAGGTACTTCGCCCTTTATGTTCCGGGCCAGCGGTAACCCTTTCGGACAATCCCGCTGATACTTAGAAGTACTTAGATAGTATTTAATCTAAAAAAGATGCAGGTCCAAGATAAACATACTTAATAGCGCACACTCAACATTACATGTACCCAGGTTTCGTTAGGAAATTTAATTACAGTATGAAATCGATTCCAGTCTGTCTCTGTGAAAAGCAGTATCAAACTGTATGAAATAATTATCTTACTCCACAAACAACGAGAATTAATTACGAACTACATTTCCTATCTATTTGACTAACAGAAATAATAATTACTGGGAACAAACAGTGAAATTAATTATTGTGCCAGTACAAAATGTTATTGGATGTCCGCAGAATCTAATTAATAATGGGATTGGCTCAATTCCCTTGCGACGTCCTTCCAACTTAGGGATGTCGATGGTGATTTTTCTACAAGTCTAATTGACTGCCTGTTACACCGAACTTACACATCTCCCAGAAAAAGAATGTGCTTCGGCTACCATCGCGTTTCTTCGGAAATACGAACGCGCTTTGATGAGATCTAATATAGAGCTGCTACACCCATGAAAGTACTTGCCTATTTTGTATTACCATGATTACAAAATTATAAATTACTAGCAATGCCCCGCGGTTTCACCCGCATAAGTGCCTATCCTATGGAAATATCGGGATAAAAACTATCCTATGTCCTTTCCCGGGATTCAAACTATCTCTATACCAAATTTCATCTAATCGGTTCAGCGGTTCAACCGTGAAGAGGTAACAGACAGACACACTTTCGCATTTATAATATTAGTATGGACTAGCAGCGTTTTAGCGTGAAAGCGTAACATACAAACAAAAAAAAAAATTTTTTTCTTTATAATATTAGTTTAGAAAAACTCTATGCAATTCTAAGAAAAATTACAATATTTTTAAATGTCACCAGACGAGGTGCGACCCGAGTAAGATATAATTACAAACGCGCAATGATAGGCGCACTATAAAGTCCGGCAGTAGAAAACTTAGAAGCTTTGCCTGTTAGGGACGAAGTTCGTGCTAATTCAGAAACACGAAGTTTAATTGCAGAAGCGCAAACCCTTACTGGTTTAACTGTACTTACTTTGAATTGAGTTCTTATTTACAAGAAGGTTTTAAGGGAGAAGCGCCAGGGTAGCCCTCGAAATTTTAACCGCGTAGGTAGGTACCTATTGAATTTTTCTATGGAACAGCAGATTTTTTTTTAACCGGCGTAAAATTGCTACCCTAGGGGGTCTTGAATCATGTGCTGAATTCATGTTTACTGTTTGCGCGTCGATGTCCCTTGTATGCCATGCCACCCTGTATAAAACCTAACTTCAACAATCTTATCTATTCGTGGAGGTTGTAAAAGAAACAAGTTCTTTTACACACATACATGACGTCACCAGTGCAATAGCGGTGCTATTCTGTAGAAATCTCGCGGTGAAAACTTATGTGAAGTGAGCATGGAGTGAGTTGTCAATAGTGTCAATTCCTAGCAAAAACAAACTCACTTCACTGTTTTCACGGTAAGATTTTTACAGAATCGACCCGCAGGCTTGATTCAAATTCCCCACCGTTCGGTCTCCTGTCCCTAAACCTTGTCAAATTCTCATGTCACGCACAAAATTTCAGAAACATGTTATCTATACATACCTAATTAGTATTACATACATACGTACAAATAAATAAAATTGAAGTGTATATGTTTGTTACGTTAAAATAGCTGTTTTTTTTGCTAAATGCATATGAAAGTAGGTATGTATATACGGTACCTATAACAAAAAAACAACTTAAAAAATTACTGTCTGTCCGTATATGTTTGTTCCGGCTAGTCTCTGAAATAGCTGAACCGTTTTTGACGGGACTATCACTGGCAAATAGCTGATGTTATAAGAAGTAACTTAGGCTACTTACTTTTATTTTAGAAAAATAATTAGGGTTCCGCGCTAGAAAATTAAAACCTTAAAAGTTTTTCGACATGCACGCGAACGAAATTGCGAAGCAAATGTAAAATAAGTTGATTGATTGATTCATAAAAATGTTCGAAGTTATAGAGTAAATTGAACTATATTATTGAGATTAGAGTTGTTTTTCCAAAGCACATATTCGTTTGTGGTTTCGGAAACTGAATCGCGAACGCAGTTTGTCTATCTTGATAGAATAGAATAGGTAGACATTTATTTTGCAAAAATTGGTAATATATAATATATTATTAACATTAACTTAAGTTTACCCAAAAGCCAGTAGGCCAGATCCATCAATCCAGAGCAATTCAGGCATCTTTTCTCTGATAAAAACTCAGTCACACTGTAGTAGAGCCTAAACATTTCAGACAATCACTATACCCGTCAAAGGATCGATCCATTAGTGTCGCTTCAAACGAGAAAAGATGTTTCTATTATTAGACGAAAAAAGTATTTCGACTCTGAAGATATTTGTGTCTTGATGTTATTCCCTCGCGGCTGTACTACTTTTCACACACGCAAAACCTTATATCCAATTGATGTTATTTCCACTTATACGAATATGAACTTTATGCTAACGTAATTGATTATTGCAAAATTCATAAAAACGTTTGAAGTTGTAGAGCAAATTGAACTGATTGGGGATTAAAGTCGATTTTCCAAAAGCATATACTTATTTACATTTTCGGAAACTGAATCGCGAACGCAGTTTACCTATCTTGAGAGACACCAAACATTTCAGACAGTCACTATACCCGTCAAAGGACACGATCCATTAGTCGCTTCAAACGAGCAAAGATGTTTCTATTATTAGACGAAAATGGTATTTCGACTCTGAAGATATTTGTGTCTTGATGTTATTCCCTCGAGGCTGGACAATTTTTGAGTCAGCAGTTATTATGACGAATGGGTACATATATCGACCAAGGCCTATACTTGTAGATAGATAAACTTTTGCCATTTTGGAGGCAGCGAGCAATTTATTTACACAACATTGTGAACTATTTCCGATTGGTAGAATGGAGGACATCAATTGTATATTTTGTGGTGTGTAGTAAAACATTGTAAGTAATTTACTCGTACAATGCAAACTCAATATCATCATTTGAGCTAGTTTTTTTAACCGACTACGTCACTGCTAGTCAATAATATTACAATCTAGAGGGCTCATTTGATGATTTCCCATCCTGAAAAAAAATTTTATATACAAATCCTTGTGGAAATAAGAAATTGATGTTATTTCCACTTAAAGGAATATGAACTTTATGCCATTGTAAAATAAGTAGGTTGATTGTTTTTGAAACATTCATAAAATTGGTCGTCGAAATTGTAGCGCAAATTGAACTTTATGAGTGAGGATTAAAGTTGTATTTCTAAAAGCATATATTTGTTTACGTTTTTGGAAACTAAATCGCGAACGCAGTTTACCTATCTTGATAATACTCGGCCTAGAACTATTTTCGATTGGTAGAATGGAGGACATAAATTGTATATTTTGTGGGGTGTAGTAAAATATTGTAAGTAATATACTCGTAGAATGTCAACGCAATATCAATATTTGGGCTAGTTCTTTACCGACCATTACAGGAATGAGAATAGAGGAAGACCATTGAAAGTATGGATATATATGAAAGACGATATGGTTACACTTAGAAGGGATGAAATACTGATGAAGACGGCTAAAATAGAGACGTATGAGAGAAGAAACACGTCATGATGACCTGTTTTCTCGAAGAGAAGAATACTAAAAACAATATATGTATGTATAACGAGCAGCGCCCCGCAGTGTCGGTTACCTCTATACCAAATTTTATCAAAATTGGTTTAGCCGTTTGTACGTGAAGAAGTAACAAACATACAAACGTACTTGCCTTTATAATATTAGTGTGATACTCGAAGACAGGAATAGTGGCGGAGACAGTACTGTAAGAGCTATACGAGCTCTCAGTACCGGGACGAGTAAATGAAACCAAAGCTTGTCATTTTAATTAAATAATAAACTAGAAGACACTTCTACATTTTTTACTTTTATTAAATTGTCACTTTTTCTTTAATCCATACTTAATATTATAAATGCGAAAGTGTGTCTGTCTGTTACCTCTTTACGCTTACACCGCTGAACCGATTTAGTTTAAATTAGGTATAGAGATAGTTTGAGTCCCGCAGTAAATTAATGCTGTCTCGTATTTCTGCCATCTACTTTTCAAAGCATTTAAGCAGCAAATAGGCTATAATTTCTGCTGTACCAAGGGCTAGTAAATCAATGTACACCATGTGGTCTGTTCACACTGACATCATGATGACGATTTATCATTTTCCATTGACGATTCGCCTTGTTAAAAAAAGCGGCCAAGTGCGAGTCGGATTCGCCCATGAAGGGTTCCGTAGCAGCAAGTAACATAATATAAAAGTTCTTGTAGTTCGTTGTAACTTTGATCGATGTTTTAATAATAGTGTATTTTTTTTAAATAAGTTGATTGAATGAAAGGTAAATTGCGGTTTACAATTTATAACGTATTAAAAAAAAAACTACTTACTAGATCTCGTTCAAATCAATTTTTGGTGGAAGTTTGCATGGTAAAGTACATCATATCTTTTTTTTAGTTTTATCATTCTCTTATTTTAGAAGTTACAGGACACACACACACACACACACACATTTTACCACTTTGGAAGTGTCTCTCGCGCAAACTATTCAGTTTAGAAAAAAATTATATTAGAAACCTCAATATCATTTTTGAAGACCTATTCATAGATACCCCACACGTATGGGTTTGATGAGATTTTTTTTGAGTTTCAGTTCTTCTAAGTATGGGGAACCCCCAAAATGTATTGTTTTTTTTCTATTTTTGTGTGAAAATCTTAATGCGGTTCACAGAATACATCTACTTAGCAAGTTTCAACAGTATAGTTCTTATAGTTTTGGAAAAAAGTGGCTGTGACATATGGACAGACAGACAGACATGACGAATCCATAAGGAGCCATTTGGCTACGGAACCCTAAAAACGGCATGTATTTTATCGAATCTTGAATACTTCTACTTTTTTAGCGCTCCTAAAAATATTAACGAACACTAATGATTGCACCTCTTTTTGTGAACCTCAAATAATCCCTATTTTGGGTTCCTTAAAATATTAAATGGCCAACCGGGGTGAATATTTCCCGTCTAGCTTTGGCGTATTTGTAACGTTTTTAATCGTCGTCTTGTTAATACAGCCGTATTATGGCTGTTAAGAAAATAAAAACCGCTCCGTAATAAATCTATCCAGCAACGAGGATTCCATGAGTCTGTGGACTATTACAGAACGGTGTGCAAACTGAAGCATTATACCAAGTATATCGGATTTATCGCCGGACCCGATACGAGCAGCTAGAGTAACAAGATGTACGAATTAAACATGAGTTCCTGGTACAGTCCACCTGACCGGCAATGAATAATTTCATATACATAGATGTTTATGTATGGAGTCCGTGTTCAATTTATTTTATTTATTACCCACTTCGTGGTTGTGATGTGATTCTAGTTTCTGATGGAATGGGGGTCAGTGAGAAGGAATGGTGTGATGATTGCGATAGTAAACAGGAAGATATTTCGTTATTTTCCGATCGTTTTTCCTCCTTGAACTAAGATTGTGTCCAGCCGGTCGATTCTGTAAAAATCTCACCGTGAAAACTTAGGTGAAGTGAGTTCGTTTTTGCTAGCAACTGGCACTATTTGACAGCTCACTCCACGCTCACGTCACCTAAGTTTTCACGGTGAGATTTTTACAGAATAGCACTGCTGTATCGTGAGTTTATTTACAGAATCTCGCATTGATACTCCAACTATACTTTACGACAAGATATTAAATATTTTGCTAGAAATATTTTATTGTTAGTATGTGCTATGAGAGAGGTAAAATATGAGCTAGTAAAGAAAAGTCCTACAGAGATATTTTCTTACTCTGGTTGAGAATTCGAAAGAACTAAGGTACATTACCTACACTATTGCAGATGTTTGTAAATTCTAAGGATTCCTTTTAGAATAACACCATGTTAGTCGCAAGGGACACAAAGGTCGCCTAAAAACCTTTTACATCTTGGAACTTCATTAGTGTGTTTAGATTCGCTCAAAAAAACATCTTGTAACTATGTAACTATGCGCTAAATACAGTAGTAAATTCGGCTACCCACGGACGCCGATACTGCTGTAACTAAACAAACCAGATATTTGCATCGTCAAGAGTCGCAGGCAGAACAAACACGCTGCACGTAGCACGTTACAACTTGCCTTTGTGTTAATACTACCGCCAGCGTGTTTGAAGCAAAACGTTTGTTTTGCTTAGTAAGTACCTAATATTATAAACGGCAACAAAATGTAAAGACGTGTTACGAAATTGCGAAACAGATTTTGATGAGTGAAACTCATCGCTCGTGTTTTACTAGCACAGCGTGTATAATATTAGTGTTTATGATGAAGTCTTAAAATGTAAATAAAATGCTAAAAAATATTTTGTTTTTCATGCATCTAGGCAATTTGCTGTGGTTATACGACAAATGTCTCCGGAAATCAAACCACGGAATCACAACAAAGAACAAAGCTCATATATACATAATCCTATAATGTTCCCACTGCAGCTACATAGGTCTCCTCCAAAGCTCTTAAATCTCTTTTAAAACCTTTACTCGACATCATCACCACATCTGGGATGTCATCATCTGTTTCATTTATGCCCTCTTGCTTGATCATTCAAACTGAATACGACAACGGAATAAATTATATGAAACATAGATAATTATCATGTCAGGATCAAAATAAAAATACCATTCGATGTAACCAAACATTTTTGTAAATTACTGAAATAATATTTACCCGAAGCTTTAAAGAATAAAACTGCAAAGTGAAACTACGATCCGAAACCGTCTGACCCAGATCGGGTTAGGTGGAAAGCCGTTTTATGAACCGCCCCATTCACAAGGCTGATTGCTATGTACGTTTCTATTTGAGTATCCTTGCGCCATGCCCGTCCGTAGGCGTAGTGATTGGATTACCTTTAAATCTGTGTAGGTTTGTACAGTGTAAAGGTTTTTCGTGTTGATTTAATGGTAAGGTGTTGTTGGTTGAAATGTACATTTGAATTATACCTAGAGGTTCGTTGTAAAGGAGGTAAAAGTTCTAAGAATTTCCGGCAAAGATTTCCGAGAATACTGTAGGTTTTGGGTTAAATATACATAGGGTAGCCTTCTTATAAAAACTAGGTAACTACTACCTACCTTATTGGGGTTCAGCCCAAACGTAGGACACCATAAAACGCTCAGTTTTTTGTCGCACTATTAGGCGTATTTGTACCTACATATTACAAGCCAGATAAAAATTGAGTGTAGTGTCAAATGTTCAAAGAAAAGACTTAGGTATATAAAAATATTTAATAAAAATAAAATAGTAGGTATTATGATAACACAATCGTAAAACAGAGCACAATGTTTTTTGTAATTAATTTTGAACGAAAACTATCACATTTTAAGGCTCTTTCAAACAGGCGCGACACGACACGTGACACAGAGACACCGCAAGTCGCGCAATGAGCGGTGCCTTTGTGTCGTGCGTGATTATATCGCGTGTCGCGCCTGTTTGTAGGAGTCTGTATGTAATGATAATAAAGGGAATTCAATCAACCGAAGAAATATCTAAAAAATATTCCACTGCAAAATTCTTTTTATTTTGGTGGTTCGATTCACCTAGCATCAAATGCATCGCTGTTTTGAGCTTTAATTATTGCCGCGATAAGATTGTCAATTACCTGTTACTTACCGTGCTTTAACAATAGTTTGTAAAGGATAAATCGCCATGAATCACCGACATGAATCACCGTTTTGGATAAATTGAAAATTGTAATTAAACAGCATCATTGATAGAATGTATGGATTTACATTCTACTTTAAAAAATGTCACCTACTATTAAAGAAGCGATTAATGGTTTTTAAATGTGTGAAATTCAGAAGTGTAATTTACATTACCCACCTTATGAATTTCCAGTGTATTTACGTAGTAGTATTGCCACCAATCACGATACATTACCCACTTCCCAGAGCGCTACTTTCTGCGGTCGACCCGTAACCGAAACACGACCTAGCTCCGTAGTTACGACCTCACTAAATCACGTGATAATTACCTTACATCCCACCATAGTGTAATTAAACCGACCAGATATTTGCATCGTTGAGAGACGTACCTAGTTCAGTTAGAACGTTAGTTGTACCAGTAGCGTGTTAAAGCTTGCGTGTGTGAATACTACCACAGCTTGTTTGTGTGTGAGTGTTTGTGTTAAGGGTCCCCGAAACAATCAATTGACTGTAATTTTTTACGTGATTGGTACGCATTGATCGTCTGTTAAACGCAATTAAAGTGATTGACAATAAATACATAAAACATTAACATTTGCATTTGACAATTGCGATTGATTGTTTCAATCATGTCGAGACAGGATTACTACAGAGAGAGGATGTACTTATTCATATTAACAGCATTTGTTCTATTAGCAGCGTATGACAAATTGTATGTGTGCACCACCACAGCGTGTTTGTGTGTGTCCGTAGTGTTTGTGTTACGTCATCGTATTTAATAGTGATGTTTTCTAAAATGTACTCATTAGAAGCATATCCTACTACAGATATTGGGTATATTTGTTCGTAGTTACAGTATTTGTTGTACCAGTAGCGTGTTACAGCTTGCAGGTGTAAATACTACCACAGCGTGTTTGTGTGTGAGCGTAGCTTTTGTATTGCGTCATCAGATTCAATTCAATTCAATACATGAAATACTATGGCCGTGTAATTAAACCAACCAGATATGTATTTGCATCGTCAAGAGACGTTTGTTCTTCCAGCAGTGTGTTACAGATTGCAGGTGTAAATACTACCACAGCGTGTTTGTGTGTGAGCTTGTATTGTGTCATCGCTTTCGATGTTTCTAACTCTCTGTCTCTCTCTTCTAAATCGCTCTCTCACTGCTGAGAATCGTGTCTCTGTTTAAAATAGTCAACCGTTTTTCTCCATCTGCTACGATCGGTGGTCTGGTGGAGTGCGGCCCTGATAGGTTCTTACGTTTTCAATTATCTATATTTCTCTAAGCCCAGCATAAAAAGCTGTGCTTCAGTCACATTACTACTGAAAGTTAAATGAATTGCAAGATTTTATTGTATAGTCTACAGTTAGTTCTTTGTCCTGCTGTTTTTGCAAGTGACATTTGTATTTATAACCTTACAGCAATACCATACCATACCAACATAATTATACTCTACGAGCACGAAATTCGTACATTAAATTGTCATGTAATTAAACAAACTAGATATTTGCATCGTGGAGCGACGCAGCAGTCAGGACGTTTGTTCTACCGGCAGCGTGTTTGCGTTGCACGGTACTACGTTGTATGTAAATAAAGTAAAGCGGATTTAAACAATTTCTCAGCATTTGTGTGGTTCTATATGAAAATGTTTCTGCAACGTTGTTCAGAACTGAAAGGAGTTTGTTTATGGAATTAATTATGGAATCGATTTAATTCGTTTATAAGCCAGATACTGCGACGAAGGAAAACCACATGCGGGATAACTGCGAAGGAAAACATCGTAAGAAAACAGGTTTGTTCTATAACCAATAATTCAAAGACATGTGTGGCCTACTCCCTCTCCCAGAGAGGAGGCGAGGAGGAGAGGAGGAATATCAGTACTTAGTGGAAACATTATGGGCTGATTATGTGACGTCGACAAGATACTGTTATTCAGCTGTAACTGGTAAGACTGGAAGCTGACCCCAACATATTTGGCAAAAGGCTAGTTAGAAGAAAAGAGACAAGACTGAATGCTGATTTTAAAATCAGAGTTATATTATCACTTTAAATGAGTTATCGGTTAGAGGTAAAAGGCTCAAGGGGAGCCGGGTAAGGGCAGGTCACGTTAAGCCCTTTGGGGATAAGGAGTCGCGAAGTCAAACTCAATTTGCTGGCTGATTGGGTCAATTAACCATTTAATCTTGCTAGAAGCAGGTCATCATCTGCCTAGCCTTTTCCCAACTATGTTTGGGTCGGCTTCCATTCTAATCGGATGCAGCTGAATACCAGTATTTTACATGGAGCGACTGCCTATCTGACCTCCACAACCCAGTTACTGGGTAACACGATACCCCTTAGTAAAACTGGTTGTCAGAGTGTTGGGCTTCTGACTACCCGTAAATAACGTAAGAGAAAAACAAAAAAAAATATTTTCAAAAACTTACCACTAGTGCTGTCCGAATTCAAAAAAGTACTTCCATGTAGCTGACGGGTTTGTCTTCTATGTTCCTCCTGGTGCAAATACCGGTAGAAATCATCGTTCAGATCCTGCTCTTGAGGGCTTAAGTCCAGTTGATAACCTTCAGGGACAGTTTCCCAAGCCGTTACACTCACTACGAAGACAGTAAAGAGAATTGAAGAGAATATGCTTGTTGAGTTCTGGATTCACGAATGATGTCTCTCAATGGATCTCTCAGTTTATATATGTTGTAATATTAAAATTTCGCGCCTTCTGTTCCATTGACTTGAGTTATATTAATATATCAAATTTTTGTTTATCTTTGCCCTACTCTATACTCTGTGAACATTACTAGTAAGTAGCCGATGTATTGTTTTCTCGAACTAATTAAAGTTAAAGTTATTATTACTAGAAAAACCAACTTGTTTCCATTAAAACTCAACAATATAGGGAAGTTTAGATATCCCTTGGTAAGACGGGTTATCAGATTTTCGGGTTTCTGACTACCCGTTACGACTGTCAAAGATCCACGAATAACAGCCGGGGCCAACGGCTTAAAGTACTTACCGAGGCAAGGAAAGCACAGTTTATAACTTATTGTTTAAGAGAAGTAGGTACATATATAACTTATTGTTTAAGAATTTGTTCAGGGATGTAGACTAGATGAATAGTGTTGGACTGTTGGTAGTAATTAGAAGAGCTCTTAGCGAAAGAGTTCGTCCGGAGAGGTATTGCCACTATACCTATTTTAAATCAAAGGCAAGCAGTGTTAGTCTGTTCTGGTTTTAAGGGTTTCAGGGAAATTATGGGCGCTTGAAACGTTTCAACTTCGTCTCCGGTTTGGAAAAGTAACTCTGGTATTGCAGATGGTAGCAGTGACCACTTACCACTAGGCGATCCGCTTGTTTCTCACCCAATCCATCCATCCATGCTAATGAAAGTAACGCTGTCTATCTGCTCCCTTTTCAAGCCTAAACGGCTGAACGAATTTGGATGAAATTTGGCGCACAGATTGACCATGACCTGAATTAGGACATACGAGTAGGATCCTGGTAGTACGTTCCTCTTGAATAATTCCCGACATCCAAGCGGATGAAGCCGCTGACAAAAGCTAGTGAAAAAATTAAAATGAGATAGAGACCAAACGCAAACCTATACAATATAAAAAACAGCATGACTGTGTGCAATTCACACGTGGTAGAAGTGAAACCTTCAAAAACACTGTATAATGCTTCCTATCTCATTTTCTCCCACGTTAAATCTTATGAATTTACATGTCTCTTTTTACTGTCGCTTTTTCGTTTCATAAAATTTCAAATCACAACGATGCTAGAGAAGTTTTCACTTCAAAAAAATTTAGGCAAAAGCAATCTTCTAAGAGTGTTAGTAATTAAATAGAATGCCTAGAGTCCTTACCTTTATGTTAAGTTCATTTTCTTAAAGCCCCCGCGCCGTCAGGTTAAGTCGTAGGAATTGCAAAGTAAGCATCCTTGGATCCTTTTGCCTTAATAAATTGAATGAGGGTATCATGGTCACTACTACGAGTATTTGAAGTGTGAAGTGATAAAGATGTGAAAAGAGTTTTTATGTCGATTTTGAATCCTTGGAATTCAGAGTGCTTTTGTTTATGGGGACTACATGACGTAAAGCGCGGTCACTGTCGGATTGCATAGAAAAGAAAGAGAATTGCAATGACACAAGGTTGGTAATTTATTGCAAAATATGAAGCAATTATCTAATTACAAAAAATCTATTGTTTAGACTAAAAAATTAAAACACTAGTGTTTAGTATTGTTACGAGCTTAGCGTTCGTGACAATAAAAACTACCGATTTAATCACCAAAAATTGACACTTTAATCACAACACTAATTACAACTCTAACACACTAATTAAGAAACACAATTGCACTTACTGATCACTCTTAAGTCGCACTCGAATGTCGCTTTGATGTACTCGCTCGTATCGCTTATTCAAAACTATGTGTCTCGCGGCTCGCACCCGCCTTATATAGTGCCACAGAGCTACTCTATAAACATCTAGTATGTTCGAGTACATAGCGGTCCCAACTGACTCGACGTCGATAGTTCTCGGAATTACTAGTAGGTACCTAGTAGGGTCAAGGTCCTTTGGTACTAGGAACTAGTTCTGCTACCCGATACTAGATGGCGCTAGTGGTAACTACGGTCGCCATGTATCAAGCATTATTTGTGGCGCGCAACAGTATGTTGCTTGTCGTTACAAGTGTCAAAGAGCCACGAATGACAGCCGGGACCAACGGCTTAACGCACTTTCCGAGGCACAGAGGGGTGTAAAGATGGTCACCCACGGATTAACCATGATAAGCGTAGCTTAACCTGATCGATTGCCCCATGCAGCTGTTATTATTAGCCACAAGCCTCTCAAAAGGTTTGAGGGGCTAAAATAAAAATCGTTCATGTGTGAGTCAGTCTCGCGCTCTAAAGCTTTCGCGGAAAGTGGACAATGGTCACACAATAATGGTTGTCCTTATACAGAGCGTTTTTTGGTCTTAATGTCAAATACTGGTGAAATTTTTTTTTAATTTTTTTTTGTTACACATTTTCATCACACAATCAGCCTTTAATGTTCCCACTGCAATTTTATTAAATTGTTATTTTCTTGAGATAATCATGGTTTGTTAAATTTTATGGGATTTTGTTAATTCTGATTTATTGATCTATAAATTTAATATTGTCATTTTTAATTAACTCAATCAATCTATGCTAATTTATCTTTAATTAATTATTTTATTGTTATTATTTTAAATTTTAAGGTGTTGGTAATATTGTATAATTTAAAGCTGGTCGAAGTACTATTGAAGAAATGTAAATCTATTATTTTTAAATTGATGATGTAATTTATGAAATCCAAGTGTATTTTTTTTTATGTGTAAATTCAGATGAAGTTACTTGTTTATGAATAAATGACTGCTGGTACGCAGGCCTCCTTTCTATGAGAGGGAGTAGGTCATAATCCACCACGCGGGCCCAGTGCGGGTAAGTCAAATGAACTGGTCGATTAACGAGAAGCGAGTAGAGCTAACATCTAAAAAAGAGCGAGCAACAAGCAGCGTGTGCCCGATGGCGACAATCAATTACTCACTAGTATGTGTATGTCTCAGCAGTGGTGGCCCAGTCCGAGGTCGTAGATTCGAACCCAGACAGGCACTATACTTTGTGTAAAATTTCATCACCACTGCTCTCAAAACGGTGAAGGAAAACATCGTGAGGAAACCGGCATGTCCTAGAACCATAAAATTCGAAGACATGTGACATCCTGCACTGCACCCGCGTGGTGGATTACGGCCCACTCCCTCTTAGCAAGAGAAGGCCTGTGTCCCAACGTTTAGGCTGATTATGCTATGTGTATAATTATGTCTTTAAGCGGGTGGTCTGCCCTCAAGTGAGGGTCGCTGAGCGGGTACTCTTATAGAGGTATGAGGAACAGAGTGTAAAGTTCACTCATACTCTATAGAAAAGGGAGGAACCTCCGATCAGACGGGTTGTGTCTGGCGGGCAACTGCTCGAAGATTCATGTCGGGGCGTTGTATCTATGCTAGTTGTTCGGTAAACTCTGCTTGCGAGATGCAGGATTTTGCGTGACGTCAGTATGATGCGTTGTTCGCATGTGGCGTTTTAGATACCGCTACACTCTCTTTGATAGCTCTTGTCGCTGCGAAAAATAACTACTCGACGGAGGTGTGACCAGTCAGCGACCAATTTGTATCTCTTTTACTTACACAGGACTTACAAACTTTTATACGTTTCTTGAGCGAGAAACCATCGATAGCTAGTCTGAGATATTTGTGAGTTTATGCTTATGGTGAGTTTCCATAGTAATTAATCCAAATGTTTCACATTAATTAGCTCGTGTTCTGGTTCCCCTTTTAATCTATTGACTTTTGACGTATACCTATCTATTTTATACTTTTTCCTATAATCCTAAGTGGATTGGTATTGCAAGGTAACTAAAGTATTGAAACAAGAGGGTTTAAAAAAATCTGTGTATGTATCTTTACGTTTTTATACAGCTTAAGTAATAATATGAACATAAATATAATATACTATTTTTGGTATAGTCGTGGCTTAAGGAACAAGGTGTAAGGTTAACTCATCCATCATAGAAAAAGGAGGATCCTCGGACCAGACGGGTGTTGTCTGGTAGGCTACCTCCCCAACGATTTTTTATTTTTTAAATGGCATCTCGCAAGTCAGCCTAGGTGGTTGTCGGTTCCCCCCGATGTGTTCCCGCATTGTCGAGGCGCGGGGGGCTCAGTAGCGCGGGGCTTGTTGCGCGGTAAACTCTGCTTGCGCGATGCAGAATTTTTCGTGACGTCAGTGTGCAGCGTAGTTGGCATGAGACGATGTAGATGCCGCCACAGTATCGTCATTGAATAGAAATTGTGATAATGCTATGTTAGCGTGACAATGCGTCATCAAAAACTAAGTGTATAGAATTTTGTTCTTAGAATAACTTAAGGTCAGTTTTATAGAAAACCATAATCTCTTACAATGCGAAATAAAAATAGTGCTTGAAATTCAGTTTTTCTAACAAAATCGTAAATACAACAGCTATATGATAGTAGTTTTTTAGTATGTTTAGCAACCTTATCAATCCTCCTTATCCTTATCAAACCACACTATCAATTACAATCTGCATAATTTTGAAATGAAAGTCATTCCTACGCATTCCCCTGCAGGTGACCTATACCTGGATCAAATTTTTGTAAACCTAGTCCACATGAAACCCTACTTAATCGAGGTTCATCATCATCATCTTTTCAGCCGAAAGACGTCCACTGCTGGACATAGGCCTCCCCCAAGCACCTCCACTTCGACCGGTTCTGTGCTTCTCGCATCCAAAGGGTTCCTGCGGCCTTCACAAGGTCGTCGGACCACCTTGTGGGAGGCCTTCCAACGCTACGTCTTCCGGTACGCGGTCGCCACTCCAAAACCTTTCGTACCCATCGGCCATCTGTTCTGCGAGCAATGCGCCCTGCCCACTTGCACTTAAGTTACAAACTTAATCGAGGTTATGATTTAGAAATAGTAAGTTTGTTATTTATACAAATGGAGTTTTCATTGAACGGATCACGGTAAATATTTTTGGTTCGTTCAAGCGAGCTGTTCAAATAATTGCATTCATTTGTGTAAAGATATTGGAATATAAAGATGTTTTATTTATATAGGGTACAAAACCAACTAACTATTTTGGATAGGTTCGGAGAATTCAAACGGAAGTAACAAGTCTTCGGTAGTATAGTGGTAAGTATGCCCGCCTGTCTGTCTGCCAGGGTTCGATTCCCCGCCGGAGAGTGTTTTTGTTTTTTATTCATGGTTTTGGCAATAGAAACAGCAATAAAAAAAAAAACTGGCACTCCGGTAGTGCCGACAGAAGTGAAAACTTGAACAATTACGAGTGTATTTTGTGAACCGTCTTATAAACAAAACACGCGTGTTAAGGTGTGTTCCTTATTTTATAGGGATTTTTGCAAATCAGGTATGATGACCAAAGTGACTGGTTTATTCTTCTCGTGAAAGGAATTTATTCAGATTTACAAATAAGCACACAGGATAGACTTCAGTTCGTGGTGTTGGTCGCGGCAGTGATAAGAGAAGCAAGCCGCTCGCATAGAGCTCGTCGTCAGTTATATATCCGTGGTTCAGCGCCATCTCGTCGTTGTTGGATGAACTACGTAGTTAGTACGCGAGGCCCTCGTAGTTCTTCCCGATGTGCATAGATGGCGCTGTCCTCAACAACGCGCGTCTTACGTTTTACGTCTGACGTTAGTACGCGAGGCCCTCGTAGTTCTTCCCGATGTGCATAGATGGCGCTGTCCTCAACAACGTTTTACGTCTTACGAATTTTCGATCAGGGTCACGTGACCTGACGCGAATTTAGAAGTTTTTACCCATTCCAAAAAAAGTACACAGCGCCGCTAAAGAAGTTTTCACTTCAAAAGACAATTTCATGGCTGTAAGCTGCGACGAGCTCGTCGACGAGACAGCCTTGAGATCGACCGAGCGTACAGCGCTGATTCAAACCGTATTCACTAACGTGGTTGTGCTCGTCGTCGAACCCAAGGCTGTAACCTTCCGTCGCTGTTTCTCAGACGAACGTAGGGCTTGACACAAATTCTATAAATTATAATCGATCAATCTCGACTGAGAGTTTTATAGGTTTAAAATATATATTAAAGGTCTATCTTTAAGTATTATAAGGAATACAGTTAAACTATAACCAATATCATATTTAAAAGAGCTTATTTCATATTTCTTATTACATTTTAAGGCTGAATGACGATTCCTTTGCTCTATTCGTGCAACGCGACGCGACGATGAATTAAAAGTCAACATGACATAACAATAACAACCGATGACGCGACGCTAACAAAATCACTTGAATTTGTAGTTTTTAAACTTTTGGGTGCTTGATTATTTGTATCAGCGAGTGCTTTTAACATAGGTAGTTCTGTGACTAAGAGGATAAATACAACTACCTAATGAAATGTGAGTATTATGATTTTTTCACTGATAGTATATGGCTATTATTACTACTTATTGTCTCATCCACGAGTATTGTATGATACACGAGATATTAATAAAATTTAAGTAAATTACATGATTAGCTATTGTTTACGTATAACTTTATGTACGTATAACTTTATTGTTGTAACGTAACATTGTGTGTTTTAGCATGCCAAGAAGTGCTATACTTTCATTACATAATATGAAAACTGTATAGGTACTTGGAAATTATAATTTTCATATTTAATTTTGTAGAGTCCTAAGCAACCCCTAAGACGACCTACTGACCAATTACTGCCTGTAGAACAATCTACTAGAGGCATGCTCCAGACCGAACAGTCCACACCTTCAATACCAGTAAGTTAATTCTAATAAAATATAATAATGTAATGTTATATTTGCAGGGCGAACGGACATACAACCAGGCCCATCTTTGTATAGGGACAATGTGCCAATGGAAAACCAGCCTAATACAGAACAAAAGGTGAAGTTTTAAATAAAAGTCTTACAATAATATGTTTTAACTTTATAATGGATATTTAGATAACTTTTTTTTGTATTACAGTTTGAGGCTAGATCACCACTTGCAGTCTTGCAATGCGTCATCATAGGAGTAATGCCCCAATTGCATCTTCATGTAAGGTTAACTTAATTATAATTTGGTTAATTATTGGTTTAGTGTAAAAAGCACTACATAGTAGTGGTCTCACTTTTGATTCCCGGGTTGGGCCAATTTGTTGGGATTTTCTGTAGGTTTTTTCAACAGCAGCCCTTATTCAATCAAGATCAAGATATAGACTACATCTAATAGAATCAAGATATAGACTACATCTAATATGTATACTACATTGTAATATCTATTCCTTTAGAGGGAGAGTGATGTGATGTTGATGATACTTACATATTTCGCTCCCCCCACCGAATAACATGGTAATGTGGTACTACGACAGTTTTCGTTTTATTGCATATTCGGTGTCTAAAGCATTAATTATCATCTTGTAATTTTTTTTTTGTATTTTTTCTATGTATATTTATAAAAGTACAATAATTTCAATGGTACCGTAATGAACATAACAACATTATTCCCTTAAAATCTAAACACACTTTTTGCACGAATAATACCATAACATGTTATTACAGATCATGCAATCGTTAACTTTTTCGGTAAGCGACGATTACCATTATATTCGCGTAAGAAATGCATGTCTTTTTCCACGTAAAGTATAAAACAATTATAATCGTGTATTATTTTTGTTTACAATATAATAGAAACGGCTTATTCGATTTAGATGCGGTTTTCACTAATATATTGCAGTAAGCTTCACTTAACATTTAGTGTTTATTTCATGTCAATCGGTTCATAAATAAAAAAGTTATGTCAATTTAAAGAATCACGGCGGACATTTTTAAGGTATACCCAAGTAACATTTTAAACTGTATAAAAGCTGTATTATGGACTATTTGTTTACTGCAGGCTGTTAAACGTGCTGTATAAAGACTGTATAGCAAGCTATACAGCCCTTGTAACTCTGAAATGGGCCCCAAAATTATACAGCTTTAAGTGTAGATTTAGCTGTATAACAGCTGCATAATAGCTGTACTATTTGGCTGGCTAAGATACTATTTAGATACTTTTATACAGCTTCCATTCTCTAATTTTCTTTTTTATTCTTTTATACAGACTCAGGCTTGTGAAAATCTTAATAAAAGAATAAATATATTATAATTGTGTTCGTGGTTGAATTCATTCTCCATTTTATTTACTATGTGCCATATCTGAAGATAAGTGAAAAAATATTTAATAACCAAGTGGTAAGTAGGTACTCTTTCCTGTTTATCGTTGTTGTTATGCTTGCGACTGATATTTTTATGTGAGTATGTATACTAGTTTTAAGCTCAAAACTCACGCCCCTTCGAAATAAGGAATATACATACATTTTTTCTGTAACAACAAATATGTGATCAAATCTGAAAACAGTTTTGAGAGTAACCCGGACTGTTCTATTGATAGTAAACGTAATTGTGTGTACTATACAGTTAAAATCTTTTGTAATTTTGTACTGAAATTTCAAAAACAAACAAAAAAATATCTCGTAAAATTGCAATGCAATTTATAAATTATTATAAAATGGCGTTCTTAGTTTATACAGCTCTTGCTCTTCTAGTACCCCTTAATACAGCTTTTTGCATAACAGAGTCGTTATTTAAGAACGTATCTCAGCCTAAAGAGTAACATTGTCTGTACATTAGTATTTAAGTACTGTAGAAGCTGCCTTAAATTCTTATTCATATTCATTAATACAGTTAATTAGGGTTCAGTTGAAAATATAGAAAACCTCATTATGATCCAAGGCCCGTAAGGCGGTGAGCAAGGAATCGGATAATAATTTACCAAATAGTAGTTACTGATAGCGAAAAGAAACAATGTATTGTTTTTATTTATAGAGATGTATTGTATCTAATTTAAATACTGAAGCAAACACTACAGAGTGCAACAGTTTAATGTATTTTTATTTTATGTATATTTGTATCTTAACTCTTGTTCACTTAACAAATTGGCAACTGATCAAAATTATGACTCCGTATTGTTATTAGTTGTATCCAATAAATAGACTGATTTTAGGTTATATTAGTTTCAAAATAATCGATAAGCTGGATAATTGTGTATGCCAACACTATAATAATAACTTTAATCTTCTAAAACACGAAAAACTGTAAAAAGGGAAAAATGTACGCCAATCGCATAAGGCTTTAAAAAGGAGTAAATCTAAACTCTTCTACATGAGACAGAATTGAATTAAACTATTATAAAGGGAACTGCTTGCTAAGAGTATCCTAGATTTCCGTTGTACAGCTATTATCAAGCTTAACTTGAAGGCTGAACAATAGAGTAATTTTACACCAATATTCAGGCTATAACAATATTTAATGCTCTTGTGCAGAAGTAGGTTATATAAAAGTATAATTTGAGAGCAGTATACAGTTATTGTCTTATAAAGTTGCTGAACGCAGTTTTTTACGCCGCGGTCTGTATTTTAGCATTTTCCAATGCTATTTAAAAGCTAAAGGTAAAAATTTTGGCTCTATACAGCCGTTAATCAGCTATACTGTATACAGTTGTACAGTTATACTAAAGTACAGTCCTATACATATTTTTACACTCTTGTACATCATTTATTAAGCTTATAGCTGGTAATGCGCTGGTAAATATAATATTTTTCCGCTTAAATGTTACTTGGGATACTATCAGAGTACGTACATGGACGCGCAGTCTCGAGGCTAACTGATGAACAGCGTTTGATATTTGATCTGGTGAGCGTTGATAGTACTTTGGAAGAAATGCTATTTGTAGATGCACCCGATGGAACGGGTAAAACATTTCTTACGAAAGTTATTTTGGCGAAGGTACGAAGCCAAGGTAAAATCGCGCTTGCTGTCGCTTCATCAGGCATAGCAGCCACATTGTTGCCAGGTGGGAAAACTGCTCATACAATGTTCAAAATTCCGATCGATTTAGACCGCACAGAAAGCCCTGTTTGTAATATTTCAAGAAACAGCGATAAAGCTAAGGTTCTTCGTGATTGTAGCCTTATTATATGGGATGGGATCCACAATGGCCAATCGAAAAGCAGTAGAAGCAGTAGACAGAACGTTGCAAAATGATCAACCCATGGATGGCATTACTATGCTTTTTTGTGGCGAATTCGTCAGACTCTCCCTGTAATACCACGTGGAACAAGGGCTGTTGAAGTTAGAGCCTGCCTAAAGAGTTCTCGACTGTGGCATTACATTATCCCTTTGCATTTGACATTAAATATGCGTGCGCAAATTAGAAGCAACGAAAATGCTCAAGAATTTTCAGATTTGCTACTTGAGATTGGTAACGGTGTGTTACCGCAGGAACAAGGAAAAAGAAGGTTCTTAATGAAAACCTATGCAACATAGTTTCATCAATGCGAGACCTCATATCATCTGTGTATGGAAACGCAACGCAAATACCAACTTGCGAAAATTTCTGGCTTTGCGAAAGAGCTATTTTGACGCCACGAAACGACCAAGCAGCAACAATAAACGCTGAAATTTTGAGCTATGTTCCGGGGGATTATGTTGAGTATATCTCCATTAACAGAGTCATGGAAGAAGGAAAATCTACAAGCTACCCAGTAGAATTTTTAGAATCCCTCAATGCTCCTGGACTACCAGCACATAAAATAAAATTAAAAGTAGGCGTACCGATAATGCTTCTTAGAAATTTAAGCCCCCCAAAACTTAGCAATGGCACCAGGTTAAAAGTGACCAATTTACTAAGAAATCTGATAGAAGCAGAGATTTTAACAAGCTGTGGAAAAGGTAAAAGTGTTTTCATTCCTCGGATTCCTCTCATTCCAAACAGTTTTCCATTTAGTTTTAAACGAGTCCAGTTTCCAGTCAGCCTATGTTTTGCGATGACAATTAATAAAGCCCAAGGTCAGACGCTGAAAGTTGTAGGTGTAGATCTAAGTATCAGCTGTTTCTCGCACGGTCAGTTGTATGTGGCTCTGTCACGGGTTAGCAATCCTAGGAGCCTGTATGCTTTCATCGCCGATGGCCATACGTCAAATATCGTATACAGAGAAGCATTACTGTAAAGTAAATTTTTAGCTACCCAAACGACGGTATATGTAATTCAAAATATGCTGCCCGAAAAGTCACTATTCCACGCTGACGAAGTCGCGGGCACAGCTAGTTAATAAATAAAAGGACTGATTATGATAAATAATAAAGCCTTTGTTTTATTTCATAAATTTTAATAAAACACTATTATAAATTATCCAGTATTAATATCAACTTCCTCTATTATTGTTATTTTTCTGCCAAATCAAATAATAAGTACTGGATTATTTAATAAAACATGTATTTGCAACATTATATTACTGTTAATCTTTTGACACCACACATCGACGAATATTACTGTAATGTAATATTACATTATACACTATCGCTTGGATTTCACACGAATAATATCGTAATATCATATTGCCGTTAGGTTTTTTGACACTGTATTACAACGAATAATACTATAATGCATTAATATTGACTACGATATTGTTGCGTTTACACGCGAATAATATGGTAATGATGCGTTGCATACTATACTTTTGCCATTTAATTTCAGTAACATTATTTTTGTCAATAACTTAATTTTATTAAAGTATTACAAAAAAATCATAATATAAATTAGATTGTAAAAAAATTAGCTTTGTTTTGACGTTTAAATGTCTACCTTACGATCTACCCGTGCCGAGATATACGCATAAAACAGTTTTTTATTTTTCTTGTAAAATTTTGATTTATCGATTACCATATTATTCGGTGGGGGGAGCGATTTGTTTTACCTCTGTATAGTAATTTGTTGCATTTTTATGTTCATAGCATCTCGTAGGCATCGAACGGCACACCGCCGTCTGATCCAGCACTCACCACCTTCTCAAAGGCAATCCAAATGGCGAGCCTGACTGAATGTTTTGTCGCCATTAAAGAGAGATGTTTGGAAAATGAGAGACTTCTTATTGACAACCAGCAGAGGATGTTCGACTTTTAAGGAAATAAGTGAGTCATGGTCAAGGCAGACCCAGGCACTGCAGGATTTATGAGCATCCATCAGTCGAGGAAGTTGAATCTCCGAAACATGGATCTACTACTATGTTGAGATAATTTTAAGTTTATTTAAGATGGATGTTAAGAAGTTTAAGTATAAGAACTGTTTTTTTTGTAGTAATGTCAATGTTTGTTAGCGGGTGTAATGTTCTAGCGCGGGGGGGTGCCACAACGAAACAACTGATTCTTCACACGGTTTATTCTCGACTGATGATGTTTACAAATCGTCCCGCTTATATACATCAACTTATCTCTAAGTACCTACACTACATCCCTCCCACTTAATTTACATTACTTTTTTTTTTTTTTAAACCCCATTCGTGACTTATAGATAACTTATGTTCTAATTGTGATCCTATTTATACGTAACGTTTTTGCCCAATCGACAACTCCGGACTGGCCGCGCCCGGGTCGGTACAGGGGTGGTGGGAGGCGTGCCAAACTGTTCTACGACCGGCTCGGTCGCCCCAGCTGGCGGTGTATTGTTCCCCGACCCAGTCCTCTCGCGTGAGCTCCCCGCCTCAGACTGCTCCGACCGGACCCCCACTGGCTCCGGGGGTGATACTATCGGGGGTTCCACCACTGGTGGTGCTGAATTCGTGGGGATTACCAGTGAACTTCTAGATCTACGTTGTACCTGGTCGAGATGTCTATGAATGACGTTACCACTAGCGTCTCGGATTTTAAAATCATTGGCTCCTGTGGATTTTATCACAGAGCCTGGTTGCCATTTTTCCGCCTTTAAATACTGACGGTACCAGACGTCGTCCCCCACTCCCACTTCTCTACTCACTCCGCCCTTAGCTTCAACTTGTCGCATTTGTACACCACGAATCTTAGCTTCCCTATCTGGTTTTAATGCGTCTAACCGTGTCCGTAAATGTCTACCCATTAATAACATGGAGGGGCTTTCCCCTGTAGAACAATGTTCCGTATTTCGATAATGTAGTAGAAACGTATGTATAGATAATTCAATATTTTTGTTCTCTGCTAAGGCTTTTTTAATTACTTTTTTAATGGTTTTTACCGCATTCTCGGCCGCTCCGTTAGACGCCGGGTGATAAGGAGCCGTAAAAATGTGTTCCACTCCGTCATTGTTTAGGAAAGATGCCAATTCACTACTCGTGAACGGTGGTCCGTTATCCGTAACTATCTGTCTCGGAACACCAAACCTACTCCATAGCTCGCTTAGTCTAGGGATAGTATGTCGCGCTGCCGTACTTGGTACCGGAAATATTTCCAGCCATTTAGACATCGCGTCTACCACAACCAAGTACAACTTCCCCTCGATTGGACCTAGGAAGTCTAAATGAAGTCTAACCCACGGCTTTAAGGGCCAGGCCCATGGCCGCGGAGGAGCGCTGGGGGGTGCGTCCGCGTGCTTGGCGCAAGTGGAGCACGCGCGGCACTCACGCTCCACTGCCTCGTCGATGCCAGCCCACCATACGTAACTGCGAGCTATCGCCTTTGATTTTACTACGCCCATGTGCGGCTCGTGAATCAACTGTAAAACCCGTTCGCGGCAACTTTGAGGGATAACTACCCTATGACCCCACATAATACACCCTAATTCCTCATACAAACCTGTTTTCCTATTGAAATATGGTTGCATCCCTACTATGTCACATTTTTCAGGCCAACCATCCCTTATGTAAGCTAACACCCTGCTTAGAACGGGGTCTTTACTTGTGAATTTTTTTATTTGTTTGTAATCTAACAATAGTGCCTCTTGTGCAAAATGAAGATACGTCTGTTCCGGTATTACGTCGCGTACCTTCCCCGCACTAATAATCGGCAACCGCGATAGGCCGTCTGCACAGTTCTCGTTAGTTTTAATGTATTCTATCTCGTACTCATACGCTGATAAAATCACTGCCCACCGTTGCATTCTACTTGCTGTCATAGTTGGTATCCCAGCATTAGGTCCTAATATAGATACCAAAGGCTTGTGATCGGTGCGCAATGTAAACTTCCGCCCGTACAAGTACTGGTGGAATTTTTTTACACAAAAAATTATAGCTAAAGCTTCGCGGTGAATCTGTGAATAATTTTTCTCCGCAATAGTGAGTGAACGTGACACATATGCGACCGGGCGCTCGCCTTGCGACCCGCGCTGCGCCAGCACCCCGCCGATGCCTCGTGCGCTCGCGTCACACGTCACGATTAACGGTTTCCTGGGATCATAGTGCGCCAGTACTTCACTACTAACTAACGCACGTTTTACTTCCTCAAAGCAATGCTCACAGTCCTTGTCCCAATTCCACGGAACCCGTTTCCGTAATAAGTTATGTAAAGGTGTTAACAAAAAACTAAGATTTTTAATAAATCTCGCAAAAAAATTTATCATACCTAGGAACGACCGTAACTCCGATACATTGGAAGGTGGTTGCATCTTTAAAATGGCATCAATTTTTGTTGTATCAGCTCTAATACCCTCTTTCGATACCTCGTACCCTAAATATTTTACTCTGTCAACTAGGAAAACACATTTATCCTTCCTTAGTTTCAACCCGTTGTCTGCTAATCGCTTTAAAACAGCCTCAAGAGCTCCTAAATGTTCCGATCTAGTCTTACCCCCTATTATGACATCGTCAAGGAACCCTTGTACATGAGGGATGCCCTGCAATAGATTTGTCATAATTCGTTGGAAAATACCTACGCTGGATGACAAGCCGTATACTAACCTATTATAACGGAATAACCCCTTATGTGTGTTTATGACAGTAAACTGTTTAGAATCGTCCAATTCAATTTGGTTGTAAGCATTAGACAAATCAATTTTGCTTAAGAATTGGGCTCCGTTGAGACCTACCAAAACATCATCAATCCTAGGAAGTGGGTAACGATCGACCAGTAATACGGGATTCAAAGTTGACTTGTAATCCGCACAAATCCGTAACGTACCATCCGCCTTGTTAACCGGAACCAATGGTGAAGCCCAGTCCGAGCAGTCCACGGGTTCAACGATGCCGGCACGCAGCATCGCGTCGAGCTCGGAGTCGACGCGCTCGCGCAGCGCGTAGGGCAGCGGCCGCGCTCGATGGAACACGGGCAGAGCCCCCTCGCGAACCCGCAATGTTGCCTTGCCTCCCGTGTACCGTCCCAGGCCGCCGCTGAATACTACTTTATACCTGTCGATCAATTTACAAACCTCGTTATCGATATGTATGTCGCCTTTGTTTATAAAATTACAGTTAAATTTCGGTATATCAATTTGTAATTCGGCTAACCACTGCCTTCCTAATAAACATGTAGTACCACCCTCAATAACAAATAATTCTAATTGTTTCTGTACGTTACCATATCGTACTACAGGTTTAATTATCCCTAATGGCTTAATCTTTGATCCATCATAAAATTTTAAAATGGTGTTATCACTTTCAATTGGCAAATGTTTAAAATTATTGTCATAAACAATTCTGCTTATACATGTAATTGCGGTTCCTGTATCGATTTCCATTTTAATTATAACGTTATCTACCCAGATGGGTAAACTTACCGCCTTATAATTATTTAACGACAAAAGGTTTAATTCCTCAATGTCCTCATCCTCCCCACTGGTCCCGAGGTCGAAATCACCGAAATGAACTTCCCGCTTCGACCCTTTCTTTTGCCGGCCACTGTCTGCCTGCGACCTTTGCTCCTCCCGCTCTGGGCATACTCGCCGTAAGTGACCCACACGCTGGCAACTGCTGCACACAAAGTTTCGATAACGACACCGGCCGTACTCGTGGTTTGTAGCCCCACACGCCGCACAGCCGCTCGATTTTGGCGACGCCATCTGAGCTGTCGTCGCCACTTTGGCCGGCCGAGCACGCCAACTAGCGGGCGGCGCTGCCGGTCCCGCTCCGCCACTCCTGCGCCCGCGACCTTGTCCGCCGCGCGCCGCGCTCGGCGTTAGTGCATGAACCGAGCTAACACTGCTCGGGCCCGGTTCTTTCGTAGACCCCTCAACCTCCGCTGCGTCTCTCTCCGCTGCCTCTAGGGATCCTGCCAATTTTACCGCCTCCGTAAAAGTTATCGCCTCATTCTCCGCGAACAGCCGCTGCCGGATAACGTCACTCCTAAGGCCGCAGATGAATTGATCGCGTAAATTCTCATTCAAGCTTGTGTTGAACTTGCAATTACGTGACAATTTCTTCAACTCTGCCACATACGCGGCGACGTCTTCCGTTGCGCCTTGCCTTTTTTGTCGGAACCGGTACCTTTCTGCCAACGATGATGGTGCTGGTTGTAAATGTTGACTTAGCACTCCGCTGGCTTGTGCATATGTTAACTCCGAAGGCTTCTTTGGGCTAGCTAGATTTACTAGTAATTCGTATGCTTCATCGCCCATGCTAGCAATTAATGTGGGTAATTTCAATTCTTCCGCGATTTTGTTAGCCACGAAATACATCTCTAGCCTATCCGTGTATGAAGACCACAATCCCGACCGCACATCGAACTCTTTTATCTTCCCTATAGACATTTTGTTTTATTGATTTGGCCACTAGTCACTGTACTTTTAACCACACGCGACACGTTTTATTATGCTCGTCGCCAATGTAATGTTCTAGCGCGGGGGGGTGCCACAACGAAACAACTGATTCTTCACACGGTTTATTCTCGACTGATGATGTTTACAAATCGTCCCGCTTATATACATCAACTTATCTCTAAGTACCTACACTACAGCGGGCATGCTCTTTATGCCTGCAGGCTTTTATTTAGGTACTTATTTAATTTTGTTTTGCTTGGGTAGTTTTCATTATATACTAAATTATTTAATTAAATGTCCTGTTTCTTGTAATGTTAATTACTTTGCATACCTACTATTGTATAGAATCAAGTTTTTCTAACTGAATATCAAAAGTCATTTTGAATAAATGATTTTTGATTTGATTGATTGTTTTTAATAGTAAATAAAAAAGAAAATAATGCAGTTATCTGTTTAATTTCTCATACCCCTGTATACACTCTTACCCATTTAAAAATATAGTACAAATAGGGACTAAGGTATAAATAGGCACATATTATTATAGGCTATTGATATTATACTAATCATATACACCTTAAACACCACACTTTAAATACACACCTTAAATGTTATGACAATTGTTGATTATAATAATATTTTTATTAATAATTTAAATACCTATTTATTGTATCTAATCAATAATGGTGAGTATATTCTATCTAAACACGTTAACCACATCTGTAAAGGAACGCATAAATTGTAGATACAACATGCTCGCCATAATTGATTAACTAAATCTCGCCTACTTATCAGCCTACTCTCTAAGTCATCATGTGTTGGAGCCTGATGTGTCAGGATTCCAAGTAACCTAGATTCTTCATCTAAGTCACATTGGTCTCATCATCATAGGAGCTGGTAGCCCGGCTCTATTACATATGTCGTTTAAAACACAGGAAGCCATCACAATTTCTCCCACTTTTATAGGATCATAGTACAATACCCTATGTACTAATAAACATCTGAACCGTCCTTTCAGGATTCCAATAGTCCTCTACACTGTTTCTTGCACTGCTGTGCAAATTGTTGTAATGGCTCTGGAGTCTCAGTTTCTGAATTACTAAAGGGAGTCATTAAATAAGGCCTTTGAGGATATCCTGAGTCACCTGAAATCAATGAATGAAGCTAGAATTAAGTGCAATCTTGCCTTGTGTTTAAGTTATCATTGTATTGTAAATAATAACTTCGTGGATTGCCCTAGAGGCAGAAGACTGAGATATGTATGTGTCTACATTCTTCCCAATGATTTTTTGGTAACTTCCATTAGCCAAAAATGATAGTGTGCATAATATCTGAAACATCAGGAATTCAATAGGCTTTTGTTGGTGTGTGGTGAGGTATACCCATCATATCTCAAGAAACCTAGATGTAAACAAACCTTTAGCCTCTTGGTTAAACCACTGGAACGAAGTTGCGGACGCATATATGGAGTTAAGTCATCTTCCAATATATTAATTAAATCCTCAGAAAGCCTGTAAATATGGATAAAATCTGTATCACGGAATATTGTTTTAAACTTTCGTATTTGTTTCGCCTGTCGAGCTTTCTTCAAATTATCACTTTTCTTAGCTTCTTCTAATAAATGTAGCTTCAATTGTGTAGTAAAAGAATAGAAATATTTAAAAAATTAAGTACAGTTTATTATTTTTGTCAGTCTACGCCCGAATATTTAGAGCTTTTTGATTTGACAGTTAGAATCGAGGCTGTGGGCGAGACGTCTGACGTTTTACGTCTTACGAATTTTCGATCAGGGTCACGTGACCTGACGCGAATTTAGAAGTTTTTACCCATTCCAAAAAAAGTACACAGCGCCGCTAAAGAAGTTTTCACTTCAAAAAATCCATCGTCTAACACCCGCTTTCTGAATTGAGAATTTGATCAAACTCCTCTTTAGCATTGCTTAAGGTGACTCCGACCAGTGGTGGCCCAGTGGTAATGGCCGCGACTTACGAGTTGTAGGTCGTAGGTTCGAACCCTTTTTTTTTCTGGATGGGAAATCATCAAATGACTCCTCCCGCTCTGGGTGGAGCGAAAGGGAGTGTCAGACTCTTACTGACTAAAACCCACCCGTGTTCCTTCCTTCGCCCTTTATGTTCCGGGCCAGCGGTAACACTTTCGGACAATCCCGCTGATCCGGCAGGCTTCGTCCCTTGCGGGTCCCTTCCCTTGATGCTGACATCTCTTTGAGGCGCGCGTGGAACACGCACGCGCCGTCCGGCACGGGCCTGGTCCTGATCGGACGGTGAGCTACCCTTTACTCTCCGCCCGCAGGCCCGCGCCTACGGTGGCCGGGAGTCGTCGCGCGGCGCCCGACACCCGGAGCGTCTCCCGCGGCGGCTGGGACGGGAGACTCTCTCCCTCAGCCGTCCCGCCGCCTCCTTCGCTAGCATGACTGCTTCGCAGAAGGAGGCGACTGCCCCCCACTCCCTCTCGCCCCGGACCATGGCTTGAACCAGGCCCGGACGCGAGAGGTCGCCGCCGCTGCCGATCGCCTCTACGAGGACACGGCGGTGCTCCGCCCAAGCGGGGCAGACCTCCACCGTATGCTCCACCGTGTTCTCTGGGCGATCCTGGCAATGGTGACACCCGGGAGGTTCGAACCCTGACAGGCGCTTTACGTTGTGTAAATTATTTCATCACCACTGCTCTCAAAACGGTCATGAAAAACATCGTGAGGAAACGGACAAGTCCTAGAACCAAAAATTCGAAGACATGTGACATCTTCCAACCCGCACTGGGCTCGTGTGGTGGATTACGGCCCACTTCCTCTCGAAGATGCCTGTATCCTAGTAGTGGGAACATTATAGCCTGGTTATGGTTGAAGGTATCCCCTTAAGTAAGAGTTTGTCAAGTTCTCAACTCTAAATTCTCGATTTGATTCAGAAACCGGGTGTAAGAGTGAGGAGCATCCCGTGCCGGACGGCGCGTACGTGTTCCACGCGCGCCTCAAAGAGATGTCAGCATCAGCAGAAGGGGCCCGTCAGGGCCGAAGCCTGCCGGGTCAGCGGGATTGTCCGAAAGGGTTACCGCTGGCCCGGAACATAAAGGGCTAAGGAAGGAACACGGGTGGGTTTTAGTCAGTAAGAGTCTGACACTCCCTTCCGCTCCACCCAGAGCGGGAGGGGTCATTTGATGATTTCCTATCTTGAAAAAAAAAAAAAAACAAATATTGTGGAGCATAACCTCGTATAACCTCTGAAGTGTCTTTATTAAATTATCCAAGTGTAAATCACTTAGATAAAAAAAACTTTCAGCTCACCACAGTCTCGAGAAATTCATTAGAATTTAATATTATAGAGAATTTTCGCATTCATCATTATTATGAGTTCGGAGTAAAGCCTTGGAATCCGTTTTCATCTCACTAATTATTTTCGGTATAGAAAGCTTTCGAAGTTTCTCAATTTGAATTCTGTTTAAGATTAAAACGTTTTGTAAGGGCTTAGTTTATACACCGCGAACTTTTTAAGAAAAAAAAAATCGGACTTGCCATTACATGCAAATTCATGAATCCTTCTACTAGTTTCTAGTTTATGGGTTTTAGTAAAATCTTTCGTTGCACCACTTCTTATTCTCAGCTAAAGCACTAATGTAAACTTCTGGGTAAGCTTAAACTTCTTTTTCTTCTTCTTCTGGCTAAGTTCACTCCATCGCAGACTTTGTATCTGTCACCTCTGACCTAGACTAAAGTCAAGAGCAAACCCATTTCAAATAAAAAAAAGGAAAATAATTTTGAAGTTCAGAAAGTGTTGATTCTCAGCTTAGCTTGAATAAATGACAATATCTATTGACCTGAGTTTCTATACAAGTTTCAACCAAATATCACAAGTCGAACTTAGTATTAAACACAATTTACCCTACACGTCCTGTCCCATATTGGGTCAATACCACAGATTGGTCCAACAAATTATCTAAGCCCGATGTTGGCATAATGAACAGGGTTGGCAGCGATTCGGTAGCCACAGTATGATGTCGTTAGTGTTTGAGTGATTGCTATCTAGCCACCGACCGATCTATTCCGTAGAAATCTTACCGTGATAACTTAGGTGAAGTGAGCATTCAATAGTGTCAATCCCTAGCATCAGATGGAGTGACAGATGAACTGACAGCTCACTTTTGTTTATCCGCGTCAATGACATTAAAATTATGATGATTTTTGTGTGGTTTGTGACCCTTTATGTACAGACGCCAGCACATCAAGCTACTAGAATCTGTCAAATTTCTTTAATAGACTTTCGACTTTGTCGTCAAAGCATAAGGTTCAAAGTTAATTGAGAAATTTTGACAGTTTCGGGTAGCTTGATGTGCTGGCGTCTGTACATATTTTATTATCTGTTTATTTCAGTGTTCTAATTCTCGTCAACAAGTTTCACATTAAATTCAATTATTTATTAATCAACCAGTATTGGATTTAGGTTTTTAGTTCTTGTCCTCATTCGCACGTTTTCTCTTAACACATCTGACGTTGGCAGAATTGTCGATATGGGCACCATCGCCATAGAGAAAAATAGAATACAGGCAGCTCCACAGACGTATATAAGTCTGTGGGCAGCACTGAGCTCACTTCACTTAAGTTTTCATGGTGAGATGTTTCTTTTTTAGATCGGCTGGTATGTGCTGGTTTTTACCCGACTGACTCAGAAGGCGGGCAATGTTTTTGTGTGTTTCTTTTGCACGCTCTGTGATTTAAACGCCATGATGGATTTTAACAAATGAGGCATCATTGGATTGATTTGATTCGCCGATAGATATCACGAACCCAGGACCACGCTCAGCAGTCGCGCTTGCGACCACGAGACCTATACGGAGCCGTTAAACAAAGCAAAGTTGGGCAAAGTGTTAATCGGTTTTTCCATTACGAATTTCTGAGTAACAGTCCGGAGGTTGGAAGTTGGTGGTGTGATAGCACGTAATCCTGCGCCTGATCTCTCTCCGGTCGTGTCAACTTTTTTTTCATTTGTTAATCTCAGCACCGAAATTTAAGAAACTTTATTTTAACCCTAGAAAACGTTAACTACGTTTTCTTGGAACAAGTAGGTGAGGAACATAACTAAGTATTAGTAAATAAGCCTGCACTGTCTCAAAGTGGGCGAAGTTACAATATAAATAAGATTTAACGCGGAACAAGAGAAACAGGGTTTCTTTTGGAAAACTCTAAGAGCTTTTGAATGCTCTTGGCTGGCTTGGAATTCATAAAACAATGCCAAGTGGAGGTCAGATAGACAGTCACTCTGTAAAATACTGGTATTCAGCTGCACCCGGTTGGACTAGAAGCTGACCCCAACATAGTTGGGAAAAGGCAAATGATGTTTATAGTCCAGGCCATTTTACAGGCCTGCCCCAAGGCGGAGGACATCGATGAGGATTACCACAGACAAAAAAGGCTACTATTTTAAGTCTTAATTAACTTTTAATTTTAATAAAAATACAGGTGTGAACCTGTAATTACTGAAGAGTTAGGCTAGAGGTGTACCTATAGTAAGGTGTACTAATAGTAGTTATATTTGGTCCCATGCAATAGGGGTGAGCCTAATAAAAATCGACGGGTTGCACTCCGGGAGTGCCGGCAGAAGTAAAAACTTGAATATTATTATATATTCAATTTCCATATTTTAAACACTTTATATAAACGAATTTTACGAATACACAGCAGTGTGGCCACTACACAGATTGTCGAGCCATCAGCTGTCACCATCCATGGATGCGCGTGGCACGCTGTAACATAAACACACACGAACATTCGCGCAAGCGCCCTGCGCCGCCTAAACGAAACAGCAGGCGCAGGCATACATTTTCGCCGCGCCGTAGAAAGAGAGGAGGATACTTCCTCTCCTACGCCGCGCCGGCTGTCTACTCTCCATCTGTCTTCACTGAGTTATACTACTACGCTCAATGTCTGTCTTACGAATTTTAGATCAGATCACGTGTCCTGACGCGAGTTTAAAATTTTTTACCCATTACAAAAAATGTGTACAACGCCGCTAAAGTTTTCACTTAAAAATACGCGCATTGACGTGGAGTTGCGGACACCAGCCCGTATTACCTATTACCAAGGGGTGAGCCTAAAATAACAGTGCAGAATTCCTATTTGTTGTTTATTTATTCGAGTTTTGTAACATTCGATGCGCACAGCAGTATTTGTGTTGCGGTTCTTTTGCTAACTGGCCGGAATGCGTTTTGGCAATGATAACATTGCCGCAACGAGTTATGGGGTGGTCAGTTCGTTGCGTTATTTCGTATTTCGAGTAAAAATTGCTTTTATATTGTGTTTTATTGAGTTGAAAGAGAATGTAATTTTATGTGTTCGAGCAATTTTTTTATGGTATTAAGTTATTTTCCGGTTTTGAATGAATGATGTATTATTAGCAATCGCTGTCCATTCCAAGGTTGCCTAGAAGAGATCGCAGAAAGCGATAAGGCTTTGTAAGTTTTGTAGGTAGTGATAATCGTATTTTTTTTTGTTATATTTTGTCTGATGTTCAATGAAGTATATATAAATAAATAAAATAAATTATGTAAATATTATCTTGATTAATAAAAATAATAGAAGTTAGTATCAATGTAATAAAGGTTTCTATGTGAATTTATGTATAATTAGCGTTGTACTGTTTTAATTAACTATAATAAATCATAACACTTTATCAAACATTTAATTAAAAAAAAATTAAACATTGTATTTGACATTTTATTTATTTATTACATATATTCAATTCTGACATTTTTATAATTTTGTTTATTTATTTTTTCTTTTTGACATATTTAATTATGTATTATTATTTTTAATTGATCACAATTTTATTCTGGGTTTTTAACTGTTTTGAATTTAATATTATATTTTATAAGTAATTTTAATGTAAGATGTTTGAATCTATGGACTAGAATTATGTCTGAAATAAATCTATTATTATTATTATTTATAAATGGGAAGGTAATTGGGACTTACATATTCTCATTCTCATATTTTGTTTTAAGAGGTTAAGACAAACCATGATTTCTTAGAAAACTCGCGTAAATCAAACCCGGCCTTAACAATTCATTCCGAAAACATTAACTTATATTCGACTTAAATTTAGTTTCTGAGTTCGCTAATTCTAAAGCTTTTAATTCACCATTCTTCATTGTTGACTTCGCTACAGTAATAATTGCTGGGTCGAGGCCTCAGGCGTTTTTTTGAATGGACGCTTTTCATTGGCTTCCTAGCCGTAACAAAAGGTGGGTAGTTTTTGTTTGTTCTGTTCTTAATTAGGGCTAGAATGGGGCTTATTCAATAGGTGGTTAATTAGAATCTTTGGTGATGTAGTTTTGTTTTTTTTTTGTGGGAGAAGAATGAAAATAAAATAAGCGATAGACATAATTTTAATACTAGAAATAAAGATAAAATATATCAACCATTCTTCAGATTAGCCAAGGTACATACATCTTTTATGGGGTACTGTATTAAATGTTACAATAAAATACCTTGTGATATATTGCAATTAAATGAAAGAAAATTTAAAACTCACATTAAACGTACACTTTGTAAACAAGCATACTATAAATTAGAAGATTATATCCAAGATAAGAACGCTTGGAAACATACTGGTCCTGCTCTATAGGACAATCTAGATTCTAGACAAAATCAAATGGGTTGTAATTTCTGACGTTCAAAAGTGCCTTTTATGTGCCTATTTGAAATAAATGCTTTGACTTCGACTTTGAATGCAGTTTTTTTTTTCCATATGGGAGTTGGTGGTTCAAAAATTGCACAAGATACAGGAAGATATTGGTGTAATAGTGAGAAACAGCCCATTCGCTCTCTTCAACAACATTCTTCGTTCATTGATCACCGTATCGCTAAAAGTGGTGATGGTGTAACCTCACCGGGTACTTCAAGCAAGTCACATGAAAGATTTCCACTCGTACAGAAGATCACAAACGAAACTAAACACAGTTATATATAAAAAAAGTAACAAAAAGAAAAATGAAACAGAAAGTCCTACACGAGGCCAAGAGGATCCTATCTCAGCATGATGCTGCGACATCATTGGCTTCGTGTCATTTCTGTCAGCCTGGTCGCCAACGGAATTGCAGTCAAGTAGCTTTTGCCGATAAAATAGACTAATCCCTTCATACGTAGCACTACGTTGATACCAGGATTCTCAAAATATTGATAGTCACCCTAAAATGATACTAGAAAGTGGTTTCTCGCTATATCAATTACCGCTAGTCATGCTGACTACATGAATATGGAAGTCATTCCCCCTCTGAAGTTATCTACCCCCCACCTCCCCTCAGTTCTTTCATTGGGCAATCAAGTACCAAAAACACCTCCATGCAAGTTCTGTTACCCTGGTACCCGGTATGACTCAAGTCAAATAGATCTTGACAAAAAATATGCCATCTCTTTTCTTTATGTGGTGACTTAGAGGGCAATGAGCCACGTCTTCATACACCTTCTGCAAGCCTGGTACTCGCTAATCCGCCCTTGACACAGTCGTAGCATTTGCACAGAAAGAAACAGGACCACTAGTTTTCAAGCCGGTGACCAGTATTTGAACAACCATGATGGTACAAGACCTATTAATTATTATTTGGTAGCACGATATAATAATCTATGTTCGTAGGTCATAAAATGATTACCAGCAATTCTGTTCACCCCCAAAATGATATCAGATGAGGCACACAGTGCCACAGCGGTCTCTCGCTATCAATTACTGCTAGTCATGCAGACCACATGAATATGGAAGCGACACTCAGTGAATTCGGTCATTAGTCTGCAGTAAAGAGTACTTCGCGGTAACGTGGGAGTATTTGATGCTGTTAATGTTCAAGAGTAAAATTTTTCCCATAATGTCAAGGTAGTTTTTCAATTGGAAACAGATTTTACTATTAATATAAAATTTTGCCTATTTTGTTACAGCATTATTATTTTTGAAGTGACAACTTCTTTAGGCGCGTTGGGAATTTTTTGAGATGGGCAAAAGTCATTGAACTCGCGCCACTGTTACCGTAAGCGATACTTACAGCGCGTGTTTTTGTTTTAAGACGATTAAAAAAATACCCGCTTCGGATGTGTTCGGCTGTCCTCGGGATGTACTCGGTTAATGTATATCCGATATGTCAGTGAGTGATGGCAAAGTATTCTGTTTTTGTTTTGTTTTCACTTCTGTCGGCACTCCCGGAGTGCTACTGTTTTTTTGTAGTTTATTTATACTGTTCCTGTTCAAAGGCCTCCTTCAAATCCATCCAGGCATCCTGTTTCAGCACGACCTCGATCCAAACCTTGCGGTAGATATGCGTCTAAGTCGTCTCGCCAACTTTCACTGGGCTGTAGTTAGACATGAAAATAAGGAACGAGCAAGGATCGCCACGTCACGTTCCAAGAAAGTGGCTATCGATTTCAAAATCTAGACTGACTTTCCCACAGTGATTTCCTCAACTGTTTGTCAGTGACGTCCACATAATTAACATAGTGATTGACTGAAGGCGATTTGAAAGATCAAAAGTCAGCTATGAAGATTACGCTTCTACATTATTGTCTGCAAATTATAAAAGCCTTAGTGATATGTAGCGAGTTTCGAGAATCCTTCAGCTCTGATACATTATTTATAATACTAGCTTCTGCCCGCGACTTCGTCCGCGTGAAATTTCTTGTTACTCCGACCCACCCCGTCGCATCGCATCGCCTGCCCGCGCTATTAATTCGTTTTTGCTTAGCGTTGTTTCTGACTTTTTTTTTTGCTCGGCTCTTAAAGGTCATAGCGTGATGTTAAATAAGCCTATAGCCTTCCTCAAGAATTGAGCTATCAAATGCAAAAAGAATTTTTCAAATCTGACTGGTAGTTCCAGAGATTAGCGCGTTCAACCAAACAAACAAACTCTTCAGCTTTATAATACGAGTATTAGTATAGATTAAATTGTGATGACTTTTTGAATGAACATTGTGCTAGGAAAATCAAGCCCAAAGTTCTATCCACCCATTAGTAACGCGAATATTTCTAAAGTGCTTTGCTTATCGTACGCCCCTGAGAGCAAATTTACCGTCTTTTTTGTAAAAACCGTGCTTAATTGCTCTAAAATTACCTTTGTTTCAACGGGAAAGCTCCTAGCTGTATATTTAGAGTTTATTTGTTTTGCAAAAATCTAAGTACTGTTGTTAGGGTTTCGTACCCAAAGGTTGCCAACGAGGAACTGAACTATTACTTATCAAAAAAGGTGCGCATCGAATGTTTTTAAAGGAAGCTTTTAGAATTTCTAGAAGCTTCGACTCACTCTCATGGGCCAAGCGGGAAGGAGAGGCATTTTCGCCAGAGGCGCGCGAATTATGACGAGACCGGTTAGAAATAGTTTAGTTAGTTTTTGTTAGTAAAAGCTGTCCGACTGTCCGTCTATCACTTGGGCTGTATCTTTTGATCCTTAATAGGTAGACACTTGAAATTTTCACAGAACCTGTACTACTATAGCCGCTGTAAAAAGAAATAATAAAAAGTAAAATATTAAACATACAAGAAACGTGTTAAAGAAATATGTAGTGTTAAGTATTGTACGGTGGCACGGAACCCTTCGGGTACGAGTCAAACTCGCACTTGGTCGCTTTTAGCCTGTTGTTTTTAACGTGTTTTCCTATAAACAGCGAAGTGCGAATCGGATTACTGATGTTGATCATGATATATTTTTAAATGTTTTTTTTCTGTCGTATATTTATTTGCAGAGACGTTTTTGTTACGATGAAACATAACAAAAACGTTTTTGTTATGATAAAACATAACAAAAACGTTGTCTCCGCAAATTATAACACACAAATACAAAGCTCGTATTTCGTAAATTTTTGGCGGATTAGATAATTTATTGAAGTATTTTCCGATAAAAATTGGTATATTTTTTATTTTGAAATTATGTCTTTTGTACGCGTTTGTTATCTTTGTTTAGTTAAATTTTGCGGGCAAAACTATAGTTATCCAATACAACTGAAATGGTAATCAATGTGACAAGATAGTCGTATATTTGTTAAAATTTGTAGCACGAACCGTTTGTCGCATTAATAATTAGGAACATATTTGATAACGTGAAAATATTTGAAAGAAGTTGGCAGACACCAACCAGTGCTGATTTGCTTAATTTGTTTTCTCCTCCACTGACCGTTATTTCTCCTGAAAAACTTTGTTTTGTTTAAGTATATGTATTGTGTATTTTATAGTTATTTGTGAGCTATGTATCCCGTACTTGCCATGTTTTATCAGGCATTAAGTCCGCCTTTGTAGAGTATTTTTTTACTTGTACCGCGGGGTTTAGAAGCATGACATTTTGCATAAGAGTACCTTATCTATGGGTTTATCGAAGTTGAGCACTAAGGAAGGATTTTTGAAAATTCATCTCTTAAAGGGGTACCCCTGATTGATATTGAATTAAAAAATATAATTAACATAATAAAACATAATTATCAAATAATTTAATCATTATCATAATTAGCATAATAAATTTTTTGCCTATCTTGAAAACCTATCTTGGGATCAGGCTTGTTTTTAAAAGCAAAAGCCATATTTATCTAGTGATCCTAAGCGCTGCTGACTGTGATTCCCATTTCAGACAAAGTGTTATTGGGTTTTTCAATTAGGCTAATAAGTACCTACCTTCCCGAGTCTGGATTTGTAGTTAAAAAAATATTTTCCTGATTCCTTCACATGGGACTGTATCTGGCGAAATGTAAGACTACCTATATGGTGTACATAATAAAGAGTATTCTATTCTATTCTATTTACTATACAACTCTGCTTATACTTCCGAGTAATAGAAGGGTTGTGCTACAGAGTTTATTTATGAAGACTGCATGCTATGACCTTAATGAAAGTACCCAGAATCACTGTTAATTAGTATCAAAACTAGTCCATCTGTTGCATTTATAATTACGTGCAGTTGGGTACGAACGGCGAGGCTTTTTCCGCTAGAATAGTCAGCCATGTAGCCAGTTGGTTATGTAGCCAGCAGCCAGCTGGTTATAGGTTATGTTAAAAAGTTTCAATTGCTGTTTTAAAAGGCTGTGTTGGGAGCTTATGGCTTTCTGTGATAGAGAAGTTAAGATGTTAATTTTATTGGGATTTCTGGTAAAAAGAGTAGCAAGTATTTAGGCTGTTGATTTTATCATCAGTAATAGCTAAGACGATATTCTACGCGTCTGTTGTACTGAATCCCTAAGATCTCCTGTCCGATATGCGAAAAAATTGTTTCAGCATTATTATGCTGAAACAATTTTTATTTTAATTTAATTTATTATTTATTCTTATTTTTTTTTTATTTATTATTATTTATTTTTTTTTTAATTTTTTTTTTTATTTAATTTTTTTTTTTTTTTATTATTATATCAATTATATGATCCACGCCCATCTATAGAATAAAAGCATAAATATCATCAGCCTATAACGTTCCAACTGCTCGGACACAGGCTTTATCGGTGAGAGGGGGTGGGCCATAATCCACCAAGCGGGCCCTTTTGATTCTAGGAAAGGCATTTCCTAGAACCAAAAGGGCCCGCTTGGTGAGGAAACTGGCAAGTTTCCTCACTTAGATTTTGAGAGCAGTGGTGATGAGATAAATTACACAAGGTAAAGTGACTGCCTGGGGTCGATCCACAACCTTACGACACGACCAATTACTTATTTGACTAGCCAATTCTTCCCTTGTGGTGATAGAGCTAACGGCCGCCTGGTTTGCGACCACCCTCCCACCCGAGTCCAGCGGCAAGTAGCCTGCTGTGTTTCGTCGATACGTGGGAGTTCCAGTGTCTTACGCATCTTCTGGACTCGCTCGTTCCATCATAGACCTCATCCATCGCTTTCCATCACGCGTGATCGAGGTCAAGTCCCCTGTTCAGGTTCTTTCTTTATTGCTGAATGAGCCTGCTTTTGGCAGGAATATCAACGCGCAAACTGTAACCATTAATTCAGCACACGATTCTAGTCCCTACTTAGTAATCTTAATCTTAGCTTAGAAATATAGGAAGGCAAGCATCCACCACCTCCTGACTTTGTTGAACCCCAGGAGCATATGCCTCCTGGGTGAGATTTGCAGTGGCCCAAATGGAAAGCTCTCAATCGATTACATACCCAAGTAGGCCGCTGCAGACTCAATTTGTCGAAGTGGGGGGTTACCGACCAATCCAATACCCTGTGGGAGTGCGGTGCTTCTGTTCAGATCATGTTCCAATTGCTGGAGTGTCCTAGTGCCCGTTTACCTGCACCCCTGATGACTTAAAGAATGCCACTGAAACCTCAATCACCGTGGCCACCGTGGTTGTTTGAGGTACAAACAATATAAAAAAAGGAAGAGTACCATCGACAAGAAAATAAGAAAAAGAATAGAATTTAATATTCTAGTTTTAGACTTCACACATTCATATTTTTCTCTTCTTGTTCTCACACACTAATGTCTACATTTCTTTTTTACTTCTCCTTTGGCAGGTCTGCTGGAAGAAATTTCTTAAAATAAGCAGTACCTTTGTACTCAAATTATAATCATGTCATATCCCTATGTATTTTACTGTGTGTACAGACGCCAGCACATCAAGCTACCCGAAACTGTCAAATTTTCCCAATCAACTTTGAACCTTATGGCTTAGCGATAAAGTTGAAAATCTATCAAAGAAATTTGACAGATTGTAGTAGCTTGATGTGCTGGCGTCTGTACATAAATTATAAAATAAATAAATAAAAATCATAGAAACTTTTCGTCGGTTATTTGCCACCTTATCAGCCACCATATCATACGCGTCGATGTCCCTAGTTGAGTTGAGAAAATGATGAACAGGGGGTAAGTGCGTAACTTACTGTCAGTAGCAATGGGATTTATTTTGACTGTTCAAGAACGTTCGTTACGTTATTTACGTTATTGATCAGACACATTTTTCGAACATATGGAGCAATGGATTAGCAATATTCTTCAAAATGATTCAATTTCAATTCAATTTTTATTCGACAATCGATTATGAAAAGCAATTTGAAGTTTGAAGGGAATAATAAAAAGTTAGTCTTGATAGACTAACTTTTTTATTATTAAGCTCAGTCCACACACATCCAAATGATTCAGATTGAAATTTATAATGTGTTACGCAATTAGGGTGCAGTATCCCAAAATATCGGTCTTGGCCTTTATAAAGTTATGAACAAAATTCCAATAATTAAAAAACTCAAGAACAAACCATCTTTATAAATGAAACAAAAAGGTCTACAGTAAAAAGTTTCTAATCATACATTTTTTGTTTCATCGGCCTCTCAATATGATCAAATTCCTTCCGCTTTTTATCGAATTTCTTCTTCCATATTTTTTCTAACTAACTTTAATTGATTTTCAACCCTCTCACTACACGTTTTGTTTCAATTTTCTTTGTAAATAGAACAGGTTTGTTAAAACTAATCTAAACTCAGCTTAAGAAGAATATCTCTGTTCTTTTGACAGGTACTGTTTACAAAATTTAAATTCATTAGTCAAATGTATTTTGATCGGGTTTATTTTGAAAGTCCGTTATTTTGACAAATTAGTTAAATATCTTAGTAGTAAGTAATAGTAAGTAGTAGCAAGTACTTACTGGTACTGCGGTGCTATTCTGTAAAAATCTCACCGTGAAAACTTAGGTGAAGTGAGCGTGGAGTGAGCTGTCAGTAGTGCCCATTCCTAGTAAAAACAAACTCACTTCACGGTGGTTTTCACGGTGAGATTTTTGCAGAATCGACCGGCAGATGTTCTATCTCACGAAATCCGCTCAGCCTTGGTTGTTATAGTGACGTTTCCCGACATGCGTATTTGTGTGCGTGAACCTAGGTAGCGTTAGCAACAAAAATCTTACGAGGATTTTATTTTTTCTTTCTATTTGAAGAATGAAAGTAAATTGTTAATAAAAATATAATTATTATAAAGAGAAAAATATGAAAGGAGGGCAATAAAAAACAAAATAATTACATTTCGAGTCGCTGTTATTGTCGTTGGAATCATCTTTTATTATTTATTTTTTTTTGTTAGCCTTGTGGGACAATATGAAGTAACATATTATGTAGTAACTAGATGTTAGAAGATATAAGATTTCATTCTTTCTTTAGATACATCACACATTTGCCTAGCCTTTACCCAGCTATGTTGGGATCAGCTTCCAGTCTAACCGGATGCAGCCGAATACCATTATTTTACATGGAGCGACTGCCTATCTGACCTTCACAACTCAGTTACTGGGAATACGATACCTCTAGGAAAGACTGGTTTTCTGTCAGACTTTCGGGCTTCTGATGACCCGTAACGACTGTCGAAGATCCAAGAATGACAGCCGGGACCAACGGCTTAACTTGATTTCCGAGGCACAGAGGGATCTCGGTATGTAAAGATGGTCACCCATCCACGGACCGACCGTGGCAAGCGTTGCTTAACCTGATCGATCAACCCGTGCAGCTGTTATTACTTAGTCCTCTTCTTTCTTTATTTAGATTTAGATTGCAAATACTGTCCGAAAAGACCAATGCAAAATTTTTTGTAAAGATAAATTCGCTCCCCCCACCGAATAATATGGTAATCGATAAATCAAAATTTTACAGGAAAAATAAAAAACTGTTTTATGCGTATATCTCGGCACGGGTAGATCGTAAAGTAGACATTTAAACGTCATAACAAAGCTAATTTTTTTACAATCTAATTTATATTATGATTTTTTTGTAATACTTTAATAAAATTAAGTTATTCACAAAAATAATTTTACTGAAATTAAATGGTAAAAGTATAGTATGCAACGCATCATTACCATATTATTCGCGTGTAAACGCAACAATATCGTAGTCAATATTAATGCATTATAGTATTATTCGTTGTAATACAGTGTCAAAAAACCTAACGGCAATATGATATTACGATATTATTCGTGTGAAATCCAAGCGATAGTGTGTAATGTAATATTACATTACAGTAATATTCGTCGATGTGTGGTGTCAAAAGATTAACAGTAATGTAATGTTGCAAATACATGTTTTATTAAATAATCCAGTACTTATTATTTGATTTGGCAGAAAAATAACAATAATAGAGGAAGTTGATATTAATACTGGATAATTTATAATAGCGTTTTATTAAAATTTATGAAATAAAACAAAAGTTTTATTATTTATCATAATCAGTCCTTTTATTTATTAACTAACTGTGCCCGCGACTTCGTCAGCGTGGAATAGTGACTTTTCGGGCAGCATATTTTGAATTACATATACCGACGTTTGGGTAGCTAAAAATTTACTTTACAGTAATGCTTCTCTGTATACGATATTTGACGTATGGCCATCGGGGATGAAAGCATACAGGCTCCTAGGATTGCTAACCCGTGACAGAGCCACATACAACTGAGCGTGCGAGAAACAGCTGATACTTAGATCTACACCTACAACTTTCAGCGTCTGACCTTGGGCTTTATTAATTGTCATCGCAAAACATAGGCTGACTGGAAACTGGATTCGTTTAAAACTAAATGGAAAATTGTTTGGAATGAGAGGAATCCGAGGAATGAAAACACTTTTAACCTTTTCCACACCTTGTTAAAATCTCTGCTTCTATCAGATTTCTTTGTAAATTGGTCACTTTTAACCTGGTGCCATTGCTAAGTTTTGGGGGGCTTAAATTTCTAAGAAGCATTATCGGTACGCCTACTTTTAATTTTATTTTATGGTGCTGGTAGTCCAGGAGCATTGAGGGATTTTAAAATTTCTACTGGGTAGCTTGTAGATTTTCCTTCTTCCATGACTCTGTTAATGGAGATATACTCAACATAATCCCCCGGAACATAGCTCAAAATTTCAGCGTTTATTGTTGCTGCTTGGTCGTTTCGTGGCGTCAAAATAGCTCTTTCGCAAAGCCAGAAATTTACGCAAGTTGGTATTTGCGTTGCGTTTCCATACACAGATGATATGAGGTCTCGCATTGATGAAACTATGTTGCATAGGTTTTCATTAAGAAAAACTTTTCCTTGTTCCTGCAGTAACACACCGTTACCAATCTCAAGTAGCAAATCTGAAAATTCTTGAGCATTTTTGTTGCCTCTAATTTGCGCACGCATATTTAATGTCAAATGCAAAGGTATAATGTAATGCCACAGTCGAGAACTCTTTAGGCAGGCTCTAACTTCAACAGCCCTTGTTCCACGTGGTATTACAGGGAGAGTCTGACGAAAATCGCCACAAAAAGCATAGTAATGCCATCCATGGGTTGATCACTTTGCTTGACATCACGCAACGTTCTGTCTACTGCTTCTACTGCTTTTCGATTGGCCATTGTGGACTCATCCCATATAATAAGGCTACAATCACGAAGAACCTTAACTTTATCGCTGTTTCTTGAAATATTACAAACAGGGCTTTCTGTGCGGTCTAAATCGATCGGAATTTTGAACATTGTATGAGCAGTTTTCCCACCTGGCAACAATGTGGCTGCTATGCCTGATGAAGCGACAGCAAGCGCGATTTTACCTTGGCTTCGTACCTTCGCCAAAATAACTTTCGTAAGAAATGTTTTACCCGTTCCACCGGGTGCATCTACAAATAGCATTTCTTCCAAAGTACTATCAACGCTCACCAGATCAAATATCAAACGCTGTTCATCAGTTAGCCTCGAGAGTGCGCGTCCATGTACGTACTCTGATAGTATACCTTAAAAATGTCCGCCGTGATTCTTTAAATTGCCATAACTTTTTTATTTATGAACCGATTGACATGAAATAAACACTAAATGTTAAGTCAAGCTTACTACAATATATTAGTGAAAACCGCATCTAAATCGAATAAGCCGTTTCTATTATATTGTAAACAAAAATAATACACAAATATAATTGTTTTATACTTTACGTGGAAAAAGGCATGCATTTCTTACGCGAATATAATGGTAATCGTCGCTTACCGAAAAAGTTAACGATTGCATGATCTGTAATAACATGTTATGGTATTATTCGTGCAAAAAGTGTGTTTAGATTTTAAGGGAATAATGTTGTTATGTTCATTACGGTACCATTGAAATTATTGTACTTTTATAAATATACATAGAAAAAATACAAAAAAATTACAAGATGAGAATTAATGCTTTAGACACCGAATATGCAATAAAACGAAAACTGTCGTAGTACCACATTACCATGTTATTCGGTGGGGGGAGCGAATTGTAAAGTTTTGCATTAATATTGCTAAAAGGTTAGTGTGAAATTAATAAGTGACTCCATTCTACACAAAATGGTCCTTTCCAGAATGCATGTAAAGAAAGAAAGAAAGAAAGAAAATAATCAGCCTATAATGTTCCCACTGCTGGGACACAGGCCTCCTCTATGAGAGAGGGGAACTCAAACTCAAAGCATTTATTTCAATTAAACCATTTACAGGCACTTTTGAATTGTCAAGAAGTCGGTCAGTCAGAAAATATGAAGCTAGTTTCCCATTCCAAAGCGTAGGTACCTATGGAGAAGAACGGGCGAGAAACTCCATGGACACTCTTTTAAATTATATTTTTACACAAATATTAGTTACATCATTCATCTTGAATTTAAATATATTATTACGATTTAAAAACGTAACGATGTAAAAAAGACGTACGCGTTTAAAGTGTCCAGAGCACAGCAAGTAGTAAGAAAACAACAATCCAAAAATAAAATAATTAAAAATAAGCCGAGGCAGCTAAATGATGACCAGCCCCAACTGACGGCGCCCGTTCACGAACATGACGCATAGATCAGCACCATTCAGCTCAATCATTTTGAATGGAGCTAAACGATCCAACTCACACGCCACCGTCAGCGAGACATTTGTGTGAGCATGACATACTACCAGCCGAGCGGCCAGGGCACATTCAAGTCAATGAAAGACATATTACCCGGTAAATAGTACATAGGGTATAGTACATAAATCTATGTATGTACTATACCTTATGTACCACAGACAGACAGACATACAGATGTGAGTTCTAACTCACATCTGTGCATCTCATGTGCATGTAGGTACCTAAGACCAATAGTTATATTTTTGGGCTAACACAAAACAACAATTACATAACAATAGCCCATAAATCTAGTCTATAAGCTATACGTATTTCCTTTCAGAAGCTTACGTAAATAAAACCTCATTTAAAGACACGTGTTCTGTAATTTATTCCACAGAAGACAATGTAATTTGCGTAAGATTTTACGTGCCGCAGATATCTCACAGAAGTTTCATATTGTGCTAATTTATAGCTTATATTATTCAGCATTAGAATAAAATGCACATAAATAACAACTTATATATAATTACTTAATAAAATAAACAATACAATATCCCAATTTTATGAAAACTATTAAGGAACTAAAATATGGCATCGGAAAATTTCTTCACATCGATCTAACTGTGAGAGCCAGAAAACTGCATCAAAATCCGTTGCGTAGTTTAGATCTAACAACGCGGTCACAGACAGACACGAAAAGCGACTTTAATTTATAGTATGTACAGACGCTGGCGTCTGTACACACATCGAACTACCCGAAACTGTCAAATTTTCTCAATCAACTTTGAACCTTATGCTTTAGCGATAAAGTTGAAAATCTGTTTAAAACATTTGACAGATTGTAGTAGCTTGATGTGCGGGCGTCTGTACTAGATATAAAATACTCGTACATAGAAGTCTCGTGGCAGAATAATAACAGCCGCACGGGTCGATCGAAGGTTAAGCTACGCTTGCCGCGGTCGGTCCGTGGATGGGTGACCATCCATTACTTATCGAGACCCCTCCAAGCCTCGGAAAGCACGTTGTTCCCGGCTGTCATTCGTAGTTCTTTGACAGTCGTTACGAGTCGTCAGTCCAAAAGTCTGATACCAGTCTTACCAAGTGGTATCGTATTAGCCAGTAACTGGGTCGTGGAGCGCAGGTAGGCAGTCGCTCCATGTCTGGTAATATACCTACAGCATTACCATGTTGTATGGCAATACTTGGTTTCTGGCTTAATTGAAGCCAAGTTCAAATTTGCAGAGATAAAATGTTATCAAGTTAATTCACCTCCCCCTCTAAATAGGGTGTAGTCAGTTAGATTAGTTTACCTTAGGGACGCTGCGACAATGATACCTAGGTACAATACGCTGTGTACCTATAGGTCCCTTAGCAGTATCTGTGAACTTCTCATTAGGTTAGCTTTGAAGTGCTATGACAGTTTGCAATGCCAGTAAGCTGAAGTGTTCGATAGAGCAAATTGACAAAAGTACAAGTTGGGTTATCGCCAGTAACATCGCATGACTCGTGAAGAACTCCTTCCGAAGTGGGGGGCAGAGAATGTTTTGGTAGACTGAAGTATGGTGAAGCGAATAAAGTGAGGTCTCTTTTCAGCAGTGGAATTTAATGTAAAGAAAAAGAAAACGGAAAGAAAGAAAGTTTATTTGAGGTAATCATGACGCAGAGAAACAACACAAATGCAAAAAATAACAAGTTGGGAGAAAATATGCGTCACATCCACGCAAAACAGCCAACGCTCAGCATAATGCTACGACCTTATGAAGAGAAATAAATAACACAATAAGAAATAACACAACGGTGCTGATTCCCTTGTTCAAAAACTAAACTAAATTTAAATTCAGCGCATCTTTTTTTTTCTATTTCATTAAGAAAAGGTCAGAAGATAAATTTTAGTTTAGTCCTGTCAAATTAATCAGCGACTAACTGACAGACCGACTGCCTACTAAAATTACGTCAATTTACGTCAAGCAGGGAGCGCTTTTTTTCATACTTCGTTAATACGGTTTTGTGGAAGAGACAGGTAAAGTTTAAAATCAAAAGCTTATGATTTTACTAGTAGTACGATTATTTTGGCTAGAGATGTACTCGCAACCGGCGTGCGTCTATGACCAGATTGTCTCACAATTTTTGAATTTGTTTGAATAACATTGTAAGCATTGTTGTGTTTGTTTGTTTGTAACATTGTATTGTTGTTGTAAGTGAAAAATCATGGACAAAAATAAGAGACTACAAAATAAAACTCAATGTCAAACGTAAAACATCTTTAAGATATGTCCCGTCCCAGCCGCCGCAGGAGACGCTCCGGGCGTCGGGAGCCGCGAGACGACTCCCGGCCACCGTAACGGCGCGTACGTGTTCCACGCGCGCCTCAAAGTAATGTCAGCATCAACCGAAGGGGCCCGCCAGGGCCGAAGTCTGCCGGGTCAGCAGGATTGTCCGAAAGGGTTACCGCTGGCCCGGAACATAAAGAGCTAAGGAACACGGGTGGGTTTTAGTCAGTAAGAGTCTGACACTCCCTTCCGCTACAACCAGAGCGGAAGGGGTCATTTGATGATTTCCCATCCTGAAAAAGAAAAAAAAAGGTGGAGTGAAATCAGAATTTCAGGTTCAAGTTTTCAAATAATATCATCATCAGCTGCCTGGCCTTTTCCCAACTATGTTAGAGTTGGCTTCCAGTCTAACCGGATGCAGCTGAATACCAGTAATTTACATGGAGCGACTGCTTATCTAACCTATAGATATTCCTCTAGGTAAGACTGGTTGTCTTTTTTTCGGGCTTCTGACGACCCGTAACGACTGTCAAAGATCCACGAATGGCAGCTGGGACCAACGGCTTAATGTGCTTTCCGAGGCACGGAGGGGTCTCGGTATGAAAAGATGGTCCAACCACAGACCAACCGGTAGCTTAACCTGATTGGCTACCTGTGCGACTGTTATTATTATTTAGCCACGAGCCCCTCAAGTATTCAAATAATAATATAATTAAAAAAGTTTGTTGTTATTAATAACGATTAAAAAAAATTAAATCAAAGCACTCAATCCGCAAGTGGCACTTATCCACACTTATCTTTGTACGTTTTCTCAGCCTTTGGTTTGCATCAGATACTGTTGGAACAGACCATAAAGGCATAAATAGAAAATAATTTTATCGAAATCAGCGACTCTCGTCTTCTTTAATGCTATTGATGTTATGTTAAATGAAAAGATCTCATTTCTAAAGAACTTGAAACTACTTTTAACTCCTCTACACATTGTCTCCTCAGAATGTGTTTATGAATAATGAAATAACTTCGCTAACGCATCTCGGGCTTCTAATATTTCCTGCAGGAAATTGAAATACGCTAAGCTGCATTTATGTTCGTAATCTTTATACTTTCAGCCTCCGGAGAAGGTACTTAGGTTTTGAAGTAGAAAATTACGCAAAGGCTCATCGTTGATACGGTTTTGTGAAAAAGATAAGCAAAGTTTAAAATCTCAAGCTTATAATTTTACGAGTAGTATAATTTTGACTAGAGTAGTACTCGCAAATTATAATACATACGTAAACTCACGCTACAACGCTAAAAGACAGGCTAAAAGATAGTACAGAATTCGGAACATCACGCTGCGTTCCAAAACGGGCATACTGGATGTAGGAAAGAAGGCTGCCAGGCTCAAATGCGATTGGGCGGGTCAAATCAGCCGTATGCACGATGACCGCTGGGCAAATCTCCACACAATGGGTGCCTAAAGGTGGACGGTCTGAACGCGTACCGCGAGGGCTGGTTCGAGGTGGCGAGGAAAAAGAGTTCCTGGAAGGATTTGGGGGAGGCCTTGGCCCAACAGTGGGAAAGAAGAGGCAAAAAAAAAACAAAAAAAAAAGGTTTGCTTCGTTTCGCTTTGCTGCGTGCACCTTTCTAGGGTAATTACATGCCGAAGATGCTAGGTTGTATGTTGTATGATGCTAGGTAATGATGCAAGTATTATCGCGTTACATCGATGTCACCTCTATGTAAATAGACGCGTACGCGCATACTAGGCATGCAGGTAAACCACCAAGCAGCCCGCGATGTATCTCTGCGAGGTATCCTTCGGCATCTGCATGCGTGACATCGAGGTAGCGAGCTAAACCGCGACCGCGAAGCATCGCTGTGACGTATCTTCGGCATTTAATTATTTGTGATTGGTGCATTTTTTAATGTTGCGCGATGCGGTCGCCTTGGCTATAATGTGCGCATTACTTTAAAGTACACATTAATAACATAAACCCCATCAGTACTTAAAAACAATTAAATCATTTTCCATTAAAATTTATTTAAAATAAAAACTAAAAGCTTCTCTGTGAATAATAAATGATTGCTTTCCATTTGCAGAGCTCATGTGCTCATTAAGCATTCTTTCAGTGATATTAAAATTACAATAATTGCTGTTAATAGCATATTCAATAATATAAGTTATTGATATTATTTGAATATTAAAAAAAAGCTTAAAAAAAAAGCAGTGGCACTCCGGGAGTGCCGACAAAAGTGAAAACAAAACACAAACAGAATCCTTTGCCATCACTCACTGACATAACGGACATACATTAAAACCGAGTACATCCCGAGGACAGCCGAACACATCCGAAGCGGGTATTTTTTTAATCGTCTTATGAACAAAACACGCGCGGTGTTGCTTACGGTAACAGTGGAGCGAGTTCAATGGTTTTTTCCCCATCTCCAAAAATGCCCAACGGGCCTTGTTTTCACTTTAAAAAATCTGGTTACAAATTGTTTTTAGTGGAATTTTGGTGTTTTTTGGTTTGTTTATGTATTGTTCCACTGCAGGACAACGGTCTCTTCTCATAGAGAGAAGGCACGAGCATTGATCACCACGCTTCCTCAAGACGGGTTGACGATTTCAGACTTATAGTAACTACTAGCTTCTGCCCGCGGCTTCGTTCGCGTGGGTGTCGGAAATTTACCCACAGGAACGTGCTACAGGACAAAATTTACCCTATATGTTACTCCATAACATTAGCTATCAGCATATAAATCGGTCCAGCCTTTTCGGAGATTAACCGGAACAAACGGATAGACAGACAAAAAAAATGTTTTTTTTGTTATAAATAGCGTATATACGTTCAAGCATTTATTAAAACGCTGTTATTTTAATATTACAAACAGACACTTCGTTTTTATTTATTTGTATAGATGTAGGTATATATACATATATATTATGTATACCTATACACAAGTACAGGTTTCCTTCACGATATTTTTTTTCCTTCACCGATGTCAGTAATGACCAAGATAAACTCAGAAACTCATTCACGTATATATTTAAAGTACATGGGAAATCATCAAATGACCCCTCTCGCTCTGGGTGGAGCGGAAGGGAGTGACAGACTCTTACTGACTAAAACCCACCCGTGTTCCTTCCTTAGCCCTTTATGTTCCGGGCCAGCGGTAACCCTTTCGGACAATCCCACTGACGGAGTTTGGATTTGTTCCCGGTTGATAGCAATAGGCTTTCCTATCCTCCCTATTACGGGTCTTTAGTCAACTGAGGCGGCTTGAACTTATCCCGCGGGATGAGTTGACTAAATAATAAATTTTATTATTTTCCCTAATCGCCGGGATAACAGTAAACTTCGTGTTCAGCCAGCTAAGACAGCACTACTGTATAAAAGCGTGGTATGCAGAGCACCAATAATTTATAACAATATCCCTATTTGTGTAAAAAAACTAAATACAGACCAATTTAAGAAAACATTCAAAAAAATACTGATAGAAAAAGCCTATTATAATATTAATGAATTTTTAAATGACAAATCGCTCTGAGGGGCAATTCTACTAATTTTAACAACGTTCACAGTCTGATCTCAGTCTCAATATGTCAAAAAATACTTCAAATTTCCCTAAATTTTGACAAGTTTTTGACATTTCTTTGTCGCTGAGATGAGACTGCGACTAGATTTTGAACGTTTTAAATTACGAGAATTGGCCTTCAGATATTACTGAGTGAATCCATTATATTTATTTTGACCTGCATGAACCAATTTTTTTTATTTATGATTTAAAATTGATGTTAATTGTTGCTTTTTTATTTTTTTAGTTTATTTAACTTTGTATATTTTTTTTTATGAAGTCTTATGGTCTTTCGACCTAATTTGTACACCAGCCATGGTCAAACATGTTGTGCCAAAGAATATCATATAACACCTTTAATAAACATTATACCATGTATATTATCTACACATGTTTTTGCAAATAAATAAATCTTTATCTTTTATCTTTATCCCTTTGTCAACTGATCCTACTTTGACAAAAGATTATTATTTATACTACGATTAAGATTATTATTTATAACATGAGACATAAGCATAATCGGCGAAAAGTCTTCCCCTTCAAAGAGATTATTTTATGTTATTATCATCTGTCAGATCTCCCATTCTGTTAGGTTTAATTGATATAACTGAAAATCTGGAAAGGCTTTTACTCTCAAGATACAAAACCAAATCAGCTGCTCCATACATTTATGTTCACATAACTTGACAAAATGTAAGGAACAGCTGTTTCTTTCTTTTTTTGACGTTCAAAAGTGCCTTTTATGTGCCTATTTGAAATAAATGCTTTGACTTTGACTTTCGTGATTTTTGGGGTCCTGGTGTTTAAAATACACGCACAATTTTAAACAGCGGGTCGACCGAAGGTTAAGCTGTGCTTGCCGCGGTTGTTTCGTGAATGGGTGGCCATCCATTATATATCTAGCCCTCCGTGTCTCGAAAAGCACGTAAAGCCGGCTGTCATAGTAGATTTTTGACAGTCAGAAGCCCGTTAGGCTGACAACCAGTCTTGTCGAGTGGTATCGTGTTACCTAGTTACTGAACTGTGGAGGTCAGATAGGCAGTCGCTCCATATAAAAAAAAAACTGGTATTCAGCTGTATCCGGTCAGACCGGAAGCTTACCCTAACATAGTTGGGAAATGGCTAGGCAGATGATGAACACCTATGATTATAGTCATCATAATTTTTCTGGCCCTAACCTATTTTTTATAGGGTGACCACAATACTAGAGTTTAATGAACCAATGTTAAGATGCAGAAACGAATGGAATTACCGCCTTCATATCAAATTTCATCAAAATTGGTCCAGCCGTTTGAGCGTGAAGAAGCAACAAACATACAACGTGGCGCTACAATGGCGACATTAATTTAACACACGGGTAGGTTGGTGTTCGCCTATTTCCTCCTCCAATATTGGACCAATTTAAAAGATATTTCATAAATTGAATAAGAAGGATATATACTGTGTCCCTATGTTTTTCTTTTTTCATTAATAGTTGTCAAATTTGTACGACGAATACGCGTAACGCGTATACATGTGTTAAATTAATGTCGCCATTAAAGCGCCACGCTGTATAAAAACACACAATCACAAACTTTCGCCTTTGTAATATTAGTGTGATAATATAAGGGCATACCTCTCCACCCTGTTCCTCATAAGGAACAGGCTGTAAAGTTCACTCATCCTCCATAGAAACGGGAGGATCCTTCGAACAGACGGGTGTTGTGTCTGGCGGGCCATTTTTTTTTTAATTTGAAATGGGTTTGCTCTTGACTCTAGTCTAGGTCAGAGATGACAGAGACAAAGTCTACGATGGAGTGAGCTTACCCAGAAGAAGTCTGTTCACTCTTACTTTGAAGAGATTCGGGTTGTATGCACTCGGAAACACAAACGCAGGTAGAGAGTTCCACCTTTTGCTGTGCGCATTATAAAAGACATTTGAAAACGCTTAGTGCGAATTTGTGGAATAGCAACTAGGTAGGAATGGTAACTTGCAGTGCGTCTGGATGTCCGAAAGTAGAAGGGGGCTGGTGGAATGAGGTCGTGTAGTTCTTGGGCACACTCACCGAAGTACAATCTGTAGAAGACTGACAAGCAGGCAACCTTGCGGCGATGAGCCAAGCTGTGAAGCTTGGCATCCACCAGTTTTACGTCGCCAATGAGCCTCTTAGCTCTGCGTTCCTCCGAGTCAAGCGCGGCAAGTTGGTATTTCGCTGAGCCATCCCAAAGGTAGCTGCAATACTCCATGCAGGATCGGACTTGTGCTTTGTAAAGGGTTAAAAGCTGTCCGGGCGTAAAGTATCGCTTCACCCTATTATAAGGATGCCCAGCTTCTTGGCCGCAGTTTGGGCTTTGTACTCGATGGTGGCGCCGAAGCTGAGACTAGATGTCAACTCCATGCCCAGGAGCTCGAGCCGATCTGTTACAGGAACAGATGTTCCCCGAAAAGTAGGAGTCTGGACGAAATGACTCCTTTTGGCGGTAAAAACACACGCCTGTGCCATACCTGCCAGATGATTCATATCGGGATGTTGTATATAGTCGCGCGGTGAGCTCTGCTTCGATGCAGGAGTTCCGGGACATCAGTATGATGCGTAGTTCCTATGTGGCGTCGTAGATGCCGCCACAATAATAAGGACACATCACGACATTAAAAATATGGTAATTAAAAAATAATTCGACAAAAAGATAACTTGTCTCAAATAAAATGTAGCTCTTTATGAGTTACTTGAAGCAATTTATTCAAAAATTCTTTGAGTCTGAACATTCAACAATTTTTTCATCTCTAGACCTCTAAGTAATTACCTCATTTCAAGGGTCATAAAACATTTTAAACACTGAAGAATTCTATGCAAATGTAAGATGAAAATTCTGAAAAAGATAACTAACTATGTATTAATTATTTCTCGAGGAAACTAGAAAGAAGGTTTTATATTAACTCCCTTTGAGACGGACGGACTATAAAGTGATGTTTAATTAACGAAATGAGAGCAAAAAGTGTTGTTAAATTACTTAGTCTGAAGCACGTTATGTAAAACAGCTTTCAAAGATTCCTTACAGGCAAATGATGATCCACTAAAGATTTCATAGTCGGTGCTTTTAACAAACACTTATAAGCACAAAGTCAAACACCCTATTATGTAAGTATAAGATTTACAAATATATGTACCGTGCAGAAAAAAGATACTTGTTCTAAAGGATCTAAAATATTTTCACCGCCACACATAAGCACATCACACATTTTTGAAGGTACACTGGTTCCGTGCAGAAAAAAAAATACCTCTTGGTACCGGTAAAAAAGGACCAAAAATATATTCTCCAGAAAATATCTACTCATACTCTCGCTTATGTTACATCGATGTCACCTCTATGTAAATAGACGCGCACGCGCAAACGCGCATGCTAGGCATGCAGGTAAACCATCAAGCAGCCTGCGATGTATCTCTGCGAGGTATCCTTCGGCATCTGCATGCGTGACATCGAGGTAGCGAGCTAAACCGCGACCGCGAAGCATCGCTGTGACGTATCTTCGGCATTTAATTATTTGTGTTTGGTGCATTTTTTTAATATTGCGCGATGCAGTCGCCTCGGCTATAATGTGCGCATAGCTTTAAAGTACACATTAATAACATAAACCCAATCAGTACTTAAAAACAATTAAATGCTTTTCTATTAAAATGTATTTAAAATAAAAACTAAAAGCTTCTCTGTGAATAATAAATGATTGATTTCCATTTGCAGAGCTCACGTGCTCATTAAGCATTCTTTCAGTGATATTAAAATTACAATAATTGCTGTTAATAGCATATTCAATATATATAATTATATGGTAATTGGGTAGTAATAAAAGCTCCGACAAAAAAATAAGAATTGTCCTTACTTAAAATATTAAATCTACTGCCTAAAATACTAACTTTCCGACTACTTTTGTCCGAACAAAAATGACGAAACGACCGAATGAGATACAGAAATCTTCGAAAAATAAACATGACTGTTTATTGCTATATATACTTTTCTACCAGCTTAAATTTCGTTCTACTGAAAACTATGAGTCTCTAATCAATCACTCTAATACTCATACGCTCGCTCTTGTATTCTATGTCGACGTAGCGCCGCTTCGCGGGGCTCCTATTTCTATGTAAAGGGTTTAAAGTAACCTAACCATTTTTTTTTTAACTTGGAGATATGCTCATGCATTCTGCACTACCACGGGGAGATAGTGCAGTTATGTGGGACTCTAACCCACTAAAACTCTACGGTTTTCTCCTCTGCCGCTTACGGCGGGAACACGGGCACGCGTTAGCACTCATCCGTGAACCCGCCGCGGCTGTGCGTTATTGGACCCTACTCTGGGGAGTACTCCCCATCACCGGCGCACCAGAACACATAGCACGCCGTGACCACCCCAGGGACCAATCCAGCACATGGGCGCCAGACGACCCCGTGTCTGGGCACCCTTGGTTCCCCTGCGACGGGTCAGGTCATTGGCCCCGCCACCTGCCAATTTTCGGCTGCAGAGGATAGGGAGAGAGGCCAACGTAATACCAACACTTCTCCTCCTCTGCAGCCCCACCGCGTCCGCCATCATAAGGTGGCGACCCCGTCAAGGCCGCGGAAGTTAGAGAGAGCGGCGCACCGCAATACCGACACTCCTCTCCCGCCGCGGCCTCCAACCCTCAGCCGCGATCCCTCCCATACGACATCGCGGCCCACCTTGCACAATATATCATAAATTGAATAAGAAGGATATATACTGTGTCCCTATGTTTTTCTTTTTTCATTAATAGTTGTCAAATTTTTACGACGAAAACGCGTAACGCGTATACATGTGTTAAATTAATGTCGCCATTAAAGCGCCACGCTGTATAAACACATACACTCACAAACTTTCGCCTTTGTAATATTAGTGTGATTAGTGTGATAATATAGAGGCATACCTCTCCACCCTGTTCCTCATAAGGAACAGGCTGTAAAGTTCACTCATCCTCCATAGAAACGGGAGGATCCTTCGAACAGACGGGTGTTGTGTCTGGCGGGCCATTTTTTTTTTTTAATTTGAAATGGGTTTGCTCTTGACTCTAGTCTAGGTCAGAGATGACAGAGACAAAGTCTACGATGGAGTGAGCTTACCCAGAAGAAGTCTGTTCACTCTTACTTTGAAGAGAGTCGGGTTGTATGCACTCGGAAACACAAACGCAGGTAGAGAGTTCCACCTTTTGCTGTGCGCATTATAAAGGACATTTGAAAACACTTAGTGCGAATTTGTGGAATAGCAACTAGGTAGGAATGGTAACTTGCAGTGCGTCTGGATGTCCGAAAGTAGAAGGGGGCTGGTGGAATGAGGTCGTGTAGTTCTTGGGCACACTCACCGAAGTACAATCTGTAGAAGACTGACAAGCAGGCAACCTTGCGGCGATGAGCCAAGCTGTGAAGCTTGGCATCCACCAGTTTTACGTCGCCAATGAGCCTCTTAGCTCTGCGTTCCTCCGAGTCAAGCGCGGCAAGTTGGTATTTCGCTGAGCCATCCCAAAGGTAGCTGCAATACTCCATGCAGGATCGGACTTGTGCTTTGTAAAGGGTTAAAAGCTGTCCGGGCGTAAAGTATCGCTTCACCCTATTATAAGGATGCCCAGCTTCTTGGCCGCAGTTTGGGCTTTGTACTCGATGGTGGCGCCGAAGTTGAGACTAGATGTCAACTCCATGCCCAGGAGCTCGAGCCGATCTGTTACAGGAACAGATGTTCCCCGAAAAGTAGGAGTCTGGACGAAATGACTCCTTTTGGCGGTAAAAACACACGCCTGTGCCATACCTGCCAGATGATTCATATCGGGATGTTGTATATAGTCGCGCGGTGAGCTCTGCTTCGATGCAGGAGTTCCGGGACATCAGTATGATGCGTAGTTCCTATGTGGCGTCGTAGATGCCGCCACAATAATAAGGACACATCACGACATTAAAAATATGGTAATTAAAAAATAATTCGACAAAAAGATAACTTGTCTCAAATAAAATGTAGCTCTTTATGAGTTACTTGAAGCAATTTATTCAAAAATTCTTCGAGTCTGAACATTCAACAATTTTTTCATCTCTAGACCTCTAAGTAATTACCTCATTTCAAGGGTCATAAAACATTTTAAACACTGAAGAATTCTATGCTAATGTAAGATGAAAATTCTGAAAAAGATAACTAACTATGTATTAATTATTTCTCGAGGAAACTAGAAAGAAGGTTTTATATTAACTGCCTTTGAGACGGACGGACTATAAAGTGATGTTTAATTAACGAAATGAGAGCAAAAAGTGTTGTTAAATTACTTAGTCTGAAGCACGTTATGTAAAACAGCTTTCAAAGATTCCTTACAGGCAAATGATGATCCACTAAAGATTTCATAGTCGGTGCTTTTTACAAACACTTATAAGCACAAAGTCAAACACCCTATTATGTAAGTATAAGATTTACAAATATATGTACCGTGCAGAAAAAAGATACTTGTTCTAAAGGATCTAAAATATTTTCACCGCCACACATAAGCACATCACACATTTTTGAAGGTACACTGGTTCCGTGCAGAAAAAAAAATACCTCTTGGTACCGGTAAAAAAGGACCAAAAATATATTCTCCAGAAAATATCTACTCATACTCTCGCTTATGAAAGTTACACTCATGTTTCAATTAATTCTCTAACTTCATCATTGACAAAATAATTACTTCCTTCAAGATCAATTCTGAGATCACTGGACTCGTATTCCTCAGAGTATTCCTTTTAAACCGTTAAGGAGCCTCTCTAGGTACTTGTACTAAAGGACTAAAAATATATTCTCTGTTCCGTGCTGAAAAAGGAACAACTCTTGTTAGCGGTACCAAAGGACCAAAAAGTTTCGCCACAAAACATCAACGCATATCAATCGTACCCTGACGTTGCAATTTAATAACTTCGATTAAATAATTATTTGCTTCAAGCTTAATTCTAAGATCACTGAACTCGTCTACGTGAGAGGATTCCTTTTAAGCCGATATGAAAGGAGTCAGTCTTTACTATTGATACGTTTCAGGCGCATCTACGCAGTCAAAGCTTCATGAAAATCTAATCGTTGTGTGATCACGGCTTTGGTGTAGTGGGTAGGGATGGTACGAGATTGAAAAATAATATCCGTATCAGTAAAAATGACGAACTTCCATAAAATTTGTCATCCTTTAAGTAGTTAACCCCATAAGGCGATCTTAATCAACCTATAATTTTTTATTAAAAGAAAAACAACCGACTTCCACAAAAAACATTATAAAATGAAAAATTACTTTCAAACTGAAACTCAAAGCATTTATTTCAATTAAACCATTTACAGGCACTTTTGAATTGTCAAGAAGTCGGTCAGTCAGAAAATATGAAGCTCGTTGCCCATTCCAAAGCGTAAATTTAGCGTAGCTTTAATTTCGGAAGTCGGTGTCGTTGGTTCTGTATTTTCGTTTTTGACACCGACTTTCGAAATTAAAGTTATTTTTCACTTTGTAGTCATTTTTTGGAAGTCAGTTGTTTTTTTTTTGGTAAAGTTTTTATTTTTCACTTTTTAGTTGTACCTACCTACCCCAAACAAATTCATATAACACTACTTGCTATGTGAATATCAGTGACAGGAAGCTATTGAACACATCTGCCTACCCCTTTAAAGGCGTGATGTTATGCAAACAATGCATAGATAAAATAGAATAGAATAGAATACTCTTTATTATGTACACCATATAAATAGATATAAATAGATATGCTATAGCAGCAATCGCGGTTGATTTGCTGGCATTTATTGAGGAGTTCCGTTGTTTGAACTCATCATCAGATCTTTACGAAATTTAATTGGGACCATTTCAAAATAAACCTCTTTCGAACAAAAAAAAATTTGCAAATATATGCGGGAGTTATGCCCGAACATACATAATATATATATATATATAAATAAATAAACATTCAAATTAAGAACCTTCTACTTTTAGAAGTCAGTTAAAAACATTATTAGACAAAGTGGACAGTCCCTTTGTAAGGCACTGGGTACGGAGGCACATGCCATTGTGAGTTTGGTCACGTCTTTTTTAGTGTATTAGTTTTGTAAAAGTTTACTAACATAGTTTTTAAGTTATTTTTACTAACATTATGTGCACTTGAATGTGTAATCCGAAATAAAAAATATATATATATAATTTATAATGTTCCCATGGCTGGGACACAGGCCCCCTTTCGGTGAGTGAGCTATATCCACCACGCGGATCAAGTGCGGGTTGGTACCCCGTTAGGGTATCTATTTGAAAAAATGTTCCTTGGTGCTCATTTTCGTTAACTTTTGTACTAAATTTAATGCTACTAGACCCAGTGTTTTAGGCTGTGCGTGGTCTGTCAGTGAACGAATGAATTTACGATTTTTCTTAAGTAGATTATCATTTCAGCCGAAAGACGTCCACTGCTGGACATAGGCCTCCCCCAAGCACCTCCACTTCGACCGGTTCTGTGCTTCTCGCATCCAACGGATTCCTGCGGCGTTCACAAGGTGGTCGGACCACCTTGTGGGAGGCCTTCCAACACTACTTCTTCCGGTACGCGGTCGCCACTCCAGAACCTTTCGGCCCCATCGGCCATCTGTTCTGCAAGCAACGTGCCTTGCCCACTGCCATTTAAGTTTGGCAATTCTTCAGGCTATGTCGGGTTTATTAATTTGGTCCTCTTGCGGATCTCCTCATTCCTGATTCAATCACGCAGGGAAACTCTAAGCATAGCCCTCTCCATTGCCCTTTGGGTTACTTTTAGCCTTCTTATAAGGCCTATTGGCCTTATTAAGTAGATAATATCAGTAAATTCAAAACTGCTGAAGCTATCACAGAACGTCTAGGGCAAGGCCCCGTATACTGCGTACTGTAGAGTATGGTACAGTCGCCAGCATTGATTGGGAAAATTTGAAATGGTCAAATTTTCCCAATCAACATTGAACCTTATGCTTTAGCGATAAAGTTGAAATCTATTGAAGTTTGACAGATTGTAGTAGCTTGATGTGCTGGCATCTGTACATTTCCAACCAATGGGCTTACGGGTAGCTGGTTCTATTCCAGTTAATTACCAGTCGGCTGGGTGTTAATGAATGCGAGATTTGATTGAAAACTGGTATTATTCAAGAACAAAAGAAAGAAAAATAAAAGTAAAAGAGTAACAATAATAATGTTCTTTTTTTGTTTTAATTTTTTATCATAAAACAATAATAATATTTGATTTCTTTCTTTCTTTTAAAGAAAAAAAAAACAAAAAAATAATATTGTTTTATTATATCTCTTGAAATTTCATGGGTCCTTGGGGTCCCGGGGACCTTTAGGCCCCTTGTATACCTAACAAGAGGTCGAAGCCAATTCGACGAGGCCCGTTAGACGTTTTTAATGGGTGCGTCTCATAACGTATAAACTCATTTGGTCTAATTTCATTTTATTATCGTTCATAAAATATAATCAACGTGAGATATACCAACTGTTGATATAATTTCTTTACATATAACATTTATTTTTTCTAAAACTTAATTAGTATAACGTTGTTTGATATAACGTTTATGTAATCGAAAATCATTTGGTCTAACGTTTAATATGTATATTGTTTATTTAATCGAAAATCATTAGTCTAACGTTTAATATTATGTATATAAAAACGTAATTATGGTTAACACCCCGACTCAGAGTACCCCGACTCGGATAGGTTAGGTTAGAAGGCTAAGGCGGGAGCGGAGCGGAGCGGAGCTCCCGCCTTAGCCTTCGTGGTTATTTTTTTTTAAACCACCCAGAAATAGGAGCCCCGCGAAGCGGGGCTCCGTCGACCTATCTTAGCGCAGGTGGTAATTAGTTACTAGTTATGTTTAATATCTACTTAGACTATTACCTATAACTACGATAGAACTTACAAAGAATAAAACAAAGAAAAAATACTTTTAAATATTTCTTAAACAAAATGCAAAGTTATTGTTTAATTAGACCAAATAAGTTTTATATCTTTTGAGTGGTATGTCAAACGATTTTATATTTAATATATGTTATGCTTATGAAAATTAGTTATTTTAAAATTATATCAATCGTTCATTATATTAACTAATCGCTATATTAAATAAAATTATAGGTTCCGTTGTTATATATTGTAAATATTAGAGATTTTGTTGTTATATCATCTATTACTTACCCGTTTTTAATGTTATTTATTTTTATTTGTTGTTTGCTTTTTTTTGTATTATGACCAAGTACACTTGATGAATAAAAATTGATCGTGACGTGCTTTACTATAATTCAGATAGATGCGAGATCTATAATTATAACAAAAACTGTATGTTTTTAGTTGGCAAGCCTTTATCTATATACATATAAATAAAACAAAACCGAGTTAGTTAAACCATTTATAGCTCAGAAAAGGATGAACCGATTTTTATGATCTTTTATTTTTTGGATTTCTCTCCGCCACGAGTAGCAGAATAACTATTAAAACGGCATAAATTCACGAAAAAAAAAATTAAGATAATTATTTTTCTCATACATTCAAAATTAAGATAATTATTTTTCTCATACATTCATTCTTATCGATTCTGAGACGGTACGAAGTTCGCCGGGTCAGATAGTAAATGAATAAACAAACAACCATAGTAATATCCACAATTTGATCACATAATATCGTATCAATGACAGTGTATTTCCCATATTGCTGATATTGGATAGATTATTCGGGTGGTCGTATTCATAGTTCACGTGCAAATAGTTGTTTGGGACTAATTATGCTAGATTTAGGGCTGGCAAGCTTGAATTACGCTCTGCAATATCCGTATCGGTGATGCATGGAAATATAAGGTTAAGAGTAAACTAGTCGCGAGCTCGAACTCCCTGGTGGTCATGGCCAAGAAGCACGCTGTCTGATCTGGCTTCGTGTCCGACGAAGCTAGTATCAGTGATGAGCAGTTAGACGCTAGTCTACACGAACAACGTCTAGTTCGCATGCACAGAAACACCGTTCAGAACTGATAAGCGCGTAAAAAATTAGAAAAGTGCTTCGGAAAATCGAGTTTTATGAAAAAACCAATGCATAAATCAATTACAAATATAGTTTATTTATCTCTTCGATAACTGAGCTTTGTCGGTACGGTTGGTTTTGAAGATTTTACAGTTCTTTTATTACTTATTTACACGCAAGGTTACGTTAAAAATTGCAAGAAAAACTAATCTTTGGTGGCTCATAACTTTTTAATGGCTTTTTATTTTACCATTCAGTTTTCGTACAGACAAAATTAATAATAAGTCAAAACGATATCACGTTTAACTTTGGATGCACAATGTCAAACAATGGAGTAATACTCTCCCGAAATTTGTCTGGAAAAAATATCGACTAGTGGTACCTTAACAGGTAGTATTCCGGGATACATAGTATTATGCAGAACACTCGACCCTTCGACTAGTATCAACCATTGGCTTCTGCAATGCCATAGATAGCACAGGTAAGTTTCCCTCCCAGAGACAAAAATCAAATGTCTCATAATCTATACTGATAATAAACCTAGTATAGTTTGTTTTTTTTTGTTTGTTGGTTAACTAACACTTGGATTTGGAAAATTCTTTATGCATTTGATAGCCCAGTTTCTGAGGAAGGCTATAACATCACGCTAGGATCCTTAGAATCCGAACAAAAAAAAAATAGAATGAACGCTAAACGAAAACGAAGTAATAGTGTCGACGGGCGATGCGATGCGACGGGGTGGGTCGCGGGAACAAGATATTTCACACGGACGAAGTCGCGGGTAATCACACTAATATTATAAATGCGAAAACTTGTGAGTGTGTGTGTGTTTATATGTTTGTTACTTCTTCACGCTCAAACGGCTAGACCAATTTTGATAAAATTTTGTACGGAGGCAGCTGACATCCTGGATTAACATATAGGTTACTTTTTATCCCGATATTCTCACGGGATCGACATTTACGCGGGTGAAACCGCGGGGCGCAGCTAGTGCTTTATAAAATAAAAGTGCTTTATAAAATAAAATGCCATTAGCACCCGAGAACCAAGACAAAGGTGGCAGAAGTTGGTATGGTGGTACTACCACGAAGGAAGTCCTTTAGGAAGAGCCACTTCAAAATTGTTATTGTCTTATAAAAAGTTGAAATCTATTCAAACCATCGTCGTTCCTAAACGAACTTCCGAAAACCCAATTTTTTACTTAACCAAAAAATTCAATAAAGATTTCTAAAACCCTCGCGCGCCAACCCTGTATAACCTCGCAATATTCACTGACTTGCATTATTCAGTTTCATTACTCGCAGCTACTACGGACAATAAATCGAAGGATAGCATTTATTCATTGGACGCTTTTTTCATTTTTATACGCTTTTTTAGGAAGAGGATTCTGTTTGGATTATGTGTTTACGTTTTTGAATCGGGATTTTCTTTTTTTTTTGTGTTTTTGATGTGGTTCGATAAAACTTAAGGGGCTCATGGCTAAATAATTACAGCCACACGGGTCGATGGAAGGTTAAACTACGCTTGCCACGGTCAGTTTGTGGATGGGTGACCATCCATTACACATCGAGACCTCTCCCTGCCTCGGAAAGCACGTTAAGCTCCAGCCAGGCTGTCATTTGTAGCTCTTTGACAGTCGAAAGTCAGAAGCCCAATAGTCTGATAACCAGTCTTAAGGCTCCTACAAACGGGCGCGACACGCGATATAATCGCGTGCGTCACAAAGGCACCGCTCGTTGCGCGACTTGCGGTGCCTTTGTGTCGCGCGCGATTTTATCGCGTGTCGCGCCTGTTTGAAAGTGCCTTTACTAAGGGGTATCGTATTACCAAGTGACTGGATTGTGGAGGTCAGAGAGGCAGCCGATCCATGTAAAATACTGGTATTCGGCCACAGGATCTTTTTTTCTTTTTCCGGATGGGAAATCATCAAATGATCCCTCCCGCTCTGGGTGGAGCGGAAGGGAGTGTCAAACTCTTACTGACTAAAACCCACCCGTGTTCACCTTATATGATGTTTTTAAATATTAAACAAATGAAGTCGGCTAAAACTGCGACTAGAATATCAATTGTTTTTTTTTTACTGTTTAAGTTAAAAGAACGTCAATTGAAAAATTAATGAAACCACGAATCCTAAATTCGCATATAGTTTCATTCATCATCCATTATCATTTCAGCTGACACACGTCCACAGCTGGAAATAGGCCTCCCCCAAGCACTTCCACTTCGACCGGTTTTGTGTTTCCCGGATCCAGTGGATTCCTGTGGCCTTCACAAGGTCATCGGTCCACCTTGGGAGGCCTTTCAATGCTACGTCTTCCGGTACGCGGTCGCCACTCCAGAACCTTTCGGCCCCATCGGCCATCTGTTCAGCGAGCAATGTGCCCTTCCCACTACCACTTAAATTTGGCAATTCTTCTTTTGGTTTCATTAATTGTGATAATTTCATCGCCACGCAGTATACAACATGGTTTCTCACCAGCCAAAAACCAACAACTGAGAAAACAAAAAAGAAACAAAAACAGAACAACGAAAAACAAAAAGCAAACGTGAAAGAAATTCTCTAATCTTTGACGTTCCCTGATTAACATTTAATCACGAAAGCGATGTATGAAGGACCCAAACTAAACGAGAATGCTCACTAATTGATTCCGTAGCTCAATAAAAACTAAACGCGGGAAGAAATACTCTGAAACCCTTAATGTTGGGGAAAGGAAGGCCGATTTGTTTCACCATTCAATGGAAAGAACCTGTGAGGAGCTATTAAGTTAATCCGCTTAGACCCTGTACTACAAAACCGTCGATATAAATGACCCACAGACATCACAAACCATCCATTGCTGGTTTCCTACCAAAATGTTTCAATCAACCTCTAGCAGAACCAGCAATGGATTTGAGCCTGAGAATTTTATCCACATTTTTGCTGGTAATTAAAAATCTTGCAAAGTAACATTGTGGGCAGTCGAAAGGCGACGGCACGCACTGTAATCAGTGCTAAGTCATTTCATTGCCAGATAAAGAGCTACTTTTCTTCGGATAAATTAATATTATTCGAGATTGGACGAGCTCGACGAGATAACGTGAGTTCTTACAACTAAAGGGTGTTATTAGATTTCTCTTTGCTATGTTACTAGCATCTATTTGGACTCTTTGGAGAATTAGTTTCCTTAGATTGTCAGCCTCTGTCTTTGTGATTGTGATGTTGTTAATGTCACGGTCCTTGTTTGTAGCAGGCTTAGGTGTGGATCTTCTTATTAACCGGTAAAGCTCCGCGCGTGACTGATGGGTCACGAAAGAATAGAAAATCAATTGTGTCTTATTAGCGGAGCTTAAGGGGTTAATTTAGTTTTTCCCTCTATCGTTCAACTGTGTTTTGTTTCTGTCAATTAATTCACGTACCTACCCTGATAAATGATTTTATTTCTGTAAGTAGGTTTCTACAAACCTACTTACTTTTTGCTAGATGAGTACGGCGTTCCCTATCTGACTACTCTGAGATGACAAAATCAGAGGTCACAGTCTCTTTTAAAGACCAGGCATAATCTTGGTCAGAACATGTGTAGACCATTTAGTTTGGTGTCTGAAAAGTCTTTTGAGGACAGAACCACACAGAATATTGAGTGGATCTGTCCAGTCAGTACACGCATTTGTCAGTAACCATGCAGCTCAATCCAGAACTTAAAAAGCTTGGCTTTATTTCGTATGATACTATCATTTTGCACTAGCTTTTAACCAACTCCGTTTCCGGTTCAACGTCAAATGCAAAGTCAAAAGCAGTAATTTCAAATCTTAATCTTACTTCACCTTTGGGAATGTTAAGAAGTCAGAATAGTTAGTCCCCAGTTAACGATGTACGGCATTTCATAGAAAATTTCAAGCCCTTGTTTTACGAAATGAATGAATCGATTTTAATAAAACCTCGTACGCATAAGCAGGATACAAAGGTCTAAAAAGTTAGTAAAGAACATTTTCGTTTTCATATATATATAGTATATATGTGTACAATTTATTTTTTTTATTTTTTCCTGTGATTTTTATCGACCGATGTAAATAGTCACCCCATTTACACTCGGCTCATGAGGCGATTTACTAAGCTACCAGTCGCACGGCGAAAATCGACCTAGTGAATGGAATTTCGGCAATACCGACGTTCGATCTGATGACTTCGGGGGAATTAGCTATCGGGCATATGACATTCGAAATCAAGCAGTGAACCCGTGTAAATCCCCCATGAGTCGCCTTTTGCTCATCCGCAGAAGAAGAAGTCGTGATGTATGTTTACTCTGCTGAATTCTGCATAATTTTTTCGTCGTTATTTTCACTAAGCTTCAATTGCAGTTCAGCCTCTTAAGAATGTCGATAAACCCCAAAAATTTCCCAAACAGGTATTAACAAAGAGAATCAATAGAATTTGGTTAGGAAATTACCTGACAGAGGCTATGTAGTGATTTATGAGGGGTTTCAACAAAGCTATGGTTAGTCGCTAAAACTTGAAGATTGGAAAACTTTTGGTATTTTCGGTGGAGCTGCATCAATTCTTTGGAAGTATTGAAGATGAATGAGATAGGTGAGGAAGTTGTATGTCGGAAAGGTATTTTGACGAATAAATAAGATTTTCTTTTGTTTCAAAGACTGTGAATGTTGTGTGGTGTGTCATAATTTTATTGGTCGTTCCTTTGTCGTTGCTTTCGGCACATTTGATCTAGCAATGTTAACACAGGTAGAATAATAATATTACTATTATGTCCTTAATTTAATTAAATAATATTTTTAAATATTAGAATATAAAAAAATATGAAAACATTTAAAAATATAAAAAATAGTAGCCCACCGGTATCGGGAAGCTCTTGGCTATTAACCCATTGGCTGTTACGACTATCGGCACAATGATCGCTGAGTCCACATCCCACATGTCGACCTCGCGAGTCAAATACAGATACTTTTAGTACAAGCATTATTAGCATTTCATGTAAGTTACACTTGGGAAATAAAATAGTTCAGCTTCTCTATTGAATATATTGTGAAATAGGTCTTTTCTCAAAGTAACAACCGTTATTTCTCAAAAAAAATATTTTTGGTATTTACGTAAGTGTATGATACTTTATTTTATGCTCGTGACTGTACAGCACAAAAAATATCCAACAAACGAAATTCACATCCCTCCACACTATTTTCCCAACTCTAACACAAATACAGCTACCTCAAGAGCTGTACTAACAGACAGAAACCGCGAAAGAGAGCTCCCCAGTATAGCCGAGTTTTAAAAACCATGAATAAGTTTGTCATTTTCTTTTGAGGTCGCTGATAACGGAAATGATCCAAATCTACTTTATATCTAAGATGGTGTCTGCGATAATTGTTGTCGTTTTCATGGTTTTCGAGGGTGCTGAAGCCGATAATAAGTTCGAAATGAAAATCTAAGATGGCGGTTTAAATGGTTGTCTTTTTGACTCAGAAAAAGTGCACCTATCAACTAATAATGGTAACTAAGCAATACTGACTGACACAGACAGAATTGTGTGGAAAACGGGATTCCACTGCAGGCAACACATACACACACTGAGACAATATAGGATAGTTAATTAATTAATAATTATAATAATTAATTAATTAACTAAATAATTATAATTATTAATTAATTAACTAAATAATTATAATTATTAATTAATTAACTAAATAAGTATAATTATTAATTAATTAACTAAATAAGTATAATTATTAATTAATTAACTAAATAATTATAATTACTAATTAAAAGCAATACTGGAAAAATAACCCAACCACCGAAATCCAGTATTTTCCCACATCCTTCCACACTATTTTCCCAATTATTCACAATCTAGACGCATAGTTTCAACTAGAAACACAAATACAATAACCACAAGAGCTGAACCAACAGAATCCGAGAAAGAGTGCTCTCCCACCAAAGCGGACTTTTAAAAATTTAATGTGATTAAAGGCAACCTTGCTGCAATATGCGAAGGAATGAATTTGAGAGGGAAATAAAAAGGTTCAAGTTATGTCGGTGTGTAAATGGTAGGTAGATAGTATTATGTGAAGTGTATTGAGTAGGTAACTATGCAAAATTCAATTTCCTTTTTCGGATATTGTATCAAGATTTACGAAGACTGGGTCTTGAGAAACACGACAATGTATTCATGAAATCATTTTGGAGATGATATTTTGCTAGGTGCCCCTCACCCCCACCCCCCCACCCCCCTCACACTCCCTCTCACTGAGAGGAGGCCTGTGTCCCAGCAGTGGGAACATTATAGGCTGATGATGATGATGATGATGATTTTGCTAGGTGAACTTTTTCACAATTATTGACGTTTTTTTGCTAAGAACTCTTTCACAATTATAAACTTAGCGTTTTCTAGAATATTCCGGCTTCCAGTCTAACTGGATGCAAACAACATTTACTAAAATATTGAAAACTATTAGCTCTATACGTGGTTTTGATATAATTACTATAGTTTCCACACGCCATTGCCAGAGGTGTTCTAACCTAGATATAGTTGTTAAAATATTGAAAACGTGCGTCCAGCGCCTTCAGGGAATTCCACTGTAAACATAAATTCTCACACACCTTAATTTATTTATTTACTAACTTCCAAGGGTACGGTCATAGCTTAGTCACAGAATAGTACAGAAGGTCGGCTCCATACAATGGGCTAAAACGCTAAGACATTAAAACACATCGATACGCTTCACTTACAGCGAGTGCATGCAAGCGCACTCGCGACTGGCATTTGTTTGACATCGTCACACGTATACCTTATTCCAGTGAAAATTCCATCGCTTTCCACCAGGCGAGATCAAGGTCAGGAGAAATGATAAGAAAACTTACCTGTGGATACCAATTTATCGTGTTACTTACAAATTGAGTGCTATGATTTGATAATTTGAATAATTCACACAAAATTAAAATTGTAATTTTTTAACTTGGCGATTGTTTGATTTTTTTAACTTGATTGATTGATTTCATACCTCAATTTACGTCGACGATTTTTCAATTACAATTTAATTATGTCATTCAAACGATATTTTTGAAATACGATTTTTTTTTTTTCTTTTTTTTTTTTTTTTTGAAATATTTTTAAACGAAAGTTGAAGAAACCTTTTAAAAACAGATGAATGTGTTAATTTCCTTTAGTGAGTGAATGCGTATGTGCCCAGGATGTGTTTACACTTTCATAAGATACTTTTGGAACAAACCATATGTACATATCTATGTGTGCGAGCGCCTGTTTTCGCTCATTTTATAAAGCTGACCTTCTGTGTACCTACTATTTTGTAGCTCCGTTGAAATACGCTTCGACCTGCTCAAAGTTTACAATGTAAAAAACAGGTGTTTGTTTCTGAAACTCTTGTTTTAGTGATAATTCATTTCGGATGTCGGAATTGGAAAACTGGTGGTGTTTAGGTAGACATAAATCTTTTACAAATGTTTCTTGTACTGCAGGTGCTATTGTCGCCGCTCCAAAATAAGATACCAGTTGAAGACACCTCCTCGTGGGCTCCTGGCTAAATAATAACAGCCGTTTGATAGTCAAAGGTGACCATGTGGCCATCCATTATATACAGAGACCTTGGAAAGCAATTTGTTACAGGAAGTCAGAAGTCTGAAAGTCTGGCAATCCGTCTTGTCAAGGAGTATCGTGTTACCCAGTTACTGGGGCTGGGAAAGTTAGAGCTCAATGTGAGTGCCATGCAGGGTAGATTGAATACATGACTTTATAACTGTCCGACGGTTTTGAGTATTTTGTATGGTCTACGCAAATATCCTATAGATCTGGTAGCGTCGTGTGACGGGTCGTTGAGCTCCCTAAAATGGGTTGAGCTACACGATAACTGATGCATGCATGCCGTCTGCTGGGACAGGTCAAATCAAAACTGCAATGGTTCTTTCTTCAAAAGGCCCTTCTAGACATGACCCTGCATTGTTAGACTCACATTAAATTCTAAAAATATAAGGTTTGGACTTTAGAAGAGATCATAACCTCCGAGTTTGTTTCAGCATTATTTTCTTCTCAGGAACAGTCAGCTAGGAAATGCCGGCGCCATCTAGTTTTAAAATATTGACCAACAAAATAAAGACGTGTAAAAGTGTCTTATAAGAGTTAATTACAGAAATAAACAGTTCATTTCATTTCAGATGTCAGTCGCTCTATGTAAAATACAGGTTATCAGTTGCATCAGGTTAGACTGGAAGCCGACTCCAACGTCCAACGTGTCATTGGGAAAAAGGCGAGGCAGATGACGTTGATGAAGATTCCAACTCGTCTGTCCGTGAGTCTCAAACCCACGTTTAGAGAAAGGCTAATTATTTCTATTTTTAACCACACTTTCGTTTCAGTAAACAATTAATCGATTTGAAGCTCTGTTTAACACTGCGATTTGATGGCTTTTCCGAATGTATTCTATCAATTAATTCGTACTGATCAACTTAAAACGGGATGTGTTGATGAAAATAGAAGCATGCCTGTCATATCATCGGAAGTGTGTTTGTAATTAATAGGAATATAAGCTCTACGCGCTAAGGTAGCCCGCTAAATTCTTTATTTAAGTTCAAGTCACGTTGTAATTCACGACCGTAACAAATATGGCTTTACATGATTGTAATCATTAGAATCAGCAATACAACTCCTCGAGTTAGAATTAGCCTCGAAATTTATGATTTCATGAAATAGTCATTCACAAGGGTGATATGAACTTAGGAGTTGTATTGATGATTTTAATTATATAAATAAATAATAAAAATATTTAGATCACATTTATTTAGATCAGCATACAACCTGATACAGACTTTTGACGACACGGTTGGCGTAGTGGCTGAGCGATCGACTGCTGCGCTGCGTGTCGCGGGTTCGATTCCCGCACGGAACAAATATTTGTATTGCCTACAGGTAGTTGTTCCGGGTCTGGCTGTTTGTGTATGTGAATTTAAATGTTTGTAAACGCACCCACGATACAGGAGTAATTCCTAGTGTGGGGCAACGTTTTAAAAAAAAAAAAAAAAAAAAAAAAAAAAAAGATAAAAACAGACTGAAAATTGCTAAAAACGGTAAGAAAATTTGAAAATCGCGGGCTGTCTGATGTTCTCGCCTTTAGTTTCGAAACTAAGTCTGCCCTCGGGGCAGGCAAACTAGTATTGGAATGTTCCTTTACGAAATTCCTAGTAACAGTCCGGAGTCCCAATTTTTTCTTTGCTAATGGCAATTGGCTCGAACCGTAGATAATGGATAGGATTTTACACAACTGTAGTCGGGGTACTTTTGTGGTAAAAGAAACTCCAACTATTTGTGCATGTTAACTGTATTTGTATAAAACGTATGTATAATGAACTGTTACATTTAACTTAAAAATTAACATATAAATTATCGGTAATGGACGGCTCGCGAGGCGCACGAGTTTGTTAGCGCCGAGCGCGTGCGCAGTTACCGGGCGCTTGTGACTTACTACCGGTGACATGGGGCGACATTTCTAGGGTTGTACCGAACCGTAACTAGTCACGTAACCTGGCCGGTACACTACGAACTCTAGAAGTGCGGGGAGTTGATAGGGGTCGCGCTATACAACTATTAATATGTGGGTGTAGGCACTTTATACCTATGCTTATAATTTTGGAGAATACAGACACGATGATGTTAAAATTGATCAGAAATTGTAGCTATTTGAGTAGTGTAGTGAAGTGTGTGTCAAAATCAAAAGCCATTTATTCATATTGGGCTAAGAATAAACACTTTTCGAACGTCAAAATTACATAAGACGGTCCCCCAAATCGCCAATTCCTAGTGCTTTCACTGGGAAGCAGAAGTGGCGCAACAAACTCTCCAGCAGCACAGCTGTCTGTTCAGTAAGAAAAACTTGATTCTACACAATAGTAGGTATGCAAAGTAATTAAAATTACGAGACACAGAATATCAAATTAAATTACATATTTGCCATATCGATACCTCTGGGCTCAAAGGGCGTATAGCACATTTAGCCAAATGTACTATACGCCCTTTGAGCCCAGAGGTATCGATTTGTCAGCTAGCCATACCAATATACAGGAACACAATTGGAAACATGCGACAAATCGAAACGGGAGATTGCACTCATCATTATAAACAACTTTTACTATGGGACCAAACCTGAAATCGCGAAAACAAAATCAGCTGTTCCCTACATTTATGTTCGCATAACTCGTCAAAATGTAGGGAACAGCTGATTTTTTTTTCGCGATTGCAGCTTTGGTCCCTGAGTAAAAGTTGTTCATAATGATGAGTACAATCTCCCATTTCTGTTTGTCGCATGTTTTCAATTTCAACCTGTACCAACAAATACAACGAAATCTCAAGCAAAAAATTAAAATTGTAAACAAAATTTAATACCTACCTAAATAAAAGCCACCAGGCATAAAGCGCATGACAGCTTTCATAGTTATGCAATGCTGGGTTATGTTCACATAGCTGTCACTCGAAGTCACAAATTATAGACAAGGACCATCGAAGTAAAATAAATAAACAGTAACTTATTAATAAACGTTGTATAGCGTCTGTATAGTTACACAACGCTTTGTTTTCTTCTTTTGAAAGTCTAATTACTGACGAATGAAGGAGAGAAATCAGTGTGTGTGTGTGTGTGTGTGTGTGTGAATTCGTAAGGAGGTAGGTATCCTGCAGGCTCAGCGGGATTGTCTGAAAACGGTTATCGCTGGCCCGGAACATAAAGGGCTAAGAGAGGAATACGGGTGGGTTTTAGACAGTAAGAGTCTGACACTCCTTTCTGCTCCCACCCAGACCCCCCGGTCATTTGACGATTTCCCATCAAGAAAAAAAAAAAGTGGTAGGTATAATTATTATGTATGTGTATTATTAGTATTGGTAATATAACTAAAACACCAAAGCAGATACTTCAAACATTTATTTCACAATTCAATGACTAGAATCAACAAAAGACTTAGCTCTAGTTCACATTATTAACTGTCGTCAAAAGTTCCGAACTACGAACCGTTAACAACAATTCGTAGGTCGAAGATAGTTTCCTACAACCCCTATTAAAATTAATTTGGCAGTTACGAACTACTGATGGTGATGTGCTTCGATAATAACGCGTGTGTCTCGATTATTTTGAGTTAAGTATTGAAAACACAGTAATAAATAGGTATAAAAACATCGTAATTAATAGGTTTATCTATATTATATATATGTATGAGGGACAGGGTGTAAAGTTTACTCATACTCTATAGAAAAGGGAGGAACTTCCAACCAGAAGGGTGTTGAATATATGCTAGTTGCGCGGTAAACTTTGCTTGCGCGATGCAGTATTTTGCATGACGTCAGTATGATGCGTCGTTTGCATGTGGCGGTGTAGACACTGGCACAATACTATTGTCTCGTACTATGATATTTCCTGAGTATTTATTTAGGTTGAAAATGTCACAGCTCTAAAATGCACGTAAAATGCTGATGATGAGCAATTTAAACTTTTACGCCTTTCTATTATTATTTGTTTGTTGGTCTACTACTAAGCACGAGGTCCTGGGTTCTTCCAAGGTCTGGCAAATTGTTATTGGGTTTTTCCATCAGGAATTTCTCAGAAGCAGCCCGGAGTCTAGATTGGTGCCCAGCAGATAGCAATAGGCTTGCACCCTACTATGGGGCTTAAAAATAACTGGTATTACAGGTAATCACTGCCTAATCCCTAGGGAATAACAGGCGTGGTGTTGTGTTAAAATCAGGAAATTACACAATTATAATGCAGTAGCATCCCACCCAACGATCATCCAATCCAAACTTTAAAATATACAAAACAAAAGGAAAATAGATCTCTTAAGAAAATGTCCAACACAACAGTACAGAACTTGAAGACGTAGCAACTTGTTACTTATGGAAAAGAACGGCAAGAAATTGTCACGTACCAGGGATGCAGAGCTAAGTAAAATGTATTTTTATTTGTTTATCTGATTTGATAAACAAATATGGAGGACGTGTTGAGATGTCGATTTGAGAGGATTAATGTGATTCTACTTCACTCAAATCGAAATCTCAATTCGTTCGCCATATGGTTCAAAGTTGTTTTTGATAATGGGCCAATCCGTCTTGTGCAAGTGTGGTGATTAATGCTTATGCCCTCTATGAGAAGAGTCCTTTGCCCTGAATAATAGGCTAGTATTGTTATACCATATAAAGTCATGAGTTAAAAAAAACATCTTATAATAATATTACCTGTAGGATTAATATGGAAACTCATGATTTTCATAACGTAATGTTGTTTACCATATATACCATAACAGAAGAACTTTGTAGATGTTACATTTGTTTTAGAGTCACCAAATTATCTGCTCCATTATATTAATAATAAAATATACTGCTTATTCTAGTTTTGCCTAGACAGTAAACAAACTACAACTAACGTTTACATTTTTGTTAAGTGTGTAAACAAAATTGAATTACAACTTCGCGAATTCAATTTTATTAAGCATCACGCGACTCACCGAAGCACGTCACCATATTTATACATAATTAGTTTTGACACAAACATTAAAAACTTATTTATACTTTTAAAACATCAGTCTTTTAATAAAGATACTTCGAGACGAATATTTTTGTTCTTACATTATTATTAATTTCATTACTTTATGTATTATAAGTTTGTTGCTTCGATTGAAGCATACGGGCAGTGAACTGGATATAGAGTTGACGCGTTTAAGCATAACGATTGCGGTCATTGACCCACCTACATACATTTTCTATTTCAAAGTTTGTTGACGTCCTGAATCAATATGTATCGTGGTCGTCAACAGGTTTCAATAGCGAAAACCCATACAAAGTTTGGTGTTTGGGTTCCTACGGAGAGATATTAAGGAAAAGGCAATGACCGCTATTATCATTGTAAACGCGACAGCGATATAGTAGATATAAATCGTGGTTTGTAAATAAGTCATGTCTGAAATATTGATTCATAGTCAAGTGACTACTGTAATGCGACTTTTGGAAATACTAGAAGAAAACGATCACAGGGATTATTTTTAACGACTTCATTGTTTCCCTTTACTCAAATTACTCATTTATATATATAGTAATATTTTCCGGTCAAGCTGTTTGCTGTTGGCGTCATGGCGCCCTCACCTACCGCCTGACGCAGGTCCTCACCGGACACGGAAGTTTCGGGAGGTTCCTGCACATAATCAGGCGGGAGGAAACGCCCGGGTGTCACCATTGCCAGGATCGCCCAGAGGACACGGTGGAGCACACGGTGGAGGTCTGCCCCGCTTGGGCGGAGCACCGCCATGTCCTCGTAGAGGTGATCGGCAGCGGCGGCGACCTCTCGCGTCCGGGCCTGGTTCAAGCCATGGTCCGGGGCGAGAGGGAGTGGGGAGCAGTCGCCTCCTTCTGCGAAGCAGTCATGCTAGCGAAGGAGGCGGCGGGACGGCTGAGGTAGAGAGCCTCCCGTCCCAGCCGCCGCGGGAGACGCTCCGGGCGTCGGGAGCCGCGCGACGACTCCCGGCCACCGTAGGCGCGGGCCTGCGGGCGGAGAGTAATGGGTAGCTCACCGTCCGATCAGGACCAGGCCCGTGCCGGACGGCGCGTACGTGTTCCACGCGCGCCTCAAAGAGATGTCAGCATTAAAGAAGGGGCCCGTAAGGGCCGAAGCCTGCCGGGTCAGCGGGATTGTCCGAAAGGGTTACCGCTGGCCCGGAACATAAAGGGTTAAGGAAGGAACACGGGTGGGTTTTAGTCAGTAAGAGTCTGACACTCCCTTCCGCTCCACCCAGAGCGGGAGGAGTCATTTGATGATTTCCCATCCTCAAAAAAAAAAAAAGCTGTTTTCGTTTACAGCAGTAGCGAAGGGTCAATTTTTGTAAGAGGTAAGCCGGAGTAGATAGATATCTTTAATATGATTATATTATTTGTCTATAGATTACCGACTATGCCTTTTTTCAAAGAAAAGCCGGTAGGAATCGACTTGTATAGAAAGAACCTTCGCCACTGGTTTACAGTGCACAGTTTAAGTATGAGTTTCTTGGTGAATGACTATACAGAAACCGAATAGACGAAGCAAGACAAGTCTTTTAGACTACCATTCAATTGTTGTCTTTACAAGTTCAATAACACTATACAGATGGTTTTTCTCTTTGATTAGTTATTTTTGTTTTTTTATAAGTTTAAATTATATTATAATTTTTCGGTCTATAGATCCCACACTATGAAATTCCAAACTTATATTCGTCTACCTGGTATTAACTTGACCCGTAACACAAGTTCAATCTTAGCTTGGGTGTCAGAGGTTTATAACTCTGTATAAACGTATAAACCTACAATTTATAAGACTTCATAAGGGTATGATAAATCAAGTGGTAAATGTAAATTGTTAAACTGGAAAATAAACATTTTATTATTTATTATTTTATTATTATTATTAAAGTCATAGCATGTTTTGTATTGAAGCTGATCTCATGTCCGTAAAACTGATGATACGGTGGGATGGATCTTTAAAAGTCAGGGTACAGACTAGGAACAGTGCCTACTGAAGCCCAATTGAGTAATACACTTTCAATAAGTATTTTGAAGAAACTTCCTAATGCATTGCTTCTTAAGTTCCAAGCATTCATCTGCTCGACAACGTAAATGATGTTGAATTGTCACAATAAATGGCATCGCCATTGTAAGTGTGTTATGCAATTAACCCGCGGATTTGCTCGATTTTTGATGACAGTCTTTTTTTTAGTACATCATTATAAATAAATACAAAAGAAAACACAATAGTTACGTCGATCGTTAAAAATCGAGAAAATCTTCCGACTTAAGATTTATGCGGTTACATCCCACACCCTTTCGACGAACAATTTATACAACGACTTCTTTTAAATACGAGAAGTATTACCTAATACTTTGGCACCTGTTCAAGATTTTCTTATAGTTGTATATTTGGTGACAAAAATACGCCATAGTTGAGAGATTCGCGCAGACAATCAAGTTTTATATTAAATTAACTCAGCTGTCAGCACAAGACTTTACCAGAGAGAAAAAACGTTACAGGCGACTATTTTTCCTACCGTACTTACTTTTATACCAACATTTCTCAGTGCCTTGAAGTGAGATACCGTTATTGCATGGAAAATAGAGTTCAAAATTGTATAATATTCATCTCAGAATAGTTCTGTTTTGATCACCTTAAAATTCTAGGTTGATATTGTCTTGAAGACCAAATACACATCATTTAGAAGATTTTTTTAATCTCTTTTCGCCATGTTACAAAGGAGTCATAAATGAGAGATAATAATTTTTACATTTTCTCATAACTTTATGGGTACAATTTGATATGCTTAAAGTAAAAATTATAATTACCTAAATATTTTATTGATAATAATAATATGTATATTTTTATGGCTATTTTTGTTGTTATCTATGATGTGGGGTCCTACAGTGTCCTGAAACAAACAAAAACATTTATAAAAAATCATAAACAAAGATTTAAATCGTTAGACGACCACGCCAAACAAGGTCACGTTATTGTTCCGCTATCACATAACTTCAGACGAGTCAGAAGTCAGAACACTTCCTGAAGGTACAAGATACAGTACCCGGCGATAAATATTGCACATCGACTAATTCAAATTGGTGTATTTTATACAAAGAATAAAAATAATTATCAAAAGAAGCAAATCATAATTGTTTTAACAGCTCCTAATAGATACCGGACTGTTTGTATTTCGTGCGACAGAGATAACGCTCTACGAAGCCGAAATTAGCCGATTGTCTCTTTCCAAAGGTCGATGTGCAATATTTATCGCCGGGTACTGTACGAGAGTTTAATAGTTGAAGGCCAATTCTTCGTTCAAAATCTAGTCGCAGTCTCATCTCGAAAAACAAATGTAAAAAATTTGTCAAAAATGTAGGGAAATTAGAAGTATCTTTGACAGTTTGAGACTGAGATCAGACTGTGAACACTCGTAAAATTATTCTGTTTCTGTTCGATTTACAAAAACTTTGTGGCGTGTTTTCACGCACTGCTTTCTTTGAGCGAATGATTCGGGATGAGTTACTCGTAGCTCACTCAACTAGTGCAAGAAAATCGAAATCGTCGCCAGCCTGTAAGTTTTCACCGTTGGTCATAATCGTCCTTACTAGTGCAATAAACTTACATAAAAATGTAGCTATAAAATAAACACAAGTTGTTTTCTTAAAACCGACGAGACGAGACAAGCTCACGTGTGCACAAGAATAACTCGTCTCTTCGAAGCGATGGAGCAGCGCCTTTATAATTAACACAGACTATTCTGAAAACACTGTATACAGTTTTATCACATTTATTTTACCTATAGCAAACCAACAGCAACCTTACTATACGGACAATAAAGATCATTGTGATTTTGACAGGCTCGTCAGTAGCAGATATGAACTTTATTAAAGTCCTCTAGACTGAATTTTGGCCATGGCGACCGATATCAGCGGACACCAGCTTTCGACGCGGTAGGTATTATAGTGTACAAGTGTGTGCGTAGATACAGGTGCACTCTCTGTTCCCTCACTCTCATTGTCCAATGAGGTGGCAATCCGACACGACCGGAGAGAGCTTAGGCATAGGGCCAACGGCTTAACGTGCTTTCCGAGTTGCGGGGGTATTAACATCGCCAACTTCCAAACTCCGGGCTTGAAGACTAAGAAATTCCCATTGGAAAACCCCAATAAAACTTTACTCGACCCAGGAATTGAACCCTGTACCCCACGCTCAGCCGTCGTGCTTACGACCACGAGACTGACGGGGCGGTCGACAAGGACGAGTATAAAGTATATATAGACATGGAGGGGTATAACGACCACTGTGATTTTGACAGTCATGCAAAATCAGAGGTAAAATAACTGACGGCTCGTAGAGGGTAAATGGACCGGGACAAAACGCCCACATGCCAGTGACAGACAGCCAAAATAGTAATTGAATTTGTGCCTAATTTCAGCAACACTCGTAGTTCCACTCAACTAATTTATAGTTGGAGGCGTCTCTAATTAGCTGTAAAATGATTTGTTGGTCTGTTTGGCAGGTCATTAACACAAAACAGATGGGTACAGAAGGCCGGCGCTATACAACGAACGAAAATGCACGCATACATAGACACACATACAGCGAGTGCAATAACACTCGCGACTGGCATTTGTTCAAGATCGATGCACGTACGCGTTTATGTGTGCGCGTGGTTGTTATCGCTCGATGTATGTAACTGACCTTCTGTACTTATCCGTTTTGTGTATAATTATTATGTTAGTTTCATAGTATGGCGTTGGGGTATGATGTGTAATTATAAAGCATTCATGTGTAATTGTGGTACAGTCAGCAACAAACGTCGTCGTTTAACACTTCAGTTTTATTAATCTTAGTTATTGAGCAAAATTTTTGTTCATAATTGCATTGTACTTCTGCTGCAATTTTCAACAAATATTTTGCTCAATAACTGAGATTAAAAAAACTGAAGTGTTAATCGACGCTTGTTGCTGACCGTACAAGTCATCTGTTATTTAGACTCTATTGATGTAGACGTATCTACACCTAGGCGTTATTCATCTGGTTTTTGAAGTAGCTATTTTATTTATTTAACAAAATAAGCGAAGGAAGTTTTAATATACTTACGAAGGATTAAAAATCCAGGGATTGAAAAAATAAATTAATACATAAAATGTTTCTGTTTTTATCCGTGAAATAAAATTGATGTCTGACAGTTCTGAAAAACTGTCAAAAATACAAAATTTATTTCAGGATAAGACTTATTCTAGGTATAAAAGTTTGGTGGAATTCGCCTGAATTAAGGTTAATTAACAAAACAAAGCAATTTTGGTGAAATAGTCCCGGAGCGCTTTCTAATTACTAAGAACAGATTAGATTGGGTACAACTTCAAAATGTAACGGAATAAAAAAATAATTTGAACGTGAAATTGTTAATTATTAAACTATAGAATTAACAAGTACTTCATCATCATCATTTTTTCAATATTTGTCTGTCCTTCCCCTTTTTAAATCTATCCAAAGGTTGCCTTTAAAAGATCGCTCTTAGCGATAAGACCGCCCATTGTGTCACCCTTTGTACAGTTTCTATATTTATGTCTGTAATTTATATATGTTGTACATAATAAAGAGTATTCTATTCTATTCTATCATTTTATCCGAAAGACGTCCACTACTGGACATAAGCCGATTTTGTGCTTCTCGCATTTTATGCTCCTGTGGCCTTTATCAGATCATCGGTCCATCTTGTGGGAGGCTTTCCAACGCTTATCAAATACTTCTTTATTCTATGAATAAACCTATTAGCCGCAAGAATCTGTTGGATGCGAGAAGCACAGAACCGTTCGAAGTGGAGGTGCTTGGGGAAGGTCTATATCCAGCAGTGGATGTCTTTCGGCTAAAATGATGATGAAACCTATTAGACTCTAAAAATAATTCACACATGGACAAACTACTCTACACCACTCGCCACACCTCCTCCTCCCTCCCTCTCCCCCCCCCTCTCTCTCTACTTCTATCCGGTTAAACTGGAAGCCGATCCCAAAAAAATTGGGAGAAGTCTAGGCAGGATGACATGGAAAAACTACCGCCCCGCGATTCATATCGGAACGTTGTATACGGTCCCATTAACGGTTCCATTAAAATAGATGGACAAACTTTTAGAAATCATTCAGACCACCAAAATAAGGACGATGGTAAAAAAATATATAAGAAAAACGCATAGATACTTACAAGGAAAATAATCAGCTAACGAAAATACATCAATGTGCCGGGAATTTATTATTTTAGGTCAAAATAAAATCACTTTAATCAGTTTTTTTTTTGCTTGGATATCTTTGGTTAGACAAACTGAGCGCTGTGTTAAAATTTGTCCATCTATTTTAATGGGACCCTGTGTATGCTGGTCGATGATGATGACTGTACGCAGAAATACTTACGTCTTGGCACCGCAGTGACTGTGGCTTTGGATGTGCTGTCACTGTCATCAGACTCCGATCGAGTCTGGAAACTTGTTTCTGTTAACAAAAGAACTTTATCAAGCATTATAAAATTAATAAAACAGAGGGGAAAATCTCATAATTTAACTCTTCGCACGTCGAGTGTACACCATGTGTACCGATAACAATAAAATTTCTATTGTGTCTGCTAATTTGACGCGCGACGAGTTAAATAAAGAACGTTCACAGTTCACAGTTCTGAGCGGCAATTCTCGTAATTTTATGAACGTTCACAATCTGATCTGTCTCAATCTGTCAAAAATACGTCTAATTTCCCTACATTTTGACAAGTTTTTGACATTTGTTTGTCGCCGAGATGAGACTGCGACTAGATTTTGATCATTTTAAATTACGAGAATTGGCCTTCTGATCTCAGTCTCAATCTGGCAAAAAACCCTCGAATTTCCCTACATTTTGACAAGTTTTTGACATTTGTTTGTCGCCGTAATGAACTAGATTTTGAACGATTTAAATTGCGAGAATTTGCCTTCTGATAACTTTTATACACGGGCATATGTCGTGATGGCCCGTTTCAAATCTAGAAAACCACCAATGTGACTTTTTCAATATTTATATTCCGAGTCTGTATTTGGCATTATTGACATCTGTGAATAAACCTGGCATTATTGATATCGTGTGGAAACCTGATCTTATTATTAATATAAGTTTGAAAGGAGCAGTGATGACCCAGTGGTAACGGCTGCGACTTACGAATTGTGGGTATTGGGTTCGAAGTCGAACCCGAGCAGGCACTTTACTATGTGTAAATTATTTCATCACCACCGCTCTCAAAACGGTGAAGGAAAACACAATGAGGAAACCGGCATGTCCTAAAACCAAAAATTCGAAGACATATGACATCCATCAACCCGCACTGGGCCTGCGTGGTGGATTATGGCCCACTCCCTCTCACAGAGAGGATGCCTAGGCCCAGCGGTGGGAACATTATAGGCTAGGAAATGCCAAACCGTCCTAACCAAGCGTGGTGATCAATGCTCGTATGAGAAGAGGCAGTCAAGTAGTCTATAGCCTTCCTCAAGAATTGGGCTATCAAATGCAATTTACAAACATACTTTTTTGTAATCCGACTGGTCGTTCCAGAGATTAGCGCGTTCAAACCAATAACAACAACAACAAAACAACAACATTTTACAACAACAACATTTAACATTTTTTTCTGCAACATTTTTTTAAATGTCGTAGCATCATGCTGAGATAGGAGCCTTTTGGCCTTGTATAGGACTTTCTGTTTCATTTTCCTTTTGTTACTTTTTTTTTATATAACTTGGATTTTTCTTTTGCTGTGTTTAGTTTAGTTTGTGATCTTCCTGTACGAGTCGCAATAAATACTTTTTCTTTCTTTCTTTCTTTAAACACAAACTATTCAGCTTTATTATTAATAAGTTTATATAAACCTCCATGGGCACTTGTAAAACTTCAGAAGCCTATGTGTTCGGTAGCATGGTGTACCAGTACTGTGAAGAGCGGATTAGCCCATCAAATCAAACAACGATACCATTTGTTTACGTTTATATTGACTGAGCGTCTTTACATATTGCCGCTTAAACTAGCACTGTCTTTTCCTAAATAAATAAACCTAATAAAATATTTTGACACCCCGTTCTAAACTTGCTTAAATGTTCTAATGCTATCTGCCTACTTTATAGCCAGCCTGCAATAAGGTTTTAAGGTTGATATTGGTGGACAACCTTCACAGTACCTAGTGTAGAAGCTTACGTTCAATTTATCTGGTAGATAATGTAGGCATTACCCCACCAGACAAATTGAACAAAAAAAAATTATAATAAACAAAAAAAATTAAGGGTCTGTTACAAAACGTCTGGGTAGGCCCAGACGTAGTGTAACAGACCCTTAAAATTCAAATTCCCAATTCCGTAATAACTATAAGATTACAAAAAAGATAAGGACATAAAAGATAAACAATACATAAGTACCTGTTTTAGCGTCCCTAAAGTCTTTTGCCCATCCAATAAAGGAGAAGTAAAACAATCAAGAGTCGAGATAAAAGAGACATTTTCTTACATTTACAACCTCGTGACAGGTCAATAGAAGCTAGGAAGGTTCAATTGTAGCGCTAGACGTGGACTTTTAACGGGAGTAAAGAAGGATGGGAGATGTGGCAGAAATGTATGTTAAAAACAGTGTTTAGGGTAATAGACTGGTCAGCTCATCTACACACTGCTTGAATTCGTAAACTCAAACTCAAAGCATTTATTTCAATTAAGCCATTTACAGGCAGTTTTGAATTGTCAAGAAGTCGGTCAGTCATAAAATATGAAGCTAGTTGCCCATTCCAAAGCGTACGTACCTATGGAGAAGAACGGGCAAGAAACTCCATGGAACTCTTTTTAAATTATATTTTACAAAAATATTAGTTACATCATTACTTTTGATTTTAAAATTATATAATGTGAGAACGATGTAAAAAATTAAGAATTAACTATTTACATAAGACTTAAAGAATGACAGTTGTAACTTGAATATACGAACAATAAGTTGATAGTCAATTTGCTAATCAATCAAATATTCCAATCTTTTTGGGAAATACTCGTATATGTTCGAGCCGTTTGGGGTTAAAACACTAGGACCATGGAGTCCGAGTGCTTACTTGGTTTATCGCCAAGCAGTTGGGAGACTCTTCACCAGAGGGCTGGCCTAAGTGGCAACGCTGGCAGCGTTGTCTTTTGGGCACTTTTCTTGTTGACAGAAATGCAGACTAATTTTTAAATTTTTGAAGTGAAAACTTCTTTAGCGGCGCTGTGTACTTTTTTGGAATGGGTAAAAACTTCTAAATTCACGTCAGGTCACGTGACCCTGATCGAAAATTCGTAAGACGTAAAACGTCAGACGTAAAACGTAAGACGCGCGTTGTTGAGGACAGCGCCATCTATGCACATCGGGAAGAACTACGAGGGCCTCGCGTACTAACGTCAGACGTAAAACTTAAGACGCGCGTTGTTGAGGACAGCGCCATCTATGCACATCGGGAAGAACTACGAGGGCCTCGCGTACTAACTACGTAGGCATCGCGTACTAACTACGTAGTTCATCCAACAACGACGAGATGGCGCTGAACCACGGATATATAACTGACGACGAGCAAATCTGAATAAATTACTTTCACGAGAAGAATAAACCAGTCACTTTGGTCATCATACCTGATTTGCAAAAAACCCTATAAAATAAGGAACACACCTTAACACGCGTGTTTTGTTTATAAGACGATTCACAAAATACACTCGTAATTGTTCAAGTTTTCACTTCTGTCGGCACTACCGGAGTGCCAGTGTTTTTTTATTTTCCCTTGTTTTTATTTTACATTATTATTATTATTTTGAGACTGTTAGCTTTTTAAATTATGTAAAGATGAAAAATAGATTAAAAAAAAAATATTCCTGATTTTACAATTAGTACGTTTCGTCTTTTTGCGTGACCCGTTACTTCCTCCACTATCGGTATTTCAGAGCTTGTGACTGTTATCTCTCTTATTTCAAAGTAAACACCCGAAACGTTGAGACTAAACGGAAGAAGAGAGTCATCAATTTTATTAAATTAGATCAAGAGTAATGGTCAAACGAGACGGTGCCTCGGGGCTGCAAAGTTCGCGATAAGGAGTTTATAGACAGAGTGACTTTCAACAAAATGCCTTGGAGAATTTTATGGTTTAACACTTTCGGGTGTCGTAAACAGCTCGGCGACTTAGGGATCGTGTCAAGTGGATGGGGTGTAGTTAAGTTTACTTTTTTGTTAATACTATTGACTGTTATCATATCACCAACCTACTGGACTAGTCCACTCAAATCTGTGTGGTAGATACTTTCTTCAAAAGACCATTTCAGACATCAATTTATATGGTCTTCACATGATCTGACCAAGATTATGTCTGGACTTTAAAAGAGACTGTGAGCTCTGAGTTTGTTTCGGCCTCACTTCTCAGAGTAGTCAGATAGGAAACGCCGACCTCATCTAGCTTATTTTTTATAATAGGAACAACACTATCTACGGTCTTTGATTATCATGTCATAAATGATTCTTTGTTTATCATCGGTCTTTGATTATCATGTCATAAAAATGATGTTTAGATATCGATACAAAAGTTTGCGGAGTTTCGCTAACTAATTTAATTTAACCTTGTACAAATTAATAGTACAATTTAATACACTTTCATCATCATCATTTCAGCCGAAAGACATCCATTGCTGGACATATGCTTCCGTCAAGCACAGCCAATTCGACCGGTTCTATGTTTCTCGGATCCAGCGGATTCCTGCAGCCTTCACAAGATCATCGATCCACCTTGTGAGAAGCCTTCCAACGCTACATCTTGCGGCACAAAACACTTTGTACCGGATTGAGGCGCCGGTACAGGATTTTGGCGAATCTGTGGCCTGGTGTTTGGGCCTTTTTGAGATAAAGAAAAGAAGAAGATGAAGATCAAAAATAGTTGACGTAATCCTAAACATGCCCATCCGGCTCGAAGGACCACATGTACCGGATTGAGGCGCCGGTACACACTTTATTTATAAAATCAGTACATTCAATTCGAAAACGGTACTACAAGTACTCATTCATGTTTTTAGTAAGAATACACCGCAAACATTATAATTTTCGTAGAAATCGCGAAAGAACAACAATATTTTATACAAAATCAGCCGGTTTTAGGGCCCTACAAAGCATAGACAGAAAGAGTAATATACAAACTAATTAAATTAAGAAATAAATGTTTTTGTCGACTCCTTAATAAAATTTTTTACGAAACAAACAGGGGGAGAAAATGTTAGTGGAACGACGTAATAAATGAAGGATACATACATTATTCCTTTTTTAATTTTGAACATAAGGAAAATTTATTCATAATGTATTCAATTATATTATTGTAAGTATAGCGTGACTCTTTTATAAAAGAGGCGTGGAATTTACAAATGGGCTAGGTGCCAAAACACAATAATGGGCATTGTTCATATTTTTTTAAATGTTGTAATTGAAAAACCATTTCGAGGAATAGCGTTACTGATCATTACGGACTAATTAATTATGAAAAATAGTCATATTATATTGATATTTTTGATAAAATACGATTGACCTTCTTTGCCCTTCAAATTACGTTGGCTTTGGCCGTACAGTTTTGTATCGTTACCTCAGAAAAAAAAGTAAGATTGTCTACAATCTGTCAAGTGTCAAACTATTATAAATATGTCAAAAATATAAACATTCTTGTTTATATTACATTACATACATTATTTCAACACTCGACAATATTTAATATACTGGAAGAGTTATGGAATACAGGAAGTGCTTTGTTCCAACTTGCAGCAATAATAGTAATAATGTCGCCGCGTGCGTTATTATTCTATTTCTAAGTCGCCGCGTCGATTGTTCTAGTGACGATAGAGGGTAGTATATTCCTTGGAGGACACTTACACATAAAAAACCATTTGTAAATAAATACGCTAAGATAGGATTCGATTATTTAAGACGTCTATTCAGCCTATTGACACTTTGACAGATGTGACAGTACTCTTTAGATTGATGACGTTGTGTTGACAGATTAAAATTTTTAATTATGTACTAGTCAGGCAACGGCACTTAATCTTTATACCACTGATGACGTCACCTACCTTAAAAACTTAAAATAATTCAATATTTTTTTATTAAATAACTATCGAGCCAATCATCAAAATATTCAAATTAGTTTCTCAAAATACTCTAAATTTTCAAAAAATAAAATAAAATCTAATGGTTAGAAATTTTGGACAATCCCCATTGAGAAATAAAAAAAAAATGCATTAGGTTCTTAGTCAACATTTTATTTGGGTATATTTTTTATGAAAACTAAATTAAATAGGTACTGTTTGTACATATACCTGTCAATAACATTGGTGTAAAGTCATTTATTTGAAAAAAAGCCTTATTTTTTGTCCAACATAGCCCTTTTAAAAGACAAAATTTGGTTTTGCTTTTTTGGCACTTGGCTCATTTGTAAATACCACGCCTCAAACATCAAATCAATAACAAAAAACTATGATAGAGTAATAACTATTCAGAATCAGAAAATGAATTGAATTTAAATAGCAATTTAATCAATACCTTGTTACATAATTAATAAAATAATAAAAATTATAATATCCTAACTTATTTATTAATAAACTAAAATATGGAGTCGAAAAATTTTGTCCGCATCGCTGCGACTGATAATGTACCCAAGAGACTGGCGGCATTGTCACGTTGTATGGTAATGCTTAGCTTCTGGCTAAGGTCACGGAAAGTGTCAAACAGCCGCTTAGAGAACTCAGTTTGCTTGACATACAATTTAGAGTTTATTAACAGCTTACCTTCGAAAGTCTCTGTTTGGTAGTTAAATAACGAACTCCTTGTTATTTTGACGGTTGGTGTTTAATTAACAACTTTTACAATGAGTAATGGGAAACGAATAAGTATAGAGGTATGAGGAACAGGGTGTAAAGTTCACTCAACCTCCATAGAAAAGGGAGGATCCTCCGACCAGACGGGTGTTGTGTCTGGCGGGCAACTGCCCGTTGATTAATGTCGGGCCGTTGTATCTATGCTAGTTGCGCGGTAAACTCTGCTTGCGCGATGCAGGATTTGCGTGACGTCAGTATGACGCGTTGTTTGTATGTGGCGTTGTAGATACCGCTACATCACTCCCCCCCGGAGACCGGAGGTCGATAGTGGGCTGAGTCTTGTATCTTGCGATGCTTGCCAGGCCAACTGAGGTTCCAGTGAGTCGGAACTGGTTGCCGCATAGTTCACGGTGAGTCGGAACTGTCTGCGAAGATGTCTCCAGTGAGTCGGGGTGGCGCTGCGTTATGCTCCAGTGCGTCGGATGTAGTACAGCGCCGAGTTGAGGCTGGCTGCTGCGTCGACCAGGAGAGGAATTGAGCTCTTCTTGTTGACCGGCCGAAAGTGCAGTGTGCTGTGCCGAGGTTGCTGATGAGGCTGAGGGTGATGACCAGGTATGCGCGGTCGCTGCATGCTGGTGGTCAGGATACCCGTTGAAGCCGTGGGAGCTGGCTGGCTGGGTGACTCGCCGCTAAAGCTTGCGGGAGTGATGATGGTGACGTCACGCTGAAGTATTTGCACGAAGGCTGCGCTGACGATCACGTCGGGGTCACCAGTATAGAGGTATGAGGAACAGGGTGTAAAGTTCACTCAACCTCCATAGAAAAGGGAGGATCCTCCGACCAGACGGGTGTTGTGTCTGGCGGGCAACTGCCCGTTGATTAATGTCGGGCCGTTGTATCTATGCTAGTTGCGCGGTAAACTCTGCTTGCGCGATGCAGGATTTGCGTGACGTCAGTATGACGCGTTGTTTGTATGTGGCGTTGTAGATACCGCTACATAAGAAATACTGACAGAGTAATGCATGTCATGTCATTTTCTTCAATGGAATGGCGCGGGAAAAAGCCGGGTGACACTCGCAGGTCTTTTGACATCTCGATGACAGTGACAGCGTCACATTAGCGATCCGCGGCGCGAACAGTCTCCTTTTAAATAATGGTGTTTAATATTATATTACTCGAATACTTAGGGTGAAGACGCTTTATGTGACATTCTCATTATGAAACACGTTTAAATTGGATGCTATTTTTGACAAAATACCTAAGTTGGAATGAAAAATACTTAAAAACTTCCCGTACAACATTGTTTCTACATCATAATAATATCTCAAGTAATACAAATTATAGTGATTGCAGTATTATTACTAACTTCGTTCATAGAAATCATTCATATAGATGCCCATGTTTATTGCCAATAAACTTTGTAGCGAGAAACGTAGCAACACCTACGCCGTAGCATCGCCTACGCCGTAGTCACCGAGTTCGTACATTGTAGCCTTGAAGTTTATCGGTAGACTGTTGTTAGATTATTTATTTTATACCCGACCAACTCAAAGCCAAAAGGAGGAATATACTGCTACAATCATAAAACCTCCTTTTACTCCTTTCACTTTTACTTCTTTTTGTTTTAAAGAAGACGTCATCCATCATACGTACCTACCTACAGTCAGCGACAAAAGTTGATTAACTCTTCAGATTTATAAAATATAATAAAATTATTAAGCTAAATATTTAATTAAAATCTGAACTAAAGTAAAATATAAAAATGATTAAATCTTTGCTAAAATAATATGAAATAAACAAGAATAATATTAAATGTGTAATTACATTCGATTAACAGTTGAGCCTGAAAACATTCAGATACCTACAAAGAAAGGATGCCAAGCGAATTAAGCCTCAGTGTGCTTCTACGTAATACAATGTATCGTATATTTTTGAGTGAATTTAGATGATGACTGTGTACCAGTAGCTCTAGCACCCGATTAGCTTTTACCCGGACCTTCGTCCGCGTGGATGACGATAAAATTATCCCACGGGAACTTACTACCGGGATGAGTAACTTACTCATAATTTCATATTGCTGTACATTTCTGTTTTAGTAAGGAAACTGATAATAGTGTGTTAACTGAACAAGGCTATGTAAACAGTCTATCGAAAACGTTATACTATGTCTATGATGTCACTAAGTAATGACTACGTACTTAAGGGGATCACAGGACCTAAACGCAAAAAACGCAAGTTTTAGAAACAATAAAAGTATTTGATCGACTACAGTAAACAAAATCAGAAAAACAAAATCAAAAACATTTAATATACAGTTTTGACTTTGCTACGATTTTATTATATGTATAGACTAGCTTCTGCCTGCGGCTTCGCCAGCGTGGACGTTGCAAATTATCCCACGCAAACGTGCTAGCGAAACAAAAAGTTGTCTATGTGTTACTCCGTAACATCCATAGCTATCTGCCAGTAAAAGTTCGAAATCGATCAAGCCGTTTCGGATATTAGCCGGAACAAATAGACAGACAGGCAAAAACTTTAAAAATTGTTTGTTTTGTTGCGTATATACTTTAATATGTATAGTACAAAGCTGTTATTTTGATATTAAAACTTAAATTTCATTTATTTGTATAGATATAAAGTAACCTTAAGCTCGAGAGAGAGAGCAAAAAAGAGAGAGCAAGAGCAACAAAAGCAGAAGTAATTTAATTACAAACTTAATTGAATGCCTTGGAGTGGGGCTTGTGGCGAAGTAATAACAGCTGCACGGGTCGATCGATCAGGTTAAGCTACGCTTGCTTCGGTTGGTCCGTGGATGGGTGACCATTTTCACATACCAAGACCCCTCCGTGCCTCGGAAAGCACGTTAAGCCGTTGGTACCGGCCGTGATTCGTGGATCTTTGACAGTCGTTATGGGTCGTCAGTAGCCCGAAAGTGTGACAACCAGTCTTACCAAGGGGTATCGTATTACCAAGTAACTGGGTTGTGGAGGTCAGACAGGCAGTCGCTCCATGTTAAATACTGGTATTCACCTGTATCCGGTTAGACTGGAAGCCGACCTCAACATGGTTGGATGGTCAAAAGGCCAGGCAGATAAATGATATGAATGCCTTTTTAACGAAACAAACTTCATTTGCCTGCATTTGAAAACTCGCAGAGATTTTAATTTTTCGCATCGAAAAAGCTAAGAGAAAGAACACACTTGACAAAACTTTGATTAATAATCTTAGAAAGCAATCTAACTTTGGCCAGCAGACGTGTAATTAAAAAAAGATTTATTTAACTTGGACAATGAAAATTGATTAGCATAACTGTCAAAAATTGTCTTTACTTAAAATCTTCACGAATTTTTTCAAAGTTTTTGTAGGGCAGTGACAGCGAAATTGTTTTTGATGGGGACGAAAAAATTGTAACTAGAAAAAACATAAGAGGAAAATATGATGAGGAAAATCTTTTAAAGGAGCATAATTTGATATTGTGGTAATACAGATCTTTCACTGTGTTATTAATAATGGTAATGCTGATAGATAATAATATAGGTACTTCTATAGCATAATCAGCATATCATGATCCCACCGCTGGGATACAGGCCTCCTCTCTTGAGAGGGAGTGGGCCATATTTCACCACGCGGGCTCAGTGCGGGCTCGAGGATGTCACATATCTTCGAATTTTATGGTTCTAGGATAGGCCGGTTTCTTTACGTTGTTTTTCTTCACCCTCTTGAGAGCCGTGGTGATGAAATTAAACACACACAGTAAAGTGCCTGGCTGGGTTCGAACTACCACGACCTACAACTCGTAAGTCGGGGCCGGTACCACCGGGGCACCACTGCTCTCTCGAAGTATACCAATTTTTCATATAAATTATTCTATTAACCAACACTAAAGTCAACTTTTTATGAGATAATTACACCCTTTTTTTTGAGGATTGGAAATCATCAAATGACCCCTCCCACTCTGGGTGAAGCGGAAGAGAGTGTCAGACTCTTACTGACTAAAACCCACCCGTGTTCCTTCCTTGGCCCTTTATGTTCCGGGGCAGCGGTAACCCTTTCGGAGAATCCCGCTGACCCGGCAGGCTTCGGCCCTAATGGGCCCCTTCACTGATGCTGACATCTCTTTGAGGCGTGCGTGGATCACGTACGCGCCATCCGGCACGGGCCTGGTCCTAATCTGACAGTGAGCTACCCATTACTCTCCGGCCGCAGGCCCGCGCCTATGGTGGCCGGGAGTCGTCAAGCGGTTCCCGACGCCCGGAACGTCTCCCGCGGCGGCTGGGACGTAAGGCTCTGTCCCTCAACCATCCCGCCACCTCCTTCGCTAGCATGACTGCTTCGCAGAAGGAGGTGACTGCCTCCCACTCCCTCTCGCTCCGGACCATGTCTTGAACCAGGGCCGGATGCGAGAGGTCGCCGCCGCTGCGATAAATACCCCCTTCCTAATAAACGTTGTATAGCGTCTGTATAGTTACAAAACGCTTTGTCTTCTTCTTCCGAAAGTCAAATTACTGACGACTGAAAGAGAGAAATCTGTGTTTGAATTATTCATCTGATATAATATGTTTATTAGTAAGGGGTTAGTAAATACATACTTGGAACAGAAAAATCTAAACAAATGAATGGAAGGATGTAGGAACTCTAGTAAAAAGCACTTCCTCTCTCCTTAAACATCGGCATTATATTTTATTTGCTACCGTTTCATGTTTATTATTATATGCATATATTTATTTAGATTAGTATAATATGTATGTATTTATTGTATTATGTAAATGGTACACGACAGACTACCTACAGTACCTGGCGATAAATATTGCACATCGACCTTTGGTGATTGGTGTATTTTATACAAAGAATAAAAATAATTATCAAAAGAAGCAAATCATAATTGTTTTAACAGCTCCTAATAGATACCGGACTGTTTGTATTTCGTGCGACAGAGATAACGCTCTACGAAGCCGAAATTAGCCGATTGTCTCTTTCCAAAGGTCGATGTGTAATATTTATCGCCGGGTACTGTACGGTATTTGTCTGTCTTTCCCCTTCTTCGTCCATCCAAAGGTTGTCTTTAAAAGACCGCTCTTAGCGATAAGACTGCCCATTGTGTCACCCTTTGTACAGTTTCTATATTTATGTCTGTAATTTATATGGTGTACATAATAAAGAGTATTCTATCTATCTTTGAAAATTACTTAATTAAATTGTCAGTAATAATATTAAGCTGGAAAAGCCTGGCAATTTTCTGAAATTTTAACGCAATGTTTTGTGTAGGGTCATATTAAATTAGCTAGTGAAACTTCTAGGACGTGATGGGCATGGACAGATCATCATCATCATCATCAGCCTATAATGTTCCCACTGCTGGGACACAGGCCTCCTCTGAGTGAGAGGGAGTGGGCCGTAATCCACCACGCGGGCCCAGTGCGGGTTGGTAGATGTCACATGTCTTCGAATTTTTGGTTCTAGGACATGCCGGTTTCCTCACGATGTTTTCCTTCACCGTTTTGTGAGCAGTGGTGATGAAATAATTTACACAAAGTAAAGCGCCTGTCTGGGTTCGAACCTACGACCTACACAACTCGTAAGTCGCGGCCGTTACCACTTGGCCACCACTGCTCTTACGGACAGATATCATACACAAAAAAAAAAACCGAACTTATCTATAATATTAATACTTATAATAAGTTCAATAATAATAAGTTTATTTATCAAAAAGTAAAAATACAATGTGACGGATTCGGTGACTTCAAGTAACAAAACTACCAGAAGTCATTGAGCCGAAAAAGGAAACACCAGATCATTTATTTTTAAACGTGATTAGATTTTGATACCAATCACGTCTGCATAGTTTCGCTAACTAATTTAATTTGACCAAGGTCAAATTAAATTAAACAAGGTCAAAGGTCAAGACCTTTGACCTTGTATATAAATAACTTAAATAAAGAAGGAATACTTCTCAAAACCCTGGACAGAAACCGTCTAAACTAAATTTAAATTTCATTCAAAGTTAAACTTCCTCTTAATCTCTAAATATTTAACCTGTCAAAGCAAAATAATCCTAAAAATCAACTTGAAAGGTTTGGTATAACTAAATAATAATTTAGCGGAGCTTTGAAGGGAATTCAATTAATGATAACAGCGTCTAGAATTTGAATAGCGTTCATTTGAGATGTCAGGCTGAAATATACGACGAGGGACTGTCTCATAATTCAAACGAAACGTGAGAACTGGAAGCGTTTGTAGATCGTCGCTGGATGTGTCTTTAGTATTTGTGAGTAATTTTTTTATATCCATCTTCTATACTTGGGACTTCCGTCAGAGCGGCAATAATGTATCTTAGATTAATTATATTCAGATTATCGTTTTAAGGTGCATGACCTATGCGTATGAGATAATCAGCTGTTAGGAAATATACATCGTGTTCAAACGTGGCAAAAACTTAAAAATCATTTGTGATTAAACTACTGTTCCTATTCAATTAATTTTTGGTACAGAGCTTGAAAATGGCACCTAGTATAGGCAGTTTAAAGGAAAGCCCCTCTGTCGTATCAACATTGTATAGGATTATTGGTAAAACATTAAAAACCTACCAGGACTATATTACTAACATCATAAGGAATAACTTTTGTTCTACGACTTTTATTAATTCATCAGACTTTCATACAAAAATAAAAATATTTCAATTCGACGAATTGAAATATTCCGTTTTCTGTTACGAACTCTACGCGAAGCAAAAGAAAGCGCTAGTTAGGTAAACAAACTGCCGTGTCTAGTACAAAATTCAGCGGGGGGAGCGGGGGTTAGATAGAAGAACGAAATCTTGAAGGTTTGTTTTTTGTAAATAAAGAACTTCTAATAAGTTACGTAGCGACAATTCAATCAACGATAAATAATCCCAAACTAAATCAACTCAAAGTAACATACGTGTAATAAGATAATAATGAGCAATTTGACTTGGTCGGGTTATATTTTAGCGATATAAAGCATTGTCGTCTAATGTTTTGTGGTACTGAAACGCGTCTGACTCATGGAACGTAAACATTTGAAGCGCCATTTTGAAGTAAGTTCACGCTGACGCTGTCAATGCTGCAGAATGCAGATGCAGAATACTCGAAATCGTCTGACGACAGTAATTAGATGTTTGTGTTATTATAATCATATAATAACACAAACATCTAATTACTATATAAAATAAAAATCATTACAAAATTGTTCATTTTTAACCGACTTCAAAAAAGGAGGTTCTGTATTTATTTAATCCGAAGGTTGCGAACCTCTGAATGTGTGTTTACAAAATGTATAGCTTCTCGTGACGGGGACTTTACAGTTACAGTCACTTATTTTCGATTTTCGATCAGTTGATACAAAATCTTAGTTTTTATTACTTTTGCGAAAGATAGGAACTTTGCCTTCAAAGAACAAGAACATCTCAAGAATTACTTTACCATTTACCTACTTGCTTGCTTGAGTCAGCTTTCATTTTGACTAGATGCGGTCAAACATCCAAATTTTACGTGAAACTACTGCCATCAGACCTCCCTAACTTATTTACTGACCAAAATTTATATCTTTGGGATCGCCTAGTTTTCAAACTTTGGGGCTGTTCATTTATTACGTAAGACAACTTTGACTACATTTTGACCCCCCCCCCTACGTAAGAAAAAAATAGACTTGGACGAACCCCCTCCGCCCCTTTCAATTTTAAGTAAGATCAGTATCTACCAAAATTGCAAAGAAAAAGCAGCAAAAAAAAAAGAAACAATTTTGTTTACTTTTTGTGATCTTACGTAAGAACAATCTAGACCCCTCCCACCCCCAATATAATAGTAATAAGAAAAAATAAAACTTTTTTGGACCCCTCCCCCCTCAAATCGTCTTACGTAATAAATGAACAGCCTCTTTAGAGATTTAGAGAATGGTCACGGAACCGCCGACTTGGGTAGGTACTTTCCTACTTTATGTGAAAGCGCAAAGCGGACCCAGCGGACGGAGAGCTCTCATCACAAATTAACAATTGCGCAGATTACAATCCTTAACTCTAAACCGTATTTCGGCCATGGCGGCCAATCTCGGCCTCCGGAGACTAGCCATCGGCGCGGCAGATATTATTGTACACAAGTGTGTGAGCAGTCTTAGATGCACTCTCTCTTCCCTCACTCTCATAACCGAAGAAGAAGACTAAAACGGACATAACCTTTTGAGTAAGTGTAGTGTAAAAAGTGTAGAAATAATAGTGCTAATGACACACATAATAACACATGAACAAAGTGTTTACATCATCATATCAGACTCTAAGAAAGTGGAACGGACTTGTGTAAAGTACAATAAACACTATTCTAAGTTTTAAAATAATTGATGGGACGGCAATCCGGATCGATCGGAGAGAGATCAGGCGCAGAACTACCAGCTTAACGTGCTTTCCGCCGAAAAACTCAATAACTTCACTCCACTCCTGTCCTCCTAAGCGGGATTGTCCGAAAAGGTTACCGCTGGCCCGGAACATAAAGGGCTAAGGAAGGAACACGGGTGGGTTTTAGTCAGTAAGAGTCTGACACTCCCTTCCGCTCCACCCAGAGCGGGCGGGAGCATTTGATGATTTCCCATTCTGAAAAATAAAAACTCCTGTCCTCCTCCACCTCTTATCCTAACTAATATTATAAACGCGATTGAGAGTTTGTTTGTGTGTTACGCTAAAACAGCTTAACAGATAGACCATGACCTGGTTAAGGCCATAGGCTACTTTTCATACTGGATCGCTGACGAAGTCGCGGGCAACAGCTCGTATTTTATAATAGCACTCGTTCCTGCTTCTAATGGGTGCGGTCACAGATATAGACCTAGATAACACAAGTATGACGATCTGATCTTATTTGACTACCTGCTATGACGTCACAAGCACTATTTAGTGATGGGAAAATCAAATCGATCCAAAGACACCGCCGCGTGCGGCATCCGTCTCGCTCCACCCGCCAGCAGTACACAGGACTGAGCGTGAAAGTGGCGGCTTACGATTTTTGTACGTAAGCTGGTGCGATTTTTGGCACGCGAAGTAGTTACTCTTGCGTTATCTAGGTGTATCTATATCTGTGGGTGCGATCTAGTGAACCGGTGATCTAGCGACAGGCGAAACTTAATTGCGCTTTACATTATACACATCCCTACTGAATAAATTCTATAAATGATGGTGAAAACTAAATCAAAAACAATTGTGTAGTTTACAAGAACTAAGCGCACTCACAGAACAAAAAAGCGCCTTTGTTTTATACCACTTACGGATATCTAGTAATCACTTAAAATATCATTTCCAAGCTACCTAGATCGAAACGAACGATAATGTCTCATCCAGAAAACAAATTAGATTTTCCATGTGACAATGTACCCAAGCGATTGTAAGGTACGTAACAATTTATTGTCAAATTGCCTCATAGCAAATCCTGAATATTGAATAGAACGTACTACACAGATTTATGTTGCCTGTCCAACTCATATTGTTTATGTTTAATTAAAGGCAATTTACAGTAAAATATGGTTTTCGGATCTAAGGACCAGATACAACCTACCGCTAGAATGGCGATTTCAATTTAACACACACAGGTAGGCTAGTAGCCAGTCATTATTAAAAGTTATAACATAAAATAATTCGTAATTTGAAAACTACCGCCTACGCCGCTCGCCGACATATGTCTCTCTCTCTCTCCTTCCTTCAACTCACATAACTTTTTCACATTATTCGTTTTAATTTCATTGATGCGATGCTATGATCCGGTTTTTTTTACACTGCTGGGTAAAGGCCTCCCCCAAATCCTTTCCAGAACTCTTTTCCCGCACTACTACGAACCAGCCCTCGCGGTACTGTAATCTCGGAAAATGACCTCTGCGCTACAGAAGTACAGGTTTCAAAATGTTATTGTAGAAAATTGTAAATAAATAAATAATAACGTTTAATGAAATTAAAATATGCTTAAAAAAACGAAAACCATTAAAGCAGCACGCTGTATACACGCTACTTGGAGTTTGAGCAATTTTCATAAGAATGACAATTTTGGTTATGGATATTGAATTCTTGTTGAAAGGCAAACATTTCTGTTTAATATTAGGGTATTAGAAAGTTCTAAGAATATAATGAACATCTTCATTAGCCTACTTTCTTCTTAATAGATTTCTGAGCGAGGCTAGAAATCTAGTGATCTTATTTAATGATAAGTGATGTCTATTTTGTAAATAAGTTTTAGAAAACACATTTACACGCCAAAAATATTTTCGAAAGAAGATGTGGTCTGTGTTTCCTATCCGACTACTCTGTGAAGGAACACCGAAACCAACTCAGAGGTCACAGGCTCTTTTGGAGCCAGACTTTAACTTTGACTTTCACCTGAGGACCATATAGATTAGTGTTTAGGATGCTCCAAGTCATTTATTAGATTAATCCAATATATCAAACTAGCTATCAGGTAAAACTTAGCTGACCCAAGAACTGACATAACATAATATTTAATCAGCCTATAATGTTCCCCACAGATCATTTATATGATCTGTGATGTTCCCACTGCTGAGAAACAGGCCTCCACTCGGAGATAAGGAGTGGGACGTAATCAACCACGCGGGCCCAGTGCGGGTTAGTAGGTATCACATGTCTTCGAATTTTTGGTTCTAGGTCATGTCGGTTTCCACACGATGTTTTCCTTCACCGTTTTGAGAGCAGTGATGATGAAATAATTTATAAAAGGTAAAGCGCCTGTCTGGGTTTGAACCTACGACCTATAACTCGTACAAGTCAAAGTCAAACTCAAAGCATTTATTTCAAATAGGCACATTAAAGGCACTTTTGAACGTCAGTACGTCGCGGCCGTTACCTCTGGGGCCCACTGAACTAGGCGCAACATCATTATTCCTGCTGTAGTTTCACTACGGTCAAACAAAACACTAATAACCTTATTATTGCCGCCCTGAATCACAAGCACAACACAATACATTTAAATAGCAGTAATTGTAATTATCAATCCCAGAAACCAATTCGCAAATGTTCAAAGCGTCCGCCTCAAAATACGATTTCCTGCATTATTTGCAAAATTCGTTATCAAATTCTATTTTATCTCGCTCGCATGGATGTACGGTAAACATACAGCGTTCGATAGTAACGTATTTAACTGTATGGACGGGAATCATATTATTTGAAAAGCCTAATTATGCACATAATATGAATTAGTAATGAGTGAATAGTACGCGTTTCTGTTTTGGTTTTCGTAGTGCGTTAATAAACTAATGGAAAGCTATTACTATTTGTTCAATATTCTGTTAGTGAGGTTCTCTTGGTTCGTTTGTTTTTCGGTTCTAGCGTTGCTATTCAGAATAATGGTAAAACTATTTCCGTTTTGTTATGCATAATCAGCAAATAACGTTCCCACTGTTGAAACACAGGCCTCCTCTCTAAGAGAGGGACTGGACCATAATCCACAGCTTGGGCTCAGTGCGGGTTTGAGGACGTTACATGTTTTCGAATTTTTGTCAGGGTTTTGTTCTGAGTAAAATCAGTACTGGTCCCAAGTATATTCCTTGGGGGACACCGAGTCTTATTATTGTTCATTACTATTGAACCACTATTGTATTAGGTTTAAATAAGGTAAAATGATAAGTTACTGGTATTAATACAGTGTATTCACTTACCGGTATCAAACCTTGGTCTACTAGGCAATCTGCTTGGTAGGTCCTGGTTTTCCACATGATCAAATGTTCTGAAGCCCAACGCAAATTCCGCGTAAGGACTTATCTCGAACATTTCTGTGGAATAAAATACTATTGACTACTATGTTTCTCATGAAGTTAGGTTTAAAAGTTGTAATATACTTGTAGGCAGAAATTGCTACTTAATATTATCTTTTTCATTTTCAACGACATCTCCAAATGGCTGGTTGATAATTCCTGTGACTCAAAGACTGGCTTTTTTTATCTTGGCTAAAGTCTAAGTTGCGCTGCACCAGGCTGCAAATTCCTGATTTCAGTATCGCAACTTAAATACTGGATTGGCCGAAAGGAGTCCATTATTTCGAAAATCAGAAAATTACTAGTAACACCGAAAAGCAACGGCTAAATGCATTAAGTTGGGGTGATTATAGTCCTTCAATAGATATTTTGGCAGTGTAGGATTTACAAACCAGTATTGCTAATTGAGGACTAGCTTTAGGCTGATTTTCCACCAGAGATGAGTGAGTATGCGTAGCGAGGAATGTGTGTGAAACCAGCCATTAACATCACTTCATTTTTATAGCTTGAACTAAGTTAGCGTTGGTATTGGTTAGCTTTACACACATTCCTCGCTACGCATGCTCGCTCATCTCTGGTGGAAAATCAGCTTTAAGAGCCATCCAGATAGATGTGGTTCAATCATCGAAGATAGACAACGAAGAGGTAATTTAACATCAGTATTATCTTACCATTCTTGCTAGCCTTTCTATTATGTACAGGCGAGGTGTATATCCTTGGCGCGTGTGCGTATCGCTCCTTATGTTCTGACTGAGACGCTACGCTCTCATTACGGGATTTAACTTCGTCAGCAATGGAGTGCCGGTACTGGGATGTATAATTTTGCCTGTTTGGAAAGTAAACACTGATTAGTATTCAAAACTGTTCGCTTCGAATTATGGATTTGACCTCGGAACAAAACTTCGGAGTAGGTATAACGTTGACGTAAATCCACTTTGTTTTTATTAGCTTCAACACAATATTGTTTTAAGGACTTTGGAACGCTATTGGTCCATAATTTTAGCAGCAGTCTTGATAGCGTAATAGCTCTCATTTGTTTTAATTGTTTTAATTAGTGCTACGTGCTACAAACCAATTATAATATTATATCCAACGTTGTTGATTGGTTAATCTCTCTCTTTTTAACACAGCATGATCTATTCTCGTGATTAATTGATAAATAAGTAAAATGAAACCGCTATAATCTGTTCATTCAAAGTGAAAGGGAATAAAATTAAAAACTACATAGGCATTTATGAGGCGTCAGAAGCTATGTGCATGGTTCCAATTGGTCGTTTGCTGTAGAGACGAACCGTCTAGAAACTCTACGGTTACTATTTTAAAAATAATTAGATTTACAATATTTCCAAATTACCGTGTTAATGAGACGACCGTTTAAGCCTGTCAACAAGTATCAGGTACTTTATTTAATTTATATTTGCCTTTAAGCATATGGCAATAGAGATGGTGCTTTATTTTAAAACTGGCTCAGTGTGTAGATATTACAGACAGACAGGTTGTTCGGACTAGCCACTGAATAATCATCATTATATTCTCTTTACGTATTTAATTTTCATGGCAATCGAATGACAGTATTCAATGAGTAATCATGTTGGCTCAGATAATAGACAGATAAATTAATAACTGTTTGGGAGTAGTACGGGCGTGTAAACACAAATTGATCTGCTTGTTAGTAATTATTGAATGTAATAACTAATCCTGTTGGTTTGCTGTTAATGGAAAATTGTGGGATTGTAAAACATAATGGTGATTCATTCGCTACGAATATTTTTATGGTCCTTTCACGGGCTCTACTTAACCCTGATAACTATTATCAAAAATATAATACTTATATATTTATTTTTTGTTTTGCGAAGATTTGTAATGTTCAGGACTATTGTAGATTTTAATTTGGTTTTATTTGTCTGTAAATCTTCCATGCAATAAATAAATAATAAATCACTCATTTACAGACCCAGTTTATTACGAACGAAATAATAATTACAAAATATTTAAAAAAAAGTCCAGATGAGTCGTGGGAAGCCCGGTTGGGACAAAGTTTCTTTCGCTTTATTAGTATAATATTTTAACCGTCATGATAAATAGAGCTGCGACGTCCAAAATGATACACTTGTTTTAGTCTAGCTTCCATTCGCCAAGCGTGCAGAGTATAACGAGCGATAAGGAAGTTCTTTCCAAAATTTGGTCCCACAGTAGAAAAACAAGTCACGGCCAAAAACACCACTGAATTCAAAACAAGATGGTTGCCAGTCAATATGAGCATCACTTACCGATGTCTTCTAAACAGTATACAGAAGAAAGCCATAAGGCATATGACGAGAAGAATAGAACTGCAGATGATGACCAGCATGTTCAGGTCAAACAGCTCTGATGGGGGACCGATTTCCTCTGCAACAAATTATTTAATGTTAATATCAGTTTCATCGACATCGGCATCCACTCAACGAGCTAAATTGCGGTTGTCATGGTTTAATTTAAGGAACGGTATTTCATATTTTTCAGTAAACAATTTTATGATTTTAGTCGTGGACATTAGGAGCCCAAAAGTTTGACGCCTAATCTAATTTTACGATAATCAAACTCGAGAAGTTTAAGTGAGGAATTTGCGGGAGTCTAATAGCAGTATTTAATATATTATAAGGATTTAGTCAAATAAAAGCTTAAATTTAGACTGTTTCTAAAGTTGGTAGGTAAGTGAAATTAAGCTTAAAAAGGCTAAAGCAAAATTTCGCTTGCCTACAAAGTTTACTAGACTACTTGAAGATTGACTTGATTGGAACGGTGTAAAAAGACACTTAACTCTTCGCACGTCGAGTGTACACCATGTGTACCGATAACAATAAAATTTCTATTGTGTCTGCTAATTAGACGCGCGACGAGTTAATGAGGCCAAGAGTCACTACTACTCCCCTTCATTGTAGTAATTATTTTGTACTGGACCATATCTGGGAACCTTCTGGTTACGGATATATTGAAGGTCAAAATTCCTACTTTTACTAACTTTTTTTTTTACGAAAACAAGTTTTTCATGTTATAACCCAAATTTAAATACCCCCACGACCTAGTACTGTACTGTTGCATGCACCCATAAGCACAATGTTTTGCGTGTATACCATTGTGCATTACTGTAATCAGTAAATTTTCAAATCGAAATAAAAATCGTTTCCCAGCAATTAATTTCAATGCAATGTTACTTATACTCCATTTGAAATAAGATTAGACATTTAAATAAACCTTTTTTACAGTCCGTTCAATCGATTTTGAATTCAATTGCGTTGGTGGCATGACAAATGGCAGCTGCAGTAAACAGTTGGTATTGTAACCACTTTTTTGCTTTTAATGCCATTCTTAAGCCTATAGTATAGAAGTCAAAATCTGTTGAACGGACTGTAAAAAAGGTTTATTTAATTGTCTAATCTTATTTCAAACGGAGTATAGTTTGATGTATGGAATGCGTAGTTGACGACTAGGTAATGTTTTTTTACACTCTGTACGATCAAGTCAATTTCGAAGTAGTCTTACTATGAACATAACCATATTATACAGTTGATAAAGGGAATAGGGATACAGTAATATTGTGTAACAATATATTGCAGCATCAATCCGGCCCTAGCGTAGTACGATTATATCGCTCCTCCAGATAGAGATTTAAATAGTTAGATTTGCCTACACCGTACTTCCGTTGCTCGAAAAGCGAATCGCACTGAAAGTCTACTCTCTATGTTCGTCAACGAAGATACGGGCCCGTCCGAAAGTAGTTGATCCATCAAAACAAGTTTGAAATTAAATTTTTTGACGGGGCAAATAAAATAATAATATCGGGAGTACTTCATATGTTCGAAAAATTGTATGCTAACACAATGAGTATTGTTGAAATATCAAATTGAAATCTATTTCTACTGTTAGTGTGTTACACAATTACCCCGCAGACAATTGTCAAATCGTGTTCACATGCATTTTGTTCGGCCCATCATATGGCCCGGCTAATCATATGTATGTAAGTGATACGGAGTAGGAAACGCCCGTTACTTCGGCCCAAACTACGGATTTTGTGCTTAGGGAGTAGGCCCCTTGACTTGCAAATGCCCTTATGCATGTACCTAACTTTTTATTCCACTAAAGACATAAGGAAATTATAAATTGTATATGTATGCAAATAAATAAACAAACGGTACACGAGTGATCTTACACAAACCGTGTATGGCGATTCCATGGCAGTCAAGTCAACTCACTGCGACATTATTGTCAAAACAAAATAGAAACACGACCATCTTTTGACGAGGTAGAGCGAATCTAATAATTTAAATCTTTGTCTTCAGAATTGTTAGTGTATACGAGTAGGTATCATTGATGTGTGTATTGTGACTTATTGTTATATTGAGGTTTGAATGTGCTTGAATGTTCTTGCCTTACAGGCATATTGTATTCGAGTATTCTCGTAATGTGACGTGATTTATGGTTTGTTTAGAGAAATAAATTTAAGAGACTTACGTACATTACGTCACGATTTATTCTTCAAAGTGTAGTAAAACATGTTCTGCGAAATATCTAGCAATTTTAACACGTTGGAATATTTTAAAGTATATATACAGCCCTCTAAAAGTTAGCTGACATTGTTCCACTTCAGCTGTACCTAACCCCACTGTATGATTTAAAATTCTTGTTTCAAATGTTTGAACTTGTACACTATAATTTTTTTATTGACCTGCTCATCTACATGGTACCTACGTATGATAAAGGATCACCAGTTTTTTCGTTTAATTGTGTTTCATTTGTGGTATCATAATGTTGCTTTGCAGCTTAAATGGAAAAATTTTAACTAGCTTTTGGAGTGCACTGTATACCTAATTATATTGTTACGTTGTTGTTGTGTTTTATTGTATCTTTTGATTAAGAAAGATGAAGAAAAATCTTACCACTAAGTTATGATGAGCATCACGTTGCTCTATTTAAAAATGAAGGTTTTAAATTTGGCTCCAAAGCTAATGCCAAGATTATAAACCAATAATATTAACAGGGCTAAAAGCTAAACGCAAAAGCAACAATATTATAAGTAGAAAACAAGTCTCAAAACACCCCAACTTTCTTAGCAAAGCCTTTAGAAACCACAACAAAATTTCATCAAAGCCATTATATAAAAACACAATGATGTTCTATAAAGCGATCCTAAAATATACTCGAATAAGAATCGATGCCACGAGTCCAAAACAGAGCAACCATAATCAGCTTAACGACAAAATTTTGATGAAATAATTTGTTTGACGCGTCAAAACATTCTTAGAAGTTGGTGAACTGGATGGCTTGATTTTGGTTGCAAAGGTTTGGTTATGGTGCGTTTGGTAAGCGTTTAGAAACTGTATTTGCAAAACATTCTTGACTGAATTAATTTCCAGTGTTGGTAGATTGTAAGAGTAGGTATCAACATTATAGTGACAATGGCAATTTATAAGTTTGAAGTTCACGTTCATAATTCATTGTGTTATCAAGAACTGAACTGAATGTATTTATTTGTAGTAAATTCAAACGGTACCTACCAATTACATGAATTAACATAGAAATATTTATGTTGTATGTAATTTAAATGAAAACCAGCATGGAACACTGGATTCCCTTGCATACTGTCTCTCTTAGAAGACCAGACATATACGCATAATTTTACTCCATTCACCCGCAAACACATCAAATTCAGGGTTGGCAGTCAGAAGGGCGCGGGGCGTTGAGCATCTTTAAAGTGTGATATACTGGGGATTCGACTCTGGTGACAGTTAGATACTGTTGAAAGATCATAGTGCATGAATCTTCCACACAGTTATAAAGCAATACCGAGACTAAATTAAAGAACCAATCTAAAAGTGTCGATAGATTTGCTCGTATATTGACGATCTTTTTTGTCGCTCGATGTGCTGTGTTTTGAAGATCAATAAGGTCTGGCAGCTTCTTACAGATGTTTCTTTTTTTTTTTTAGATTTGTTCAATTTAATCGATCGGGAATGTCGCCTGTAAAAAATACGATTTACTCGAGTAAATTTGACCATAATTTCAATCTACATACTCGCCATAGACACGATTTTAGAGTTGGAATGAAATATTAGTATGTCGTAACATTAATCTCATGTTTCCCCAATTTTACATTAAATCACAGAGCGCCCAACTCAAATGAAAACTAGGTTATCCCAAATAAAGGTCAATGTTCAGTATTGATTTTCAGGCTTTAATTATGGTCTTTGTCAACTTTTATCAGATTCAACTTTGGATGTACAATGTCAAACAATGGAGAAATACCCTCCCGAAATTTGTATGGAAAAAATATCGACGACTACCTTAATATTAATATTCTAAAATTTGCTCAGACTATGAAACGTTAAGTTTGAGTGCCAGTAGGTATTAGTTGGCCTCTTAACACATAGTTTGGTAGGCAAAGTTTGGGATACGTATTTCATAAACGAGCCTTGTAATATGGATATAATAGTGCCCATATATCATCTAAAAAAAGCGGCGAAGTGCGTTATTTTTTATTATTTATTGTTATAGCGGCAATAGAAGTACACACTCTGTAATAATTTCCAGTGTCTAACTATTACGGTTCAAAAGAGGCAGCGAAGCCTAGTAATCGGGTTCCGTTGGCTTCTTTCAACTTTTTATCAAATAGCTTCTACATACATAACCTATCTATTTATTTATTTTATAATTTATGTACACACAGTAAAATACATAGGGATATGACATGACATCTACTTAAGGATTGGCTGAGAAAACTCAAATTACGCCAGTTGTCCCATATCATAGAGATGAATCTATTGCCGTTACAGGCACCAATCCAGATTCAGGTCTGTTACTGAGAATTTCTTAATGAGTTTTATTTTTCCAGTGATCGATCCCAAGACTCCAAAGCTTAGCAGTCATGCTTTTGATAACCAAGCTCTAATTAATTAGCTTTTAAGGGCTTAAAATGAGGGGCATATCGTGACAAAAGGTTTAAGTGTGAACGTGAAAAGCAGTAAGGCCAAGTTCTATAAGCGTTGCTTAGCACGTACTTTGACTAAGCGTTATTCCCGTCACTGTTGCACAACTGTGAAACTACAAGTGCATGATAGAGACGGATATGTTTACGCTCTGTAGGTGACTAATAGATATGTACGGAAGAAAAAGATATGCTGTATGGAACTCGAACAACATAAAATAAGGCCAAGAGTATGATGACATCTGCTTTTATTTTTCTCTTAGATCAAAGGGAAAATTCCGGGAAGCCGAAAATGTCGAGATATTTATGACTTATGAGTGACATTTAATTTTGTCATTCAATATTGGATCGGAATAAGAGTAGGAGTATTTTTGTCTCGTGACATTCTGAAACATAAATAGAAATCCATTATATTCCAAAATCCATTATAAATTCGAAAGTAACTCTGTCTGTCTGTATGTTACCTTTTCACGCCTAAACCACTGAACGGATTTCGATAAAATTTGGTAGAGAGATAGAGATTTTATCCACATACCTCGCGGGCGAAGCCGTAGGCGGAAGCTAGTGTTTACATAATTCTAATAGTTAACAGTCTTAAAATAATAATAATATGTAAAAGTATATAAAAAGGAGGGGAAATCATCAAAGGGCATCAAAAAATTTGTACGCATACAAGAAACGTGCCCAAAAAGCTGCCACGTTGTATGGCAATGCTGATTCTTTAGCCAAAAAATAGGTCAGCCCTCTGGTCACGTGAAGAGTCGACTAACCGCTTGGTGATGTCTCGAAATACTAAGTGGGCACTCGGGCCCCATGGCCCTAGTGTTTCAATCCCAAACGGCTCAAACATAAGTTCCAAAGAGATTGGAGTATTTGCACCGTTTGAGGATTTCCGCACCTGCAGCAGCCGCACCAGACTCCTGACTTCCGGGTCAGCGAGATTGTCCGAAAGGGTTACCGCTAGCCCGGAACATACAGGGCTAAGGAAGGAACACGGGTGGGTTTTAGTCAGTAAGAGTCTGACACTCCCTTCCGCTCCACCCAGAGCGGGAGGGGTCATTTGATGATAACTCAACCAGAAAAAAAAAGATTCCTGACTTCAAGAATTCTGTGTGCTGGCTATAATATTAAATCTCTCTCCACCTACTCATAATCTGCCTACAACGTTCACACTACTGGGACACAGGCCTTCACTCTGTGAAGTGGGATGGGGCGTTATCAACCACGCGGGCCCAGTGCGGGTTGGTGGTTGTCACATGTCTTCGAATTTTTGGATCTAAGACATGTCGGTTTCCTCACGATGTTTTCCTTCATCGTTTTGAAAACAGTGGTGATGGAATAACTTACACAAAGTAAAACGCCTGTCTGGGTTCGAACCTACTACCTACAACTCGTAAATCGGGGCTGTTATTACAGTACCCGGCGATAAATGTTGCACTTCGACCTATTCGATCCTATCGATTTTATACAAAGAATAAAAATAATTATCAAAAGAAGCAAATCATAATTGTTTTAACAGCTCCTAATAGATACCGGACTGTTTGTATTTCGTGAGACAGAGATAACGCTCTACGAAGCCGAAATTAGCCGATTGTCTCTTTCCAAAGGTCGATGTGTAATATTTATCGCCGGCTACTGTACCACTGGGCTACCACTGGTCTCCACCTACTCCGCTCCCGCTTGTTACGAAACCATAACCCTTAACTTAACTTCACTACAATGACAATTTCATCTCAGGCC